>CAVLJG010000004.1:80149773-80783033 GCA_963669975.1 Acanthoscelides obtectus
TATACATATGTCGGAAATTATTCAAGATCTAAACAACTTAATTTGATCCAGCAAACTTCTCACCTTTGAAGCGAATGCCCTTGTGGATGGAGTATGACGTCATCTTGAATCCTGAAGAGAACAGTCCCGCACAAAACAAAACTTAAAAAAGCACTAACGTCACAAGATGTTGTTACCGAGATAGTATGCTCCCAACTGAATCATCAGCCGAGTCCGTTAATCTTTTATTAAGATATAAGTAATTAAGCATGTGTTGTGAAACTTGTGATACTGTGTAGTTATCTGCGAAGAAATGTTTCTATTTGTGTACATTAAAGGTCGCCATTCATCCCGGTAAATTTCCATACCACATGTCTGATATCTGTGCGAAGAAATTGCATTTGACAATATTATTTGTTGATCGTGGGGGACCTGACAACGTTGTTGGCCAATCAACAGACGAGTGAAAAGGAGGAGTGTATCCGTAATAGACGGACTTGTGTAAAAAGCTAATATTTTATCAACTCCGGAAGAAGTTTTTACAAGGTTGTGGAAAAAAACGAGCTCGCATATCTATCAAAATAGAAAGATGATGCCCATTCCTATGCTGTATTTTTTACTTCACGTACAACTGACATCGTCACAGTTATGCAGCCAAGTTGAGATTCGTCTTTTAAAGAAACGACCTCCCAACCATCTCTATGGTTGAGTCCCGGTCAAATGTAACGAAACTATGCTGAATGACAGTTCTCAATGTGTAGACAAGAAAGTCAATGAGACATAGGAACATGAGCCCTAGCATTAGGAATCTGCAGCCCTCTGAAGCTATCCACGTTTTGTCCTAATCTCCGGGTTTTGGGATATAATGCTCGATGTGTTTGCTCAATGACGCACTTTACTCATTGAGCCGACGCCGACGTTTCGATATTTATTTGATGTCCTCTTTTGAGCTACAAAATGCGAAAAATATACGACAAAACACAAAAATACCAAATAAAGTTATATGTAACAAATAGATCAAAAGATGTTAAAACCAGTACAACAAACAAAAAATATAGGATGTTGGATGCATGTACAAATTGAATGACTCTAAAAAATGATTTTACTTCCTAGGCTACTCTGAGCTAGGAAGTATTCTAATCACGAAAAATGTCGAAAATGAGATATTATGGTTTTTAGATGTCATACAGGTATGATTTTGGATGACATTTTTACACAAGGTCACTACTATGCTAAGGACGAAGAAGCTTTTGATATTTGGATATGGGTCCAGTGGCGGCGGAGCTCGGGGCAAAGATACGAAAAAATTAAAATCACTCAAGGTTGCCTTCTTTTACATTTTAGAAGCTCATTTTTAAGAAAAAAAAATTGTAGGGGTTGAAATTTGAGGGTTCGGAATTGTAGGGGGTAGGGAAGGGTTTATGGACATTTTTTTATGTTAGTATATTTATACGCTCCCAACCGCGGTAATCAGCATTGTGTATATCCCCAAAATCCGAAGATTAAGAGAAGATATGTGTTACAAGCTCAGTCAAACAGTTTGAAGAATAGTTTCCAGTTGTTCAAAGCGGCGAGAGAAAAAATTCTACAGTAGGGATGCTTTGAAGAGTATGAAAGAGTATGAAAACACGATATTTAGGGGGGTATGCCCTCCTACTTCCCACCCCGAATGGACGTTCATTGACCATACTAGTGTTAATTAAGTTGGTTTTCAGGTGCAAGCTAATTTGTTTGTAGGTCGTTGCCCACGATACATTTTCAAAGGCTTAATAAGCAGCTGCTGGATCATCTGACAGCAAAATGGAACAGAAAAAGCGGTTCATGAAATAATCAAACGTCATTAGGCGATACAGCAGCGTGTCCATAGAAATTGTATCGTTACTTGAAACTTCCTGCTTAGACACCCTCAATAATTCAGTGGAGAAAGGTAACACAGGTGTACTTCGATCTCGGTATGACCACAAAATCTAAAGTACCAATAACTGGAGCAATCATTTTTTCATAATTCCAAATACTAAAGAAAGACCTTAGTAGATTGTTTCACAATTTACTTTCCACGCCTACAAGCGCGTAAGTATTATAATCGCGAAAAGTTTCGAAAGTCAGATGTTTTTAGAAGTTATATGACATGTATATCACGAAAAACCATGTTAGCCGTTTCCGCCAGTCTGTCTGTCAGTCTGTCTGTCAGTCTGTCTGTCAGTCTGTCTGTCAGTCTGTCTGTCAGTCTGTCTGTCAGTCTGTCTGTCAGTCTGTCTGTCAGTCTGTCTGTCAGTCTGTCTGTCAGTCTGTCTGTCAGTCTGTCTGTCAGTCTGTCTGTCAGTCTGTCTGTCAGTCTGTCTGTCAGTCTGTCTGTCAGTCTGTCTGTCAGTCTGTCTGTCAGTCTGTCTGTCAGTCTGTCTGTCAGTCTGTCTGTCAGTCTGTCTGTCAGTCTGTCTGTCAGTCTGTCTGTCAGTCTGTCTGTCAGTCTGTCTGTCAGTCTGTCTGTCAGTCTGTCTGTCAGTCTGTCTGTCAGTCTGTCTGTCAGTCTGTCTGTCAGTCTGTCTGTCAGTCTGTCTGTCAGTCTGTCTGTCAGTCTGTCTGTCAGTCTGTCTGTCAGTCTGTCTGTCAGTCTGTCTGTCAGTCTGTCTGTCAGTCTGTCTGTCAGTCTGTCTGTCAGTCTGTCTGTCAGTCTGTCTGTCAGTCTGTCTGTCAGTCTGTCTGTCAGTCTGTCTGTCTGTCAGTCTGTCTGTCAGTCTGTCTGTCAGTCTGTCTGTCAGTCTGTCTGTCAGTCTGTCTGTCAGTCTGTCTGTCAGTCTGTCTGTCAGTCTGTCTGTCAGTCTGTCTGTCAGTCTGCCTGTCAGTCTGTCTGTCAGTCTGTCTGTCAGTCTGTCTGTCAGTCTGTCTGTCAGTCTGTCTGTCAGTCTGTCTGTCAGTCTGTCTGTCAGTCTGAAATTTTTGTACAATGTCTAAGCTTTGTACACTTTGGAAACCAGTCCAGCGGTGGTGCGGTGGAGCTTCGGAAAACAAAACAAACAAGATTCTCAAAGTTCGTTATTCGAAATTAAAAAGGCTTCTGATCATCTTCGGAAAATTAGTACATACAGCATAGATTTACCCATATATTTGCCCTTAAAACTTATCAAATATCAAACGGGCATCATCCTCTTTGTGACTGCTGCAGAATCTTTCACCGCAATGCTGCTGGAGCTGACCAGCATAGTAAGGCTTTGTAGTTTTCGAACATCGCTCCAGTGACGGCGGAGCTAGGGGTAAAAAGTGAAAAAGTTTAAATCACCCAAACTACTTTATTTTTTTGACGCGTCAGATGGTGTTGATCATTCTCAGGAAAATTTTTGTAGAGGTTTAAAGTAAGGGCTGCGGTTGTGAGGGGTTGGGATGGTATATGTCACCTTTTGGCGCTAGTATGTTTACAGCTCTCCCAATTCCGGCAACTCTACCCACCTATCAGGCGTATTTCACACATCACAATTTTTTCTGTGCTGTTGCGTTTGAAACAGAATTATATAGAAACATTTTAAATACACGCACCCTACGCAACGCATCTAACGTTGATACACATTCTTTGGGGTTTGATCTACGCATGAATCGTGTTTTGACCGATGGAGATGGGTGGCTCGGTAGTGGCAAGGTTGGTCATAGCAACGTTGCCTGATGTTTGGTACTGCCGGAAGGATGCAGGAGAAATTTCGAGATCGCAATGTGTCAAGTGGGTGGGTACCATGTACTTATTGTATGGACCTGATTGTCTGACGATTTGTATGATTCTTTTATATATATATTCGGAGATGACCTTTTTCTAGGGGCTAGCTTGTTTCCTTTAAAAACTGACAGTATTCAAAGTAATGCAGTGACTTTGGCAATGGACATTTTCCATTCAATATTTAAATCCAACAACAAATTAATATCAAACGTGTAAACAGAATCACAGTAAATATTACGTGAAGTATCTCATAGCTGAGCGTTTCTGCGCCAGATACCTTGAATTAGATATTTCAAAGTTATTTCCCGAGATGATAATTAGCCTATGTGCTATTACAGAATATAATCTACCTCTGTATACAATTTCATCCAGATCCGTTTAGCCATTTTGGCGTGAGTGAGTAACAAATATCTACAACTCCTGATTTATAATATTATAGTAGGCATGACGGCATTGCGTAGAAAGTGCAGAGTCAACCTACTTGACGCCTACTTCACGAAGAATCACGTCACTCATTTCCGTCGATCTTTAAGTCTGTCGGTTTCTGACTGTCTGTCCGCTAATCCTTGGCCCGTCTATAACTTGGGATGTACTTTCCTGGATTTGGATGAAATTTCCGCACAAGATTACTGCTATGCCAAGCACGAAAAACCTTTGCAGTTTCTGAAAATTGGTTCAGTGGAGCCTGTGAAAAAAGGAAAAAACGAAAAAATTAAAACTGCCTCAACTTTGTATTTCATCGTTTCAGTGGCTCTTGATCATTTTTGGAAACATTTTTGGTGGGGTTACCAATTAAGGGTTAAGGGTTGCAGTGGATGAGGGAATTTTTTGACGCTAGATTCATATAATAATAATATATAATAATAACGCCTTTATTTGTTGTACAGGTGAGGGACAAAGATAGCGAAGTTTAGCCTAGGCTACTCTTACACTTAACTCTTTGTGAGTACATTTAGAGCACGATGTAATGTGCGTTGCCTAAGATGTTATAAAAAAAAATTATAGTTATAACTAAACTATAGTATAAACTAAAATACACAACTATATACAGTATGTACATGGATAGATATATACACACATATATATATATATATACCTATACATACATACATATACATATATACACCCATACACACCTTATAATATTTAGATAGATATATATATAAAGGGTGACTTTGAAGTTGAGTCATTAATTTTCAGATAATGATTGTAGAAGGAAGATAAACCAAAATATGTGTGTAAAAATAAAAAAAAAATAAAAAAAAATTTTTACCTTGTTTTATAAAGTATCCTCCCGACAAGTATTTCAGTGCGGACCTGTATTTGATCGTGAGGTCCCCTGTTAGGTCTGAAGTCACCTGATTCACGAGCCCGTTGTACTACATTAACAAAGGCACGAGGGGTTGGTTGCACTCGATTGGGAAACCGATCCGCATAAACATGTGCCATTTTTTATTTCGTTTGAGCCACGCAACAGACTATTCACACGCGACTGACACTAACTGTATGTATAACTGAACTGAATAAAATAAACATCGTTCCAAATTCTTTGGCTTTTTTGTTTCCGATGCGATGAACCGATAAGGTGGATTATATCCGTTGTTGCCAAACACGAGTACATGATATTATTGAGACAGGGCGGTACTCAAGCTACCAAAGGGCTATAACTTTGTTACTTTAATTTTACCAGAAATATGGTAAAGGAAAAAAACATTTCTTTTGATCAGATCTACTCACTGTTAAAATAAATGACTCAACTTCGAAGTCACCCTGTATATATATAAGGATAGATACTGCACCAATATCAGGTAAGGGTGAATACAAATTGTTTTATTGTCTCCAGCCTCAGGAATTCTTCGCATCTATTAGACTTCTGTACATTTACACTCAAAACTTAGGAACATATCCATGAGTCATGCGTCGTGCGTCGGAGTCGGCAATCGCTTCCGTGCTGTTATGGGCTTTATGCTGTAAAAGTCAATATCGTCATCCTCGTGGGATTAGGCGCAGCAACGACCATATGCGTCCTCAAGACTAGGGGGATAGTCTTTTTTGTTGCACATAGTAGTAGCTAACTTTTCTCAGAAGCGCCAACTTTTCTCAGAAGCGCTGTGCCGAACATAATCCTTCAGGAACTGATAACAGCGTTGCGTGGGCAGTACAGAGCTTACTTGACGCAATATTTCGTCTGCATAGATGGCAACTACAGCCCAGCGGCAATGAACGCGTTATAGCATGCGATATAGCCTATATGTTTCGGTTGCATCTTTGCAACACTGTTTCCAATATGTAGACACATACGCCTTTCAAAATGTTTCATCAGAAGCTCTACAAAATCAGGCAAGAGCGACTGATAAAATTGTACGGAAGAAATAAATCTGTTTTCATAAAGTATTGGTAAAATCTGTAAATTATTCTCTATGTGATTAGATTTTATTGAGCTACCAGGCACATTACACGATTTAGTTTGCAACTATCCAAAACATACGTTTACATATGTCCCGCAGACAAGACGTTTCGTAGCATTACATGGAAATATTTCATTGCAGAAACATACCTGTCGCTATACGTGAAACATGTCTTGGATGAGGTTCCAGAAACGATTTCACAAAGTTACCTAAGCTCAACTAACCAAAATGACCATAGGAAAGTATTCAGCGTAACTTACCAGGCTGATAAAACTTGATTTTTATCATTTGTTTTATCAGCCTCAATTTTTTTAAGATTCAGAAAGAAAACATAACTTCACAATAGGAGAGCACTGATGCTGACACCGAAAGGCAAAAACCTAAAAATACTCCAGTTTTTGTGAAGGAGAGAAAATACTATGAAAATCGTGGAAGCCATAAAGGCGTCCTACAATTATTGCAGGAACAAAGATACCTTTAGAGGATATAAAATCTTTGCTTTCCATGATTCTAGTTGTTTATGAAAAATACTGTATATAGCAATCATATCTATATTTTTATGATACGTTGTTCAAACAGTCTAGGATTGGTTTAACACGTTTGATAATCATATTTATCAGTAGTAAATGTGTTCGTTCTGTGTTAGGTATGTATAATTCGGGTATTTTTGGTCACTCACAATAACTAAGATAGGCACTTTTAGTCAAGAAGGCCTACTACTACCTATACAGGTTGATTCAAAATACAGTGGCAATATTTCTACATTGACAGCTGGCTTATTCCATGATTGACAGGTGGATCAGGAGAAAACATCCAGGGTGTCCTTTGGTACACTCTGTTTATCTTTATGTCATGCGCATATTTTCTTGTGAAATGTTCTGGATCTCCGAGCTTTGACATTCTCTGATAAAACTAAACTAAAAGTTTAAGGCTAATTTTTGTACACGATATCCGCTGTTGGACAAGTTTCTAGCGTTGCTGAGGCACATTCATCGCCAATATCACTTTCACATTGTCTGATCATATAAGGTCGACTCTCAAGCTGTAGGAACTCCATAATTCGTTCTTTATCATTCAAATTATCAAAAATCTCGTTAATACGCTGCAGAATAAACAAACAGGATGAAAAAGCATAACAATGGCAAAATCACAAAATTGCAAATGTCTCTGACAACTCTTAAGACTTAAGTAGGGTGTCATGACTTTGAGCACGAACTACTCGAAATACGTAGGAGTATATACCTTCCTCGCATGGGTAAAAGTGAAAATACATACTATACTCCTAAGCAGCACGATATTCCATTAATTTTAATTCCTGCGTCTACCGGCAATCGCGATAAATTTTGAAATTACATATATTTTTTGGATGTTATATGACATGTACACCACGAAACCTTGTTTTTATTTCCGTCGGAGTGTCTGTTGATCTGTATATCGGTATGTAGGTATGTTGGTCTGCCAGTCGGTCTGTCCGCAAATCCTTGCTCCGTCTATAAATCGGAAAGCACTACTCGGATTTGAATGAAATAATTACACAAAGTCACAACCTACGCCTAGGACGAAAAAGCTTTGTAGATTTTGAAAATCGGTCTAGTGACGGCGCAGAAAAATACCAAAAATTCAAACCTACGAATCGCTATACTTCATTTCTTGACGTATCAGAGAATACTACACATTTTTGTAGGAAATTTGAGGGGTAAAGCATATGGGGTGAACGTTTTAGGGGGATGGGGGAGAGGGTGAGCGTTAGGATGTATCGCAATTTTTCGATGTAAGTATATTAACACACTCCTCCTCGAAAGCTCTACGCACCTATATTCACATTTGGATTTCCCCGTACATTTGCCCTTAAAACCTAGAAATATAGTCTTCAACGGTCGAAGTGCCGGTCTTTTTCGCATGACTGACGTTATGCCGCAGAGCCGCGTCTGACTCATCGTGCGATTAAGGGGTTCGTAACAAGTTTTTTTTCTCGTTTGGTCTAACTTAAACATGCTGTTTCCGTTCGTCCGATCAAAGGTAGCCAACCATGGACAGCTGCTTTGTGTTTTTGTGCTTTTTTGGCAACTTATCAGCATGGTCTGGCATTCGTCTCTGAAACAACGAACGGAAGTATAGCAACTACTGCTTATACAGGATATGCCGCCACCTCATGTCGATATGATCTAAATTGTGCTGAACACAACCCTTTATGACTTCGTTTCGCGAGAAGTCAACCTACTTGACGCTATTTCTAATATAAGTTATGTGCTTTTGTGTGTTTTATTATTGAAGTGAAAAATTATTACGACCATGTGCTCACAGAAAACAATAGTTTAAATATTCGTCAATGGGTGAGCTTTAGACAAACATTTGTAAACCTGAGTTTTAATGAAAAATCGTGTTCTAAAATGGAAAAAGAAATGTGGATGAAAAGCTTAAAGCACATATGCTATAAAATATGTAACTGCAAAAATCTCATCGATGCAATTAACTTGAAAGGCCCCGCTCATAGACCCACATCATTTGACATCCTTTTTAGACCAAAATTTGTTTCTTAGGTAAATGGGATACGTAGATCACGATCTGATGCTAGTTCTGCATTGAGATTAACGAGAGGCATTAAGATTTGTTTATAGAATAGAACAATTGTTTCAATTCCCATAGTACCGGGATCAGCATACTGTGAGGATTACAATGAAAGTATTCAATGTCAGCCTGAGGAAAGCCGTAGAATGGTTCCTGAGAAGATTCACAGTTGATAGGTTCACACGATACGTGTTTAGGGTTACTTATAATACCACTACTGTTTAGGGTAAGTAGAAATATTGTCATGTTTTATAAAGGGTGATCCAAACTTTACGCAAAATTTGAATTCAATAGAAAGCACGGTTTTTCTGCTTTATATTGTTATTTTTACTTGTCACGCCTACTGGCGAGACAATATTGTGATCGCAAACATTTTCGAAAATTAGATATTATGTTCTTTGGATGTGCATCACGAAAAACGTCTAATTTCCGATGGTTTGTCTGTTGGTCTGTCGATCTGTCGATCTGTTGGTCTTGAGAGTATTTGGAGCACTTAAGTCTCTATCGATATTTAAGACCATTCCTCCTCAATTCCAACGATATCGTACTCTTAGAAGATCTGTGTTGACGAGCCAGTCTCCTTGTTGACATTCCAACCTAATTTTTTGCTCTTCTCACCAATCTCCCCTGACCTGTGTGCAGTAAATGCACGTGGTCCTTTTTTGGAGATTAAGACATGGCATTCCCTGCTCGTACTCCGCTATTGTTCAAGCAATGGTAATGCGTGAAATATTTTCATTCTGGAATATTCGACAGATTTCAGCTTTGGGTACCCGCCCAACCAATTTTTTCTTATTTCTAATTTATACGACATCCTAGAGCGAAACGTTAAAATAAATAAACGTAAACTGACAGTAAAGTAGGTAAACACATTTTTGTTCCCAAAGGCAACTTGATATTATTTTGTGTTTGTTAAAATTAAAGCCAATGAATTTTCTGCCAAAACTTTTAGGACATACGTTAATAAGGTTCCAACCCTGGCAACTATTAAAGATATTACACAGATATATATTGCCGCGTTTATCGCATCGTGCAATCAGGTATTGGAGTGAGATGACGTTGCCAGATGGAAGGTACTACGGATAAGGCAGGAAAATAATGCCTTTGGACTAATTGTATGGACCTATTTGACGGACTTGATCGGCTTAATCTCTCTATTGTATATGTTCGTAATAACCTTTAATCCCAGACGGCTTAACTTGAGCTTGCTGCTTTCGTCCGTCCGACCAAAGACAGCCAAACATGGACAGCTGTCACCTGTTTTTTGCAGGTCATCAGTATGGTATAGGCTTGGTCTCTGGGACAACAAACGAAAGCATACCAAATATCCTCTATTCATCATTGTCCGTCAGAGCGGTCCGTAGGACCTTTGCTCTTTGTTACAGTATCGTAGGTCAGGTCTGTCAGGTCTGGTCGCCCAATTACCAGACGAAGTCAGGCCACAAAGAAAGGAAGGAAAAAGAAAGAGAGGAAGGAAGGGGGAAGAGCAAAGAAAGTGAAGTGCGCCAGTTAAGAGGGTGCCTGGCTATGGTTAACTGCCATTCAGTTATTTTAAATTGATCCAAAAATTAATTTCGGAATTTGTATGTGTGACAAAAAATCATAATTTTGGTTGGACCTAGAATTGCACGATTTCGAATTCTCGATTGTGTTGTCTACTGAATCACGCAATAGAGTAAATGTGTGGTGAGGAACATTTTCCTCTTTGAAAAGACGAATCAACTGTCGATAATCGTCTTCGCTTTTAGGTACGATGCGCCACTTTGCCGCATCCCGCAGCACAGCAGGTGTAACACGTCCTTGACGGGGAGATTGTGCCTGCGTGCCGAGGGTAGCGTTAGATGACGGAGAGGTAGTGTTGCTGCCAGCCAACGAAGCAGCATGTGAGACTGAAATCGAGTTGCGACTTTCGTTTAAGCTAGGTGCTTGAATTTGAGAGTGCTTTGGCTGGCTTGCAGAGCTTCCTGGTCAGCGATTATTTGGTGCAGCCTCTTCTCTTCGGTGTCTCTTTCAATCTCTGCTCTGCTCTGTTCAGCTGTCAAAACCTCCCTAGGGCTCGTATTCTCGAACCTCTCAGGTATGCCGCTATTTACTTCTGCTTCACTCGCAGTGATGGAGGAGTCACCTGGTGACCCCTCGGACTTGCATTCCATCTTATATTCTCCTTTTCTCTCAGCAAATTCTCAAAAATTTGAAAGAGCAAAAATCTGACAACTTGTCTTTTCGCTGTATACAGGGCGATTTCACCAACTATTATCTATCCAGGATATGGCGCTGTACTTTATGAACTGATGACAGCGTCGCGTGGGAAGTGAGCCTACTTGACGCCGTTTATTGCATCATAAGGTACATTGTATAAGCTTATCTATGGAAAATCGACTGTCAAGCAAACGGCCTCGTTAGTTTTGCTGCTTTTACTAAAATTTTGTTTGATCATTTTGCATAAATGAGGATGAGATCCATTGATGCGGGACTGCGCTTCTTCAAACAATACTCATGTGCGAGACACATGTCGCTTAAGAAGGCAGTGCCACACGCCATGGGTCTCGTGAAACAGTTCAGTTATAGACAGTTCTTGGACGTGATCAAAATTGACCTTCTAACCCCTTCTGTGAGATTGTTTCTGCTTAAATTGGGTTATATTGATGTGAATAGCAGTGAAACAATTGAAGGGCTTGGGACAAGAAGGTACCTCAGCCACATTTGAACAAGAAAAAACACATTACCATCTAAAAGCACCCGTGGCCTAGATGTGTATGTCCGAGTTTGTTTTTTTGGAGAATTCGCTGACGGATGTCGCTATAGCTTCTAAATGGCGTTTTTGAATAAGAACAATGATAAGAAAACAAAAGTGGATCTGAAAGGTAGACACTATCGTCTGACTGATAGCAGTTTTGACTATAAGCGAGCAGCTCATGCGAATAAATAAATTTGTGACTTATGACTTAATTGCTGTTACTGTACTTGTCCTTCTTTGTATTTACTCATGTGCATGTAGCTAGCTTTTGACCGAAGCTGGCTCTTGTTGGTGACTTCTAGTTGTGTTTCTCTTTCCATCCTTATTTTCGTTCAGGTTACACTCGTATACACATGTGAGGGCGGATGTTTTCACTTGGGAGTTTTCTATGCATATCCATTTGGGCCTGATGAAGCCAATAAGCAAAAACGTACGTCGATTGGGTTACCAATCCTTCTACAGGGTGGTTCAGAACTATGGGATTCAAAATGTCTTCCTCCTACCTGAATACACAGACTCACACATTGAATGGGGAAATGCAACAATACATCAATAAAATTAAGCCACATTTATGCAAAATAATCTTGAACCTTTTCATCAAAAGATTGTGATGTGCCAGCCAGCAAAGCCTTTATTTACCTGATTCATGATAACATATACAGGAGGTGTCCTTATTGAGGACTCGGTCAATAACTCCGTTACCGTATGGTATCTGGAAAGTTAATTACAAAGATTATAGCTAACAGTATACTCCTGACTTCTACAATATTTTAATCTCTTCGGTGTGATTCATACCTATAGTGTGACCCAAACGTAAACCTTTTTAAATGGGAAGCCCTACACTCAATTTAGTCAACATGCACCTCCGCAACTGCCAAGCTATGAATTCTTCGTAAAAAAATATGATACATATTTTCTCCTTATCTACTTACTTTTTCAGTAAGAACCTAACAATAGACTGGCCCAGGGCATCAAAACACTTGACCCGGCCCCGTGTATGCATATATGAAGATGAAGTTCGAAAAAGTACCTACAATGGATGTTGATGACTTAGTGGCATCAATACAACGGTTCAGTTGGCCCGATTATGCTATGTTCGTGCTATCTTTAGGTAGGTTTAATAATCATAGCTGTCATTGATTAATATACTCTACCAGGAGGTACTCAATTCAGTTGAAAGACAAAACATTTTACGTCTATAGTAGAATTGTATTTTCTGATTCCACACCTCGAGAGCGGAAAATTTTCACATTCAGAAATGACGTTGGCCATCACGATGACCTTCAGGTCTTCAGACGCCGACTTAAAAATCTCAACTCAACTATAGTCACTGGTGGAAGGGCTGGAAAATTTTATGTTTCGACGTGACACTGACTGAATTAATTGATCTTGAGCCACCTTAATGCCATGATCAAAGTCAATTTTTAAGCATTTTCCGCTTTTCCTACGTGGGGAGTCAAAAACAAACGATTCCCTATTATAACATTATCAAGTTGTTGACCTCTAAATTACCTCCAAAGTATGGTCAAGGTTACGGTCAAGGTCATCTCTGAACGTAAAATATCCCACTTTTTCCACTGATGGGACCAAATTTATCTTTATATGACTTTCAAAGTCAAGGTCACCGTTTCAATTTTATTAAATGGAATGTGGAATTTATTTTTGTTAATTCGGGATCTTACTTGACAACGTGGCTGTGACGGTGGAAGCTTTATGTCCAGGTACATTCAGAGGGTGGGTATCTTATTGGAAATTATGTTAATCAATGTAGCTATGCAATATAAAGTTGAACTTATTAATATATACTAAAAGTATGATGGCAGTGCTACGTCTAGATGTTTCTTTGTTTAAGGTATATGTCTTGCGGTTGGAATATACTTCGGAATTTTTGCTAAGACGAAAAATGCCCAGGAATATTTAGTCGGTAGTAGGAGCATGTCCGTATTTCCTATAACAATGTCACTAACAGCAAGGTACGCTTAGAAATGGAGTGATGTACATTTGTAATTGGGTATTGACTGTTATCCATCAATTATAGTCTAGGGGACATCTTTCTATTTGATGGGAAAATATCCAAAATCCGTTTATTTGTATAATCTCATTCCAAAATGATGCTTCGATTTTATTTCACGGGCTGCAGGCCAAACTGCTTGACATGTGAGGTGCCTATAGATTTCTCTTGATAGCACAATTAAATCTTCAGTCTTTTCAGTTACTGCAGCCGGGTTGTTTGTATTTTTCTAAACTATACTTGTAATTAGAATAGCAAGATAGCAAGATGTCCAAGATAAAGATCCTATGCATGGGATGCGAGAGAGAAGTTACATGCGGTTGGGAAACTTATAAAAATTTAATGGCTTACTGAGATATATCGGAAAAACAAAAATTTGGCCATTGGATTAAGATCCTTATCTTGGACATCCTGTATATCTCCGAGCAGATGTAAAGATGCCTCCTGGACTATGAACAATATAAAGAAAAATAAGAAAGAATAAAGAAGGAGGTCAAAGTATTTAACACACAATGTAATAAGTTCGCAAATGATTTATTCTTAAAGATTCTATTGAATTAACTTTACTATTGCATTTGCAGTTGGGTCAGTGGAATATCTCTGTTAGGAACTCCAACGGAAATCTACGTTTATGGTACACAGTACATCTATATTATAGGAGGAGTACTACTAGCAACGATATTTATGTCATGGATGTACTTACCAGTTTTCCATGACCTCAATCTGACTTCTATGTATGAGGTTCGTACAACTTAAGTTAACTTGTTGTTTTCGAAAAAGTTTATAAAAATTTTTATTTGAAAGAAAACCGTGTACAGAGAGATGTTTATAGATTGAGTTTTGATACAGACTAAATGAAAAGAACGTTATACAATTCAAAGGAAAGAACAAAACTAATAAGAATGTTTCGCGACGTGCTGATTTGACTCCTTCTTTTTTGTAGACTGGTACATTACATTACTTACATAAAAGTCAAACATATCATCTGAAAACAGAATATCAAGCTTATTCGTTTCGTACAATTATTATGGGTTTAACTGAATCAGTATGTTTTCCATCTCTGTAATCATTTCCAACCGACCACAACGTTGTTTCATGCTTTTTAGCAATCATCAATGCGGTACAGGTCTTAGTGTGGAGTCGGACATACAGAAAGCAAACAAGCGAATAAGGTTTATTCAAAAATTCAGTTCTGTTGGTTGGTCATTGTTACAGAGACGGTTAGCCAACACACTTTGTTCAGCCTATGGCTCCTTATCCAATTGTCATTGCTGGTGGCCTTGGGGGAACCTCGCATTGCGGTTGATTGACAGGTCCTCCTTTTACCATCATTTAATGTGGGCCAGAGGTGCAGGAGCATTCTGACATTTTCAGCGTTTGGGCTGAGATATACCAAGCATTGGCGAACAATTTTTAGTGGACAGTTGTCAGTTGTCAGTGTTTTCACTATCTTGCGTTCAGTAGAAGGATTTAAGGCAATAAGGTACCTGTGTGACCAGGACCTTACCTTATGCAACCTGTCGCACCATCTGGAGTCAGCCATCAGGCAATCTTCTCGTGACTGGTACGGGGTGTTACGAGTCCGAGCGAAGGTGTTCAAGGGCCGAGGAAGGGGCAATCTCGCCCGATCTATGATAGCGGGCGGATCTATAGGAGGTTTTGGCGGACGTAGGCAGGTTTTGCCGCGGCCCCATGAAGAAGTCAAGCCTTTATCATTATGTGAGAGACGTGGAATATATAAAAATCGGAAGTCTCAGTATGACTACTAATCGGAGCGGACTTTTAAATCAACTGTGAGAGGAGATATACTCAGTCACATTGAAAGTGTTACACCCAGAAAAAATAATTTCTTCAACTTGATTTTTTAGCAATGAGGTAGTTTTACATCAAGAATGAAACCATAACATTCTCACGAAATTTTATTGACGAATAATTATTTTTAACTTATTACTTATTATACGAAGGAAAAAAGTACTAGACGTTCCGTGACAGAAAAAAGTTTGACATTTTATCGCTGTTGAGAGGTAACAAAATGTCACTTTTTATGAAATTACTTGCTTATGCTTATTTTTTTCCCGGACATTCTTCGATTTAGCTGACAATAAGTGACGCTACTTTGGCTACGTCTACTAATTCCGGTGGAGTATCGAAAACTTGGAATCAGAAATTTTTTACTTTATAGTATTGAAAATAACTTCTAAACAACCACTTAGTTTACAATTTTTAAATCACATCACACAATTAAATTGATTACTTTACAAGTTTCCTTAGCAACGCAGGTCTAATTGTCGCTATAAGTGCAACATAGCCTACTAATCTCAAAATTCAAATTTCACATCGATAATTTTCTGACTTAAATATTGTAATAATATAGTTTTTCAATATTAGTTCGTCGTTTTTCCCGTGACTTAAAAAAATTGTGTATTATACACGGGAAAAATACTAGATTTATATAATAATAATTATTTATTATACAAAAAATAGTTATTTATTATACACGGGAAAAACACTAGATCTTAGCCTGTGGTTGTATTGTCTCCCGACGCGCAGCGTGACGGAAAAAACGACGATTTAATATTGAAAAATTATATTGTTACAATATTTAAGTCAGAAAATTATCGATGAGAAATTTGAATTTTGTAGTTAGTAGGCTATGTTGTGCTTATAGCGACAACCAGACCTGCGTTGCTAAGGACACCTTTAAAGTAATCACATAGCTGTCAATCTAATTTTGTGATTTGATTTAAAAATTGTGAACTTAGTGGTTGTTTAGAAGTTATTTTTAACACTATAAAGTAAAAAATGTCTGAGTTAGTAGTAGTTACAAAAATTATTGCCAGCTAAGTCGCAGAATGTTTACGAAACCGCGTATTCAAGATTCATGGAATGGAAGATGAAAACAGCATGCAGTTCTTTGTCGGAGACGGTGTTATTGGCTTATTTTCCGGAATTTGCACAACAACAAAAGCCATCAACAGTGTGGCCGAATTATTCAATGATTAAAAGTATGTTACGATCCAATAATAATGTAGACACTTCAAAATATTTCAAACTAATTACATTTCTGAAACAAAATGGGAAAGGTTACAAGCCCAAGAAAGCTGCGATTTTTACTAGTACACAAATTAGTGATTCTTAAAATAATGCTCCCGATGAAGTTTTTTTAATGGCCAAGGTTGATGTATTTGGGATTGTAGGAGCTTGTTGAATTTGTGAAATCAGCCAGGTAACATTAGATAATAGGTATTGAAGATTGATGTAAACAGGAGATTTGTAGTTACTGAAAAATATATTAAATTTTACCGAATGTACCCACTTCGTGGAAAATGTATCAATCAGGTTGTGGGTAAAAACCAGTTTTATAAGGTTCCCGAAGGAGTGGCTAATTTCAACACAAGAGAATTCTATTGTTGTACCGAATAGTTTCAGGAACGTGTCATTCGTTCAATGCACATTTACTAAATGTACTTTTGATATAAAGGAAATGTAACTTCATTGTATAATAAAATATTCTAAAATTAAATATCTACCTTTGCTTATTTGTTTATACAATATCCGGGAAAAAAGTACTCATTTTTTTCCCGGGGAAAAAATTGACATTGTGTTACCTGTCAACAGAGATAAAATGTCAAACTTTCTTTCCGTCGCAGAAAAAAATTAATAATGTGTTGGGCTTTCCAGCTGCTAAATACACTCCAGTATCTTGACGCTCTGTGGTACGTCTCGGTGGACCAGTTGGCCTTCTTCGTGTTCCTCTACCTTCTTCTATCCACACACGACACACACGCATTACCTTCATTGTCGATAGGCAATAATTCTACCCTTGTCAAAGTCGCTAACATGGTGATAATTTGAACGTCTTTGAACTCGAGGCATTTTATTATGCTTAACACTAGTAAATGAAAAGGCAATAACTAAAAATATCTGTACTAGTCAGATTTCAGAAACTGCTTTCTTCACAAAGACTAAGAGATAAGATTTTTATAAAGGTAAACAAAAACAAAGATAAAACGTTGACATCGTTGATACAGCATGGTTTAAATATAGTCAAAAAAACAAGTTGGAGAAATTATTTTTTCTGAGTGTAACACATCTATTGTCACTGAGTATATTATTTGCATGGGCCAGCCACTCGGCCCTTTTTCAGCTGTGCTGAGGTAACTGCATAGAATCTTCAAACTGCGAGGGGTTGCGCTTAGGAGGATCACACTTGATAGACGTGAGTCCGTTAACTAATTGTCGGGATTAGTTCTATTGTACTAGACTACAGAATAAATCGTTGTTTCTGTAGTAGCGTAGATTTTAATTACGCCCTGGTCCACCACAGCTAGAAAAAAAACACAATTTCAACCCTACACCTAAGCCACAGTTGAAAAAAAAACACCCTTTGAAAGCACCCGTGACGCAAGCATCTATGTCCTTAGTTGATTTCTTAGACAATTTTGATAGATGTCGTCTCCAAAAAATGGAAAGGTGTTCAAAAATGAAGTTTGAGGGATTTTTATTATTTCGTTTTTCCCCGTAGCTCCGCCTTCACTGGATCGATCTCCAAGAATTACCTTTTTGTCCTTGGCATAGTAGTAAAATTGTCATTAAAATCTCAGCGGTATTTTCTAAGTTATAAGCAAACAAGTAGACAAACAGACTGTTCTCTGAATTCTTAGTAATTCCAATACTTCCCAATTGACGTGAAAAGTAATATGCCGCGTGCAAATGCAATTATGGAATGTTTTAATTGTTTCAGTATCACGAAAGACGTTTTGATAAGAAAGTAAGGTTATTTGCATCTATTCTTTTCGCCATTGGAATGATAAGTTGGTTACCCGTAGTGATATATGTACCAGCTCTGGCGTTTAATCAGGGTAAGTTTTTGCAAGTCATTTCAAATTAGTTATACAAAACTTTATCTTTTTTGTTTTGAGTTTTTTTGCTATCAATGACTGATGATTTCTATTGTTTTCATATAACAGAGTGCTTAATTTTCTATTTTAGTTACTGGAGTAAATGTTCACCTTATAACACCTATTGTATGTACCATTTGTATAATATACACATCTATGGTAAGTGGTGGAATAAATTTTGCATGACTAAAGACTTTGGTGTTCCTATTCTTTCTGCATTTTCTTCCAATCTCCCTTTTCCTGTATTAGCTTACGGATGTTATCCTCCTGTACGATCATTCCGATCCACAGCTTTGCTGATGACAGCACTCCACACGCAGGCATCAGTATCGCAAGTCGATCTCTGCTGAAGAGAAGAAGACTAGCAGCGACTTCTTTTCTGATGAGAGATCTGGGGGTTACGACTGCTTGCAGACGTGAAAATCTGGTACAGTTTAGTGCTTCCAAAATACAATACTGTACCTTGCCTAACAAGAAGCGCTCTAGCGTTCACCAGGTTTCGATGGATAGGCGAGCTGTGACAAGGAGTCATTTTTTCCGGTTGATCGGAGTCCAGATCACCATAGACTTGATTCAGTACGAACACACCTCGTTCCTAGCAATAGCTGCTGGGCAAAAGTTAGCTTATTTCTTTAGCAATAAGAATTAATTTTCTCCACATAACCCCCGTATTCCATTCTGTTCAGAAGAGGGCTGTCCTACTAATATTTCTCTAATGAGCAGTCTCGGAACCCTTTTTATTTCTGGCTCTCTTCTATCGCTATATCAACGGTTTTTAGGCTTGCCAGACGGACCTGCCTACTTCTGCCTTGCACCCTAACTGTCGAACTTCGAAGCATATACAGGGTGTAAAGTTAGTAGTGGATCAACGGAAGTCAGGTGATAGAGGGCCTCAAAGCCTATTGAATGAGCCCCTATATGTGTGGTCTAAAATTTTATAGTTCAGGAGATATTTATAATTTTGTGAAATGTCAAAAAAAAAAACGGGATGCTGAACTTTCAATCGTAATTACAACTAAACAACTAGACTTAGAACTGCTTTTTTTCTGAGATGAGCTGAATAGCTAGTTTTAGCAATAGTTATGTCACTTTTTAACAGAGCTTATTAGACATCAACGCAAAAAGTCTTAAATTGTTTTTTGTGAAAAATCCCTTCCATTCCTCAACTTTGGGGAGCGGTCGAAAAAATTGAGGTTGTATTTTATTATTTATTTTATTGTTAAATATCCATCTCAAAATCTCAGCTTGCTAAGATAAGTGCCTCACCTTAAAAAATCTGTATGTTTGACGCAGGAATTCTATTTTACGAGCTACAGTCCAAACGACTGGATGGATATTGACATATGAGGTACTGTTAGATTCGTGATAGCAGTGCGAGTGATACTGCTTGTATTAAGATTTTGTAAAATCAAAATTGATGATTTTTTACGCAAATAGCCAAATGAGCTTAATGAGCTTGGGCATTCAATTCGGCTTTCCAGGTGCGGGAGCGTTCAATCTTCGGTCAGACCGAAATTACTATGGTTCAGCGTGGAATTTGTATCTAACGTTTGGCATCTTAGTAGAATCATGTCATAATCTCCGCGAGATTATGCAGAAATGCATTACTATTATGATGCTGTCATAGGAAATGCTCGAGCAGCTGCTCGCATGTATCGCGTGTCTGTGGTTAGAAGAGGTGGACCACAACCGGCGGTGTATGCTGACTACCGCGTTTTTCTATGCGTCCGTAATGCGTATATGGAGGAACACATACTAGGCACTCATGGTCAGCTAGTAGAATATAGTATAAGCCCCAGAGCCACTGCACGAAGCAGAAGCATATCCCATACTTCCGTGCACAGAACCCTATGCTTTGAAACATGCATACTTACCATGTACAAAAAGTACAAGAATTGCTTCCAAGCGATTATGCACAACAGGTTAAATTTTGTGAGAATATGTGGAGAAGGTGCGAAGAGGGTTAAACTATTTTCGACAGCATCTTATGAACAGATGAATCATACACAACACATCATACACAATTTCCATTCATGGAGCGTGGAAAATCCATGAGCTGCTAGAGGATGTACCTCTGGACGTTCGAAGTCGCGTGTATGTTCAATGCGATTGTGCCCCATGCCACTTTGCACCGAATGTACGGCATTACTTAGATAGTGCCTTTCCTGGGCGTTGTGTAGGTAGAGGTGGATACCTACGATGGCCTTCAAAGTCACCCGATTTAAATCCTCTAGATTTTCTTATACGGGATTTTCATAAGGGAATAATCTATACTTCTGAATATACAAATAATAATAATAATAATAATAAATTGCTTTTATTGCTCATGTAAGTAAATATCACCAGCTGCGCCAGAAAATTGACGAAGCAAAAATAAAGATTGGGGAAAACGCAAATTCATTTCAAAGACTAAAGGACAATTTTATTAGAAGGTGTCGCTTGTGTATAGAAAATAATGGAGGCCATTTGGAACAAGTTAAATTATCTTCCACATTTGTCAGTAAATCGCCATAAAGAGCGGCTAAACACAATAGGTTCTGTACTTGTAGGTGGCAAGGATTCTATTGCGTTTCTTACGTTTATCGCATCACAACAACGAATGTGACATGATACACTCATTGTAGTAAGCTGAAATTTTCATGGTTCATTCTACATGGATTGAAATAGTTTTTACAATAAAATGAATAATGAAATACAACCTCATCTTTTTACCGAGATTTTTCACAAAAAAAATGAATTTATGATTTTTTGCATTGATTTCTAATAAGCTCTGTTAAATAGTGACATAACCATTGCTAAAACTAACCATTTAGCTCATCTCAGAAAAAAAGTCACAGCCCTAAACCTAATGGTGTATTTGTAATTGCGATTAAAAGTTCATTATCCCGTCTTAGGTATATAGGGGTTCATTCGATAGGTTTTGAGGCCCTCTATCACCCGACTTCCGTTGATCCACTACTGATTTTACATTCTGTATATTGTATTTTATTTTAGAAACAAAATTTGATCTACCTTTCATCTCTTTTTAATTCAATAATAGAACCCTCATTATTATCGCTACTTCATAACTATCCACTTATACCTCTGCCTGCCTCATAGTCTCGTGTATTTCGCTGAACGATCCTTTTCCGAGGAAATTAGAGTCCAGTAGGGCGGGAATACACCTGAAAGGCAGAGGTGTGCAGGAAAGCTTCCCGCTTGAAACCTACATAACAGTCTTCTAAGCAGTTCCTTTAGTCCAGGAATACACCACTGCTCTTCAGAGTTATGCCTAATCTAAAGAAGTCCCCCTGCTTTGGTTTCCCCCACAGTGGATTACCTTGTAACGAGAGAGCTGACTATCTGGATGGGTTGAGGGCCAAGGCGTTCCTACATCGGTCCCAAGTCCAAGTTGGGTATGACGGCGTTCCAGGTCAACGTCGCACTGAACGAATAGGCGGATAGGGACCTAGGAAAAGTGTGGTTAGAGAGAAAGAGATGACTGCAGGCACGTCAAGAGATTGCGGGGTACTAAACATAAGTAGAGACTGTAGAGAATCTCTTGGTGGGACTTCTTATTGGCCGGTGTAAACTGGACAGGCATTTATCTCTAATGGTCAAAAGAGAGTTTCCCCATCCACTGCAGCCTAAGGGCTTAGGTATTCGTAGCCGTGGAAATTGATAGCCAAGTTGAATATTTAGCCGATTAGCCGGAGGTTCTGACCATTAGGAGATCAAGAAGGCTCTACAGATCAAAGGATAAGCATGTGGAGTAGAGTGATAGTACACTCGCGGTTGTCAAAAACAGCCACAGGTGACCTTCTTGCCAGGCTTCGCCACCTCACCTCTACTACTGCTACTACTATGCAACTGCATGTAAAAAATCAAGTTTTGCCAGGATGAACACATTGTAGGGTGGAATAAAAGCTGTTGTTTGGACTGATGTGATTCAAATAATAATCATGTTTGGCGCAATGATACTTATTGCAATAAAGGGAACTTGGAATTTAGGAGGTATTGGAGAAGTGCTCAGAAGAAATTGGAGTGGCCAACGAATAGAGGGACCAGTGTAAGTAGCCGATAATTTACTACGTACTATATACAATTTTCCCATGTATTTACATCCTTGTCATATGATTTGTAATGGGTTTCTTATAGCAGGAAAGACAATGAAAATTAGATTTTCTGAAAACCACATTTCTTGTGAAAATCTGACGATTGTCTTATACCGATGGTTTGCCAAACTAACTTTTATCCTCATCCCGTACAATGAAGATGACAGAGGACCCTACGTCTCTGGCTTCACAACTGCTCGGCGTGCTGAGCTATTAACAGAAGATGTCCCACCACCACTACGGTGGACCAGTAAATTAGACGGAATACAGACTAGGTTAAGCAGCAATGATTTTCTATGCATATACAGGGTATTATTTAAGTGGTCAAACTTCAGGAGGTGATTTCTTGGGTACTTTCTAAATGAAAAGTTTATATCAACGTAGGTCCAGAAATCCTTTTTTTGAAAATCGGTTTTTCCTAAATATCTTAATAAACGTTTAGTTAATTTTGTTCAAACTTAGCAGTCGTAGTGCGGGGCTAATTTAGCCCCAATAAGATTGAAATTATTAAGTCCAGGCGGGTTCTGAAAACCACCCTAACCAATATGTTTGACAAAGATCTTGTGCGCAACTGACTTTATCAAATTTTCAATTTTTTTTTTCGAATTAAGCAGCTAAAAACACAACTGTTTTGTCTTCTGAGTTTCTTTCATAACTCGCTTTATTTGCGAAGAAAAAGAAATAAAAAGCACTTTATTGCATGTTTTTGATAATTAGGTTTCACGAAAGTCGTCTATTGGTTTTTTGCTCAGATTATACCTGGTTTCGATAAAACAAATAAACATAAGATATTCACATAACGTTATTTATTGTTGCAATGTTTTGCCAGTGGCGTTGCACATTGGTAACCCTGGAAATAAAAAAAAATCGAACCGGAAAAACGTCTTTTTAAAACGATACTAAGCTTTTATTTCAATGAAAAAATTTAACAGTAAATAACACGAGACTCATAGTAGGTGCTGAAAATGCCCCATTGCAAGCATTAGCTCGTCTTAACATTGATTGACGAGCAGTTTGAAGTATTCCCGGCGTAATCTCGTATCCGATGGGTCAATTCTTCTTCAGTGTTGACTGAAGTTTTGAAGTGCTCCCGAAGAAAAACATGTAACGGATTTAAATCCGATGTCCTGAGTGGCCATGACCAGCATGCCCGATCCAATTTTCTCCAAAAGTTGCATCAAAAAATTGGCGAGCTAGTGTGCTGAAGTGAGGTGGAGCCCCAGCGTGCGTAAACACACATTTTCTAGTAGTTCTGGTAAAATAAATTCCAAAGATGCTGATACTCTTGACCATTTAATCTCGGGGGTAAAAAGTGAGGTCCAATGAGATGATCTCCTACAATACCAATCCAAACATTCACGGAAAACGAATGTTTGTCTATTTGGTATAAAGGCGGGCACAGATATGTGGTAATCGGCGAGCGGCGAATAACAAGTAATCGGAACTCGACGAGTACCGACTTGTCTGTTATGGTTGCTCGTGCCGATTAATCGTATTGGGCCGTTTCCCAGTCCTTGTCGGTATTTTGTGCCGCTTCAAAGCAGACGAATAATTGCGTTTTGTGTCGATACAGACATTCGAGAAGCTATTCGCTATTTGTGGAGAAATTTCAGTTTATTTTTCGTTTTAAAATGGAGTGGAGTAATGAAACAGTACTACAATTTTTGGATTTCTATGAACAAGAATCATTAATTTGGAATCCATGGCTGAGTGATCATAAAAACAGAAATCTTGTATTCGATGCTTGGAAAAGAATAGAGAAAAATATGGGTGGGAAATAATCTGTCACAGAATTAAAAAAGAAAAAGGATTCCCTAATGGCATCGTTTAGGGCTTGTAATAATAAAGTTAAAGAATCTACAAAAAGTGGAGCAGGTACAGAAGACATATATAAACCAAATTGGTTCGCTTACGAAAGAATGGCCAGTTTCCTTCAAAATAAGAATGAGGCAAGGAATACAATAAATTCAGAGGTAAGTAATAAATACCTACTTTTCTTCAAATATTTTTATTGAAAACTTGCGTGTTTATATAAAAAAAATTAAGCATTAACAATATATATCTTGCCAAGATACTCTTCCGTTGCTCATAAAATATTCTGCCAACTCATTTCTAATAGTTCTTGCTTCCATGCTGGGCTTTCTTGGGATATTACGCAGTGGGAGTAAACTTGACATATTATCTTGATTTTGACGCCATGCTCCAGGTGTAATATTTCCATCTTCTTCGGAGTCAAACGTTCCGGGAGGGGAATAGTTCGAACGCGATGATCTGCTTTTTCGTAAAAAATTATGTAAGAGGACACAAGTCATTACGATTAATGAAACTTTTTCTGGTTGAAGTAACATTGGTTTCCTTAAGACTCTGAAAGTAGAAGCCATAATGCCAAATACGTTTTCCACGACGCGACGTGCTCTTGACAAACGATAGTTGAACGTTCTTTCTTTGCTTCCTTTTTAATGTAGACCTGGATAAGGCTTCATGATTTGTTTACATAATCCAAATGCATCATCGCCCACAAATAAGTATGGAATTGGAATATTTCGCCCTGGTAATGGCTCATCTGAAGGGCAATGCAGTCCGTTATTTTCGATTTTTTTAAAAAGTTCTGTATTTCGAAAAACAGCACCATCGCTTAGTCTTCCTTGACAACCACAATCAGCAAATATAAAATTATAATCAGCATCAACTAGAGCCATTAACACTACACTGAAATATTGTTTATAATTATAGAATTCAGATCCACTGTTTATTGGAGCCTGTATTGTAATATGTTTCCCATCCATTGAACCAATACAGTGAGGGAAATTCCATATATTTTCAAACTGTTTGGCTATATTCTTCCATTCGCTTTCATTTGATGGGATCTGAACACAAAAATGAGAAAATGCCTTTAATATATACCAATCAGTGCCTTTATGGAGTAGTACTATACTTAATTCATTTATTAATATTTTTAGCAATTCAGATAAAATTTAGTGTTTCAAATTTTAGCTACAATTACCGGATTTACTCTTTCTAATAATAATAGAAAATAGCCTTATACATTATATTAATATAATAGTATAAAATGAAAGTAACAATTAAAATTATGGATAATGTGGTTTTCTTATTTATCACTTTATTTTCAAATTTCAGAACCTCGCATCACAGCTGTCGCAGGATGAAACAACTCCGAACGATGTAAGCGCTAACGGAAGTAATCATACTGAAAATATTCCTGACAACATAATTGAAATAGATGAAAATATTCTAAATGATGGTAAACGCATTTATTTAATAAAATTTCATCTTTTAAAAAATTATTGTCTTGCAGAAATACTGCCATCTACTTCGAAGTCTTCCTTCAAGCGTCCTGCGCAGAAAAAGAAGAAAGTGACTGAAGAGGTTGAACTAAAAAGAAAAGTAGATGAGGCATATACTATTATGCAAAGCAATGCCCAAAAAAATGCAAAAGGAAAAGATTTCTGTGACAAATATGGGGAATTGGTTGCTGAAAGATTGAAACAGTTTGATGAGAGAACTAGGGACATTGCAATACATCGAATTGATAATCTTCTTTTTGAAATGAAAATGAATTTGAATATGCCACTAAATTATCAGCCGTTCATGCCTACTAATAATTAAAATGTAACTGTTTCAACTTCTGTGAACCCGCAATGTAGTCCATTATCATCGCCTTCTGAATCATCGTTTAGTAGTCGTCAATCTTCTACCAACTTTGCCATTGGACTTTCCCAACCACCATCACCTTATCAAACTTCTGCGACGTTTCAAGAAACTCAACAATGTTCCCCATCTGATGAGTCACAATTTGAAAGTTTGAAGCAGTGTTATACAAGTTTCAGATAAAATTATAAACATTTGATATGTACTTTATATGTATGTTTTTTTACTTTTGTAGAAATATTACTTTTCTACCTTCTTATAAAATAACGAAATAAAAATGTTACCTGTATTACATTACTCAGGACTTTTATTAAAGCACTGCATACTTCTGGAACTATGGAGGAAATGAGTTGAGCTGATATTTTAAACAAATAATGTAGGCTCTTAAAGCTGTCTCCCGATCCTAGAAACCTCAAAGTTAAGGCTAATCGTTCTTTTCCCGGAATAGCTTTTCTCCATCTTATATCTTTTTTAGAAATCACTGGCTCTATTTTTTGAAGAAGTTCTTCAAAATCTTCAAAGGACATTCTGCAGAAGTTTTCAAATCTGCCAGATGGTTCCTTTAATAAATCTGCCATCAAATGAGTTCCACTATATCTAAAAAAACATTATATTTTTAAGTAATTTTAGTATTGGTAATAAACAATAAAACAATTTTACAGGATATTTGCAGGTTATAGGAAATTAAAAAAAAATACCACCAAAATTATTGCTGAATATACAGAGTTGCAAATAAATTAAGAAAGAAGGAATTGAAAACTACATCAAATTATGCAATAATATCCATTTCCTTTCATAAACTTTTTTACTTTTGACAAATTTATATCTTTTTAATTTTTGTGATTTTACTTGCTGCCAAGGTTACTTACCTTTCTCTACTTTGATTAAGTGATACCATCCACCACCTTCTTCTACTTCTTCTCCTAGACTTCTTTTTTAATAACTGTAAATAAGCACCACTCATAACTACAAAAGCAGCAGCATCAGTCATCAATGTTTCACCATTCATTTTCACCATTCGTACATTAATCCTTGTTCGTATTCATTATTTCCATACCGAGCAATATTCGGCATTTACGCCGCATGTGTGTATGGTCGTGCTCGCCATATAACAAATAGCTACCGAGTTGCTCGTCGAATGCCAAATATTTGCTATTCGCCGAACACCGCATGTATGTGCCCGGCTTAATGCGATGAGGATATCTTTCTTGGTAAATGCCCCTAGCCGCTCTAGAATTAAAAAAATGCATATCGGCCATTTCTGTGTTTCTAAATTTAACAATTTTCCAATATTAGTATAGCTTAAATTCAAACGAGGCAAGATATCAAAGAAATCCAGGGGACAAAAAAGTTATATTTTTAGCGGCTTAATTCGGAAATTTTAAAAAGCCAGTAGCGCAAAAATTGTTCTCAAAGTCATTGGTTATGGTGTTTTTCGGGTCGCCACTGGTCTGAATAATTTCAATCTAATCAGAGCTAGATTAGCCTCTTACTGCGCTTAATACCACTGCTAAATTTAAACAAAATCGACTAAAAGTTTATCAAGATATATAGGAAAAATCGATTTTAAAAAAAAAGTTTGACACAATGTTTCTTGAAAGTGAAGCATTTCTGGACCTATGTTTATATAAACTTGTCATCATAAATTACTCAAAGTACCACTTCCTGAACATCCTGTTTGTCTTTGTTCCACGGCCAAGCGTAGGCAGCACTGATTAGTTGCCAATGAGCACTAAACACCATTGTCTGCGGTTGGCCGCAATACAAACGGAAAGAATAGATGTCCATTTCAACCATTTTTCTCATGAATTACAAATTAATAATGTTAGGGAGATATTGCTTCGTAACGCTTTCAGCATAATCTCAGTTAGCCAAGGCAGAAATCGGCTGAACTACTAAGGATATCATATGACGCTGTCGCCGCGTCATGGGCAATTGAGATTGTCTTATTGTAAGTCGCGGAACATTTAAACAAGTGAAAAAGCAATACTCTCATATATCTCGGAGACTTCTAATTTGAGAACTAAGCAACCTTCTACAAAATTAACCGTAATGTGATTGATTTATAAAAAACTATTCGAAAAAAATGACCTTTTGGTTTTTTAAATCTAAGTTTCGTTCTCTTTTTTGATCACCCAGTGTTATCTATTATTCAAATCCGAAATAAAACATACTAAAGTAGGTTCCCTACTATGAGACTCCGTTACAAATCATATGACAATTGAATAACATACAGTGTTTCATTTAAAATAAGCAGTTTGGTACCTACTTCCAGTACAACCGGAAGCTCCACCATTTTGAAAATATTTTAGCCGAACCGCTTCCATCAGTTATACTATAAATCCTGCGGCAAGTATACGTGGGACACACTGTATATAGTAAAGAGACTAGTGTACCGCATCGTACTGTTAAAGCGGTAATAACAACAAATTTTAATAGTGATATCGGATGTTTTCCAAATCCAATACGCCGACTTTTCTTCCGTTTCTGTATATGAACTGTATAGTCATCGTTCCGGAACAAATATGTTCTAAATTGCTTACCAACATTGAAATAGCATACATTAAATATGTTATTATTTATTTGTTAATTTATTTGCAGTTTTGATCCAAATCCGCTGACGAGACATACGATATGGTCATTGATAATAGGAGGATGCGTATATCTCCTTCAAAATTCTGGTATAGATCAAAACATGCTTCAGCGATACATGTCGTTGCCAACACTGAAAGATGGACGCAAGTAATAACAACTAGAGTTAATCATTTTTTTTTGAAATAATCTCGGTATATCTCTTAGGCTGTATATACGGGTGGCCAAACACGTGACGTCATAAAAAAAAAATTAGATTCCCCACATCGAGAGGAACCCAAATCACCCCCATATATATGGTCCGATTTTGTTTAGTTTAGGAGTTATGATTTTTTTTCGGATTTTTCGAGAATTTTTGAGTTCTGTGTTTATTTTTACCATAACTTCGTTAGTAATTGTGATAAATGCCTGCTTTTTTCACGATTATGTAGCTAAGACCTAAGGCTTAACTATCATATAATCATTCAAGTCATGTAACTAATACTACTTTTTAATTTTTTTCAAAATCTTCGAACATAACAAAAAAGTAAAAAAGTGCA
Source organism: Acanthoscelides obtectus (assembly GCA_963669975.1). Taxonomy (NCBI): domain Eukaryota; kingdom Metazoa; phylum Arthropoda; class Insecta; order Coleoptera; family Chrysomelidae; genus Acanthoscelides; species Acanthoscelides obtectus. Next base: position 80,178,975 of record CAVLJG010000004.1, read on the forward strand.
ACAACTTTGAACGTTTATAAAAAATTGAAAAAACATGTTCTTACTATTCGTAAGTATCTTAAAAACTTCCTTACGGTATCAGCTATTTACCGTAAAAATTTCATCAACCTAGCTTTACTACATGCTACCGTAATTGTGGCTCAAATAGAACCGAACCCAAAATTGGATAACCCTCTGCTCAATAGAAATTGTTAGTTTCGGAAAAAAATTTTGCAAAAACCACAAAAACACGTTTGATTTTTACTGAACAGCAGATTATTATTCATTTATGTTATTTACAAGAGGTTTTCAAAATGTCTGCCTCTAACAGAAATGCACAGTGTACACCTACGTATGAAATTTTGTTTTAAATCTCTAAATGCTTGTGTGTTGTTCTTCAACACATGTGTCGCTTCTTGAATTTTGTTCCTCAATGAATTTTCATTTGCACATTCTTGGGCGAATGTTATGTCTTTAAAATATCCCCAAACAAAAAAATCAATGGGGTTGAGGTCAGGGGAGCGTGGAGGCCATCGTATCGGTCCGTTTCGTCCGATCCATCTGTCTGGGAACCTTTCGTTTAAGTAGTTTCGCACGATCGTTGCGTTGTGACATGGTGCACCATCATTCTGGAACACCATGTTCCGTCTGGCTTCCAGGCTTGAATCTTCCAGCAATAATGGTAGGCTATTTTCAAGGAAGCTTTTGTAGGCTACCGAATCCAACCTTGACGGCAGTTCAAATGGACCGATAAATTCCATATTGAATATTCCTGACCACATGTTCACACTAAAACGGTGTTGAAATGTCGACGGCCTTGACTGGTGGGGGTTTTCAACAGCCCAAGTATGTAAATCATGGATATTGAATATCCCTGTTCTTTCAAAACGTGACTCGTCAGTCCATAAAATTTTATCAAAAAAATCGGGATCCTCTCGTTGTCTTCGCAGCATTGTCTCGCAGAAATCCACTCTTAACTGGTAATCTGAAGGCATCAACGCTTGAACTCTTTGAACATGATAGGCATGATAACCTTCTTCATGAAGAATATTTTGTATCGATGTTCGTGGTATTCTAAGGTTTTGTGCCATAGATCTCGTACTCGTTGAGGGATTCCGGCTAATTTCTTCAAGTACTACTGGAATGCGGCCTGCCATGAAAGTGTAATGTGTGTTAATAAAAACACGGTGGTCTGGGTAATGCTCAGGTTGTGGTCCGCCTCGGCGTATAAGTTGTTCCCGGTACAGCTGAGCTGCTAAAGCGCCGTTCCTTGAAAATAGCCTACCATTATTGCTGGAAGATTCAAGCCTGGAAGCCAGACGGAACATGGTGTTCCAGAATGATGGTGCACCATGCCACAACGCAACGATCGTGCGAAACTACTTAAACGAAAAGTTCCCAGACAGATGGATCGGACGAAACGGACCGATACGATGGCCTCCACGCTCCCCTGACCTCAACCCCATTGATTTTTTTGTTTGGGGATATTTTAAAGACATAACATTCGCCCAAGAATGTGCAAATGAAAATTCATTGAGGAACAAAATTCAAGAAGCGACACATGTGTTGAAAAACAACACACAAGCATTTAGAGATTTAAAACAAAATTTCATACGTAGGTGCATTGTGCACTGTGCATTTCTGTTAGAGGCAGACATTTTGAAAACCTCTTGTAAATAACATAAATGAATAATAATCTGCTGTTCAGTAAAAATCAAACGTGTTTTTGTGGTTTTTGCAAATTTTTTTTCCGAAACTAACAATTTCTATTGAGCAGAGGGTTATCCAATTTTGGGTTCGGTTCTATTTGAGCCACAATTACGGTAGCATGTAGTAAAGCTAGGTTGATGAAATTTTTACGGTAAATAGCTGATACCGTAAGGAAGTTTTTAAGATACTTACGAATAGTAAGAACATGTTTTTTCAATTTTTTATAAACGTTCAAAGTTGTTGCACTTTTTTACTTTTTTGTTATGTTCGAAGATTTTGAAAAAAATTAAAAAGTAGTATTAGTTACATGACTTGAATGATTATATGATAGTTAAGCCTTAGGTCTTAGCTACATAATCGTGAAAAAAGCAGGCATTTATCACAATTATTAACGAAGTTATGGTAAAAATAAACACAGAACTCAAAAATTCTCGAAAAATCCGAAAAAAAATCATAACTCCTAAACTAAACAAAATCGGACCATATATATGGGGGTGATTTGGGTTCCTCTCGATCTGGGAAATCTAATTTTTTTTTATGACGTCACGTGTTTGGCCACCCTGTATAGATAAACTGAGAAAAGTTTGTAATCTCAAATCTGGTTATTATCCTTTCAAATGTTTCTTTAATGTCTTTTTGAGTGCGTAAATAGCAATAACAGCCTTTGACATTCATCACATCTACCTCCCCTTGGTCAAATATTACAAGCATAAATGGCTTTATTTACCTTTTTATCATGACGCATGCATTTTATTTAACTCTGTACTTCGAGAAAAAGTAGCTAGGTAGCAGATACGGTAGAAGAGTTATCCCTTTATCATTATCATCATCGTCGTCGACATCATCATCATCATAATCATCATCACCATCATCATCATCATAATCATCATGATCTTAATGTCCCTTTTAAATCGATAAAATTTAATTTATTTTAGAGCATTATGGGGATTTTTCTTTGGATTATCTGGCATAGTGCTTATATGTTCATACTGCGGAATGATTCTATATGCCACCTACTATAAATGCGATCCATTGACTACTGGAGTAAGTTTCCATATTGGGTCAAACTGTAACACTCTTGCACACTGATCAAAACTACAAATTGGAGTTTAGCTAATATGTATTTCTGAAAAATAGTCTGTACGTAAGTTGGCAGCGATCCACAAAGTTCCTTCAGGAAATTCAAGCGGTTCATCCATTAATGCAAACAAATCCGTCAAAGTGATGATTCCATTTAACCTTATTCTACTCCATATTTCACCCTTGCTTTTTAATTGTTATTAAAGCGAGTGCTTCATGTATATTCTGGGTTTACAATAACAATACCTCCTAAAATACTTTGGGATTTGATTGCCGGGCGCTTGAAGTAAATTTAGGAACTTTGGCTACATTAAAACTTTCGTTTTTTTCACATTCACCTGGCTGCAAGGATTCTCCTGCATAAAGGGATGAGTGGCTTGAGATACGAATCCTCATTTGATTGAACAAAATGAGATTTTTTCCCGTTCCAGTTGGCCAAGCAAAAGGATCAGTTGCTGCCATTATTAGTTGTTGAAGTATTGGGGGATTTTCCTGGACTTCCAGGAATATTTATAGCTGGAATATTCAGTGCAGCTTTAAGGTGACTGTTCTTCTATTAATGGAATTTATTTGAATAGAATAAAGCAAAACACGAGGTGGTCCAATATTTTCAATACCGGGTGTTTCAAATTCGAACCTCACTATTGGAGTCTTGGAAACGGTAAGAGATACGGAGTCGCTTGGTGTGACAAAAATGTACATTAAGGTAACTATCAAAATCCTGTCTAGAAAGTTTCGTAATTCAAAGTACTTCTGGAGAGAGTCCCTAAAAATTGGATTCTCCCAAAATCGTTCTAATTTTCCAGCATCAACCTTATTTTTTCTTCTGGACGCCATATTGGATTTTTAGACATGAAGTTTATAGTTCTGACTCCAAAAATGTATAATATATCATACATTGTCATTGCCAAACCTTAGTTTCAGAACAACAGGTAGGCCTTGAAATTATCAGATCATCAAACTGAACATAGACACAGAGTTGGAAGACTGAGAAGAAGGGAAACTGGGTACATAGAAGAGTTAGACCTTATCTACAAAATGACGGACAAGGTTTTGAACATCTACTATGATTTACTTCTGCTCATTTATGATTATTAATGTTATTACTATCAATAAAGTATTCATTTCGTGTTCAGGTTTCGCGATAACTTTTTATTTCCTTATGATGATGATGATAAATTCAAAGCCTACATCGAAAAGTCTGTTTTTTGTGATAACTAACGTTTGGTAATGCCAATGTACATGTATGACATATTACGGGTATACATTTCTGGAATCCTAATTGGAAACTGTATTCGCCTGTGCAAAAATTAACCTTTAATTATTTTTAAATCGCACTACGAATCAAGTCAGGACAAACAAAAACTGTTTTGGAAAAAATGGGTTTAGTAACCTATATACGCAAGGCTGTCGCACTTTAAGCGACTTGGTTTCTTTTACCGTTCACGAAATCCTAATGGCGAAGGTCGAATTTTAAAGACTCGGTTTAGCCTTTTGATCTTTTTTCAAAATTCGTGTCCAATTCGCAAAACCGAGAGGGTTATTAAACAAACGATAAAATTAATATTCAAATTAGTTTCAAAAGATTCCACCTAGACTGTAAAGCATTGATGCTTGTGAGAAGCGAGCCGTTGAGTTGGTCACTGCCTGAAATCATTTTGGACATTTTACCAAAGCGTTAAGTTTAAAATTGTTGTAGCTCCCTGTCTACTGGGTTGAACGCAATGGCTGCTGTGGTGTTAGAAGATTTTTACAAACCGTTTTTCAAGAGAAGTCTAACTAATAAACAAACTTTATATGTAATGAGGATTACAGTTATTATATTTGGAACGATTTGTCTAGGAATGGTTTACGTAATCGAAAAATTAGGAACCGTTTTACAGGTAGACCTTTTATTCAAAGCTTTTTTATAGTAAGGTGCCAAAATGAAAGAGAGCAATGAGTATTGAGATCCACGCAGATGTATACAAAGAAGTAGCACAGTAGCAGTGATGTACTATAGATTTTACAACTATCTTCCATTTTGTACATAAAAGAGTTAGAATGAGAAGTTGCTAGCTAAGAGATTGGCTTGAAGGCCCCAGAAGTAACATTTTATTTTATATATATATATATATATTGCTTGTCTATACATGGTGTTTTCAAAGTTGGGCCATAACAGAGCATATAGCTCAGGCAATGAGAAGCATGTTTTTAGTAAACGTATGATGATTTACTAAGTCTATGTGAGCCAATATCCAAATCAGGCATTTTGTGGTGTCTATGTTAACCTAGTTTATAAACAAACCGCATTTGAACAACCGAAACTGGCACGTTACTGGAGCAATAACATAGTTATCGATATGATATGAGCAACCTCAAGATCCTATTCATACTTCGCGTGAGTACTCAGACTCAGAGCATCGCCGTCGTCCTCGATGTTTCTTTCCATCACAGCTGCATATGTTTGTTTTTATCCCGCAAAAAGTGTTTGGCTCAACACAGTTGAAGACCTAGACGTCCCCAAATGTTGCAAATTTAGAAAGAGGTAAAAAAACTCTATTTTTGAATCGAACAGCAGTGTTGACAAACAAAACATATGAGAGGGCAGTACTTGAAATTCCTTACTAAACGAATAGTGAGCATTTTTATTCAATTTCTGTTTTACGTTTTCGGTGTTGTTTTGCCGCAAATTAGTTTTGGTATTGCAGAAGGAAAAGGAAACTCCCAACTTTCAGGATACCAGATTGGTGCAATTTGAGAAAGGTACATTGCATCGTTGGAGCTGGTTTATTCAACCTGTAGATAAGCATTTTGAGTAGAGTACAGTGTTAATTCAACACGGTCGGTAGGTGGCCTAGTTGGCAGGTTTCAGCTCCCACTCTAAGTCTACTAGAATGAGAAGTGGAAGAGTAGAAGACTCGTTAAATGGTCTACCATGTTAGGTCTAGAATGAAAATATTGTTGTCATATTGATAGAAAAAAACAGAAGCCGTCTGTTAAGGGAGTAAGAGCATATATACCGGGTGTTTAAAAGTCGACTCTCACCATTGAGATCTAGGAAACAGGAAGTACCAAGTCGGTTAAATGGGAGGACGTGGAGCATTCTGGTGAGTAAGAAGGTATCTCTTAGAAAAATTCGTAATTCAAAGTATTTCCTGAGATCTATTTTATCACCGTTTGTATCTCTACCTGCCCTTTTGTGAGGTGGGATTTGAAAATTATCTCCAGATTAACATTGCCACATTTTCTCATCTATAAAGTGACATAATTAGAACTTCGATATGACGTTTCGTCTCTTATCCTCATACATCAGACTTATTTGTTCTTAAAAATGATATATCTCATTTTTGTAGGAGGAATAGAGTTTTCAACTCTGATTCTAAAAATGTGTAATATGACATTCACTGACATTACAAAATCTTAGTTATTTCAGAAAAACTAATATTTTTCTAGTTAACAAATTTTACTTTAATTGTGCATCGAATTAGATATGATGGATATTAACTTTGTTTAGCGTAGTTTTATTTTCTTCAAAAAGGTTTCTATCAGATTCTCAAGATTATTGTGTTTTCAATATTTTCATCACTGAACTTAAGTGATATGAAACCGCTACCATTACCTTGTTATTTATTGGATGAGTTAGGACCAACGATAGAAATATTACTTTTACAGAAATATGAAATCTTATGATATCAATCCATGTCATGTAATAGAAAATATAATACACATTAAAATATAATATCTACTTGTGTATATCCAGTTCATAAAAACTGGAGGATTGCTTGACTGATGACATTATGAAAAAACGACTGATAACTTCAAGGCCTAATTAGTAAATTCTGTTTTTTGAAACTCTTTCGTTATAACAGTAATGGTTCATGACATATTATTGACGTTTAGAATTAAAATTAAAAACGCTACTGACGTGCAAAAATCCAATATGGTGTTCATAAGAACAAATAGAGTTGATGATTCAGGACAAGAGACTAAATGCCACACTGTAATTCTAATTGTAGCACCTTGTAGAGCAGAAAAGGTGGCAAAGCTTATTTTGAAATAGAGTCTGTAAAGAATACCAACGATTTTGGGAAAATGCACCTTGTTTTCGTCTATCTTTAGTAATAATTTGATTGCTGGGTTTGCCATTTCTTAGTTACTTGGATGTGCAGCTTTTCGCGCATTTAACCGATTTCGTATCTCTTACCGTTTCCAAGATCCCAGTGGGAAGAGTCGTTATCGAAACACCTAGTATGAGCGGAATTCCAGGCTGTATTAACCCTCTTAGCCTTAAGTTTTGTTGGCACCAGTTTTGCAAAACTTCTTTATCTGCAATTGTTCACTCAATTTTTTAGGGGTTTAGTTGTATAAAATATGTCCTCCAACATGTACAATTTATTGATCTTAAACATTTTTGATCCGATACCTTTAAATAACGAATTCATTTTCTAGTTAACATTGAGCATGGGTGCTGTAGCTAGTGGACCTTCCTTGGGACTATCTACCATGGGAGTCTTTTTGCCCTGGGTGAACGCAAAGGTATGCCCTATCAGCTTAGTCGTAAAACTACATACATCAGAATTCATACCATATTTCAGGGTGCCCTAGCGGGTAGTATCACGTCTCTGATTTCTTTATCATGGATATGCTACGGAGCCCAAAGCATGATAGCTGCTGGAACACTGACTTTCCAACACAAGCCAGTTTCTACAGAGGAATGTAACTACCACTTCATGCCAAAACCATGGAATACGACTACAATTTTTGACTCAAGGTGGGCATATTTTTTTATTTGCATGTCCTTTCCAAGTAGTCGTAGGATAGATTTTGTCAAGTCACTAACTTATTAATAGTGTCTGCTCTTCACACTGTCATCTGAACTAATTCCATAATCATCTTTATTCTCTGTGTCATTGAAACATCCATCGTCTTTATCATCTTCTAATTTCTGTTTGGCGCCTATCAGCGGATTGTCGAAAAAAATCGACTTCGGACTTAGATACCTACACTACGGGTGCTTTTTTATTCATATGTGGCTCAGGTTCCTTGCTGCCCCAATCCATTCATTAATTTTATAAGTTTTATTCATGTACCAATTCCCTTCTAACATTGATATACCTGCTTAAACGTTACGCATTTCTATAGTCTCCCGCACGGGTATTACGTATCTTGAGAAGCGACATTTTGTCGATTTTTTTGTCATTGCCATTTTTTGTGACATGTGGGTTTTTCCACAAGATGTTAACTCAGCACTAGCTGATGGACACGTTGTGAACTCGTTTTGTAGTTGAACGTGTTGCCTAAACGTCGCGATGCTTCAGTTATCAATGTTTGGCTCTGATGTGATGTAAAATCTATTTCAGAGATGGCATTACTGGAGGTCAAAGCTGTAAGTTGCAGACTATACCTAGATGGAAACGGCAATGCATAGCTGCATAGTGAGGATTTGTGTGCTAATAATATGTGTTGATGATGATTCCATTGGATTGTTGTCTCAGATACACTTACTTGAGATTCAAAGCTAGAAATTAGTTTGCGCATCCACTCTTTCTTATCTATTCTGGAAATTATATATGCAAAGGACCCGGCAACACGCCTATGGAAATATCCAGGATGTCGGTGATAGAAACATCAATGGCAATGGTGCTCAAATAAGAGAATTGATAGTTGATGGTGAAGATTGAAGCTATGCAACGAAAAACAAAATGCAACCAAAGACTAGACAAAGGATTATCGTGACTACTGGTCTGAATAGAACCCTTACCCCCCTATACTGACTTACTTTCTTGGCATCCGCTGAGGTTTGATCTTTGTCTCTATCGATATATTCCTTCAGGATGGCACGATAAGCGGTATGTCATAGATTCAGTCAAATTAACTGGAACCTCTCATCCAAATAAAGCAGATATCTGCGTAGAACAGATACCTAGTGGTGCAGCCTATATCATGGGACTCGTTGAGTTTTTGGGCACGTTCCCTTCAACAGATTTGTTCAGGATTCCAAGAAACACACATTTAGTGATATTTACCGAAAACACACTTCCAAGGAGAGTGGACGACTCAGTAGGGCCCATACCCCAATATACTGACTTTAACGGCCACTATCTTGGAACCCGTTGTGTTTTGGGACATGTGCCCATTAATACATTTATTCAAGATGCCGAGACACATAAAATATAAAAATTAAGCGAAATTAACCGAAACCACTTTTCCCATAGGCGTGTTGCCGGGTCCTTTACTAAATTTAAAAATTAAAGAGATAATAAATAAACCTAATCATATTCACTGTACACTGTCGAATTACAAGTCATATACATGCTAACAGTAATTACACGCAACGCGGGCGCGGTGGTGATTTCCCGTAATTCTCCTCAAATGTATTCCTAATTTATAGCTTTGTACATAACCTGTCTTCAAAAAGCACAACACAAATAACTCGTCGGGCACAGCTAATAGATATACTTCATTAGCAGCATATTCAGTTAAGAGTTTCTCCCACAGCAAATATCACTGATTTTGTACACATTCAGACCAATACACATATCATCCAGATGCGATCTTGCTATTGAACCAACTTTCTTCTCAGAGATAAGAACTACAGATTACTCGGCCTCACAAAACATATGCAACCAACAATGCGTATAGTTTAGTTGAGTGATTCCTCCATAGATGGACGTTCACAACGATGCTAGTGAGCAAACTTGGAATGACTGTTTGCACCCCAAAAACTACCTAGTCTGCAAGATGACATTTTATAGGTTTTTTGACGTTTGATACGTTTGACATAATACCAGCTCGGATTATGAATACATTGTCATTATATCTTGCTGCAAGACAAAGAAGTCATCGATAGTTTTTGTATGTATAACAGAAACAGTAAATGGAAAACAGTATCCTTCTTATTCAACATATTGTCTCCTATTGTAAAAGTTTTTGTTAATAACGATACAAGATCATCAGAGAACCCAAAGAAAGTCAGTTTTCTTAATAGGACGCCTTTATCTATCCTATCTAATGCCTCTTTATGTAAATATAAACAACTTCAATCTGAACACTACTATCCAAAGTTTTGCAAATACTTTGTGTCAAGCAAGCAAGGTTAGTGATACATGAGTTCTTATCGACGAAGTTTCTCTCGTTGCAGCAAAAACGAATATGTAAATAATCGTTTCAAAATGAAACACTACAGAGTGATCTATGTGAACTTATCACAACAATTCTTCTATTTAGTATATACCGGGTGGTCTTTAATGTTTTCTTACAGAAACTCGGGGTGTTGGAGGTTTAGGAAAAAAATGGAAATTAATTAATATTTTCAGAACCGCTTCAGATATTTCACTGATATTTAGTACGTAGTGAAAATTAGTAAAGTTGCATATTTTTCAATCCTAAAATAATTTTTGGCTTTAACTGTGGCGTGCATACGGGTATTGACTTTGATATTTTTTAAGAAAAAAATGGTACGTCAATAATTTTTTGCCAAATAAAAATTATTATTTTTGAATTTCCCATTCAATTTAACACAAATGATCTCTTCTGAATTGTTTTTCTTTAATGCGCCATTTTTGAGTGAAAAAATAAAAACCGCTTTATTGTCCGAGAAAATTAATGTAATAGTTGAAAAATGCAATTTATCGATAAATATCTAGTTGCTCTGGAATATGTCACTGGCTTTTGACAACTGACAAGGCTCTGTTATTCAAATCTGTTCGCTGTGACATCTTTTTCATTATTTAGTATTACAATCTTGTTAATAATGGTGAATTATTCAAATGCCGAAATGGCGGAAATGCATTACGTATATGGCCTTGCCGACGGTGATGGGTAGCAAGCCAGACCGATTTATCACCAGAGATATCCCGATCGTGCTCTGCCAGATAGTCGAACCTTTTCTAATATTCATCGTCGTTTTTTTGAAACTGGTTCTGTCCGAAAAGGAACATCTGAAGGTAGACCTCTCAGTGTTAGAACACCTGAAATTGAGGAAGCAGTGCTGCATGAAGTCGAAGAACATCATGAAACGAGTACGAGGAAGATCGCTAGACACTTAAATATTTGCCATCAAATTGTTTGGAGAATTTTAGTGGATTCTTTGTTATATTTTTGCCATATTCTAAGAGTAAAGGCATTACTTCCCATTGATTTTCCAAGGCGTGTGACCTTTTGTCAGTGGTATCTTCAAAAAATTACACAAAATCCGCAATTATTTGAATCAATCATTCTGTTCACGGACGAAGCTATTTTTTCTTGAAATGTCATTCAGAATTTCCACAATAATCAATTGTGGGCAGAAGAAAATCCCTATGCTGTAACCGCAACTCATTTCCAACACCAATTTTCGGTTAGCGTATGGTCAGGAATTATTGGCAACCACTTTATTGGCCCATTCTTCTTGCCGGGACGACTTGACGGACAGACTCACCTCAATTCTCTTCAACAACAGTTGTCTTTGCTGCTTGATGATGTTCCGTTAGTAATAAGAAACAATATGTCGTACATGCATGATGGTACACCAGCGCATTTCAGTGTAGCGGTTCGTAATTATTTACAAACTGTTTATCCAAATCGTTGGATTGGCCGCGGTGGGCCCCAAGAATGGCCACCAAGGTCTTCAGATTTCAACAGTTTAGATTTATTTTTGTGGGGCTATCTTAAGACACTAGTGTATACAAGTCCCATTAACAATGTAGAGGAATTAAGGGAAAGAATAGTTGCAGCTTGTGATAGAATAAAAAACACTCCAGGGATATTTCAACGAGTGTGCAATTGCATGAGAAGGAGGGCGGAAGCGTGCATACTAAATGAATAGGGTCATTTTCAACAATTTTAGTAATCATTTCATTGGTTTTAATGTTACGTTTATGTTGTCAGTTGTTGTTATTCATTACCCCTAATGTGTTCAATTTTTCCAATCAAATTAATAATAATTTTGCAAGTTAGACAATAGAACGGTTTTACTTTTTTACTCAAAAATGGCCCATCGGAAGAAAACAATCCAAGAGAGATGATTTGTTTGAAATTGAACGAGAAATTGAAAAATAATTTTTATTTGGCAAAAAAACATTGGCATACCATTTTTTTCTTAAAAAATATCGAAGTCAATACCCGTACGCACGCCAATGTTAAAGCCAAAAATTATATTTGCATTGAAAAATATGCAACTCTTTAAATTTCAATACGTACTAAATATCAGTGGAATATCTGAAAATATTAATTAATTTCCATTTTTTTCCTAAAACTTCAACACCCCGTTTTTGTAAGGATACATTTTTGGACCATAGTTTATAAAGAAAACTAACATTAATTTTCCATGTAAATTCACACCCTTAAATATTCGCATATCATTAACGAACACCCTGTATACTTTGTCCATCATAGATGGACACATCGTCATGTATCCCGGATAACTTTTTGGAACACGGGAATGTAGCATTAGCTATCTGCAGATGGAATACATGAATCAATGATCATAGGAAGCTGCATACACTTCACAGTCGCTACAATACTTTGATGAATAGTAGTGGGAGCCGAGCTGTTTTTTGCAGTCATTTCACTACGGCTCTTAGCTTAGCCTCGCATTTTCACATGTTCAGGAATAACGATAGTGGCAACGTAAACAGATACACAGTAGCGTGCGGAGGGTCAACTTAGTAAAAAAGCTTCACGCTGATATCTGTTCTTTTTATCGTGTCGGTATCTGCAACGTTATGTTTTCTATTGTTCTAGTCAAGAATTCTCGATCTATAGGGTGTCATATCTGTGGTACACTATGATAGGTGTCCTGATAGCAGTACCAGTTGGACTTGTTGTTAGCTTTTTAACAACACCTCTGGATCCAAATGATGTGGATCCAAAATTACTAACGCCGCTCGTAAGAAAATTCTTCAAGCCCAAGAAATGTACTGATGAAACTAAATATGGAGAAACGTTCGATTTACCCATGCAAAAAACAGTAAGCATTGTGAGAAAATGTTGTATCTTAGCTACATGGAATAGTATAAAGAGCAAAATTGAACATAATTTTTGACATTTTCAGAATATTTATACTTATACGACATGAGGAAATAATAAAAAACTAAAAAACTATAACCTATTACGTCTTTACCACAAGGATACATACACGTGGCCCGTGTCAGGGGCCTCGGCTTGATGGAAGGGAGAAGAGAGGGGTCAAATGCCCAATCAATCCAAATTTCAAAAAAAAAGTCTGAGTATTCCCCTAACCTCATCAATTTTCATCATTGGCAAAGGGCGCGGATCCTCTCTGGCCCCTACATAGGTTAACTAGGCCCTGAGTATAACAATTGTGAACAAGACAGTTGCCGAAATAGTTTTGTAGAAAAGTTGACATTTTTTTATATTCCAGGTAATAACCAAAGAGGAAAGTACAAACGAAGATGCACATATGGTAACGTAATTTAAATAAAGGAGTAAAACAGTATTTCATCGTTTTATTTACTTTGTACCCTGTCTATTCAATAGTGTTACTAGTCGCTTTCAACCAAACACACATCAAAATTCTGGAGAAAATGGTGAACATTTGCCATCTATTAGCGTTAACTACTTAGCGAAACACTTTGTGCGCAAGATTCAGGACATTGTAGTTGATCCCGATCCTTGTGAGCTTCGATGTCGTCTCCCTTTTCACCAAGGTACCGCTGAGGGAATGCCTAGATCTGGTGAGCAGGACCTTCCCTTCTGACATCTTCAAGCTCTTTGAAATATGTCTCACTAGAAGCTACTTCGTATGGGACGGGGGCTTTTATGAGCAGACAGGCGGAGTGGCAATGGGAAGTCCACTTAACCCAGTCATAGCCAACCTTTTTATGGAACACTTTGAGAAGAAGGCAGTTGAGACATCGTAGAACAAACTAGCAGTTTAGTTCCGGTACGTGGACAACACCTTCGTGATTTCTGGTACGGACAGGCTAAACGAGTTTCTGCAGCACCCCAACGATCGGCATCCAAGCATACAATTTACCATGAAGATAGAGAGTGACCAACAACTGACCTCCTTGGACGTACTAGTCAGGCAACGAGGTAACAAGCTGGGTCACCCAGTGTACGGATACCAACGCACACAGACAGATACCTGCACGCTTTGTCCCATCATCACCCAAGTCAGAAGTATGGAGTCATCAGAACCATGACGGAACGAGCTCGAAGGATTTGCGAACCGTAGAATCTCAAGACAGAACTTGAACACCTGAAAACTGCGTTCGAAGCAAATGGATGCAGTAAGAGGGACATCGAAAGATCAATGGGCTTTGAGATCAGCCAGGCAACGTGAAACCGAACAGCGTCCCACCACCTCTCAAGCGTATCTTCCATTTGTGCCAAGAGTCACGGACAGGATTGGCAGAGTCCTGAAGAGACATGAGATTAAAACAATCTTCAAGCCTACGAAGAAGATCCAACAAACCATCAGATCGGCAAAGGACAAGAAGGACCCACTCTCAGCTGCAGGCGTCTACTGCATACCGTGTTTATGCGGCAAAGTATACATTGGAACCACGAAAAGATCAATGGGAACGAGATTCAAGGAGCACACACAGAAGGAGGACAAACTGAGAAGTCTGCGGTAGCTGAACATGCACTAAGCAATGGGAACCACAGGATACACTTTGGGAGCTACAAGTTGCTGTCATTAGTCAACGGCTATCACAATAGACTGGTCAGGGAAGCTATCGAGATTCACAAACATCCAGATAACTTCAACAGGAAGGAAGAGACCCTCAGAATCAACCCGATCTGGCACCCGATCCTCAGAAACGCCCGAGCAGTGCCGATCGATATCCCGAAGTCAACCGAAGCGGAACAAGCCACGTTACCTACGCTCCGGTATAAATACAACCTGCGCAAGAGAAATCGTCACTCTACATCCAGCATTGGAAATGGAAGGACCTCGGAAGAAGCTTGCCACTCGTGCTATCGAAGCGTTAGGAAGAAATTCCAACCGATGAAGGCCTTTAGACGCGAATCAAGACAGCAGTTTACATCCATGGTTGACCGTATTTGGTCACACGGACAAAAGCGACATTATCAGTAAGTAAAATAAAAGCTAGTAAAAATTCTTGGTTTCGACGGAGGCTAAAAATAAAGTCTCAAAAGGAACAAAGTAATGAAGTGCTAATTTTCTTGCGCAGTGTTCAGGGATAAAACAAATTTGTGATGACGGCTTGAGTTCACTGTTTACGAGAGAGAAGCGCGAAAAGTGTGTATCAACACATTTTAGAAAGAGATAAAAGCCGACTGAAGAGCGGAGGTCATAACCATATTACCTAGCAACGGTGACGCAAAAGATCGTGCAATCTGCTGCGTTGCCAATATGAACCCAAGGTCTGTTCAAACATTTGATTTGATATCTTTTTTTTCATTTTAATTAGAATTGTTTATTTTGATTTTGGTGCGACTTAGAGTTTTATATTATTTTATAATTATCTCTGATTTTCACCGATGGTAAAAAAGTCAACACATCCTTACTGTTACATTTTGCGACAGCGCTGTGGTCGGAAAATGTAACAAATAACATTACGCAATACAAATTATCACACTCTACTATAAGCGCTAGATGGTTACTGACCAAAATTGCTCAACTATGATTATAGAGGTGGAAACCTTGCATGGAAATGTATAAGATGTAGTGTTCACTAACGAACCAATGATACAATTTTGAAGAATTTGTGGAGATCCTGTCTTTTCATTTCGACACAAAATGTAGCGCCGTTAGGACCGATCGCGAATCAATCCTAAACAGATTCTACACAAATCGAAAATATATACGCTCCAAATAAGATCATTACTTGAGCGTAAAGAATAAACTAACGCATAAACCCAATATGCAACTTAATTTAAGAAACTGTTGTAACATATTAGCAATGCGGCAGATTGCCGCGTCAGCATTGCTAGGCAACTTGGTGATAGCTTCGCTATCCAGGTGGGTTGTTTCTCTTTCTAACATATATATCTATACACACTTCTCTCTCGTACATACTAAACTCAAGACGTTCGACAGATTTGGTTCTCAGTGTATATTAGGACCAGTGTATATTCTGAGCTGCTTCAAGGTTAAAAGTAGCCGTACTTAATATCTCGAGAAATACGTTTGCTGGAGAAAATGTTTTTGGACGAAGTTGTAAGGTTTGAGAAAAGTTATCCATCCTTGGGCGTAACCTTGACTCAGATTTTAAGGCCATTTGAAGAGCAATGCAATTTTCTTTGACGAGCGGGGAATTTTACGCTCGTATTTTATTGGCCATTAACTTCATGGATATTTGAGAGTGTTCATAGAGCATGAAGATGACAGTATCTCGAAAGAAAAATTTGCAGACTGAATTTGCGATGTTTGAAAAGGGTCAACGAATGGTGACCTTGAACGTGAACTTTAGTATGACCTTCAAGGTCATTTGAAAATCAAAACGGTTTTCTTAAATTGAAACCCTTATTTTTGACACCTGAAATGTAAACAGCAGAAAACCTTTGTTCAAGTATGTCCATTGAATATGACTATTTTGATCGTTTGAAAATCGAATGAATTTTGACAAGATACATATATTTTCCTGAATGCCTGAAGTGCGAGTTGCATTAGAAGGTCACATAAATGCCCAAGTAAACTAACATTTTGTCGGGGATACAAAAAAGCAAAACATTTTACTATCTTGTACTTGACTGTCACCTTGAATATGACCTACAAGGTAATTTGAAGGTCAAATAGGTTTTTTAACGGGATACTCTTATAAACCGTAAAACCTTTAAGGTCGGGATTAAAATCATCCTTAGATAATATTTTTTAAAGATTATAACTTTGATTGTCAAGCTTTTTCTCTATACAGTGTGTCCCAGATTCGCTACAGCAGAGGTTAAAACACCGAAAATGGCGGAATTTGTTTTTTTGCCAGTAAATCCAAAACGGCTAATTTGAAAGCTGTCATAATGTGACATTATTCGGACATTTTCTTAAGAAAAATAAGATAGCATGTATGACATGTCTCAATCGTCTTGTGTTTTCCAGCTACCCGCCTCAACTTTCATTTTTCTTATGGCCGCCATATACGATCCTTTGATTTTTGAAAAGAGTGTATAGTGTCCAGTCTAGTGATATCTCACAAGTGCGTACAAGATTGGAGTATCACCTAAATATTATCACATGTAGTGTTTTGTATTAGTTTTTTTCCAACGAGGTTATGATTTATTTGTCAGAAAATAACATTAATGAGTAAGTGCGAGTTGCATTTGAAGGTCACATAAATGCCCAAGTAAACTAACATTTTGTCGGGGATACAGAAAAGCAAAACATTTTACTATCTTGTACTTGACTGTCACCTTGAATATGACCTACAAGGTAATTTGAAGGTCAAATAGGTTTTTTAACGGGATACTCTTATAAACCGTAAAACCTTTAAGGTCGGGATTAAAATCATCCTTAGATAATATTTTTTAAAGATTATAACTTTGATTGTCAAGCTTTTTCTCTATACAGTGTGTCCCAGATTCGCTACAGCAGAGGTTAAAAAACCGAAAATGGCGGAATTTGTTTTTTTGCCAGTAAATCCAAAACGGCTAATTTGAAAGCTGTCATAATGTGACATTATTCGGACATTTTCTTAAGAAAAATAAGATAGCATGTATGACATGTCTCAATCGTCTTGTATTTTCCAGCTACCCGCCTCAACTTTCATTTTTCTTATGGCCGCCATATACGATCCTTTGATTTTTGAAAAGAGTGTATAGTGTCCAGTCTAGTGATATCTCACAAGTGCGTACAAGATTGGAGTATCACCTAAATATTATCACATGTAGTGTTTTGTATTAGTTTTTTCCAACGAGGTTATGATTTATTTGTCAGAAAATAACATTAATGAGTAAGGCATAAAAAACACATAAACGCCTTGAATTTTCAATAGAATATCAACATTAATATTGATTTCTCAACAAGTCAAATGATTTGGTACAAATTCCCAATCATGGATGTGTTAAAAAAACAAGTAAAAAAACCGTCATAAATTTATTTTACACTTGAACAAACAAATATCTTACAAAATTGTGATCTAATGTAAAATCTAATTATGTAAGTGGGTACTAATTTACAGGTTTGCAAAATAACGTCCATTAGCATTCAGACATTTTTGACAATTGGTGACTGTTATTCGTACAACCTTAGCTAGTATCTTTCTACTAATGCTTCTAACTGTGCTCAAAATTACTTGTCTCAGGATTTCTATGGTTGCGGGAGGATCAAATTCATAGACCTCATTCTTTGTGTGACCTCAGAGGTAGAAATCCAATCGTGAAAGGTCAGGGGATCTAGGAAGCCAAGATATTGAACCATTCAATGAAATTATTCTTTCATCAATCGATCCTGGCGGAACCAGTTTTCTCGAAACTCATCTTCGGTTAGTCTAGCTCGTAAAGCCGGCAGAATCTGGTTTCGCAAAAGCTCTAGGTACCTCTGTCCGTTTAGGTTGTAGTCAAACAAAAATGGTCCTGTAAGTCGATTTCCTGAAATGATTAATACCTAATTTCAAGGTGCACAATTAAAAAAGGTAAGTTAGATTAAATTACCAATGACTCGACACCACCCTAATAACGTCACATTTTGTCAGCTGTCGAATTAACCGTTTCGGATTTACTGGCAAAAAACAAGACTGACTTCGCCGATATCTCCAAAACCAATTGACCGATCGTAAATCTGAAGCCAGCTATCGAATGCACTAAGTTTCCTCTAAAACTTTCCCCATTTAACCTTTACTGTTGGTATAACAGGAGCCAAGATCGCTGTATGGAGAAGCGAATCTGGGATACATGTATACCACATTTTTCAAGCTTTATTGTTCCTTAGACACTTTTTCTACTCCCTAAAATGACCTTGAGCGTCATGATCAAAATCAGGGACAAGGATCTACGGGCCAAAAAATAGGGGTTCTATTCACTCTCTTCTGTAACATTTTTCTCTAGACTACGTATTTTTAGAGATATTTTCACGTATCCATACTTTTCGGACACCCTGTATGCTTTTTCGAAGCAGCATGGATACCTATCATAATTTGAAAATTGTTCAATTTAACAATGTAGTTTAAATTAAATGTAGGGCATCCCGTCGCTGAATGACAAATTATTGTCGTGCAAATAAACGGCGTTGGCGTATGTGTATACAAAGATACTCGTACACAATACACATTTATATGACACTTGCGCCTCGTTCATAGTACAGGAGTCTTAGTTCCTCGGAGTCTATAAGATCGACATTTTACTTAGCAATCCAAATGAGTGGCAGGAGCTGGAACATCTAGTAAAATATTTTATTGCAATTAAATGTTGTATTCGGCTATGTGCATCAAATCGATTGTACCGCGCCACGTCTAAGAAATGTAAAATAATTTGGGATTGAGCTGTGTCAAAGTGAAAAATTTCACACAATTACGTTAAATTTGTTAAGCATTTTCGAAATAGGTCACAATACGTGCTGAGCTGAAAACTGTACAAACAGATGCAGATTTTATACGTTTCCTTCGACAACATCGAAATTGGAGCAAAGAAATAAATAGTGCTGAGCTAACACCAATTTATTCCCTGTTTACATGGTTGGTTGGAAGTTTGAATCATGTTTTATGGATTCAAATGCCATACGTATTACCACATTCAATTTTCGTTCAGGTACCCAAAAACTTACGCCACACACTTTTTAGTTAATTACAATAAAAAAACAGGCCGGAAATTATTAATAGACACCTTTAGTCGCCAATAATTGACAGGTCCAGAGTCCCGAATAGATATTGAATTGAAGTGAAAATATTTGCTATATCACTGGATTTCCCTAATAATGTGTCTCTAATGCCATATGTATATACTAAGTGACATATAAATCCGAACACCCAGTTTAAATGGTTTTATTTTAATAAAACTTTGTATAAGTACTTAATGAAGCATAATAGGTAAATGATAAAAATTTCAAAACGATTGCACTGATTTAAAGCCCTTTGACCTTTAATAATGTGTGGATGCACCCTGATGTGCTGCGCATTCTCCAACGCGCCTAGGCATGCTTCTGATCAGGTGGTCAATGTTCTCCTGTGGTATCTCATCCCAGGCAACCACCAACTCCTCTTGAAGTGCTTCTAGAGTCTGAGGAGGACGTTGCAAATTAAGCAATCTCCTACCCATCATATCCCACACGTGCTCAATTGGGGATAAGTCGGGAGATCTTGGTGGCCATGGTAACAATGTGACATCATTATGTTGAAAGAAGTCTATTGTGAGTCTTGCAACATATGGTCGGGCATTATCTTGTTGGGAGGTTGGATCTGTCAGGTTGTCAAGATAGGGTAAAAGATGGGGTTCTAGAACTTTGTGGATATAACGCTGCGCGTTCATGTTACCTCTGATGAAGATTAAAGGTGACCTGGAACCATAAGCTATAGCACCCCAAACCATAACTCCAACAGTGTGATGAACATGTCTTTCAACAAAAAACTGTGGATTCCACCTTTCACCACGTCGCCTTCTAACCCTGGCACGACCATCGTGCATGCCTAAATAAAATCGAGACTCGTCACTAAAGACTGTTACTGTTCCATTCCTGATCCCAGAGTGACCGTTGTCTGCGCCACTCAAGGCGATTACGTCGGTGTTCTGGAGTTAAAGGGAGGTCCCAGTGTGGCCGGTATGACAACAAGCCAAAACTTCTCATTCGTCGGTAAACACTTCGCATGCCAATAGGTCTTCCGTGTTCTGCAAACCATTCATTTGCAATGGACCTGGTAGTGGAGAAACGGTCCCTTAAGACCAATAATTTTAGGCTGCGATTTTCACGGTCTGTTGTTCTACGGCGGCGTCCAGTGCCCCTTGCTTTTTGCGCACGGGCTTCTCGAAGCCATGCCTGACAACACCTAACCACAGTGTCTACACTTCTTTGCACTCTAACTGCAATTGCCCGAAAAGAAAGTCCAGCTTCCCGAAGTCCCACTATACGGTCCCTATCAAACTCACTAAGTTGACGAAATCGTACAGGTCTCCGTACTCTAGGCATCGTAACCGATCGTAAAGGATGTCAAGAACCAAAATCCGCCAACGTTGATTCTTTACTGCGGCTGAAGTATTCATTTTTAGAGCGTTAGTGAATTAAAAAAAAGCAGTATAAAAACCGGAATGTCCAACTGACAAGGCTGAACATTTTTTCACTTGTTATTTACAGTAAGATAAATACATTCACCAACTTTTATTAAAATAAAATCATTTAAACTGGGTGTTCAGGTTTATATGTCACTTAGTATATATTCCTCCAGTGATCGTCGGATCATGCTTTTTGTGAGGTGACTCACATCTTTTAAGGCTAGTGAATGTCTACCATGGGAGTCTTTTTGCCCTGGGTGAACGCAAAGGTATGCCCTATCAGCTTAGTCACAAAACTACATACATCAGAAATCATACCATATTTCAGGGCGCCCTCGCGGGTGGTATTACGTCTCTCATTTCTTTGTCATGGATATGCTACGGAGCCCAAAGCATGATAGCTGCTGGAATACTGGGCCAGTTTCTACAGAGGAATGTAACTACCTCTTCATGCCAAAACCATGGAATGCAACAACAATTTTTGACTCAAGGTGGGCAAATTTTTTTATTTGCATGACCTTTCCAAGGTAGTCAAAGGGTAGGTTTTTTCAAGTCACTAATTTATTAATAGTGTCTGGCTCTTTACACTGTCATCTGAACTAATACCATAATCATCTTTATTCTCTGTAACATCCATTGTCTTTATCATCAAGAATGTGTGTGATATCTTGGTTGTACAAAAACGCCAATGGAAATTATAGCGGGACCTATCAGCGGATTGTCAAAAACAATCGACATCGGACTTAGATACCTACACTATGGGTGCTTTTAGATGAAATGTGCTTTTTTATAGATATGTGGCTCAGGTTCCTTGCTGCCCCAATCCATTCATCTATTTTATAAGTTTTATTCATGTACCAATTCTCTTCTAACATTGGTATACCTGCTTAAACGTTACGCATTTCTATAGTCTCCCGCACGGCTATTACGTATCTTGAGAAGCGACATTTTGTCGATTTTTTTGTCATTGCATTGTTTTTTGTGACATTGTGTGGTTTTTTCGACAAGCTGTTAACTTAGCACTAACTAGCTGATGGACACGTTGTGAACTCGTTTTGTAGTTTTTTCGCCTTGCCTAAACGTAGTGATGCTTCAGTTATCAATGTTTGGCTCTGATGTGATGTAAAATCTATTTCAGAGATGGCATTACTGGAGGTCTAAGCTGTAAGTTGCAGACTATAGCTAGGTGGAAACGGCAATGCATAGGTGCATAGTGAGGATTTGTGTGCTAATAATATGTGTTGATGATGATTCCATTGGATTCTTGTCTCAGATACACTTACTTGAGATTCAAAGCTAGAAATTAGTTTGCGCATCCACTCTTTCTTATCCATTCTGGAAATTATATATGCAAAGGACCCGGACCCGTAATAGACACCTTTAGTCGCCAATAGTTGACAGGTCCAGAGACCCGAATAGATATTGAATTTTGAAGTGAAAATATCTGCTATATCACTGCATTTTCCTAATAATGTGTCTCTAATGGCGTATATATTCCTCCAGTGATCGTCGGATCATACTTCTTGTAAGGTGACTCACATCTTATAAAGCTATTGAATCCGAAAATACGTCGTGGAAAACAACGGACTGTCTTCCGCGCCATATGGGTTTAGAAACAGAGAGTCGACCATAGATGCACTTAATGCAGTGGCACAGCTAGCAAAAGCAGCCGATAGAAGAAGCTTTGTGTGTGACTTTGTGGTTGGCTTTGACGTTAACAATGCCTTCAACACGGCAGAGTGGCGGAAAATAGTTGGATCTCTCGAGAGGCTACGCACTCCTAGATATTATTGAACATGATCAAGAGCCATTTTAAAGAGGGTACACTTATAGTAGGACAACTGAGTATGAAGTAACCATGGCAGTACTGCGAGGCTTCCTCCTAGGGTAGTTATATTGGAGCGTGCTTTACAATGGGGTCCTTCGTTTGCAGATGTGTGTGTCGCCTGATAAAGATCTGAAAATGACTGAACACATAGAGCGTACCACTGATAACACAGGACTTTCGTTGCATACCCTGATAAGGCTAAGGCAATCTGATGGAGACCTCAGAAGTGAAAGGGTATGCAAACTCGACTATGCTGTACCGAGCAAAGCATTAAGGAAAAAGAAATATAGACAGCTAATGCTTAGAAGCCTGCGCAACGTAGAGCTGTGCGTTCGCAACGCTTTCAGAACGGTTTCGGCCAATGCTTTGCTGGTGGTGGCTGATATTCCGCTAATTGGTTTGCTGGCTGAAGAGAGATGCGGGCTCTATGAAAAGGCGCCGAAGCTAGAATTCACGAAAGGGGAGCGTTTTTTCTCAGACGACAGGAGTGATGGGATTAAACTGGCCATGACGCATTGACTAAAAGGCTGATCCTAGATATTAAAACTTGGATCCATATGGGTGCGGCGCAGCTTTATTAATATACACAGCTCCTCGCACGGCATGACTGTTTTGATAGCTACATGAAGAGGCTTGCAACGAGAGAGTACGTGAAGTGCGACTAGTGCAAAGAACACTAAAATAATCCTAATCATCTACTTGAACGTAGTAAATGTGTTCGCTACCAGAGACAGCTGGAATTGACGCAAAGTACATGAAGACAAACATCTACTAAGGAACCGATAGCAAGTTCCTATTTGTTCGGCTTTACATAGGTACGAATGTATGCATATGTAGGAATGATGGACAGTAGATGACTCGGTCCTTTGACATGCAATGCCTAGTGGATAGTTACCCGCTAAGAAGGAATGCCGCAAGCGTTACCGTGGTTGGGATGTGTTGCGGACGACTGAGAGGTTTTAGTGGGTAAGCCGTTTCCGGAGAATTTCACACTCCGGACAGGAAAGGCCGACAGAGCAATGCTGTCGAGCTTTTCTGCCTGAGAGTGACTTTTAAAGCTGTGTATCTCAAGCTAGTTGTTCTTGGTTCAGAGAAGCTGTTAGCGTGTGTAGAGGATAAGGTGAAAAAAGTCACTTTTCTTCTCAGCATATTCCATACATATTCAACCCGCAAAAGATCTCGCGTTCTAGGAGGCCCAGGAAAGAGGCTTAGTTGAGCGTTACTTAAGTAATTTATTGTTGCCCAAGCAATATGGGGATGGACATTGTCTTGTTGGAAAATGAGGTTTTCAAGCGTTCGGAAGACTGACAGAAATTGGTGTTTCTTCTGATGGACACTAGAAGTAATTTAGCATTTTATGTAGTGATACCTCAAACATGACTCATACTCCTACCATTGGCGTACTTTTAGCCATGGTGAAGTGGGAGCTTGGCTCAATCAATCCAAACTATTACTACAGAAATGGTAACAGAAGCTACACTCGAGCAAATTATACAGTATAATTTTTAGTTTTCGGTACATAAGCAATCGGCTACAGTAACTCGCGTGCACCGCCGTTTACTGAGTGAAGCGGCGTCAAGTCGACGCGTATTCCGTGCAGATTCGGACTTATTTGGCTTTTCCAACAAGACACTTCCATTAGTCCAGAATTGTTATATGTATATAGCAGAGCAATATTATATAATTAGTTTGCATGTACGACTATATATAGTTTCTGAGAAATTGTTTATAGGAAAAAGGGAATAATAGTAAAGGGATGGACTCGCTATATCTCGCATATTGAGATGTGTTGATATAATCTTCATACGGTGTGAATGGTAGCAACGCAAAGTATAAACATTTTCTTAAAAACATACTACATTTCAATATCCTGATAGCTGATTTGGGCACAGTCGCCCGCGTTACTATCTTCACTCCACTCCTCTTTTACTCATTTAGCACTGTGCTGTAGTTCTGTAGCTTGAACTACAACAATAACTCAAATGTTATTTGATGCTATATTGACTAGGCTAAATACTCAATTTTCTCAATTCGAAGATTGGTGCGCCTATCTAAATTGATAAATAGATGTAGTGCGTGACGGTCATGAAGGCTTTCGGTTATAGAAAGAAATTGGTGAATTGGATTACCGAAAAATTTGCAGGTGATAAGTTCACAAAGTATATTTTTGATATAACATTCCGTATTTAGAGATAAGGTAAGCTTAACACTACAAAGAATAGATTGATTGCGTTTCAGTCAATAGATTTATTGGCAAAAAAATTTTACTCTTTTTCTGGAATGAATATTTCTTAAATTGACAGCTGAAGTGTTCTTCATATCACATATTCATTGTCCATTCTAGTTTCTAAACAATATGGAGGAGAAAGCAATACCAAGTTTAGGTGTACACGATGTTGGCGCAGCAATGCAACGTTTTGGTTGGGCAGACTACGTCATGTTCATATTTTCACTAGGTAAACTTATTTTGATTGTTTTGTAGTCTATTATATTTATATATCTATCGCGAGTTTCATCCATATAGTGCTATTTACGGCTGAAGTGCGTGTAAATGAAGATCCTTGGTATAGTTTAACCTTTTCCGCCCTTGTTATACGAATAGTCATACTTGATGTTATAGTTAGCAGAATAATCAATAGGCAACTCTTCCAGAGACCACAATCTTAGAGTGTTTTTTATTACCACATCAGGCTTTATTCTTGAGAGTATAAACTTGTTTTGTAGGGATATGCTTACTAGTTGGAATGTATTTTGGAATCTTTCGTAAGTCACAAGATGCCCAAGAATACTTAGTTGGTAGCAGAAGTATGTCTGTGATGCCTATAGCATTATCGTTGGTGGCTAGGTAGGTTGACAAGTTTAAAATGTCATAGTTTTAATTCACTATGGAAACTTATTTATTTTCAAGAATACTGTATTTGTGAACACACCTACTTATGTTTCACTTTATTGCCTATGGTCATAACGGAAAATTGCCGAATTTTATGTTTATCATCATGACACCATTTATTACTGGCTTGATAATAACAGCTAAATAATCATGTGAAGCTCATCTTAGTATTTTCATCTATTTTTAGCTGGGTGAGTGGGATATCCCTGCTAGGAATACCAACAGAAATTTATGTTTATGGTGGACAATACATTTATGTACTTGGAGGCTTCCTTTTAACAACTATTATAATGTCTAGAGTCTATCTACCTGTTTTCCAGGGACTCACACTAACTTCAACATATGAGGTTAGTACTAACATAAGGGAGTGAGGATGTCTGTTGAACAAGGAATTTTAAATCTTTAATTCCGATATAACGATAATAAAAATGCTTACCGCATCTTTAACTAAAACAGTATAAATGGATTTGGTTAACACAAAAAAAAGGTTGAAAGTATTAGAACTTCCCATACGTAACTTACAGGTTGTGTGTAGGTGATACTAATTACAAGCAATAAGATGAAGTAACAATACTTACGGTCTGGACATCTTTATTTTACTTTGTAATGCAAGTTACAGAATCTTGGATTATTTCAATTACAGTAGATTTTTTAACTGTACACGTTTTGTATTGTTCTTATTTTTGGCAGCAATATCCCTCCAACGTTTGATAAGTAGCACATCAGCTGCTGTCGCATTTTCTTGTTGTTCGACGTAAGTCAACGCCTTTTGTAGAGCTTCTAATCCCCAGTATGTGATATTTTGGCAGAGATTTACGTCTCATTGTCATCACTTAAACTGTCTCATCGCCATTGTTTCAAACAGCCTTTATTAGTTCTGTATCAGTCAATTCTTCCACCAGTTCATCACTATGAATCCACTCGCCGACATCTGCTTAGGTAGGACTTTCACACTCTGCTATTTTTACGACGAGCTCATGTAAATTTTCGTTGTTATTCTCATAGTCTGCGCAAGGTTCCATCTCTTGCTTAACTATTGTCGACCCAGATTTTTGTAAAGTATTCTTCAAAATGTTCACCAAATTTTAATTCAGCGGACTTATCGGCAGATAATTTTTTTCCGCAAACTGTTAATTATCGTATACCGTATATTTTTTTCCATCTATGCAGCCAATTATCGCTGACTGTAAAGTTATCAGACGCCTTAACAACTGGCACTTCTTCACTTAGATGACTGCCTTTTGCTTTAGAATTGGTCCGGAAATTGGCATTCCATGTTCTCGATTCTGTGTAAACCACAGATATGAAGCATCATCCACTTTTTGATATTCCCCCTTTTTCATAATATTCCGTGACGGCTGGTATGGTGCTAGAACACTAGACCACTTTTCAATTTTCTCGCGTTGTTTTTTCCATTCTGCAATGGTACTCAGACCCACACTTAAACCACTTGCCACGTTTTTAAGAAAATCATCTCTATCTAAACGTCTGATAGCCTCAAGTTTCTGTTCTATGGTAATAACAACGCGTTTACGTTTACTTCTATGCTGCTCCATCTTAGCGATTATGAACGCGCTTGGGGAATCACCGGCAGCGAATCTAATGACGTAAACGCCGAAAGAGGAACTACCGGCGGCTATTTCGGATCATGCGCCGATATCCCGAACAACTTAGAGAAATTATTGTATGCGACGTGTTTCGGATAAAGCGGATTTCGGATAATCGCGATTCGGATAACCGGGGTTCTACTGTACTTGCAAAGCAGCTGACTGTATTTGACATATGGTATTGCTATAAAATGAAAATTAATAGAGTGACTAATTGGCTGTGCAAGGATAACAAGTTGACAAAAAGAGATAAACTCCACTGAGGAAAAAACAAAAATTCTGTAATCTACGGCAGACAGATTTTGAAAATTGGGAAACCTAGAAATATGATTTTCGAAAACCTCTAAAATACCCAAGAGAACTTAAATAAGAAAATCGAGCATCCGTAATCCATCAATATTGGATAAGGATTATGAAGCAAAAAAATAGAGTAGAGGAAGTCGTAAAGTCGTCCGCAAAGTTGGGGTTTTCCTTTTCAGAAACAACTACCCTTGAAATAACAAAGGTAATGTGTAGTGAAACGAGGGCGACCAAGTAAAAAAAATAAAGGAAAAAGTATTCACTCTCTAGTTGACGAAAAGGGCTAAGTACTTCTCTGCCCGAAATCATACCGCTCCAACAGAAAATGAAATCAGCTGATGCGCTACCGAGCAGACGCAGAAACCACATTGATTGTCTTACACTTAATGGCACATCTTCTAACAAGGAAGGCAAAATGTTGCGTAAAAAGTCTAGGTATTGCATCCCGTCCAATCGATTTGGGAGAATAAATGGTCCAATGAGCATACCGTTCACCATGCCAGCCCAAAGATTCACCGAAAATGTTTGTTGAAAATGTGCCCGACAGCTACGTTTAATTTACTTATGATACAGAAGAACGGAATGTCTTAAATAGTCCTAGCGATGCCAACCCCTACCAAAATATACACCGCACCCCTATGTTTTCGCCGAGAACATTGACTGCGCGGAGGTATGCACGTGATTTTTTAGCCAACCCAAAACAATTTACTGATGTCATCGAGTGGTCGTATGGGGCTCTAAGCTCGAGACATGTAGCGGTGCTCAATTGGCGCAATTCGAACTTATCAGCGATTATGTTAAGACATATGTAGGAGTATTATATTATATCTAACAGACTCATAGTACTTAGCAAGGATGCTACATATACAACTCCCGACCCCCTCCAAAAATTGTTGAGCCTCTGAAATGTCAGAAAAGAGGAGTGAGTGCTGTCTCTGTTTTTTGCCCGTATTATTGCCGCTACTGGCTTTATTTTCAAAAACAACAAAGCTTTTAAGTCCTAAGCATGGTAGTTACACTGTCAAAGTTTCATCAAACTCCTAGCGGTGATTTCCAAGTTGTAGAGAGGATTAGCGGACAGAGGCCGACGGAAATAGGTGTCGCGATTTTTCGTGATGTGTATGTCATATAACATCCTAAAAACAGTATAAAATTGACATGGGAAGTGAAATGCAACAAATGTTTGGAATAACTCGAAGTTTTTGGTAAACGATTGTCATTGAAAGTTTATTCGTCTTAAAGTATATGAATTCAATTTTTTTAAACTAAGGTCTTTTATGTACAGAATCTAATGTATGTTGTTTTCAGTATCATGAGAGACGTTTCGATAAAAAAGTACGTCTGTTCGGATCATTGCTCTTCACAATCGGAATGATAGGTTGGCTGCCACTGGTGATTTATGTTCCAGCTTTAGCATTCAATCAAGGTATTATCACCATATTTTAGCCTAACTTGGATGATTCACATACATTTTTTGCTTCATTTTCAGTGACCGGAGTCAACGTTCATCTTATAACACCCATAGTATGTGCCATCTGCATCATTTATACGTCAATGGTATGTAGCTTTAACACAAAAAATGGCATCAAGTCGATTGACTCTATACTTCCCACGCCTTCGAAACAACTTCTAGTACAATTTTCCATATAGTGCAGAAGTTGTCAAACTTATTTCGTCTACTGGCCACTTTCAGCAGTGCTTCTGGGAACGAATGCACAATTTTGAAGAGCAGGAGGTGGTATCAACAATAAAAAATTTGAAAATTCAAGCTCGGGGGAGGGCTGTCATCTGCACACATTCCTTTAATCTCGTCACCGCTCCTCCGTAGGTCACCAGCACTCACAAGGGGGCGTTATCACCCAATTTGAGATAGAATACAATACAATTCAATATCAAGAAAAATCCTGAGAGTGCTGGAATAAGCGTGTTCGTACACGATAGCCTCATTTCCTTAAAGCTCTGGTGTAAAACTGCAAGTCAACAATGTTCGATAATTAATTATAATACCCCTTCATACGTACTTGGGTATATACTATACAACTATACACTATACAGAGTGGCGCATCGAAAACGAAACAGACGCATTTACTGGCAGCTCAGTTTTTTTTTGGAAAAACGCTCAGACCAGTCGATTTTGTTTTCGAGGGCGACACAAGTTTGGCAAAAAATCATGTTAACACATGCAGCCCCCTGGGCGGGGGTGACACAACCCTAAAATCTTAAATGGAAAGGGGGGTCGAGTGATACCTTATCTTAAAACTATTTCAATTCCCTTTATAATGATGTAAAATAATGAGCTTCAGTTCAGTAGTTTTGAAGATTTATTGATTTAAAGCTTAAAGTATACTTTAATAAGCACCTACGTCAGATTAGTTTGTACTACTTTCAGAAGATATTTGACTAAAAGAATTTACTTAATAAGTAAATGCTTTTCTTCACTACGCCCATGATTTGTTTATCATTTTGTTGTTGAAAATTGGAGCGTTTTTTTGTGGCAAAAAAGTTATTTCTTGAAGAAAGATAAGGAAATATCTCGTACTTATTTTAAATAGGAATTTAGAACATTGTTTGCGATTGATTTGACCAAACTTTGTTGATAAAATAACTTGTAACGCATTATTACACAAATTAACCATGGTATATTCCACAGCAGAAAGAGTTGAAATTATCGAAATATTTTTCGAAAATAATCAGTGCGCTAATAGAACAGCAGAAATATTAAATGAGCGACATGAGAACAGTAACAACGTGCATCAAAAATATGTTCCAGAACCTGTAGCTAAATTTCGGGAAACTGGGTTAGTCGCCAATAAAAAACGCAACATTGAAAATCCCATAAGGAACGAAGCAATAGAAGTGGGGGTTTTAGGGCAAGTTTATGTAGATCCTACGTTAAGTACCCGCAAATTGGAGACTGTGTGTGGTGTTAGTCGACGTACTGTCCAACGGATTCTAAAGGCCCACAATTTTCATCCGTATAAAATTCACCTGGTACAAGAACTTAATGAAGACGGTTTTGATGGCGATTACAATTTTGTGAAGATATGAGTGAACGAATTATAAACGATGAACATTTTCTATTCAACACTTGCCTTTCCGACGAATGTTCCTTTTTCTTAAATGGCGTAGTAAATCGTCATAACGGCCGATATTGGTCCGATTCTAATCCCAGAATTTATCATGGGGTTCAAACACAGCAGCCACAAAAATTAAATGTTTGGGCTGGTATTTTTGGCGATCATTTAGTTGGTCCTTTTTTCTTACCTGGAAATTTGATCAGTGAAATGTATTTGGAATTACTGGAGACACCATAGATCCTGCATTATCAGCCATAATTGAAAATCAGAATGATCGGCGGTACATTGCGAATAGGTTGATGTTCCAGCAGGATGGTGCCCCCACCACATTACGCATTACGTGTTCGACAATATTTAGATCAGACGTTTCCATATCGATGGATTGATAGAAGAGGTGCCATCGAAAGGCCCCCAAGATCGCCAGATTTACCACCTTTGGATTTCTTTATGTGGGGTCATTTAAAAAGTAAAATCTATGCTACTCAGCCAACATCATTAGAAGACCTGCGACATAGAAATGTGAATGAGTGCCTTCAAATTACTCTTTAAATATTGCAAAATGTGCGGCAACGTTTTGAGCAAAATCTGTATTATAGCATGGAGAGTCATGGCGGCCATTTTCAACATTTACTTGCCTAACGGGTCAGTTCATTCTTCATTTTTAAATTACTTTGCTGCCAAATGTATTGATCTCCACTAATGATGATGTATTAGTTTTATTTAAGCTTTAAATCAATAAATCTTTAAAACTGCTGAACTGAAGTACATTAATTTTATATTGTTATAAAGGGAATTGGAAGACCTTTAAAATGAGGTATCACTCGACCCCCTTTCCATTTAAGAGTTTGGATGTGGTGTCACCCCCGCTTAGGGGGCTGCATGTGCTAACGTGATTTTTTGCCAAACTTGTGTCACCCTCGAAAACAAAATCGACGGGACTGAGCATTTTTCAAAAAAAAAAAAAACTGAGCTGCCAGTAAATGCGTCTGTTTCGTTTTCGATGCAACACTCTGTATAATATTACCTCACGTGACCTCATTTAATTACACTCCAAGCACATAGTATCCCGAAGTCGAAGGATAATCCTGCAACTCTAGGTCACGTCATGGCGTACTAGTTCGTAAAATTTTGCTTAAGTAAAAGTGTTGTAGTTTCCGAGATTTTGAGCATTCAATTTTTTAACACAAACTTATATCTTATGTCCAGTTAACTCCATCCCACTTTTACAAATATAAACTTTTTTGGACCAGGTTTGTTTTATCAATCAGAATTGAGCATTTCATCTCGTCCAGTATTATTTTTCTTTAAGGTGACGGAAAACCTACATAAAATTCATGCCAAAGTCAAATTTTTTTATTAAAACCCCTTCTTACGTCTGACTTTGGCACTCTGTAGAGTAAGCGAATCAAGTACGATCATTTAGTCGAAAAAGCTAATGGCAGTTTTTAAATAGTATCGTTGTTATTCGCCCTCTGCTATTTCTATTTTCTTTGCTTTACTGCAGTTATAATGGTCAAATTTCTTAGATTTATTGTCTGAATACAAAAAATGGACAGGATTGATGTTCAAGGATAATTTACATTTAAGATATTAACTTAATTAATGATCACTCTTTATGCATGACCTATATTTTCACTCAAAACGTTTTCTTAACCTACGTGCGGATTGTTTTTCTTAGAAGCTCAGACTTGTAGGTCCAATGCGCGGACTCTAGAAAACCAACTCTACGAGGGATCAACGATATTTTATGAGAAAATGTCTGAGATAGTCGTTAATAAAATATTGTAACATTAGTGTCAAAAGATTTCAACACAATACTGAGAGGCTGAGATAGAAGGATATAATACGTGTGAAATCATTCAATCAACAAACTATGAAATTTGTCAAAAGAAAATCATTGAAAAGGCTTTGGCCTACGAATCGGCACTCTACCATTGATAAAGAGAAATTCAAATTACTGGAAAGTGATCAAAATGTATAAAAAATGGTTACGTGATTTTGCATGTTACAGACTTCAGAATAATGTCTATATGGGTTTCTCCCATTTTAAGTACAACATGTTGAAAGGGAAAATACATTCACACTCGGCCAGATCGACGCAAAATACTTCAAAAAAATGTGCGTTTCATGCAATTTGCAGAATATTGTTGTTTTGTAACATATTAATCCTTGTTTTCTTGCTTATAGATTATAACAAAAATGCTTTTATGATACAAATGAGAAATAAGGAACACGATTGATGTTTTAATGTTTTTTATTAAATCTTCTGGATGTTGAAAGTGACTACCACTGGACTTAATATCTGTATGTGACCTGCACCTTTCGATGAAGGATCTTCTTAGCTCACGAGAATAACCACTTTGCGAAATCTTCTCGGATGCCCATCTGATTTTATAACGTTGATGTCTCTTACAGATCCATCTTCGTGGATAATGTTAGTTAAGATGGTTCCTGAAAGGCCGAGCGTAATGTGCTGGGCAACCATCGTGCTGTAGCCTCATATCCCGCCTTATTGATGTTTTCACCTCTTCTAGAAGAATAGGCAGCAGGTTTCCAAGGAAGTCCAGGTGGATTTCCCCAGTTAACGTACCCGGTAATCCGTATGGACCAACCCCCTTCCAGTCCACAAATTTACCCTAAATTGTGTCTTGCCATATAACGAGAGGATTTTACATTCCCCAGCTATGCAAATTGAAGATATTTCCTTTCTGCAAAGTTTTTAATGGTGGATCAGGCTGCATGAGCTTATTTTACTGCCTAAATCAATCTAATTGAGTTCCAAAATTAAACTATCCTCAAGCAGTCACGCAGCTATTTTTTGGAGGTTGAAAAAATGTGTTATTACAAAATGTAGATCATGCATAGCAGTCACTGGTACTCATAGCATCAATATCTTAAAATGTAAATTATCCTTCTACTTCAATCCCGTCCATTTTTTGTATCCAGACCATAAATTGTTATTTTCTGATATCTACTGAAACTGACCCTCCTCGATTTTAACTGCAATAAAACCAAAAAAAATGCAGAGGGCGAATAACAATAATACCATTTGAAAATTACCAATAGTTGGTCAACTTTTTCGACTCATTGGCATAGCGATTGTACTGGATCCTTTCACTCTTCAGGGTGTCAAAGTTAGACCTAAGAAGGGGTTTTATTAATAAAAGTTCAGACTTTGGAATGCTTTTTATGTGGGTTTTTCGGCACTTTGAAGAACAATAATACTGTACGAGGTAAATTGCTTAATGGCTAATTGAATATGAGCCGTTATTTGTTAAAAAAAATGAATTATACCTTCTAGTAGGAATTGACTTGGCCTATCTATAGTTGCAGGACTATCCTTCAATTTCGGGACGCATTGTATATACATAATAATAATAAAGTGTATAATGTATGGGGACATCTATGAGGTGTGAACTATGCCTAAGACATGCGTAGGATTACCGAAGTTGGAAGCGTGGTAATATTCTAATATAAAAAGATAGAGATATACCCTCCACAAGCTTTAACCCCTACATTGATTTTTCTGGAAATGATCAGGATCAACTGAAACGTAAAAAACGACGTTTGAGGTACTGGATTTGTATGTGTTTTATTTTGAAAATTTGTTTATATATCAACGCGTGGCAGGTACTGAGTCGATCTACTTGACTCAACTTTTTTGAGACATTATTTTGTAGGGCGGAATAAAAGGTGTCGTATGGACTGATGTTATCCAAATAATTGTGATGTTTGGTTCCATGCTACTAGTTGTTATAAAAGGGACGATTGACATAGGAGGTTTTGGAGTTGTCTTCGAGAGAAATTGGCAGAGTGGAAGAATAGAAGGGCCAAAGTAAGTTTTTCTCTTTAGCGCTACTTCGGTACTACATATTTTGAGATTCTTGAAATTCACTGTATGTCTTTGAAGCCATGTCTCTTTCTTGTCACTTTCTGTGATCATTATTTTTTGATATCATCATGTGATGACTGACTACCATCATGATATACTTAGAGAGCTGATGTATCATCTGACTACTTACATATTTTTTCAGTTTCGATATGAATCCTTTGTCAAGACATACCGTGTGGTCACTAGTCATTGGAGGATCTGTGTATACACTCCAGAGCTTTGGCGTCAATCAGAATATGATTCAGAGATATCTGTCTCTGCCAAATCTCAAAGCTGGACGAAGGTATTACAATTTATAATATGCTTACTGGAATATTGGTGTCTTCACTTTGAGTCTCGACAAAAATCCAAACCTTCTTGAAATAAAAAAATGCTTTTTAATGTGCTCACAACAATACTATACTAGCTATGCGATAACAGATCGCGATTTGTCAATATCTTTTTGCCTCATTGGCTAATTTTTCTTTCCAGAGCACTTTGGAGCTTCTTTATCGGCATAGGAGCAGTTGTAATTATTTGTTCATACTGTGGATTATTAATATATGCCACTTTCCACGAATGTGATCCTCTTACTACAACGGTAAGTTAATCACTTTTGAGAACTTTCAACATTGAAATAAGCCAAAGTGCCATCTATTACCAGAATCGACCACTGCGAGAACTATCTGTTGAAATTATATCCCAGTTGGCATATTATAGCTGGGTCGCCACTGTGGCCGCTAGGTGCCGTCGCCTTTGGCGGTGTAGTAGATGCAGTTCATTCGTCATTGAACAAACTGGTAATATAGCTTTCGTTCGTTCTATCACAGACGACGAACCATTTATAATTGTTTCGTGCTATTTGGCAACTCATCATCCTGGTCTAGGCTTGGTCTCAGGTAGGACAAGGAACGAAATCTGAGCAACTATCCTCTTTCCAGGATATAAGGAAATGAGGTAGCTAAATAGCACGAAACAGCTGGCCGTCTGTGGTGGGATTAACGAAAGCTAGTTTGTTCAATGGCGAATAAACAACAGGATCACACTGATAACCGTGCTTTCAAAGGCGAATTGGGACACAGTATCAATAGTCAGCTTGCTTATAACCTAGTTAGAGGATAGTTGCTCACGAAAGTAGCACTCGTGTCGCGTCCTACTAGTGATGTGCTTTTTAGTTCATTTCGGTGAACTTGTTCAGGAGGATGCGTTTACTAAAACTAACTAATCCTAAGAACTATATTGTTATTTCTTTGGTTTTTCATTATTTTGGATAAGATCAATATTTCAAATTTCAATACTCCACGTAAAGTGTTAACACAAAATTTTCTTACAGATTTGTGTAGGCTCTTTGGTTTCTTTAATAGTTTATACAGGGCGGTGAAGCACGCAAAATGACGATTTCCCAAAACTTCTAGATGGAATACCCTGTACATTTTCGCACTCCTTGAATCTTACTTTCTCCAGCTTTTTTGAAATAAAGCATATTTATAATACATTACATTTCAAAATAATAAATAGGATTTAGCTTGTAACAGCAGATTATAATAAGCATTAGTGTATTTTGATTTTAAATTATGTCTACTCAACTTCATGCAATGAAGCCGAAAAGTCAAGAAGGTGTCCCTGTGTCTTTAGTAACTCAAAGATCAATACAAAGATCCATAGGAACCATAAACCTTAAATCAGAAAAAATCTTCTGAAAAGGTAAATCAAATGATGTGAAATTATACAGAGTGTTCCATTTGAAAACTCTGAGAAGTAGTTCACCCTGCATAAGGGTGGATTTAGGATTTCGCCTAGGGGGGGGGTTGCACACATGATATTTGGGGCTGGTAATTTTTCAACCTCAGTGGAACAGGAAAATCAAGTAATTGGTGCAAGTACTTACACAATCAAGCACTTTTATATCAGCAGATGATAAAAATATAAATCGGTATAGTCAATTAGTATTTGAAATTGAATATAGTTATTCTCCAGACTTTCGTTGTCTAGTTTTCGAATCGGTGTTGCCGTACAGTGAGAATTTGAGAAATATTGACGCTTACATCAAATGTAAAAATGTTGGAAATCTTTGTAAAAAACTATATCTGTTAGTTCGTAATTATTTTGATAATGTATCTTTGTACGAAACACATACAGAAATACAAAGCTGTACATGATTACATATTCACGTGTAGTGCAGAAGCTCTGTAATTTAAGCGAATTCAATGTAGCCACATAAATAGACACATACGCGCGATGAGATGCGAGATGTGTGGTATCGACTTTGAGCATCGATCGACGAATTCTCTCGACATGCCACAGGCGCACCGCTAAACAAATCTCATAAATTCTATTTCCAATTTAGGTGTTCATCTAACATAGTGCTTGGCTGCAACACCCACCCCGAATAAAATCAGTCAAGCCTTAAACACTTTTCAAATTACTATTGAGCAACAAACAGAACATAAATTACTTTTCAAGTGCAATCTGTATAGCTGAAATATCATTCACACTTAGATTTGTCACAAGTCACAATACTCGTATATACGTATAAATCTTAAGAATTGTGATGTAAACGTAAGTAATATCAAAGAGTATGGAATACCAAAAGATACCAAAAAAACCGCAATGCTCAGTTCCTATAGCTATAACTTATAGTTAGTATGCCTATGTCGCCATGATGAGTCAGAATGTAACACAATGGTGTTTACAAGACACAGATTACAAAAGCAACAAACTGAAAAAGTAAGTAGATAGGGAGAAGATGTGGGATCGTATTTTTTCTTACGACAAATTCAGTACTTTAACTACGACAGTAGTTACCCTGTACAAGCTATTCAAAAAACTGAAAAAATAAGTAGATAGGGAGAAGATATGGGATATTTTTTTTTCTGCCGACAAATTTAGGACCTTAACTATAACAGCCGTCTCAGCAATTTGAAAACAAGACCCCATAGCATGTTATAACAAATTGTTTCGTCTGAAAGGGCCTATCCTAATTTGAAATAAAGTGCAGGGCGTTCCATTAAGAAGAAACTTATATTTGGGTTACCATGTAGCTACTAATCACCCTGTAGAGACAAAATATTTTCCGAGTCAGGAGCATGCTATTGGCTACAATTTTTGTATTTAAATTTTTTAGATATCATGTGTAATAACGGAGTTATCAACCGAGTCAGCACTAAAAACTCACCCTGTACATTACAATAAAATTTTCAGTTTTCCCAAATCCTCGATTATATTTGGCACGATTCCAACCTCATTATTTTTGTTCCTGCAATTCCCTTACATATGGAACAAAAACACGTAATCTTATTATCCGACCTATTAATTCATCTTTCATATCTACGTGCTCGTGCGGATCTTCTAGTTACAAGTTCCTACCATGCTGCTTGACGACACTGAAATTGATGAAGTGAAGTTTCAAATTCGACGTGAAAATCTACTGCAAATAAACAACGACAAATCATTATAACATCAAGCGCCAAGGCAACCGTTATGAAAGTTTTACTTTCTCATGTTTGTGCTATAGATATTATTATTCTAAAGAAATTGATTTAACGAAGGATACATGCATTTTTCACAAGGTGTAACGTGTTCAAATATTTGGTATTCCAGTTGGCAAGAGAAAAGGATCAGCTACTGCCTCTTTTGGTAATGGATATACTAGGCGACATTCCAGGACTTCCAGGAATATTTGTAGCAGGAATTTTTAGTGCAGCATTAAGGTAACATTATTCTTTTGCTTTTGACCATAAACATATTCAACGATTTCTGGAGGATATATGGTTTGTTTGTAAAGTAGTCGGTAACTTGTCCGTGACTGTCAAAATCAGAATCAGAGAGATGTTACCTGTTCGTACAGTTTCTGAATGTTTGCCGACAACTAATCCGCTGTTCGTACAGAACCTTCTGACAGATCAGAGGACACCAGTCAACCAGTGACAGGTATCAGAGTGTGTCGGAACTATCTTGAGTACTAAAATTGCTTCGCAAGAGGCATTTTATGAACTGTTTATTAATGAACGATCTGGCGACACCTTCGTACCAACCGATCTAGCTACGCCAACGGGCTTTGCTCCTCAGAGCTCTTATTTATGGTGTCGCCTCGCGGTGTGCCTACCTGACTTCGGCTTACCATCGTAAGCGTGTCGAACTTCGTACATCCAGAACTGGCCGATAAGTCCGCTCCTTTGTCCCGAGGGTGTCGAGATCGTGTAACAATCTACATGAGGAAATTTTCCTAATTCTACTAACTTTAGGCAGTTCAAAAATGGGAATAACAAAGTTTCTTTAAGCTCCTGAAAGCAGCCGCGGTGCCTTGGCATGTAGGGTTCACCTGCGCGGCTGCTTCAGTTTAAAAAGAACATGAAGACCTTGAAGGTCTACTGAGGAGAGAATAAAACCCAAAACCTTAATTTTGTGGAGAAAACAGTGCCACATTTCAACAGAAACAAGTGCTCTGTGCTCAATATTTTGTTTATTGACCCGGTAATGGCAAAAGGAGGATTATGAATACAAGATGAAAAATCCGAACAATAGAGGACATAACTTTCAAGAACCATAATTAAGACGATTTTTGTGACCACTAATCTTTTGAAAAAAAATTTTACAGTTGCAAAATGCGTAATTACGCGATTTAAGTCTTACTTCTATGTATTTTCATAGTCTCAGTTCTTTTTGTCCATGCTGAGAACTCTGTGAAACTTATAGCTATGTAAGCAGATCTTGATAATTGTAGTTATGTACAGCCGTTTTAGCTTTTTAGTGTATAACACCCTTTATTATTCAAAGAAATCCTTTTAGTATTTTTACTTCTTTCTTCTAGTGAGAGTCTGCATATAAAGTGTGTCTCTAATTTGGCACTCTCCATTGGGATCTTGGAAACTGTAAGGGATAGGAATTCTCTTAAATGGGATTGTTAACAAAATGACACTTAGAAAGTTTCGAAATTCAAAGTACATACTTCCGGAGAGTGAGGAGGGAAAAACTGTATCTTCCCAAAGTTGTTTTGATTTTTTCCTGACTTTATTTATATTGGTGTTTTAAAATAAATTGCACATTAACAGTGCCACGTTTGCTCCTCTACAAGAAGGCATAATCAGAATTTCTATATGACGGTTCGTCTCTTGTCAACTTTATTTTTCTTAAGGACGCTATATTGCATTTTTGCACAGATGAATAGAGTTTTTCATTTTAATTCAAAAAATTCATTGACGTTGCCAAACCTTAGTTACTTCACAAAAAAAGCAGGTAGGCCTTGAAATTATCAGATGTTTGTTTCGCTCACCAAATTTATCCCAAAACCGCTCTATTTTTTCCTGACTTTATTTGACATGGGATTTTAAAATAAATTGCATATTTTCATTGTTACCTATTCTCGTCTACAAGATGGCGTAGTCAAATTTTCAATTCGACATTTCTTCATTCAACATCATCAATTTTGTTTTTTCATACGGACACTAAAATGTATTTACCCCCAAGATAGAATGGATGCGTCATTGCCAAAAGCAAGGACGGCGTACAGGGCAGCATTCAGGGCTACCTCCGAATGATGGACTACCACCAACGTGTTGTAAAACAAAGATGACAGTATTTAACGAAATTATCTAATATAGTGAAGTAGTTATAGTTAAGGGTGTCGCAAAATCAAATTTTTATTCTTGAAGGGGTGCTAAGTTTTTCTACAGATTTTTCAAACTAGACAACATGGAGAAATACATACCAGAGGTAACCAGCTGCTCACTATGCACAATGAATCCATAGTCGACGAGGGGTAGAGATGACACTTTTGTACATGGAATAAATATAAGGCTGTTCAATCAATTGAAAATAGATTTTGAAGGTGCACTTTGGACTTGCATTGTCTGTAGTTTATCTGTAAGTTAATATTTCACTATAACTAGGATTCCCATAATATGTATTCTGTGACAAAACAAAAACGCGAAACTTACTCACACTCAATTGAAGAGCTATCGTCATTATTGTTTATGATGATGGATTCAAAATCTCTCTCAATTATGTTGTCCAGCTCCCACATTGCCACCTCCACTTGCTCCTGAACATGCTGCACACTTTTTTGCCATCTTTCTGGTGTGACCCTCTGTATAGCAATTCTGAACAGCTCTTGCATGTCAGAAAACTTAAATGTTGTGTGCAGCAACAAAATCCTTAACATCTGCCCATATGAGCTCAATGGGGTTGAGCTGACAGTGGTAAGGCGTCAAACGGAGTACTGTTTTGAGGTGTGCTTTGGCCATTTCATCTATCACATATTTATCATGTCTTGGTCTGTGTTGTTTCACAATATCTAATAGTTGTAATTTCAGTAAGGAAGGGTCGAAAGATATATTTTTGGAACGGAGCTATCTCTGAATGTCTGATTTCCTAGAAGCTGAAGTTGGGATTTTTTCTATTTTGCGAGAATGATAGGGAGCATTATCCAAAACAACCACAGAATTGTCTTCGAGACGTGGTAAAATGCCTGAAAACAACTTCTCGCATGCTTCCCCATTCATCTCTTCATGGTAGTCAGTGGTTTTTTTTGACTCAAAAGACCATAAGCCGTCATCCACGAAGCCATCTACACCCCCAATGTGGCAAATAATGAGCATTTTTCCTTTGCCTAGAAAGATAAAATCCGCTAAGTACACATGCACGTCTTGTAGGTACGAAGATAGAGAGATATTGTGCGCAAGAATTGATACCGTGAACTACTTCGATCTATTTATCTGCTGGATTTTTCAATCCGGTCGACAGTCCATCTAGAAATGCCCTTCTGGATGAAGTCACAGTTTTGTCAACCCATACCTTCGGAGTAGTATGCCCAGCGTTAATCCAGGTTTCGTCCAGGTGATAGATCTGGCTGTGCTGATCCCTGAATGATTTAATTTTGGTCAGGTACTCTCTCCTCCACAGAACAATTTTTCCTCTATCCATGAGTAAGCTGTTACGACCTCGTTTCTCCCATTCGAAATTAAGATGCTTCAAAAGTTTATGAATAGTCGAACGTTTGAAATTTGGTAACATAGCATCCTCGTTAACCTGCCGTAGTACTTTATCAACTGTCGGTATTTCGTTTTTGAAGAAGAACTCGTGCACATTCCTCCAAATCGCATGATTGTCAGCGTCATCCAACGATCTTATACATTTGCGATTTTTACCCGTCATTGGCTTGGAAAAGGCATGCTTTTTCTTATGTTAGTTCAAAACATTGTACACTGTCGCTTGGCATACCCCAATTTTATCTGCCACTTTCAGAGCTATTTTCGGGTTAGTTGATGTTTCGTCTTCCTTCCGCTCTATCTTGAATGTATTCAATATGACGTCTTTCATGTCTACATTAAGATGTCTTTTTTTATCGCTTTCTAGGAGGGCTAAGTGAGTAGCCTACAGCCTCGTCAGCAGTATCTGTACTGGACATGTTCAGGATTGGTTCAAAACAAATAATAACGAGGAATAACAATAACAAACAGAAACTTAACAAATTACTCAAATACACTTAACAACAACAGCAACAACCAAGCAAGGTGAATACGAAAACACGAGCACGCAGTGATACACGCGACGGTCGGTGGCCTGAATGCAACTCTGCCTGCCCTCCCCCTGCCCCGCGCATTATTCCGCCAGGCGACCGCTTGAAATTTAATGGCGAATTGACCAATAAGAGGCGTTGTCCCCACCTGTAACCGAGAGATCACGCGCTAACTGTTATCATTTACATCTCATCTTGAATTTGGATTCAGTTTATATTGGAATTTTGTACTATTAAATGGACTTTTCAGCCCTAAATTCAGTGATGTTCTTCGTTAGTTGACCATAAATTTGTTGCTAGATGAAAATTATTAGGAAATATAAAGATATGGTGAAACCTGAATATGAAATGAACATTTTGTTGATGGTAATAACAGTAATAACCATAAATAAGCAGAGGTCTTCACAGTCCTCCAAACTCTGTTGCTATGCAAACAAATGAAATCTGATAATTTCAAGGCCTACAGTATATTCAGATAAGAGATAGACCGGACATAAACAAGACCACGTGATCATCGAACGGTGTACCATTCGGCAGGGACGTATTAAGAGTCACGCAGTACATATTTTAGATAGTAGATGCTGCTTTGCGTAACTTTGTAGTAAATTAGCACAATTCGATGTGTATACGATTGGTGATGGATATAGGATCATGTGGGGGTGGGGTAAGAAATATATAATGATGTAAATATACATAAGGGTTTCAAAATTTTTGCTTCGATTTCCAGCTTCGGATGCCGCCTGATGTTTGGTGAAATACACTCGAATATAATCTCAAAATGGCGTTTAAATTAGCCTAAATTAAAAATAATCGTATATCTCTTAAAATTGCTTTTAGAATATTGATTAGTATATTTTTTGATTTCTAGGTAAATATGTAACCAAATTAAAACGTTCAAAACGTAAAAAAATGTGCATGGTTGAACATTGTCAGAAAGTAGATTCTTGAATAGGTTTTGCCAAAATGGGTTCAAAAATGTCAATAATTAATTAAAAAATACAGTAGCTTTATAATTACTTATAACTTACCGAATTTGATGAACGACATCTTTTATTGGAAAGATGAGCTTGATGTGCTTTCATCATCGCTACTGCCTGAAGCACCAACGTCAATAATGAATGGCTCGACTTGTTCCTCTAAAATATTGTCCAGTTCCCACATTCTCCTTTCAACTTTGTCTTTCACGTGCTTAATACAGTTTTCCCATTTTTGCGCTGTTATTGATTCTAGTGCTTCTTTGAAAAGTCTTTTGAGGTCACAAAATTTAAAAGTTGTATTGTGCTTAGCTATATAATTTTTAACCTCTGTCCATATGAGCTCAATGGGATTGAGCTCGCAATGGTATGGAGGTAAACGGAGCACAGTTTTATTTTGACTTGCTGCCATTTCGTCAATGGCGTATTTTTGATATTCCGCCTTGTGATCCTTGACAATTCTTAATAATTGTACTCTCAGCATTGCTTCTTCAAAGTCGATATTTTTCGAGCGGAGCCAATTTTGAACATCAACTTTCCTTGAAGCCGTTGTTGGGACCTTCTCCATTCTTCGAGAATGATAAGGCGCATTATCCAACACAATTACTGCGTTTTCCTCTAAGTTCGGTAAAATTTTTGAAAACCACTGTTCAAACGATTCGCCATTCATTTCCTCGTGGTAATCTCCAGTTTTCTTAGACTCAAAGCACCACAGACCGTCAACAACAAATCCATCCTCACTGCCAATATGGCAGATAATGAGCCTTTTCCCTTTACCTGGAAATCGAAGTACTAACTGGTGTAGATTTATTTCAATAAGCGAACCTTTTTCAAATGTTTTCATCACATTCAGCGAAAAAACATTGAGACATGAGTATCAGATTGCTATAATTGGGATTATTTAGTCATATTGAAAGAAAGAATATTGAACGTCGTATGATTACT
This sequence comes from Acanthoscelides obtectus, assembly GCA_963669975.1. Lineage (NCBI taxonomy): Eukaryota > Metazoa > Arthropoda > Insecta > Coleoptera > Chrysomelidae > Acanthoscelides > Acanthoscelides obtectus. The sequence continues at coordinate 80,222,839 of CAVLJG010000004.1, forward strand.
CAGCGCTTCGCAATTTAATTTAAAGTTATAAACCTTTAAAAAATGAATGATCAGGAACCTCAAATACGCGCAAATATTAATATTAACAAATTATAACTTTATAAAGCTTAAAGTATGAATTAAAATGATTAGAAATATTAGGAACGGTACACAATATAAAACTTAGTAACTTTTTTTAAGTTTATAATATTCGACATATTTTAAGATTATATTAAAAAATCATTGAAATATCGAAAACACATAAAAACATGGCTTAAAAAAGTTCTAACAAATGAAAATGACAATAAAACATCCACACATTTTATCGAAAGTTATAAAAGTTTTGTTACTTGTAATATGTTTTATCTGCCCCCTGGAATTAATGTTTAGAACCTTGTTCCCAAGGTTTGAAAAACATCCGATTGTTGTCTATTACTCGTATTTACCTGCTGGATTTTTTAATCCGGTGGACAGTCCATCTAGAAAGGCCCTCCTGGATGAAGTTACAGAATCATCAACCCATACTTTACTTGTAGTGTGTCCTGCGTTTACCCACGTTTCATCAAGGTAATAAATCTTCCTGTTTTGATTTCTATATTTCCCAATTTTTGTTAAATAATCCCTCCTCCATAGCACAATTTCTTCTCTATCCAGTAGTAAACTATTACGACCCCGATTTTTCCATTTGAAATTTAAATGCTTCAGTAACGCATGGAAAGTTGATCGTTTGAAATTTGGCAACGTTGTATCTCCATTTACCTCCTGCAGTACTTTATCTATCGTAGGTATTTCATTCCTAAAGAAGAATTCATGCACTTTCCTCCTAATCGCATGCTTATCAGCTTCATCCAATGATTTAACAATACTTTTGCGATGTTTACTGGTCATTAGCTCAGAAAAGGTGTGATTTTTTTTGTATTGTCTTAACACATTAAACACTGATGCGCGACACACCCCAACTTTGTGAGAAACCTTCACAACAATTTCTTTGATGGTTGATGTCTCGTTCTCCTCGCGCTCGATCTTATATATATTCAAAATGATCTCTTTCATTTCTGCACTCAGGTGTCTTTTTTTAGAGCGTTTCCTAGGTGGACTACAGGAGTTTACAACTTCATCGGCAGTATCTGTACTACTGGGCATTTTGCGCAAGCAGTTGATCACAATAACAATCAATAACAAGGTATAACAATAACAACGACAAACTCAACAACTTAATAAGATAACAAACGGAAACGTTCAAAGAAATATCAAATTGCAATGATGCACACGACATACGTAACTCGTCTGAACCTGAATGTGACTCTGCCTTGATACGACTGCTCTGCCGCTCGGCATAGGCATTTAATTGCGAATTGACCAATGAGGGCTCCTGTTTTACGTCGAGACGACGGCGTTAGCGTGAAAATCACCCGAACCTTTTGTTTACATCCGGTCTATCTCTTATCTGAATATACTGTAGGAATAACTTATGTTTTGCAATGTCAATGTATGACATACATTTTTTAAATCAGAATAAAAACTCTATTCATGTGTCTAAGAATCGAAATGGCGTCTATAAGAAGAAATTAAGTTCATGCTGGAGTACAAGAGACGAAACGTCATATTGAAATTCTAATTGTGTCGTCTTGTAGAGGAGAAAATGTGGCAGAGTTCATGTGCAATTTATTTTGAAATCTCACCACAAATAAAGTCAGGAGAAAATTAAAACCATTTTGGGAAATTTAGTTTTTTACGTCTCTTTCCGGAGTACTTTCAATTTCGAAACTTACTAAGCTGATTGCTGATTATCTGAATACGCAACTTTGCCCCTATTTAAGTGACTTCGTATCCCTTGAAGTTTCCGAGATCCCAATGATGACTTCGAGGCTGGGCGACAAGGGAACAGGGAACAAAAACCCTATTATCCGAGTTTTATTAAAAGTCATTCACAATACTTTGTACATTTCTCATGCATAATCACTGCAAACATTTATTCAGAATTCTCACAATGTATTTACTTCTTCAACTTGTCATTCGGTGTGTGGAATCATATTTCTTCGAATTTATGTTTATACTTTTTATATGAGAATTGAATAGTAATTACTGAGTTAATCTACTTGACATTTTTGGGTGCTGTTATTTTTTCTAGAAGGTGTCCATGTTTTCCTCTCGAAAGGAAAATTCGGGTACATTTGGACAGTAATATGAAAAATCCTAGATCATTCTGGTTTACAGAAAATGCAGCCCCAACGTTTTCAAAATTGTCTACTTCATTCTGAAAAATTTTACATTCGAATAATTATTGTACTTGATTTCGAGCTCTGACAATTTACTACCAAATTTTCTGCTGACTGATTTAGCAGTCATCAAACAGTCAGAAGTTTCTTTTCGAACGGCGGATTAGTCCATGGGAGTCCTTCTCTAAGTATCTCGGTGTCATTCTGGACAAAGGGATGACTTGGCGGAACCATATAGAAGCGCTAAAAACTAAATTCCAAATTACGTTTCGACAGCTTTACCCATTATTATGTAAACGTTCAAAATTAAGTTTAGTTAACGAGATTCGACTCTATAAGGTGGTCATAAGACCAGCAATGACTTACGCATGTGCGGCTTAGTGGTTTATTGCTAAAACACACATGCGAAATCTGTAGGTTCTGCAAAGCACGTTGCGCACTATTGCTGACGCCCCATGGTATGTCTCTAACGAAACTCTACATAGAGACCTCGATGTCCCTTACCTAAAGGACTACATTAAGCAACAGGCGCAGCGGTGTTATAGCCTAGCGGAATCGCACAGCAACCCTCTGTTGCGTGAGTCAGTGGAATACACAGTCGACCCAGTTGGCAAGCACAAAAGGCCAGCTCGCACTGTAATCAAAATTATTTCGTGAACTTAGAACAACCAAAATTAGAGCATTTTGACAAACTCTTTAGAAAAAATCGAATATCTTTAGACCATATCAAAATCTGTGAAGTGATTTTAACAATGCCTAAACGCTGCCTATCCTAAAAGATTCTCTTCTTTCCCTTTGCTCTCGTTCTTCTTTCTATCCTTTACTTTCCTTTTTTCCTTAAAATTGTTTGGTTTCTGGGTTACCAGACCTGACAGACTTACAGATTGACAATGTGACTCAAGAGCTAAGGTCCCACGGACCGCTCTGACAACCAACGATGACCTCCCTCAGCCAACTCGTAACGTTCTCATGTACGCAATTGATACAGTCAGCGACGTGTGAGTGACAGCTAACTGCGTAAACTAGGTCATGACTTGTCGCTGACTATCAGTTTGCTGATTGTCAGCAAAAAGGCTGTACGAACAAACCAATAATATAAAATTTGCGGTAACACATATTCTAACATTTTATAGTTCTCTATCAACGGGTTTAAATGCAATGGCAGCGGTTGTCTTAGAGGATTTCTACAAACCGTTCTTCTCAAAAGAACTGTCTGAAAAGCAGACTTACTTCTTTATGAAAGCTACCGTCATAATCACGGGAGCTGCCTGCCTTGGTATGGTGTACGTTGTGGAAAAACTAGGAGCTGTCTTACAGGTACCCTAGTAGTTTACTCAATTTTTCCCACTATATTTTTGAACACATGATTCATATAACAATTTTTGCAGTTAGCAATGAGCATAGGTGCTATCGCCAATGGCCCCTCTTTGGGTCTATCCACAATGGGTATACTTCTTCCATGGGTGAATGCTAAGGTATGTAGTAAGTCTCAACGAAAGTGATTTAATAGTACAGACAATCTAAAAAAATTCGGTAGCTTAAATACTTCAATTAACTTAAATACGTTACAGTTATACACTTTATAGAAATATAGTGTTACAGGGTGCTCTAGCAGGTGGATTCACATCTCTGATTTTCATGGCTTGGTTGTGTATCAAGGCCCAAAGCATGATATCTTCAGGCGATTTAGCCTTTCCTGAGAAGCCAGTGAGTACCGAAGGATGCCATTATCACTTCACGCCTAAAAACTATAAGGGATTTGCAGGATCGCCGATCAATTTGACAGACATCATGCATACAGAGTAAGTTTATACCATAACTAGTTTGCGATAGTGAGTTATTTTTCGTTCCAATTCAATTATGCTGAATCTTTTAATAGTCAAGTATAGAAGTGGTTTGACTTTTGGGAACCATCAGAATCGGCATATTATCTTGTATACTCATCTCGAGCCGCAAAATAGTATCATCTAAATTTTAAACTTTTATTTCATATAAATTGTTACAAGTAATAGTTTAGGCTCATATACAGGGTGACTTTGAAGTTGAGTCATTAATTTTCAGATAATGATTGTAGAAGGAAGATAAACCAAAATATGTGTGTAAAAATAAAAAAAAAATAAAAAAAAATGTTACCTTGTTTTATAAAGTATCCTCCCGATAAGTATTTCAGTGCGGACCTGTATTTGATCGTGCGGTCTTGGAGTACCGGCAGGCTCTCCCCTGTGAGGTTTTAAGTCACCTGATTCACGAGCACTTTGTACTACATTAACAAAGGTACGAGGGGTTGGTTGCACTCGATTGGGAAACTGATCCGCATAAATTTGTGATGCCGCGGCAGCATTTTGTATAGACTCCCCCCCCCCTGTAAATAAGAATAATGTCCACAAGTTCAGCATTTTCGTAAACATGTGCCATTTTTTATTTCGTTTGAGCCACGCAACAAACACCACTATTCACTCACGCGTTACCGACTGACACATTGACTGAATACAACTGAATAAAATTGTAGTAAAAACATCGTGATAAGCGTTTCAAATTATTTCGCTTTTTTGCTTCCGATGCGATGAACCGATAAGGCGGATTATATCCGTTGTTGCCAAACACGAGCACATAATATTATTATTGAGACAGGGCGGTACGCAAACCTCTAAAGGGCTATAACTTTGTTACTTTAATTTTTCACAAAAATGTTAAAGGAAAAAACATTTCTTTTGATCAGATCTACTCACTGTTAAAATAAATGACTCAACTTCGAAGTCACCCTGTATAAACAATGGGAAACAAAAATGCTTCTGTATATGTTCGTAATACTTATAGCTTAGGAACAGGGTTAAAAACGAGGAGACTTACAGGGAATGTTGGATAAGACCGTTTCATAACCTATTATCAACATAGGTGGTAATGCAAATGAGGGCTTCAAATTGAATCAGGATTTGACATCGCTGCATTGACTGGCTGATTAAATGAACTATTTTGACCAAAATGGGCTTTACCGATTTGCCTATTTCGGTATTTGCCAGAAAGTGCTTGTGCGCATGGTCCACATTGCCACACTTTCGATTTGTCACATCATCCAGAGTTTGTCATCTGAGCTGCTTTCCAGTGACCCTGATAAGTTACTCTGAGTAACTTGGAGTAGCTCCGTAGTGCTCAGCAACAATACCATTCCACTGCACATTGTATTCTCATGCATTGTTTCTGAAGCAGTTCGAGAGCATATCACTCTCAAACCAAAAACCACTGGAAAGCAGCTCTGCGATGCAGTATAAATCTAAGAATGTCATATTCATCATGCGAGGGAATACAGAAGAAGATCTGTATGTTTTTGCTGGATAGATGCATTTTACAATTATTTTCAATTTGACTCATAGTGTAACATTCGAGCTAACGCCAATGACAATGAAACTACCGTTTTATCAATATTGAGCCCAAGATGTAGTATTTGATCGACGAAAGGGATCACAACTGTTTTCTTTACCTTAACGGCAAACCTAACCTGCTTAGGGTACGTTCGTACTCATCCAAATATCAATTAGTACGCACGAACCATTTGCGTATTTTAATATAGTTTGTCCTGAAATTTTTTGTACTGGCAGACCAGCAACATACAGGTTCTGAAGGAAGGGTCTGAGAAAACGTATCTGTGGTACTCCATAGAGTTGGTAGTATATTTTTGTTATGGTAGTATTGTTTGCCGCGCATTTATCGTATGAGCAGGAATTTGTCTGTAATTTTGATCACATTGTTAGTAATGTCTGTTTATTATGAGTAGGGCAAATGTGTTAATTCTGGAATCAAAATGACTTAAAGCTCCCCTTTGACAAGATTTTCGCACAGCCTATATTTAACATTGCACGATGTTACGTCGCACCTTACATATTGAAAATGTTATATGTCAAACCCCGATAGCAAGAAATATCCATCAAATATCCATTCAATATTTAATATAATAATATTTTTAACTTAAATATTTGTTAGCTTAAACAAATATTTAATAAATATTTGGAGTATAATATTTTTATTCAATATTCATTCAATATCTTTCAAATGTTTTAAATACAATATTTCTTTTATAGTATTTATTAATTTTTTTTTCAATCAACGGAAAATATAAAATATCCATTTTGTAGAAAATATTCATTAAATATTTTCGGCTACGGCGCATGTGCGTGTGACCCCCAGCGACCAATGGCATAATGTCAAGTCGACCTAAGCCGACCCGTTTGCCGGCATCCATTTTGTCTGTAAGTTTCACTATGATATGTTAGCGTCCTTCCTGTGTACCTCCAAGTGCTACATTCGTCGAGTGTTTTTCTTTCTGAGGAAAATGGTAGGTTTTTCGATCATTATTACATAGCTTTATTTATCTGAATAGTGAACATTATTGAGCCAGTTGAGTATAAAGGTATTTACAAGATCATAAATAACTAGCCTTGAAGTGGAACTGCCTATTTTTTTAAAACCTTTTCTTTAAAAATAAGTCACAGGATCCAGTTGTGCCCATGGACATTTTTCATCAAGGTATCTAAAATAACGCACCAAATTTTCTGAAAAATTATCCAAACCTCGAAGTCTCATAGGAACAAAATATGGGGTCCTTTTAGGTGCATTATAGAGCTGCCTTTCGGTGACCCAGTTGAGCTACTTGGAGTAAATCAGCAGTGCTCAGCTCCAATATTGATCCACTGCATTTTATAGTCTATTTACACTTTCTAGAGAAGTTTGAGAGAATACCACTCTCAAACAAAAGGCCACTGGAGAGCAGCTTATGTATTCAATAATACTTTATAATCAGTAAGTTTCTTTTTCAGTAGTGGATTCGCAAGATGCAGAAGATGCTTATAATGTTTTTTATTCATATTTTTCTAGCAAATTAAATCATTATGTCTAGAATGAATTTTGCTAAAATTCCCAATGGAGAATTTTCTATATACACTGAAAATATGTATCAGATTAATGCTTGAAAATTCATACATATTTACGAAAAATATAAGATATTTCATCAAAATATAAAATTAATATTTAAAATGTTTCCTCGTATATTTTCTGAATATTTGGAAAAAATATCGGTAAATATATGAATTATAACTACCAATATCAATAATGAATATTTTATGAATATATAAGAATATATTTATTGAATATTAAAAAATCTGTCGCTACAAATATTTAACAAGCCTTATTAATAAATATTTAATAAATATTTAATGCTATCGGGGAAGTCATTTTTATTACGGGATAAAGATAGTCCACCACTGTGGTCACATATAAATAGAAATAATACTGTGCTTTAAATGGATAACTCTGGCTATACCGGATTGGTTGAATAACCATCATAAATCTATACATACTTTTTTATTTTTAGTGAAGAGTACATGTTCTACAGATTGTCGTATCTATGGTACTGTCTAGTAGGTACCTTTGTGGCATTGTTCGTTGGAATGTTGGTCAGTTTTGTGACTAAACCTAACGATCCAAGAGATGTAGACCCGAAGCTTTTGGCGCCTTTTATAAGGAAATACATCAAATCTAGAGAGTATCCTAACCAGCCAGAAGATAGTATTATCTACGCTTATGGATCTCCGAAGCAGAGCCATGTAAGATTTTTTGTTTAGCTAACGTTCCGTTTGTATCCTCAAACAACCCTTGATAATCGGATGACGGTTGTAAACCTTCTAGGAATCCTAAAGTTGACAGAGGAAGTGTGATAAGTAAATTAATAGTGCATGAGAAATCATCATTTTAAGATGTTTGTGTATAATCTGCTACCTTCTGCAGATTGTTCGTTGCACATTTTATGTCTTATTGATTGGGAATTTTAGTAAATAAAAAAAACACATATGGATTGACTGATGTCGATATATTTGTGGAACATTTTCACATTCTCACTAGTGAGCACGTGCTCATTGATTTTTCTTAATAACCTCAAAACGAGACGAAATCGGGTTGAAGTCGATTCGCAGTCGCATTGATTTAGGTGGGAACAGTGGGCATTTCCAAAATAAAAACCTTTATCTGGTTTACCTGCGTTGATATTTTCTCCTCTTGAATAAATATACTTTTCAGTTGACCTGCATTTCTTAAACATCCTACGTACAGAAAAACATTTTCAAAATATAATAACTTAACAATACTCATAGCACGATATATTTTTTGCAGAATGCAACCAGAGCAGCTAACGACAAAATAAGTGAATTACCTATGACGAATTTAAATGGAGCACCAAATGTCTGAAATAAACTTTCTTTGAAAAAACGAATTCGTTATTTATCTACCAAGCTTCATCTCAAGACAAATAATTGTTACAGGTTGTAAGAAACGATTCAAAATTATGAGCCTAAAAAACGTTACTCTTAAATCTTAAATGTAAAAAAGTACGCACATTGAAGAGAAATGACGCGAATGGAACAGCAGGCATATTTGTCATTTGCACGTGCCAAACGTAACACGTGGGGACCCTTCCCGTCTCTCAAGTATGCAGACTGTCATTTGATTAGGTGCAAGCGAGCCTCGCGGGAGTGTTTGACTTTCATTCTCTTCGCTTCGTTGCCCTCAATCAGCATGTTCCTTAAGAACTGTTTTGAAGCCACCCATCAAGTAGGGGAATGTGGCCTGAGATGGCATAGCGGTTTTAATGGCACAGCAGGTGTACCTTTGTAATGTAAAGACCAGTGGAGGAATCAAGGGAGAATAATAATCGTAGTGGGCACCACGTTAGTTTTCGTGAAATTGTCCTCCTGTAAATTTAAAGTAAGTCCGGAAGTAACCAAATTTGCGAGTATCCTACGTCGCGATGCAAGGTAAGTTGTATATACATATATTTGGACAAGCGTGGTGAAAATAATGTGTTAATTAGATATATGTGACTTCTAGTATTGTCAAAGTACTATTTTTTTCTTGATTATGTACCTACTATGTCGTCTCATGCAGATACACTATTTATGGAAAATTTATTAACTGATTTTGATAATAAAGGAGCAGGGGCAGGATCTAAAATGTACTTTTTTCAATTTAGAATCTCGCCATACATCAGAAAATCAGCAAGCCAGTCTTGGGATGAAAAAAATACGAGAGACGCAATTGCAGCAGTTCTTGGCAAAAGAAATGGCAGATCTCATGGATGCATGAGGACGTATTCCTCAAGTGGTTGTAGCATTTTGTAAAATATGATAATCCGTCAAAAGAAGCAAATATTCTGTTACTTCTTGATGGACACTCCAGTCGTAAACATTTGGAAATATTAACTTATCATTCTGTTTTGCTTTCCACGTCACTACACCCTCGAAATGCAGCCACTAGATATCAGCTTTTTTAGCCCATTTTACGTGTCCTACAATCAAGAATTGCATAAGCGGTTAAGAAACCACCCAGGACGAATCGTCACACATTTCCACCTCGCTGAGTTTTTCAAGCATCCTTATCTTCGAGCGGCCACGGTAATCATTGGTCTAAACGGATTTGCTGCGGGTAGGATTTTTCCTTATGCGGATTCTTCTGTCACTATAGTGCCGAAATACCTTGTCAATGCCCAAACCTCTCAGTCGAACGATCAAGCTAAGGCAAAACATACACGATCTGCAAACGCTCTCCCTATAAGGCCAGATGATAAAGGTACTGCTTCAAACTTCGGATCACAAGACCAAGCTTCCAATTCTCAATCAACCGTACAAGACAAGGCGGGTCTCTTAAAACCCCGATGGCTTCCAATCAACTGATTGCTCAGAAACAGGACTTTCAGGGTCTTCAATGATTAAACTAGGCTAAGCCCAGATATTTCTCCGTCGCCAAAATCATCACAAATGAAGGGAATAACCCGTAAGAATATATCCTCCAGATATAGCACAATTGAAAGCTATTGTTGCTGAAAAGGACGCGAGAGATTTGCCGAAATCTTCTCGACAAGCTAAGAAAAGAGTCATATTGGCAGATTTTAGTGGCGAGGAAGAACAGATTATCTCTGAAGATGAAGATCCAAGTTGCATTTACTGCATAGAGCCTTGGAGCCACTCTTGTTCCAGGCAGTGTTGGCTGCAATGCCAAGGTTGCCGTCAGTGGTGCTACGCGTAATGTATAGGACTACCAAAAACAGCTAAGTGCGTTATTTATAATATTTACAAGTAAACCTACTTATAAATAATGTAAATAGGACGTTTTGTTTGCTCTCCTCACGATCTGACCGGTTCTTGCGACTATTATTAGTTGTCTGCCGTCTTACCCATAGGGGTTGGGCGAGATGGATTTTGGATTTAATTTTATTTCTAATTATTATTCGAAAATTTATAGTTTTTCTGAAATTAGATATTAGCTAATAATAAACTGTTATTTGATATAACATTATTGTTTATTTCAAAACAATGACCTGTTTCCTAATAATGATTTTTTTCAAAATCTATTCCATCTCAGACTACGTTCCTCCGAGATCTGAGCTGCTTTCGAGTGATTTTTGTTTGAGAGTGATGCTCCCGAAGTGCATTAGAAAAAGTGCATAAGAATACAAAGCGCAAAAGCGCAGTGGAACGATATTCCTGGTGAGCAATACTGATTCACTCTCAGTAACTCAACTAGGTCACTGAAAAGCGGCTCTGGCAAATAAGCTTGAGCTGGGTGCTGAAGTGAGGACGCACACGTCACGGCAAACCGGTATAAATTCTTAGTTGAGTCATGGCCATTTTGTAAATGTTGGTACATATTCTTATATTTTCTCAGGTCGCCTGTACAGGTGTTTTGTGAACGTTGAATGAAACTCTGGATTCTTTTACAGCCAGAAGATTTATTGATTCGTAAATATAAAAATCGGAATCACAGCCTATTTAAAAGAAATTTAAAACCCACGGTTGCTAACTGAAAGCTGACAATGGCTAATGCGATCATCTTCTATCTCTGTCCGTAGCTGCGCTATTTTCAACAGCTGTGGAACCCTGTACAATGCAACACACACACTCCGATTTACGTATATAGTTCAACTATTGAGGCGAACCTATCAGGTTTAACCTAGCGTATATGGCTGGCTGGGGGTTAGGGACATGGTAGTCTAGAAGTTAGCGCGTCGAACTACTCAGTCGACCAGAAGTTCGCGGGTTCGAATCACCTCGGAAAATAATTCAGAGCCATGGATGTTGTGTTGTGTGTTGTCTATATCATGCACCAGACCGCTGCAAGTATCAGTTAGTAGTGAATGGCTTGTGGAGTAGTGTTGATACTATGGGGTCGGCAAGATGGGTCAAAGAGGCCAGTTGCCGGGCTTCGCTTCACCGCTACTCCTGCTGAAGCTGTTGCTACTACTACTCTTACTATTACTACTAACGTATGTCCTAAAAAATTCGTTGGCTTTAATTTTAACAAACACAAAATAATATCAAGTTGCCTTTGGAAACAAAAGTTTGTTTACTTGCTTGTGAGTTGATATTTATTTATTTTGAAGTTTTCGCTTTGAGGTGTATAAATTAGAAATAAGAAAAGTTTCTACAAGTTGAATGGGCGGGTACCCAAAGTTGAAATCTGTCGAATATTCCAGACTGGAAGCATTTCACCCAGAAGCATTTGTCGAACAATAGCATAGTGCGAGCAGGGAATACCATGTCTGAATTTCCCAAAAAGTGGAGATGGGTGAGAAGAGCAAAAAATCAGGTTGGAATGTGAACAAGGAGACTGGCTCTTTAATACACATCTTCTAAGAGTACGATATCGTTGGAATTGAGAAGGAATAGTCTTAAACGTCGAGGAATGCCCTGAAAATGTTGGATACAAAGATAAAGCGAAATTTGCAAACAACATCCTTGTCTCGTGTGCAATTTCTAACAGGGTGTACCCAAGTTTTTGTGTGAAGAGTGAGGGGTGAAGCTTCGGATAGACAGAGCTATATTGATAACTGCCTTACCAAATTGCTTCAGTTTGTCCACGAACATCATGCTAATGACCTAGCATCGTGCCATTACTCCAGAGATACCCAAAAGTGGCTTCGACCACACAACGTACTGTTTGTTCCCAAAAAACGGTAATACCCCAAACTTGCGCAGACTCGCCAAATAGAAGATTTTTGGGCTTTACTGTCTAGGAAGGCTTATCATGGACATTGGGAAGCTCAGCCCAAGATGAAGAACAACTAAGACGGCCAATTTACGAAAACCTGAGAGAAGTTGATCTGAATTCCGCCCAGGACGTCATGAGATACATTCGAAGAACGTTGCGTCTGGTAGAGCAGAAAGAACCACTCCACATAATTCGATGGTATAGTTTAGTTAAGTATTGTGCTGTAATTTATAATAAGTATTTTGTGTCAAGACTTTTAGGACCATGATTATATTCCGAGATAGCAGGTGGAAGGCTACAAGGTGACATATACATAGAAGTAGATACGGTATGAGTTGCAGATCAAAAAGGGAGTAAAATTGAAAAGTTCTTTCAGATTTTTATAGGAGATGCAAAGCCTAAGGTGTTCACTTTCTAAGAATGGAAGCAGTATGGCGGACTTCATCCGTACAGAGACGCCAGGAACCATCCCACATGGTCCTCGAATTGAAGCGAATATTTTAAAGAAGATGCAAACTAAATTACAGTGAAGCACGATATATAAGATGATAATCACTTCTATGCAGAGGACACGATATGCGAATAGTGCTGTATTGCCAGGGGTTGTCGCCCGTATCCGACGAATATTGATATGAGTCAGATATGTATGATCGTCCCGCGGCGCCGTCGACTCCCACCACCTATGTTAAGTATCAACGAATAGACTGAAATAATGCAAAATAGGAACAAGGGCGGCGACGTCGCTTACCACTCGTCACCTGACGCATTCCACCTCGGAGTACACCGCAGCCTAACGGTAAACCTCGAAAAAGCCTCGATTGGAATATAGTCACCGGACGATTCATATCTGTGACAGGCGACATGCGTCTGGAATTATACAAGAGGAACAAAACTAAAGACATCGTATGCCACTGCTAAGGTCTTTGTTTGCTATTTACGATGTGCTATGCTGTTTTCTTCTATTTTGATACCTGACTATAGTATAGTGGCGACCTATTGCCCAACATACCTAATTGTACAAATGGGGGTTGACGCACGAAATTGGACATACTACATTACTAACTACATACTGTCACTTTTGAGAAATGACTTACCCGTTCATACGATTAATTATACAGGGTGGCGCATCGAAAACGAAACAGACGTATTTACTGGCAGCTCAGTTTTTTTTTGAAAAATGCTCAGATACGTCGATTTTGATTTCGAAGGGGACACAAGTTTGGCAAAAAATCACGTTAACACGTGCAGCCCCCTGGGCGGGGGTGACATCAACCCTAAAATCTTAAACGGAAAGGGGGGTCGAGTGATACCTTATTTTAAAGGTCTTCCAATTCCCTTTATAATGATGTAAAATACATGAGCTTCAGTTCAGTAGTTTTGAAGATTTATTGATTTAAATCTTAAAGTAGACTTTAATAGGTACATCAGATTAGTTTGTACTACTTTCAGAAGAAATTTGACTAAAAGAATATACTTAATAAGTAAATGCTTTTATTCACTACGTCCATGGTTTGTTTATTATTTTGTTGTTGAAAATAGCTATTGGAGCGTTTTTTTGTGGAAAAAAAGTTATTCCTTGAAGAAAGATAAGGAAATATCTCGCACTTATTTTAAATTGGAATTTAGTACATAGTTTCCGATTGATTTGACCAAACTTTGTTGCTAAAATAACTTGTAATGCTTTATTACATAAATTAACCATGGTATACTCCACAGCAGAAAGAGTTGAAATTATCGAAATATTTTTCGGAAATAATCAGTGCGCTAATAGAACAGCAGAAATATTTAATGAGCGACATGAGAACAGTAAAGTGCATCGAAAATATGTTCTAGAACTTGTAGCTAAATTTCGGGAAACTGGGTCAGTCGCCAATAAAAAACGCAACATTGAAAATCCCATAAGGAACGAAGCAAAAGAAGTGGGGGTTTTAGGGGAAGTTTATGTAGATCCTACGTTAAATACCCGCAAATTGGAGACTGTGTGTGGTGTTAGTCGACGTACTGTCCAACGGATTCTAAAGGACCATAGTTTTCATCCCCATAAAATTCACCTGGTACAAGAACTTAATGAAGACGATTTTGATCGGCGATTACAATTTTGTGAAGATATGAGTGAACGAATTATAACCGATGAACATTTTCTATTCATCACTAGCTTTTCCGACAAATGTTCCTTTTTCTTAAATGGCGTAGTAAATTGTCATAACTGCCGATATTGGTCCGATTCTAATCCCAGAATTTATCATGATGTTCATACACAGTAGCCACAAAAATTAAATGTTTGGGCTGGTACTTTTGGCGATCATTTAGTTGGTCATTTTTTCTTACCTGGAAATTTGACCGGTGAAATGTATTTGGAATTACTGGAATACGCCATAGATCCTGCATTAACAGCCATAATTGAAAATCAGAATGATCGGCGGTACATTGCGAATAGGTTGATGTTCCAACAGGATGGTGCCCCACCACATTACGCATTACGTCTTCGACAATATTTAGATCAGACGTTTCTAGATCGATGGATTGATAGAAGAGGTCCCATTGGATGGCCCCCAAGATCGCCAGATTTATCACCTTTGGATTTCTTTATGTGGGGTCATTTAAAAAGCAAAATCTATGCTACTCAGCCAACATCGTTAGAAGATCTGCGACAAAGAATTGTGAATGAGTGCCTTCAAATTACGCCTCAAATATTGCAAAATGTGCGGCAACGTTTTGAGCAAAATCTTTATTATTGCATGGAGAATCATGGTGGCCATTTTCAACTTTGACTTGCCTAACGGGTCAATTCATTCTTCATTTTTAAATGACTGCCAAATGATGTATTAGTTTTATTTAAGCTTTAAATCAATAAATCTTCAAAACTACTGAACTGAAGTACATTAATTTTATATCATTATAAAGGGAATTGAAAGACCTTTAAAATAAGGTATCACTCGACCCCCCTTTCCATTAAAGATTTTGGAGGTGATGTCAACCCCGCTTAGGGGGTGCACGTGGTAACGTGATTCTTTGCCAGACTTGTGCCCCCTCGAAACCAAAATCGACGGGCCTGAGCGTTAAAAAAAACTGAGCTGCCAGTAACTGCGTCTGTTTCGTTTTCGATGCGCCACCCTGTATGTAATGTTTAATCGATATAGTAACAACTACGTCGACATTTTGGTAATGTCAAAAATCTCTATCAAAAAGAATTGCATATTTGTGTATATCCCATTTGGCAGTACAATGGTTTCGCAAACCTCTCGTCTACATCGACACAGACATACAGACTTTTTTCCACCGAAACAACTTTTTATGTCTCATTTCTAGGTACAAAAAATTGATCCTGCGCTTGTTGGATATCGTCTTCGTTTTTGAATTTGATGATGTAACAGTATTCTTCAGCCTAGCTCTGCGATTTTTTGACGGGTCTTCAAGGCCGACAATTGCTGACAATGTATTTGCAAATTTGACTTTTGATTCGGTTTGAACAAACGAATTTGTTGGTTTCAACAGCCGGTTATGTATTGGTCATCAAATGTTCCACCATATACATATTTACTTGCTGTGGCTCAAATTCGGGTTAGAAGTAGTGACAGTAGGCTTTCCGTTACCCAGCATGCTCTTATCCTTACGACATCCTCATTGCGTTTCACTTTTCATCATCTGTTGTTAGTCGAACCAAGGCAGGTTCGCTTTTGCTCCGTGCAAGCACAGCTGTGAACGACATGATTGTATCATTCAAGTTCCTCTCACTTAACTCATCTCACACCATTGTCGAATATTTTCACGCTAATCCTAATTCCCAAATACGGTAAGAAACACTTTTTTCACTAAATTGAGCGTTTTGTGCTCCCTGATTTTTCCACAGAAAGTTTTGGACCTAAGATGTTATTCGCAGTATCGCCTTCGGTCAGACATACTTAAAAGCTCAAAAATTTCGGTTTATAATTTTCGAAGCTCTTCACTAAATACTTTTAAGAAATTTCTACACGCTTCCATACTATTTCTTCTTAACTAAAATTTGTACAAGATACAGTAGCGTCAATGGACTGCATCCGTAACCAAGTAAAGACGTGCGACCTGTCGAAAATTGTATGTGACTTTTTATTGGGACGTACAGACTTTTGTCTGAAGAATACAACGTTAATGACAGAGCTAACTTTAAACTAAACCATAACATAGTCTTATATTATTGCTTAGATATTGGAAAGCTTTTGCCTTTACGGTGGAAAAGTTTTAGATTATTAATGTGTGACATGTACATTTTCTGACCACTTTAAATCACTGAAATCTTACATAAATGTTGATTTAGGTATTACTAATTTGAGAACTTGTTTTCACTAATAACGTAACTTATATTTAATGTTTTAAATCTAGATTTATTCCTATAGGGTATAAGAGTTGCTGTTTCTAAAATAAACAATGGTAGCACAGCCTCTATTTTAAGATTTCGAAATGAAGGTGTGCGTGTAGGATTGCTTTTAGCTATAAGTTTGATAGCCTTGTTTGTGGAATAATCACTTTTTTCAAACAATTTTGGGTATAGTAAAGCAGGTATTGCTGTGCTTTTTTGCGTCGTCATTAATGGTTCTTATAATAAAGGAAATCATTGCTAGTTGAGTAAGCAATTTGTCTATATCATTAATAAAATCTAATTTATAATCAATCGTTGTTTCAAAAATTTTATTGCGTCCGTTTTGTATATAAATTTATTATTTAAATCTATAAAATCAAGGAAGTATTTAAATGTCATATATTTTATATTATTAACAAATTTAAGTAATTAATCTTTGTCACACCATTTTGATAGATTGTATATCACTATCAATTTTTGTCTTTATTTCATTTATATATGTGTCTGGCCAGAGTATCGTGATATTGACCTACCTACATTGAAAAATGTTATTTTTATCTGAAAATGACATGTTTGCTTTCCACCTCCTCTAACCATAACCATGCGCATGCACTGTTCCGTGCTCATTTGCAACTCATCAGTACGGTATAGGTCTTAGTTTTAATCGTAGTGAGAGACAAAACGGAAAGTAAGCAATTGGATGTGATCATTTGAAAAACTTGAAACATTGGAACTGGAACCATTGGTAGGTGTGATCGTCGGAGCTCCATCTACTTACCCACGTTACTTTTGTCAACCCTGAATGTTAATAAAAACATTAAACAGCTAGACTTATCTTCAGATGAAGAATACTTTCACTTACCCCAAAGAATATACATCCGATCCATTTACACATTTTCTTCTTAACTCGAAGGTACCCTATAAGTAAAGGCAAATCACCCCTTTCCAGAGAACGGACGTCGGTCAAGCGTCGATGTGCCGCCGCTGCTATGACAACCATGCGGTTACCTGGTTGGTCAGACGTTTGGTCACAAGCGCACATTAATTATTTAAATTATCGTTCTATGCGCGCGGAAAACTCCAGGAGAACTTCACGGAGGAAGGGTAGCAGTATTTCGTCGACTATCCTCCATCCTCCATCGCGCGATCGAGCTTAGACTTTTTGCCCACCAAGTGTGGTCAATACGATATCTGTTTCGTACCTGTCGCCTGAGGAAGTGTTATATCATGTAGTTACCGTGTTCGAACTGGTTAAGTGGACTCATGTCCGGTATTATGTGTGCCTTATATGTATACCACATGTCTAACGGAATATCATGGGAATCTGTCTAGATACAGGTAATCACTCCATTAAAATATATTCTTACTGCTTCAAACTTGTCGAGTAGATTGAAGCAAGACACGTTTGAGCCGGTCATCTTCTTACTTATGATTAATAACTTCACCGAAGTTATTGTCACGTACATACCTGGTGGATATCTCCAGCTTTTAGGTACGAAAGTCAACAAATATTATTTGGACCCTCTGTTCTTAGAATACTTGACCTTATAGTCTCACTTATTCATCGTACGATCTAGCTAAAAGTCTCATCCACCAAGTGTGGTTAATACAATATTTCTTATGAACTTGCCGTTTTAGGACCATCATGTAATTACTGTGCTTGAACTGATCTAGTGGACACATGTCTAATATTATGTGTGTACTTTACATGCAAACTACATTCTGAACGCAATATCATGGAAATCTGTTGAGACACGGGTAATCATCTAATTAAAAAGATATTCTTGTTGATCCATTCTAAGCCAAACGTTAAAAAAACTTAACCACTTGGTGCTCTCCTTACTGATAACTAACAGCTTTACAAAAGTTCTTGTGCCGCAGCTGGAGGATGCCTCTAGCTCCAAAGTGTTCAAGCTAGCAAATATTTGGCCGTACTTTTCTCGTAACTTTGTCTTATAGCCAGGGTTAAATATCTGCTCAAAATTGTGTACATCATAAATTCCTTTCTATGAATATTTCCCATAATTCACCGTTAAATCCACATCAATCACCATGTATACTTATAAATCACCATAAATCATCATAATTACTATCAATTTCTAGATAAATCACTGAGTAAGTTTAAGATTCGATTTATAAATAATCATTCCTGTGACTACTTATACCTCACTGACAAGCTAACTCGTGGCTGAGGGGCGTATGTAAATAACGGTAAGACAAATAACGTACTGAAAAGGTGTAACACAACTTACGATAACCACAAAAACTACTCACAGGGAAAACTTGTACTTTCCAAAAGTATTTTCAATTAACAGGTTAGTGTTTTATTGTTGTTAACCGTATTAACATCAATATATTCTTATCGGTAATGAAAATGTTCACCTCATTCCCAAAAAATACATACTGGGTTTCTACACTTGATATGTTTTCTTTTAAATTCGCATCTTTTTCATTCATCTTGTCTCAAAAAAGTCATTTCGTGATCAGGGTTTATGTCGGTATCTTTGTGAGTTATCACGAATATTCTAATAAATCAACCTTCGTCATAATGAGCTGCATAACATTTTTTACGTCTGGTGAAATTTTATCGTTCTTCGTTCGCTCAAATCAACATCACTGACTTGCCCCTTGAGTCACTCTGTTTATTGGTAAGTTCCGTACGAAAATCCGATGTATAGCCTTGAAGTTATCGCGTTCGAACAGAGATGTGATGGGGAACTTCTTAATGTGTAATGACAAATATTTCCGAAACGCTCTGGCGGCATTTATTATAAGTCTTAAGGGCAAATATTCGAGGAAATTCATGAGTAAAATATGTCTAGTAGAAGCATAGAGTTACCAGGGGTTTGAAGGGTACAAATCTACCAACGCCAAAAGCTGAGATGCACCACTATCCTCTACAACCTCATCATCTTATTTTTTAATCCCTCAAATAACTCCTAAAACATGTAGGAGACCCTGAAACGCAAAAAAGTTTTGAGTGATTTTTTGCCTTTTGTTAGTAGCTATGCCGCGAGTGAATTGATTATCAAAAGTCAGAAGTCTTATTCGTTCTTGGAATAGTAGTAATCTTGTGTCAACATTTCAACCAAATGCGTCTAGTATACGTACATTCCAAGTTACAGAAGGGCCCAGCGTTAGCGAACAAGCAGACAGACGGGCAGACCGAGAGACGGAAATAAGTGACATTGTCTTTTGTGATGAACGTGTCATGTAACATTATAGGATCGTGATATCTCATTTTCGAAATTTTAAAGATTGCAGTAGGAACTTTCTCGCCAGTGACGTGGGAGGGATATCTCCAATCCAAAAAAAGGTGGGACTTCATTGAAGTTTCCAAAACTGCTGCGACTGTCAGCATTGAAAGGGCACATAATGGCATAGTATATCGCAAATTGTCCCCTTTCACTGTACCTTATCAGGTTATACCGGCTTAGAGCCTGGTCAATTTGAATTAGTATAGGTTTGCTTCATTATTTGACTACGTCTACAAGATATAAATATTACAATGAGTATTACAAAAAAGCTACCTCTGAAATTTTTGTTTGTTCACTTCTAATTTTAACTCTGACAAAAATAGGGAAACATGGGTATGATCATATAAGCGTAGCTTTCACCCTTTTGCTAGCAGTGTTGCCAGGATTAATCAAATAACATGGATGATACTTCAAACAAACATTCTTTTATGTTGAAGACGGGAACTATTTCAATGTGAACCGAAATGTAAATCGGATTGTGAATGTGATAATGGCTTAGAGCTTTTCATTCTTTGTGCATATGCAGTACGTCCACATGATATGAATATTACTCTGAGTATTACAAAGTGCCTACTTCAGAATTCACTGTTTGTTTACTGCTAAACTTCTATTTGCCAAAAATAATGCTGCTGGCAGTGTTGCCGGGATTAAATAAATAACTCGGATAATGATACGTTAAGGATCTCAAACATTCTTACACGTGAACCGAATCGTGAACGAGATGCTGATAATTCCTTGTCTAATGTATACTAAGTGACATATAAATCCGAACACCCAGTTTAAATGGTTTTATTTTAATAAAATTTTGTATAAGTACTTAATGAAGCATAATAATTAAATGATAAAAATTTCAAAATGATTGCACTGCTTTAAAGCCCTTTGACCTTTAATAATGTGTGGATGCACCCTGATGTGCTACGCATTCTCAAATGCGCCTAGGCATGCTTCTGATCGGGTGGTCAATGTCCTCCTGTGGTATCTCATTCCAGACAACCACCAACTCCTCTCGAAGTGCTTCTAGAGTCTGAGGAGGACGTTGCAAATTGAGCAATCTCCTACCCATCATATCCCACACGTGCTCAATTGGGGATAAGTCGGGAGATCTTGGTGGACATGGTAACAATGTGACATCAGTATGTTGAAAGAAGTCTATTGTGACTCTTGCAACATGTGGCCGGGTATTATCTTGTTGGAAAGTTGGATCTGCCAGGGTGTCAAGATAGGGTAAAAGATGGGGTTCTAGAACTTCGTGGATATAACGCTGCGCGTTCATGTTACCTCTGATGAAGATCTTCATCAGAGGTAACATGAACGCGCAGCAGTTCTAGAACCCCATCTTTTATCCTATCTTGAAACACTGGCAAATCCAACTTTCCAACAAGATAATGCCCGACCACATGTTGCAAGAGTCACAATAGACTTCTTTCAACATAATGATGTCACATTGTTACCATGGCCACCAAGATCTCCCGACTTATCCCCAATTGAGCACGTGTGGGATATGATGGGTAGGAGATTGCTCAATTTGCAACGTCCTCCTCAGACTCTAGAAGCACTTCGAGAGGAGTTGGTGGTTGCCTGGAATGAGATACCACAGGAGGACATTGACCACCTGATCAGAAGCATGCCTAGGCGCGTTGGAGAATGCGAAGCACATCAGGGTGCATCCACACATTATTAAAGGTCAAAGGGCTTTAAAGCAGTGCAATCATTTTGAAATTTTTATCATTTACTTATTATGCTTCATTAAGTACTTTTACAAAATTTTATTAAAATAAAACCATTTAAACTGGGTGTTCGGATTTATATGTCGCTTAGTATATTTAGGAAGGTGGGGACAAATTCTAGCTTGAGACCAATCGCTCAATCATTCTGGTTTGTGGTACGATTTGCGCAAGCGCTGTTGGTAAATCGTCGTGAATTACTGATAAATCGTAGTGAATCTTTATGAACCCTCGTTAGTCCTTGTAGTTCCTCGTAAATCATTAGTAAATGACTGTAATTTTTTCAGGCTGCACATCATAACACATCAGTTATTTATCCCTCGTCTTACTCGTATAGTCTCACTATCCACTAAGTGTTGTAAGAAATGCCCATCCTCATTTGTTATGAATGTCATCATGAGGAACTGTTCATAAGTCAGTAATAAAAAAATAGAACAGTAAAATGATATTATTTGAATAATTTTTTTTAGTTTGGCATAAGCAAAAGTACGAAGTGATCAAATAATAATTTGATGGGCCACCCTAATACCATATAACGCCCAGTCGTCGCGGCATGCTCTTGGTATGGGGATCTCTTTATGATATATCTCATCCGAAGTTAGCTGTACTTAGTTCCAAAAAACTGTTAGAATTCGTGAATAATGAGACGATCCTACCTCATTCATCACTACTTAAAAATGTTACAGAATATTCACCATCTCAATTTTCTCGGTCTCAGTTCTGTTTTAGGGATGCGTGATGGATGGGCACTAAGTTAGGAGCTGTCTTGGAGAAAGACGTGATGAATTGAATTGAACGTCACTTGCACCATTCTGTAGCAGTCATGGTGTGAGGCGCCATAACATATGGTGTTGTCACTTCTAGTATCATCATCTCCATTTCCTATCACCCATACTGCTAGAGCCTCAATAACGGTCAAATCAACATTCTTCCTTAAAAGTGCCAATAAATCTAGTCGGCTGTAGCAGTGGCGACGCGTGACTTTTCCTAAACCGTTACCAAAACCAGATGTGAAAGATCTTATTAATAAAAGTTTATAATTTCAGGTATTTTATTTCAACTTTTTTTAAATTAAGGTAAACATTGATGCACTGGGCGTCTGGGGCACTTGATATACCTCATGGTCTTAAGCTATGACTAATCCAAGCCTTCCGAAAAAACAGTTGACGTTTCTAGATGTCCGGATCTTTTTTGGCAATTAATGTTAACAATTCTCTGTAATTTCCACTATTGCCATAGTCATCCCGTTCAAAATGTCTCCGAAATGGTAATTCTTGTTTGGCCAAAAAACAAACGGCATCTATAAGAGGGCTGCCTAAAAGCTTGGTCAAGACAACTTTTGATTCTTGTTTTGCCAAACTGAATCAAATTGGCTACACATCTCACATGTAACGGAAAAATTTCAGGTCTCCTCTTTAGAACCCTAAGACTATTTAAATCGTTGACTTCGCTGCTGGTCGGCCCACTTTTTTCTGTAGAAAACAGAAGACATGGCAAACAATACAATCTGTTTTTCTTGCAGTCACATAACCAAGAGTTTTCACTATATTCAAAATATCGAACTACTTTTTTTATTCCCTTTAAAATTTGCCAAAAAATAGGTGTTGGATCTTCATTTTCAATGATCTCCTTTTTTTTCTTCACAATTATATAAGAAGAATGACTTTTTAAGTAGTTGATCGATTACGCAGCGACACTCATCCGTTTAATTGCACGCACACTACAGCCGATACCCAAAACGGCTTCTTACGACTGAGAAGTCCGTAACCAAAACGAAAAGTGGTAACAAACCCTCATAATAGTAAAATGGTAGCAACCGACAACCAAGTCGAGGCTAGTCAGCTTCATCGTGTTCGCAAAATCTAGACAGTATAGGGCGCATTATTTTCTTGCGGCTAATTTGCTATTTACTGAAGCACTATTACATATTGGTGTTGGTAAACATATAAATGAAATTATTTTACGTACTTAGTCATAAAATATTTATTTTCGAGATTTTTAACTGTTACCAATGGTAACAATGGTTACATGGACGCTTCGCCACTGGGCTGTAGTTTCTATTTGAGGAGATATAACGCAGCAGCAGCATATCTAGAAAATACTGGAGCCTCCTTTTTTGCCATTCATCCAAGCGCTTGAAAACTCTAATGCTCTAATGCTATCCCTATAATTGATTATGTAAATAACGTTCAAGTCGGTTTCTTCCGATGGCCTAATAGATCCCCAGACCACTCGCTAATTGAACATCCATTAGAAGAACATTTCTACATGTCTACAGCCTTAATGACTTGCTAGTATTCCAGGATACGAATCTTCAGATAATTGTATACAGTGAAGCTTATATGAACATATGTGTATGTCTGCAATGGCTTTAAATTTTACTACAGGGTCCTGAATATTCAAGCAATTAAATTAAATATTATTTTTAATTCTATCATATGAGTATGTAAAGCGAAATATTTTATTACAAAAGTTACCCTATTGCGCCACCAGTGGCCTTCCACCAAAAAATTGTTACGCCACTGAAATTTTAATTTTTATAATAATTATAAGTATATTTGTAGTTTATAATAAAATAATAATAATAAATAATTAAATATTATATACTATATAGTTATAATTATAATAATAATATTCTTATTATTTATATTTTTATTTTCCACCTTAGGGTTCATATTATCTGCTATAGTACAGAGTAAGAGGTATCCAAACACACAGATAGTTGCATATCAGAGCGCATTTGGCTGACATTATTGCTCTCAGTAAGCTCCCATTACTTTCCTCACAATTTTGAAAGTATTAAGAATAGTGTCTTAGCAATCAACAGTTGCATAAGATTCAGTTTCACTAGAAATGTCTTTTAGGTGGCGGGAATTATGCCAGGGGCGGATACTATCATCGGTAATATTTCTACTTGTGCGAGGACCCAATGCTCTTTGAGGGTCTGAGCTAGCTCCCTATAGTTTCCACCATTAATGACGTGAAGTCTACTAACAAAAATGTTTTCATTTGATATCCCATAATAATAGTAGATATGGTCTATTTGCAGGGTAGTTCTGTCTGTAAGAATGGATCTGTCCCAGTATAACTAGTAGTTTTGATTATATAGATCATACCGGATGGTACATACTTATATTCAAATCTATTCTCATGGATAAGATTGTACCTAACAGCAAGGGCGTGATGAACTATCTTTCGTACAGCATCATGTCGTCGTATGTAGCTGTTAGTGTGATGCATCCTCCTGTGATGTGCTCGATAGTTTCTCTGTCTTGACCACATATTCTGCATTTGTCTTCAACTATGTTTGGATCCTTGATAATATATTTGAGCTAATTTCTTGTAGGTATAACTTGGTCCTGGATGGCGACGATATATCCTTCAGTTTCTGGGAAAATAATGCATATAAATAATGAATTAACCACCTCTTATCAACGCTTTCAGAGTCTAGAATTGCTGGGTACCTTCCATGCAAAGCCTTTCTCTTCCAGGTTTCTCTTCTATCTTTTATGGTCATCATAATCAGCAAGATTTCGTTATTCAGGTTCAGAGGTATTTATCTGCCATCAGAAGTGCAAATAGCATTAGGCAAGAAGAAGCACACTGACTTTCTAGGAAAGTATGAGCGCATCAACTGTATTTGTTTGGTATTCATGTCTGTTAGGTTAATAAAGCCTAGTCCTCCTTCACTGCGAGGAATATATATTCGCTCTACAAAACATCTCCGATGGTGATTACTACCTGTATACAAAGTCTACTAAGTACTCTAGCTTTTCTGTCAAGTACCTCAAGATCGGTTCGACTCTACTTGATCACACCCATGGTATATAAAATTATTCGATGTGAGAGATGTCTTGAGTATATGTTTAAGTCTCCTTATGAATTCAACTTTGAGGCGCTCCTTAAATTTGGTGTGCTCGATAGTCTTACAGTGTTGTTTTCCCAGATATTTATGAACATCTTCCGCACACAATGTACTTATCATTTCATCTTGGGCTGTACGATATATTATGTTCTGGCTGAGTTTACCCTTAGTAATGCTTTCTATTTTGCATTTTTCAATACCAAACTTCATGCAAACATCATTCGAGAAGTTTTTCGTTAGCTTCAGCTGCTCCTGTATGAACTTCTTTGTCCTCGTGTAAAGCCTTAAGTCATCCATATAAAATACATGAGAAATACTATGCTTTTCTCATGGTCCGATCTTCAATTGAAATACTCTATTCAAACCATTTAGTAATGTTGTAAAAGGATTAAATGCACGACAAAACCATGTTGGGCTGAATGTGTCGGCCTGGAGAATTCCTGTTCTAATTAGAATCTTTTCTCGTGGTAATAACCCTTCGACCTACTAATGCGTTATTTTGCATTGAGGTTCTAACTCTGTCTGCCAAATCGTCGTCCATAGATGTAGGCCTTCTTAGGTGTACTGTTGTACTTCACTTCGACATTGCAGATCGTAAGAATTTAATGACTTTATTATCCACCTTATATATTTCTAAGACTTTCGCAAGCCAGTCGAGTGGAATAAAACCATATGCTTTGCGATAGTCTATAAAAGCTGTATATAGATTACGTTGGCTTTTGACTATCTCATTCATGTCTACACTATCCATAATCAGTTGTTCCTCGCACGCGAGTGACCCTTACCTAAAACCTTTCTGTTCCTCTCCAATAAGATTGTTTCTGTCGCAGTGAGTAGTTATCTTTTCTGAAACGCAAGCCACCACTAATTTGTAAAATGTATTTAGGCAAGTAATCGGTCTATCAGCAGGATTAGCTGAAATACCTTTCTTGGGTATCAATAATACCTTCACATGGTAAACCAGCTTCACTGTTTAAAAGCTGATTAATTATCGCGACCATCTTGTCATGTGAGACGTATAGCTTTTTGGTCCAAATATTTTGCAGATGGTCGTCAACAGGACATTTCCAGTTGCTCAGTTTAGTTATAACTGTTTGGGATATCTTGCTCTCAATGAAAGCATTTGAAATACGCTCTATGCATATTCTCACTTAGTACTTCTAAATCCCGTATCTATACTGCGTCTGCAATGTGTTTCTGCTCATGTGTCCATATTCCTTCCCAGAATTCGTGAATTTCCTCTGCAGCGGGCAAACATTCTGTGTTTCTTGTTCTTGCTGATCTGCTTACTGTTTTTGTAACACCGCAATCTTGGAGCATAGATACATACTTAGTCTCTGCTTTAACGTAGACTGTTGTTGGGAGGATCTAGTATGAAATGTATAAGTTCTCCTCCGCTGTACCTGTACCAATCATTTTGCTTCTGCTGCCGTTGTTGTAGGAAGTAAGTAACGCTATGCTTTTTCTCAACTTTTCTACTCGTTTTTCCAGATGACGCTGCCATGATGGCTTTACATCTCTCCTATACCTCCCTCAGAAATAACAGTCCGAAATCTTTGATCCGTTACAAATTGTTATCGCAACTGACATACTATAAATTTAGTGGTACAACGTATCGTAATTTTGAATTTGGCCTAGATGTTTAGAGACAATTTTATCGTTTGCAATACTCAAGAGTTCCGCTAGCTTACTGCATGCACGTTGCGATTCCCCAAGAGATATGGGGCATTCATAAATTGTATTTGTATCATTTGCTGCAAGTACAGGAACCACTCCCATTGGACGTTGCGTGTCATCTCTATTGCTTGGTGTTTGTTCCGTATGCACCTGCTGCTTATGGTTATTTCGTCTAGATTCCGAAATATAGAAGCTCCTCGAACTGCGATGTTCAGTTCAACTTGGCAAACGTAGGGTACTTCTGGACAAAGGCTCTAGCTATAGACTGGGATGAATAATGAAAGGGTAAATATATGGAATGATTGTATAGCGAAGTGTTTGTACCGCCATGTGGCTAGCAAAATACGTTGGCGGTACTGGCATTCCCCCATCAACTTACCTTGGAAGTAGGCGATTTTGTGGCGCTAAATGACGTCATTTGAAAGCAATAATTATATTGCTTGATATGAGTCAAGAAATGTATAGAACCTGAAAACCAAGGAATGTAGTGGCTCTGGTGGTGGTACCAACGGAGTCAACTTGATTTTTTCACTGACGCAACATAATCCAGGGGCTTCATTTTTAAAGTTGAAAGCTCTGCAATGTGGACTTACAACGTCCAATAGCAACGATTTGTTGTGAACTGTAATCGATTGCCACGTGGTAATTGAATGCAGCTCGATTGCGATTAAATGGGACCCTACTACGTTGTTGAATTTCAATCCTTCGATTCCGTATAACTTCATTTCTCGTTGCTCGTCAGTTTGACTTCTTCGTATAGGTCTTCCTTTGACTTGCAGCATTGCGAGCCCTGCGACCTAAGCTGGTAAGTCTAATTGGTAACATTTTGAAAAATCACAATTTTAATATAAGGCGCGATTGCGGTGAATTTAACTTCCACCTTTGTTAATTATTTTTGAACAAATACTTCTCACAAAACTCACTCTACAAACTGAAAACTGGATAAAAGCTCTAATCGAATGGTCTGTGCACTACTAATTGAATAAAACCATATTTTTTCATCGACAAACACTATTAAACGATAATATAAATTTGCGGCGTGCGAGCTGCCAAGTTCAAAACTCAATTGAGCAAAAGAAACGTATTTTCATCCGCCATATTTATTCATAGAGTTAACTGACAAAAATGACAATTGGGCATCACTGCAGTTTCTTTTGAAGGGGCCATCACCGAGTACGGATGGTAAAGAAATGGAAATCCAAAAACAAAAGCACCGTGTTTTCATAAGCAATTTCCTATCACACAGCTTACTGACAACAGCTGCTGGAATAAAGATTGCAGAGAGGAGCGCCTGTCTCTTCTGGTACTTGCGATGTTTCTTATGCTGTGCGTGCTCCATGCTCAAGCAAACTATCAATCTCGCGTAGCTTAAATAGTGATTAGGTTTACAATGATTTCCTAGTTTTCTGCGCAATTTTTTTGATATTTCTTTCCGTAAGAACCTTCTGTGCAACATTAGAGAACTTTAATACAAAGATGAATGGAATCGGTAAAGTCATTCTCAAGTTATGGCGTGACCACGAGAAATAGTGATTCATTTTTATATATATATAGATTACATATTCTTGACCTTCTCTGATCGGACAGTACCAGCCACCGGACCCCAAAAAGGGTTCTGAGGTGTAGCTGGTTCTTAAGTTAATACTCTCCTCGGGATATGGGCTGATACTAGCAGTGCAATATTTTGCAGTTCAAAGATATCTGGTATTCCTGATATCTTTACAGTTCTAACCGTTAAGTGCTATTCACTCTCGCAGTGGTCGATTTTGGTAATAAATGGCATATTGTCCGATAGATAATAGTTGCTATACTTTCGTTCGTTTTCCACCATTGACCAAGCCTAGACCTTGCTGATGAGTTGTCATAAAGCACGAAGCAGCTGTCCATAGTCTGTGATAGGCCGAACAAAAGCAGCAAGTTTAGATATAGATTCTGCATTAGTAGACTTTAAAAGGGGCGCATTATAGATCTCATATACAATGTAGAACTCGCCGTCAGCCGTATGAATATAATAATAATAATAATAATAATAATAATAATAATAATAATGTCTTTATTTCCACAAAAGAAAATACAAAACAAGTTGCAAAACCAGTTTTATATGAACATATAGTGGGAGGGGCGAAGTTCGGCATATCCGCTCTTCCACTCAACCACTGGTTTTAGGTTTACATCATAATAAGATAAGCATATATACAGGGCGACTTCGAAGTTGAGTCATTTATTTTAACAGTGAGTAGATCTGATCAAAAGAAATGTTTTTTTCCTTTAACATTTTTCCGTAAAATTAAATTAACAAAGTTATAGCCCTTTAGAAGTTTGAGTACCGCCCTGTCTCAATAATAATATGTGCTCGTGTTTGGCAACAACGGATATAATCCGCCTTATCGGTTCATGGCATCGGAAACAAAAAAGCGAAAGAATTTGAAACGTTTATCACGATGTCAGTCAACGTATCAGTCGGTAACGCGTGAGTGAATAGTGGTGTTTGTTGCGTGGCTCAAACGAAATGGCACATGTTTACGACAATGCTGAACTTGTGGACATGATTCTTATTGACGGGCGGGGGAGTCTTTACAAAATGCTGCCGCGGCATCACGGATTTGTGCGAATCGGTTTCCCAATCGAGTGCAACCAACCCCTCATGCCTTTGTTAATGTAGTACAAAGGGCTCGTGAATCAGGTGACTTAAGACCTCACAGGGGAGGGCATGCCGGTGCTCCAAGACCGCACGATCATATACAGGTCCGCACTGAAATACTTGTCGGGAGGATACTTTATAAAACAAGGTAACATTTTTTTTATTTTTTTTTTATTTTTACACACATATTTTGGTTTATCTTCCTTCTACAATCATTATCTGAAAATTAATGACCCAACTTCACCCTGTATAAATATATAAATGAGGTAAAAAAATATATGTATGTATAAGCAGTGTCAGAGAATGGACCCTAGCGGCTAATTTGATAAATGGTACTATTAAAATACATAATGACTCCAAAGTCATACCATGCAATTACCTGCGATGTAATAGCCTAAACGTTTTTTAAACAAATCAATAGAAAGAGAAGTATACTCTCGCAGGAAATTATTACAAAGTTTACTGATATTATACGAAAAAGATCTTTAGAATAAGGTGGTAGAATGAAAAGGCGGTGTCAATTTTGTTTTGTTGCGGGTATTGCGATTGTGAGCTAAGTAACGGAAATCAATTTTTTCGTGTAAGTGGGATGGTAGTTTATGTATAATAATCTTATGGTACTGTACGAGCCTATGAAACAGCCTGTGTTGTTTCATGTTCAGCCAGCCAGCATCAGTAAGCTTTGATGAAACAGAATCGTATTATCTTAAACCAAAAATAAGTCTCAGACAAGAATTTTGCACGCGTTGTATTTTATCAGAGGTGAATTTAGTTAGGCATTGGTCATAGACGACATCACAGAAGTTAAAATGCGCCAGAACAAGAGAATTGCATAGTATGACTAGTTTTTTGGTTCATGTAAAATTTTTGACCGTATATCGTCTTTAAATTACAATACGCCCTTCTGGAGCACTTGTTAACATGATCCTTAAACCTTAAGTTTTTGTCAAGGTATAAGCCTAAATTACGCGCTATCGAGCTTATTTCTAATGTATTGTTATCGAGGTTTATTTTCACCAGAGGTTCACAATGGTCTCTCAAATTTTTCGCCCCGAATAACATGACTGTACTTTTAGCCGGATTCAAGTCTAAGCATATGTTTTATGACGCTCTAGTGAGACGGTCAAGGTCTTTATTTATCAGATCAACAGCAGGCCATGTTTGAGCTGGAGGAAATGATAAGTACACTTGTGTATCATCTGCATAAAAATGAGCTTTACAAGAGTGAAGACTGAAGTATAGATTAGAGATGTAAATAATAAACATTAGCGAACCCAGAATAGAGCCCTGAGGAACACCAATGGTCACTTTCAATAGCGTGGAGTGCTTATCATTCAGCATTACCTGCTGTTGACGATCGCTGAAGTAGCTACGCATTAGAGACTCTGCATTGGCCGAGAATACGTAAAAGTGGAGCATGGCTAAGAGTAGGTCATGATGTATCCTGTAAAATGCCTTCGTATAATCTAAGAGCACCAAGGCAGTCAGGTTACCTTTGTCAGCACTGCATAATACATCATCCACCACTCCCAGCAATGCTGTTGCACAGCTATGCGCCGGACGGAACCCTGATTGTGTATCTATAATGAGGTTATTCGTTATAAGTGTTCTCTTATCTAAACGTCCATTATTGATTCAAGCAATTTAGACAATGTTGGCAATATACTAATATTACGCAAATCCTTGACCTCAGATGGCTGAGCAACTTTAGGCAGGGGCGCAATCAAAGCGTGTTTCCAGCAAAAAGGAAAATAGCGACGCAATATGCATTCATTAATGATATGTGTAATGAAAAGAATAATTTTGTGGCAGAAATACAACAGCATTTCGATATTTATCAAATCAGCACCAAATGCTTTGGTTTTAAAGCCAAACAAAGTATCTTTCACCTGATCTGTGGACGCCAAAGCGAATTCAAAGAGGGATACATTAGGTTTGACATTATTCTTATAAAAAGAAAGTGTATCAGCGTCAGGTTCTATACCTGCACTAGATAAAGACGTAAAGTACCGGTTCATTTCGTCAACATCAGCTAAATCTACTGGAATAGATGACCTGGCTGTCTTATTGCCAAAGTTGATAGCTTCCAAATCTTTCCATAGAGTCTAGTTCGTACTGCTAATTTTATGTTCCAAATGAATCTTTTTAGCATTATCAGTTGCTAGTATTACTATATTACGCAACTTCTTGTATTCCTCCAATTTCTGATCACACCTTGATTTCCTATAGCCAGTGAATTTGTCATATCTAAGCCTCATTAGAAATTTAATATTATCAGTCAGCCACGGAGCTGGTTTTTTCGTAAAGCTTGCCATTCGATAGGGTGCAGATTTGTCAAATAGCTCTAAAACTAATTGATTAAATATATTTAATTTCGTATCTACAGGGTGACTTTGAAGTTGAGTCATTAATTTTCAGATAATGATTGTAGAAGGAAGATAAACCAAAATATGTGTGTAAAAATAAAAAAAAAAATTAAAAAAAAATTTTACCTTGTTTTATAAAGTATCCTCCCGACAAGTATTTCAGTGCGGACCTATATTTGATCGTGAGGTCCCCTGTGAGGTCTTAAGTCACCTGATTCACGAGCCCGTTGTACTACATTAACAAAGG
The DNA here is from genome assembly GCA_963669975.1 of Acanthoscelides obtectus. Lineage (NCBI taxonomy): Eukaryota > Metazoa > Arthropoda > Insecta > Coleoptera > Chrysomelidae > Acanthoscelides > Acanthoscelides obtectus. Next base: position 80,255,179 of record CAVLJG010000004.1, read on the forward strand.
CACGAGGGGTTGGTTGCACTCGATTGGGAAACCGATCCGCATAAACATGTGCCATTTTTTATTTCACTATTCACACGCGACTGAAACTGACTGTATGTATAACTGAACTGAATTGTAATCGTAAAAACATCGTTCCAAATTCTTTCGCTTTTTTGTTTCCGATGCGATGAACCGTTGTTGCCAAACACGAACACATGATATTATTGAGACAGGGCGGTACTCAAACTTCCAAAGGGCTATAACTTTGTTACTTTAATTTTACCAGAAAAATGGTAAAGGAAAAAAACATTTCTTTTGATCAGATCTACACACTGTTAAAATAAATGACTCAACTTCGAAGTCACCCTGTATATCCTGACAATAAACTGTCTGCATAAAGTCTACTTCATCCAGAGCAGTCTTAAAAGATTCTTGGTTGATATTTTTGAAATCTCTGTAGCTACGTAGTACAGGTTGCTTGGTTTCTACCTCATATTCAAGGACTATAGATATCAAACTATGATCAGACAAATTTGGTACATTACATACATCACAAGTACTTGGAATATCATCAGAGCAAAAAAGAGATCTTGCAACGTTTCGGAGGAGACTCCAAATCTGGTCGGCGAAGCTACTATTAGATGCAAACCAAAAGTATTCAACGAATCATCAAATAACTTCACAGCATTACTGTTTTTATCGAGAAAGTTAATATTAAAATCACCAGTGCAAATCATTTTGTCATATTTCGGATATAACAAACTAAGCGAATCTTGAAACTGATTGATAAAATCATAAACGTTACACTTAGGAGGCCGATAAACGACTCCAAAGCAAAGATTCGTCGCTTTAATTTTGAATGTAACCTACAGTTGTTCAACTGAAGAGATGATGTCAATAACGCTGTATCTAATTTGGTTTGTTATATAAATCAGAACGCCGCCACCGCTGGAATCTACTCGATCGTTCCTGAAAAGAGTATATCCATCCAAAGATAGTCTACATTTTGATTGAGCCAGGTCTCAGTTAATGCAATAATGTCCCAATCCCGGGAATTGATCACAGTGTTTTTGAAAACGACAAACTTGACTAAAAGCGATGTGATGTTTAATGCTGCTATTTTAAGATTTTTGTTTTTATTCATATCAGTAGATAGATTAGCCATAGTCGACTATTTCTTTTAGGTTTTGTACATAGTTTTGGTACATTGGACAACCTCTAAAATTGTGGGCTGATCCTAGCAGTGCAATATTTTGCAGTTCATAGATATCTGGTATTCCTAATATCTTTACAGTTCTAACCGTTAAGTGCTATTCACTCTCGCAGTGGTCGACTCTGGTAATAAATGGCATATTGTCCGATAGATAATAGTTGCTATACTTTCGTTCGTTTTCCACCGGTGACCAAGCCTAGACCTTGCTGACGAGTTGTCAAAAAGCACGAAGCAGCTGTCCATCGTCTGTGGTAGGCCGGACAAAAGCAGCAAGTTTAGATATAGATTCTGCATTAGCAGACTTTAAAAGGGGCACATTATGGATCTCATATACATATACAATGTAGAAGTCGCTGTCAGCCGTATGAATATGTATGTAGCAATAAGTTGCCGGCTAACCACGCTTTGGTGAGATATCGATTTTGGTAGGAACGCAACGCAATGCCATGCCGCGAGCACAATAGTTGACGGGTGAATGATAATGAGCGTCGATGAATGAACAGACAATAAACATGTACCAAGAAAAATAAATGTAAACCGATCCAGCACACGGAGACCAACCACACGAACGGCTTTGTTTATTAGTATGTTGCTTAAAATGACTCTAGCGTAGATTTTATTTATCCAACCTTTCGTAAACATTAGACTGTGTCTGTCACGAAACAAAATTGTTCCCTACGAAAAAAAAAACATAAGTTTAATCAGCAATAAAGTTGTAAAATTATTTATTCTCATCAGTTGCTTATTCAGAGTCGCTACCAGAACTGCTATCAGCCAGACGATAGTTAGTTATACCATCACCTAACATGCAGCGTTCTAACAGTAACGCCTATAAATCTATAGCGTCTTCGTTTTCTGAATCGTTAAAACATTCATTGCTTTAGCGAACAGATTCCAGTTACGATTATCTTGGTATTCCATAGTCATTCTTCCCGTTAAAACTTCGTCATCTAGCTTGTTTCTGCACTTTGAACGCAATGCCGTCATCAGGTCATAAAGGACTTAAATCAGCCCCTCCGAGACAAATGTTAGCTTGGAATATGTATAAAAGACATTTAAACAAATCAAGTCAGTTAATCAGGTCTATACAATTAGTCCATAGTACCCATCCACTTGACACATCGCGATCTAAAATGTTCCTGCTATCCTTCCGATAGTACCGACCATCTGGCAACGTTGCAATTATTAACCTTGCCACCCATCTCCATCGGTCAAGACACGATTCAAACGTCGATCAAGCTTCAAAGCAGGTGCATCAACCTTAAAGGCGTTGTGGCGGTTGCGAGCATTTGAAATATTTCGCTATTAGACTTAGCTCTAAAGGCAAATATATTGAGAAGTCTATGATGTATGGAATATGCCTGATAGTTGCGTAAAATTAAATATACTAGCGTCAAAAAATTGAGATACTCTCAAAAAACTACAAAACTTTTTCATCCTTGGCATAGTAATAAAACCCAGTACGCACGTTTCATCAAAATCCAGGTGGTACTTTCTAAGTTCTAAGAGACGGGCCGAGGATTAACGGACCGACATACCGACAGACCTGCAGACAGTAAGTCAGACCCACGGAAATGACCCATTTTCAAAAATTTTCGCTATTACAATACCTCCTCACCAGTGGTGTAGCAAGTAAAAATCTGTGGAACATATAGTAGTAATTCTTAAGAAATGCCCTCCACAAATAATAGCGATGTATATCGGCAAGTCGTCAAACAAATCAACTCCGGACCTACCTGTTTACCTACACCACGGGTGCTTTTAAATATATGGAGATGCTTTTTTTTATTTAAATGTGGCTTACATCCATTTTCCCTCTCGATTACTAGTGGATGACCATTTGCTTTATAACCATTAAACCTTCTAAATTTTGACCATCGCACAGTGGTCAATCCAAAAAAAGTATCGAAAATATTATTGAATTCGATCATACTTCGAAGTGAATACTTAAAATAATAAATTGGCCATTAGCCTAATCATATTAGCAAATTTCCCCGAAATAATTGTGAAGTCTGGTTTTATTGGTGCAAGTTGTTCAAGAGGGTATTTAAAACATGAACACAATTTTTGTGGGAAAACTTCCCAAAACTATTTTCCAACAGAGAATGAGAAATGTGTTACTATTCGTCATTTGTGTCTGGGCGGTCCGTAGGACCTTTGCCCATTAGTCACTGTCTAACGTCCCAGCAGCTTCAGCGCCTTGTTGGTGATTTGATCCTCCCCAGGTGCTTTATGCACCTTGAGGTCTTTAATAAAACCTAGGAGCTTCGCTGGAGTGTAATGTGGAACCTCGGAGGGTCCCTCTAATGTGAAGCCTCAGACGAATCTTGTGAAGAAGATGAATCTGAAGAGGATACAGTGTTTCCGCTGACGCCATTGGACCTAAAATCTCTCCTGACGGAACTTACAATGTGCTGTTCCTCGTCGAGGTCATTATCAAGATCATGGTTAGGAGAGAACTGTTTTTCCATGGCGTCAGCGAAAACCTCGACCATATCCTCTGTTCTGAAGACTCTGCTTTCAGGACCGTGGATGTGCGGGAGTTGTTCTCGCTTTCCGTTTTTCAGTGACTTTGCTACCCTCCAGAGAGGAATACTTGAATCAAGCATTGCCGTCAGAGAGTCGCTCCACTGCTCATTACGGAATTCATAGATCGCGTTAATCACTTCATGGACAAGATCTTTTTGACTGCTTAATAACGGCTCTCTTGTCAGAGATTTTCTGACCAATGTCCGCAGGCAAAAAAGGTCTGCCATGTCGTTGTACAGGAAGTACAGCTGCACGCTGTAGAGCTGTTTGCACGAAACTTGTCAACTCCGCTTGAGCGGCATTCCAGTCTTATCATCTATGATCGGGATATTGGGAAACTCTCTAAGGAACAACATGTATAGCTCCAAATCAATGCGTTCCCTTGGAGGAGCTTCCTTCTCAGAAGTCTGCTCATTTCCCACCTCTAGGACCACAGGTAGATGGTCAAGACCCGAGAAGAGATTCTGTATCTACAGTTTTTAGATATCGCGAAGTCAATGACCTCCTTACCAGTGGTGTAGCAAGTAAAAATCTGTGGAACATAGTAATTCTTAAGAAATGTCCTCCACAAATAATAGCGATGTATATCGGTAAGTCGTCAAACAAATCAACTCCGGACCTACCTGATTACCTACACCACGGGTGCTTTTAAATATATGGAGATGCTTTTTTTTTATCCAAATGTGGCTCACATCTATTTCCCCTCTCGATTACTAGTGGATGACCATTTGCTTTATTACCATTACACCACCTAAATTTTGACCATCACACAGTGGTCAATCCAAAAACAAGTATCGAAAATATTATTGAATTCGATCATACTTCGAAGTGAATATTCAAAATAATAAATTGGCCATTAGTCTAATCATATTAGGAAATTACCCCGAAATAATTGTGAAGTCTGGTTTTATTGGTGCAAGCTGTTCAAGGGCGTATTTAAAACATGAACACATTTTTTGTGGGAAGACTTTTTATTTTACAACAGAGAACGAGAAAACGTGTTACTATTCGTCTTTGTGTCTGGGCTGTCCATAGGACCTTTTGCCCATTAGTCACTGTCTAATGTCCCAGCAGCTTCAGCACCTTGTTGGTGATTTGATCCTCCCCAGGTGCTTTACGCACCTTGAGGTCTTTAATAAAACCTAGGAGCTTCGCTGGAGTGTAATGTGGAACCTCGGAGGGTTCCTCTAACGTGCTATGCGAAGCCTCAGACGAATCTTCTCAAGAAGATGAATGTGCAGAGGATACAGTGTTTCCGCTAACGCCGTTCGACCTAAAATCTCTCCTGACGGAACTTACAATGTGCTGTTCCTCATCGAGGTCAGTATCAAGATCATGGTTGGGAGAGAAGTGTTTTTCCATAGTGTCAGCGAAAACCTCGACCATATCCTCTGTTCTGAAGACTCTGCCTTCAGGATCGTGGATGTGCGGGAGTTGTTCTCCCTTTCCGTTTTTTCAGTGACTGTGCTACACTCCAGAGAGGAATACTTAGCATTGCCGCCAGAGAGTCGCTCCACTGCTCATTACGAAATTCATGGATCGCGTTAATCACTTCATGGACAAGCTCTTTTTGACTGCTTAATAACGGCTCTCTTGTCCGCAGGCAAAAAAGTTCTGCCATGTCGTTGTACAGGAAGTACAGATGCACGCTGTAGAGCTGTTTGAATGAAACTTGTCCACTCCGCTTGAGCGGCATCTATTCCAGTCTTATCATCTATGATCGGGATATTGGGAAACTCTCTAAGGAACAACATGTACAGCTCCCAATCAATGCGTTTCCTTGGAGGAGCTTCCTCCTCAGAAGTCTGCTCATTTCCCACCTCTAGGACCACAGGTAGATGGTCACTAGAGATATCATACATGACCCGAGAAGAGATTCTGTATCTACAGTTTTTAGATATCGCGAAGTCAATGACATCTGGTGCCTAAAGATGATTGAATAAGTGGTGAATTGGTTCTTCAGTACTACGTACAAGGTATCCATTTCGTACCACATGGTTGTACAGTCGAATCCCACTCGTGGAATTCAACCTGGAATTCCATGCTCGATGTTTGCAGTTGAAGTCCCCTGCCACAATAAGTGGGCCCGAGTAGCCGATAAGAACATCCAGGTCCGCCTCTTGTAGCCTGGCACCACACCTAACATTCACTGATGTGATCTTCAACGGGACAGCTCCCGCCATATTGACCACCACAGAAGCTGCTTCGAAGCTATGCATCTCTGCATTCGTGCCTCTATAATAGTCAATACCGCGTTTAATCAGCACTGCTAAACCGCCGCCTCGACCATTCAATCTGTCAACACGGATAACAAGATAAATGTCCCTTAGGTCCAAACAATTCCAAAAAAGAATTTTGAGAAATCCAGGCTGTCTACTGTTGTACCTAGCCATTTATAGGAAAGATCGCCTGCAAAGCTTGAGTAGCGCTAATCAGTGGACTTATTATTTGTTGTAAAGACCTTAGCGCGGTTGCCAGGTGCACATTCTACGCGCTCAAGGGAGGTTGGGCAGAGGAGGCAGACGAGGTTGCTTCCCTAGCTGCATCCGCGCGTGACAGGTTGAGCCTTTGTGCTATAAATTGCAAATTCCTCCTTGGAGAGAACTTGTAGGTCGAGCTGTTTGCGGAATGGCCTTCTCCACAGTTTGCACACCGGCGCTCTTCCTGTCCTGTGAGGGGACACAAATGCGTCATGTGGTCCTTTGCACATTTCAGGAATTTGGGTCGTGCAGTGCAGTATGACTGGCAGCGGTGGCACTGCTCAATGAGTCTGGAGTACTTCTGAACGTCAACTCGAATGGCCAGTCCCAGCAATTCATGTTCATTGAATACTTGCTGGAAATTTCCACTCTTGGGCAGTATCACGACCACCAAAGGCATGTGCGCGCCGCCCCTGCGCCGCAATCGAATAATATGGAGAGGGCTATATCCCCTCTGTTCAAGTTCTTCCTTAATCTCAGAGCCCGAAAAGTTGACGGGAACTCCTCGAACCACCGGATGTTTCGTTCCGAAGGGAGAGGAAAAGTGTGATGCGGCACTTCTTCCTCTCGGAACAGTCGAACGATCTTACGGTAGTTTTCCTCAGATTTAGGAATAATCCTTATTGCCGCATCAACAGCAACCGCGCGATCTATTTTAATGCCTAGGGAAGTGAATTTGTAGCTTAACGTACGCCACCTCGCCAGATCACGCGGAACAATAGGCGTTACGCGCCTTTGGCGTGAAGGTTGGCTTGATACCACGTCGGCTGAGCAAGACGGCTGAGGAGAAGTGACATTGGCCGACGGAGTGACCTGAGAGGTAGATATAAAGGTAAATATAGTGTTACTGATATTTTGTTTTGATGGAGTGGCGGAGGTGCGTAAAAGGGTGGATTCTATTTGGAAGAGATGGGAAGTCCTCGGCTCGCCGGTCAGTCTTGTTGCTTCTCCTCATTCTAGATTTTGCGTTTATAAATCCGTCGGTCTGTTTGTCATCGTCTGTGGATGTATATTAATCGTCGGTAATGATCCGTAGCAGTCTCTTTAGGCTATTGGTCCGTTCTTTGGGGGATTCGTTCGGACTTACAAAGAGAGTTACCTGGGCGGTCAGGCTGTCAATTTTAGCCGTCTGGTCCTTGATTGTCTCCATGAGTTCTCCGATTTGCCTCGCCTGATCGACTATAACCATCATCAATTTCTCGTTGGTTTTCTACTCCGATGACATCTGCGTCAGTTTTTGAACGGGATTCGCCGCCGATTAGCTCCCTCTCCATTATCAGTGATACTGTTTCCTCTTTGAACCCTTCTGGGTCTACGTCCATATTAAAATAGCTTTCTCTTTCCAACAAACTCGTAAAAACTTTTAAGCTCGCAAACGTGACAATGTTGTCAAAACCCTTCTCGAGAAAATGCGTTTTTTGGGATTCAATCGAAGGTGTTGTCAGAAACGAAAAAAACTTTTCATATGAGATTTTTAGGTATTTATGAAACCTACAAAATGAGATCACACGTAGAAAGATCTGACTAATAGCAAAAATGTTATGGTAGAAAAACAGGGCAAAACAGGCAGGTTTTGGCACTTGTTGGTAATGCGACGATAATTTCACGCAACTACTTGAAATTCTTTAAATCCGTAGGGTTTATAATTCTAAATAACAACAAAATTGAATTATATTGGTCAAGTAGTTTTTGAAAATTCCCTATCGTTTATTCCAAAACACCTGTTTTCCGGCTATCACTACTAGTTGATTGAGCAATATACAGGGTTCGCTCAAAGAGCATTTAATAGCAAAACACACGTTTTTACCTTGCCAATATGAATCACAAACCATTCCGAAAGATAAATGTTATTTTTATGCTAAGATATATTACTTTTTTTCTTAAAAATAAATTCAAACATTTCGTATTTGTGAACAATTGAACAAAGACGCTACGATATTCGAAAAACATACGTAACTATACACATTTTAAAACAAATAGGATATGTCTATCATCTTTTGTGGCGAACTACTCACAAATACGAAATATTTGAATTTGTTTAGACCCTTATTTTTTGCATAAAAATAACATTTAGTCTCCGGAGTGATTGGCGGTTCATATCGGCTAGGTAAACTAGTGTACTTTGCTATAAAATGCCCTTTGAACTAACTATGTTAATTGCTCAATAAACTACAGTATATTCAGATAAGAGATAGACCGGATGTAAACAAAAGGTTCGGGTGATTTTCACGCTAACGCCGCCGTCTCGACGTAAAACAGGAGCCCTCATTGGTCAATTCGCAATTAAATGCCTATGCCGAGCGGCAGAGCAGTCGTATCAAGGCAGAGTCACATTCAGGTTCAGACGTGTTACGTATGTCGTGTGCATCATTGCAATTTGATATTTCTTTGGACGTTTTCGTTTGTTATCTTATTAAGTTGTTGAGTTTGTCGTTGTTATTGTTATACCTTGTTATTGATTGTTATTGTTATCAACTGCTTGCGCAAAATGCCCAGTAGTACAGATACTGCCGATGAAGTTGTAAACTCCTGTAGTCCACCTAGGAAACGCTCTAAAAAAAGACACCTGAGTGCAGAAATGAAAGAGGTCATTTTGAGTATATATAAGATCGAGCGCGAGGAGAACGAGGCATCAACCATCAAAGAAATTGTTGTGAAGGTTTCTCACAAAGTTGGGGTGTGTCGCGCATCAGTGTTTAATGTGTTAAGACAATACAAAAAAAATCACACCTTTTCTGAGCCAATGACCAGTAAACATCGCAAAAGTATTGTTAAATCATTGGATGAAGCTGATAAGCATGCGATTAGGAGGAAAGTGCACGAATTCTTCTTTAGGAATGAAATACCTACTATAGATAAAGTACTGCAGGAGGTAAATGGAGATACAACGTTGCCAAATTTCAAACGATCAACTTTCCATGCGTTACTCAAGCATTTAAATTTCAAATGGAAAAAACGGGGTCGTAATAGTTTACTACTGGATAGAGAAGAAATTGTGCTATGGAGGAGGGATTATTTAACAAAAATTGGGAAATATAGAAATCAAAACAGGAAGATTTATTACCTTGATGAAACGTGGGTAAACGCAGGACACACTACAAGTAAAGTATGGGTTGATGATTCTGTAACTTCATCCAGGAGGGCCTTTCTAGATGGACTGTCCACCGGATTAAAGAATCCAGCAGGTAAATACGAGTAATAGACAACAATCGGATGTTTTTCAAACCTTGGGAACAAGGTTCTAAACATTAATTCCAGGGGGCAGATAAAACATATTATAAGTAACAAAACTTTTATAACTTTCGATAAAATGCGTGGATGTTTTATTGTCATTTTCATTTGTTAGAACTTTTTTAAGCCATGTTTTTATGTGTTTTCGATATTTCAATAATTTTTTAATATAATCTTAAAATATGTCGAATATTATAAACTTAAAAAAAGTTACTAAGTTTTATATTGTGTACCGTTCCTAATATTTCTAATCATTTTAATTCATACTTTAAGCTTTATAAAGTTATAATTTGTTAATATTAATATTTGTGCGTATTTCAGGTTCCTGATCATTCATTTTTTAGAGGTTTATAACTTTAAATTAAATTGTGAAGCGCTGAGTAATCATACGACGTTCAATATTCTTTCTTTCAATATGACTAAATAATCCCAATTATAGCAATCTGATACTCATGTCTCAATGTTTTTTCGCTGAATGTGATGAAAACATTTGAAAAAGGTTCGCTTATTGAAATAAATCTACACCAGTTAGTACTTCGATTTCCAGGTAAAGGGAAAAGGCTCATTATCTGCCATATTGGCAGTGAGGATGGATTTGTTGTTGACGGTCTGTGGTGCTTTGAGTCTAAGAAAACTGGAGATTACCACGAGGAAATGAATGGCGAATCGTTTGAACAGTGGTTTTCAAAAATTTTACCGAACTTAGAGGAAAACGCAGTAATTGTGTTGGATAATGCGCCTTATCATTCTCAAAGAATGGAGAAGGTCCCAACAACGGCTTCAAGGAAAGTTGATGTTCAAAATTGGCTCCGCTCGAAAAATATCAACTTTGAAGAAGCAATGCTGAAAGTACAATTATTAAGAATTGTCAAGGATCACAAGGCGGAATATCAAAAATACGCCATTGACGAAATGGCAGCAAGTCAAAATAAAACTGTGCTCCGTTTACCTCCATACCATTGCGAGCTCAATCCCATTGAGCTCATATGGGCAGAGGTTAAAAATTATATAGCTAAGCACAATACAACTTTTAAATTTTGTGACCTCAAAGGACTTTTCAAAGAAGCACTAGAATTAATAACAGCGCAAAAATGGGAAAACTGTATTAAGCACGTGAAAGACAAAGTTGAAAAGAGAATGTGGGAACTGGACAATATTTTTGAGGAACAAGTCGAGCCATTCATTATTGACGTTGGTGCTTCAGGCAGTAGCGATGATGAAAGCTCATCAAGCTCATCTTTCTAATAAAAGATGTCGTTCATCAAATTCGGGTATAAGTTATAAGTAATTATAAAGCTACTGTATTTTTTAATTAATTATTGACATTTTTGAACCCATTTTGGCAAAACCTATTCAAGAATCTACTTTCTGACAATGTTCAACCATGCACATTTTTTTATGTTTAGAACGTTTTAATTTGGTTACATATTTACCTAGAAATCAAAAAATATACTAATCAATATTCTAAAAGCAATTTTAAGAGATATACGATTATTTTTAATTTAGGCTAATTTAAACGCCATTTTGAGATTATATTCGACTGTATTTCACCAAACATCAGACGGCATCCGAAGCTGGAAATCGAAGCGAAAATTTTGAAACCCTTATGTATATTTACATCATTATATATTTCTTACCCCACCCCCACATGATCCTATATCCATCACCAATCGTATACACATCGAATTGTGCTAATTTACTACAAAGTTACGCAAAGCAGCATCTACTATCTAAAATATGTACTGCGTGACTCTTAATACGTCCCTGCCGAATGTTACAGCGTTCGATGATCACGTGGTCTTGTTTATGTCCGGTCTATCTCTTATCTGAATATACTGTAGTAGTGATGGCCGGAAAACAGGTTTTTATGATAAACAATTAGAAATTCTCAAAAACTAGATGACCAATTGACTCCAACTTTGTTTAGTTATTTAGAAGTACGAATCCTACAAGTTTGAAGATTTTCAAATATTTGCGAGTGCCAAAACCTGCAGTTTTCCTCGGTTTTCGGCCACAACTTCTTTGAAATTATTCGGATCTTTTTACATGTAGTCTCATTTTTTAGGTCTCATAGATAATAACCTAAGACTGTCATATGAAGAGTGTTTTCGTTTCTGTCAACACTTTCGATTGAACCCCAAAAAACACGTTTTCTCATTGTTTGTTGTCGAATAAAAAGTTTTCCCGCAAAAATTGGTGTACCCATTTTATGTTTCAAATTCCTCCTTGAACAACTTGCAGCAATAAAGCCAGACTTTAAAATTATTGCGCAAACCAGGGGTATGTTCGTCTAATATGATTAGACTACATCCCAAAATAATAAATTGGACATCCCAAAATAATAAATTGGCCCTAGAAACAGAACTTCGCTTACGCTAAAGGTTTGAATATCTTGATCTGGATCATAATAGACTGCGAGCTTCTATTTCATGTAATAAAAAATTTTCATTATTGTTTCTTTCATGTACGTTAGTTGAATGGATAGCAATTATAGTTTTGCTTTCTCTTTTTTATGCTAGTATTATTAAGGTTCCGCTATTTGTCCAAATCTGGATTAATACTTAGTGGTTGTGGAACTTGAACTACTGAGAGTGAGAATCTATAGTCGGTTCTTGTTAATACTTAGAAACTATTGGAACACATAGTACCTATTACATACTGGCATATCAAGGCAGGTGACTGAAATCGATTACTAAACATTTGAAATTTGTCTTTTGAGTTCTCTTAAAACAACCATTAAGTGCCTTCCTAGAGATAAACTGATATTTGATTTACACTCAGCGGCTGCAAAGACCTATGCTGTTACGCGACTAGACTCAAGTGCTAGACGTGTGGAATTGCACTTGAAGTGACCTTCAAATGTTCTTATAGTGACAAATTGACCCCAGATTCGGTCTCAGTAACAAGAAAAACCTATATGCAGGGTGTTTCAGAACTATAGGATCAAACTTGTAGGGGTCATTCAGTGTAACAGTAGAAAACATTTGAGTATAGGGACCCATATCCGGAAAAGTGTCACTATGGCACTACGGCACTAAGACACGTTAAAATTTAGAAAGACTATGAATTGCCTAAGTCGGATTTAATGCATTTAATTTTTGCCTTTTGTACATGATATCATCACAACAATTCTTCAAATTGTCTTCCTCCAACTTGAATACACCGATTTAAACGTCGCACATGATTTCGGCGGTCTTGATAAAAAGTTTGATACTCGTTTTGAATTGTTTCAAATGATGCTGTAATTCGTCCAATTAAGTCTTGCGCTGTTTCTACTGTAGTTTCGAAAACCAAAGACTTTACATGTTTCCACAGGAACGGTGTGTTCAGGTTGGAAGAAGACACTTTGAACAATTACTGTGAGTGTGTGTGAGTGCCGTAGTGATACTTCTCCGGATATGGGTCCCTATACTCAAACGTTTTCCACTGTTACACTGAATAACCCCTAGAAGCTTGATCCCTTAGTTCTGAAACACCCTGTACATATAGCGTGTGGTTGCCTTCATATATACTAAGACCCCAGATTTGAAATCGGCAACCCAAAAAACCCTTTGTACAAAAAATCGTATAAATGCGGTAAAAATTGTATCTCTTGCTAGCTTTTTGGTATGCTGCACCACTGTGCGCCGTGTGTTCGGAATTACCTTTAAAGGCAAATTTTAGTTTCCAGATAACTCGTAAACACTGATGCCATATTCATTTTATTCCAGAGCAAAGTGATGGTTCTCAAACGTTCGAAGAAGGTCAAGAAACTTGGGCTGAAACCTCACCTCGTCGAGGAGACAAACTCAAAACCCCGCCTGCCGGCAAATTTCCGATGCATAACGGCGCTGACGTCCATTTCGAACCTCCCAAAGTGCCAGTCATATTTATACTTGGTAAGTAAAACGCACTGTCAGTATTTTAAAAAAAGGAAAAATGAACGACTTCCAAAACGAGAAATAACAGCTGAACCTTGCTCCCTTGACCAGTAGAACTCGCTCGACGTCAACTAAGCTTCTGGGCCGGACTTGATTCTTGCCGTTGCGTTGTATTGAATAGATGTGCAGGGGAGCTTGCTACAATTATTGTAGGACGCCTTTATGGCCTTCTCGAGTTTCATAGTTTTCTACTGTTCCCTGTCAGCGCTCTATTTTGAGGTTATGTTTCAAATATTGTATTAAATTGTTGACGGCTTTGATTTATCTCATCTGTTATATCAGCCTGAAATGTCCTACAATTCAAAAAGAAAACTTAGCCTCACAATAGCAAAGTCCTGACGCTGAAACGGAACAGTACAAATCTAGAAATACGCCAGCCTGTCTGAAGGAAAGAAAATACTTTCAAAATCAAGGAGGCTATGAAGGCGTCCTACAATTGTAGGAACGACTGACGATACGGCCCTAAATGACTATGGCTCAAAAGTATCAAACAACGTTGCATAGAAAGGGTTACGGTCGAAGAGACGAAAAACAAAGAAATCTTGTTCAACCTGTATTTAGCTTATGCTACTTTTACATGGGACGTCAATACTGGTAGTATGGTGAACACTGGGTGACAATGGGACGTTTATGTGGTGGGCGTTTCTTGTTTGGCTTCATAGAAGCAGACACTGCCATTCAGAGATGGCAAAAAAGTGTAGTTTCCTCCTACCGTACGTAAGGAGCAGCATCAACAAAATTGGTAAAACTACTCATAGGTGGTGTGACACCTTTATTTTGTTTTTCGTAAGAGCTAAGCTTCCACCGAGCGCGCTGACAAATAACTTGTGCCAAACATTGCTGTTATCTCCCGTTTTGATTGCCCTAATGAAATCAATCGATTTGATCAAAACGATTCACCGTTGTGTTCTTTCGTGTCAAAATCACCTTGCTTTCTGGATGAAAAAGTGATAGAAACGATGACACTCTGATTAGTTTCTGTAACATTATTTAGTATATAGCAAACATGTATAAACAATACCATTGATGAACTTATCCTATCTATGATTTTTTACAGTTAAGTTTCTTCTAGCCGCAATAATTAGAGATCTACTTTGAAAAGGATAGTGTTCCATAAGTGTCGCTGTAGCTCTCTATACAGGGTGCTTGCTTAACAACTTATCCGACAAATAATAAATTGAAATATAAATATCTGTATTTTACGTTGACTGTCGTGATAGTAGAACACGCATTAATAATTAATTAGAGCAAATGTTGTACCAAACAACTGACGAAAACAAAATACCAGGAATTTTTTGTTTTTTCATACTGATAAGAATGGGTAAATAAGGCTAATATGTATCGTGGGTGATCTGAATGAAGAACGGTCGATTTTTGTGAAGTTAAATAAGAAAGTATTTTGCGAGTTTATATCTTTCGTTATTTATCAATAAAAATGAGTACACGAATTAGGAGTTAGTGGACATTGTTTGAGCGAACGGAGAAGCAGGGCCAAATGTCTGAGCGGCTTCTCGTTTGTATGTACACCGACTTCAGAATAGGCACATACCACATCACGAAACATTTAGTTGAATTGTTTACGTACGCGTGCTAGTGGAGATTTGCATCCCAGACGTAGAGTGAATGGGGGTCGTGTTCGCCCACAACGCGTTTTAAATGCCGAAGACGAAATTTTGAATATTGTGGAAAAAAATCCGGGAATAAGCACAAGGCAAAGCCCAATAGGTCCCAGAAGTGTCACAGGCAACAGCGTGGAGTAAATTACATGAGGCCCAACTGCATCCTAATCACGTCCAGAGTCTCCAGGCGTTGCTACCTACAGACTGCTCCCTAGGAGTAAGATTTTGTGAGTGGGGAAAATGCTCGAAATGCCCGGTTTACAGCTGATATTTTGGCCACCGTTGAAGCTATTTTTACTCATAATGGGATAACCAATCTTCATAATACACACGTTTGGTCCTTTGAGTATCCTCACGCAGTAGTCCAGACATACTTCCAACATTGTTTTTCTCTAAACGTGTGGGCAGGTATTGACGATGAACGTCTTATTGAACCGTTCATATTGCCAGATCGGACGGATGGTCACCAGTATTTGGAATTTCTTCGGAATGATTTGCCGGTCCTTCTTTAAGATGTGCCATTGGCGGTCTGAGCACGGCTGTGGTTTCTGCACAATGGGATACCTCCGCGTTTTCGTTTAGAAGTTCGTGATTTTTTGAATCAGGTATACCAGTTACGCTGGATCGGAAGAGGTGGACCAATTGCATGGCCTCGACGGTCTCCCGATCTAAATCCTCTGGACTTCTTTTTATGAGGATACTTGATACTATACCATACTCTAGTTCATAATATTGAAGAATTGCGTGACCAAATCACAGTGGCTGCTGATAATTAGAGCCTTCAGGCTTAGCAGGTAGGAGGTGTATTTGAATTATTGTGCCGAAATTGGATTAGACGCGCCCAAGCTTGCTTTGCAGTCAATGGAAACAATTTTGAACAGTTTTTATAAGTAAATGAACTGCTAAGCTGTATTATCTCGATTTCTGTAGGACTTTCATAACATTTTTTTGAGAAAACTTCTTTCGTAACGGTGCATATGTGGTTCAAATTTATCGGATAAGTCGTGAAACACCCTGTATAATATGAGCCTACAACGTCATCCACAAGGCACCTAACCTCTCTCCACAGTCAACTAATTATCCGGAGAGGAGAAACAAAGCTGTGATAAATTCTAATACTCTATCTCACATCGGTAAATACTTAGGAATGAGTCTATCGCATGGTAGCTGCAGATAAGGCTGGCTGCTTGTTTGTACTATAGTTTCTTTTTTCAACTTCAGGTGGTCCAGGAAGTGGAAAGGTGACCCACTGTGATAACCTGATGCAAGAGAAAAAAGGCATCGTTCATATCAACATGACAGACCTCTTGCAGCAGTATGCAGTAGGAAATGGTAAGTCAGGCTTTTGCTGTGCAAGACTCACACCTAGTGAATTGGTGAAATGTGGTGTATTTCATAGTTCCAAGGCATGCAATACATAGTCATTCGTAGATCGAAAGAAACAAGGAAACAGTCTACAGATCGTTTAATGAATTTCATGTTACTGGCATTTTCTGAAGGATACATGCACTCTACGACTCATCTTCTACCAGAAACTCGTCCCTGATATTTTGATACGTTTATACAGTGTGCAACAAAAGTTTGGAGCGCATCGAATATCTGACGAATGACTCATCCATTTTTTTTATTCATCGATAGATTTAGGTTCGAAACCACGACGGACCCGTTGATGATATCCCAGATGTTGCCAAATCTACAGTTTTTCAGAAACTGATAGTAACTTTGTTTTTTTATGAAATGCTATACATTTTATTCGATATATATATATTCTGCTAGAAATTGTAAATACTTTTTATTGAACATACTTTGACGTAGACCTCATAATTTTTGAAACATTCGCGGTCAAACAATAAAAGGTGTTTTTTTACCTAAGCACTGACTGGTTGTCGAAAGTAATAGAAATGAACATTTTTTGTACAAAATAATGTTTTCGGTTGAGTCAAGTTTTTCTTTAAACGCCATAACTGCCGCTACTGGGCCAGGGAAAATTCTCATGGGGTACGAGAACGTCATACACAATATCCACAAATCATTAATGTTTGGGCCGGTATCATAGGACAAAATATAAATCCGTAAATTTGTCATGGAAGAAAATTTAAGCTCCGAAAGATATTTGCATCTTTTGAGGAGCTACGTTGTCCCAGCTTTGGCGGAAATATTTCCCAATCCTTGTAAGTGTTATTACCACAAACAACAAGAAAAAATATCAATATTGTTTTCTTTTCGTAAATAATAGGGTGTCCAACGATATAATATGGCTTCAACAAGATGGTGCGCCTCCGCATTACGCTTGAAATGTTCGCGAATTTGTGGATCAAACATTTATTGTAAGATAGTTAGGTAGAAGAGATCCGATTGAATGGCCACCTCGTTCTTCTGACATCACACCCTCGATTCTTTTTAGTGGGGACACTTAAAAAATGTAATATCCGAAACCAAACTATTTGATTTCGAAACTATGAGGTCTTCGTCAAAGTATGTTCAATAAGGTATTCAGACTGTGAATAGCAAAAGTTCGCCAAATTTTCGCCTAATAGAAAAGGTCAATATTCACTTTAACAAAAACTTAAAATACTCTTCGGAGACTCATAAAGCAAAGTTTGAGCTTTGATCTAGATAATTGCGACCTCAAAAATGATAAATAATTTATAACTTGAAAATGGTAGATAAGAAAAGTTGATGGCAGCATGTTTTGTTCGGAGTGATCCAAGAAAAACGAAAAATGTTGTTCGCACAAAAATGTTTAGTAATTTAAAGAAAGTTGTTAAAACAAATTTAATATGGGTTACCGTAAGGGTTTATTCAATGCAATAAAGACTTGGTTGAACATTACAGTGTTTGAGGTCGCCAGGTATATGTGTATAAATTAAAGTTAAGACCTTGCTCTAAAACACCTCTGTATTTTTTTAAAACTATTATGACTTGGCCTGTCCCCCGTTTCCGGGTTGAGGAAGACTTCTACGATACCCTGTATGTCATTTAAGACACTATTTTGAAGCTATCAGGTAACCAAATAAGTTCATGCGGTTTTTAGTAGAAAAATATAAATTTTTATTAAGAAACAATTCGTCGAAGTAAAAACCATCACATCCAATGACCTTTTGCCAACGTGGAACCAATTTTTGTATGCCGGTATTGTACAGTATATTCAGATAAGAGATAGACCGGATGTAAACAAAAGGTTCGGGTGATTTTCACGCTAACGCCGCCGTCTCGACGTAAAACAGGAGCCCTCATTGGTCAATTCGCAATTAAATGCCTATGCCGAGCGGCAGAGCAGTCGTATCAAGGCAGAGTCACATTCAGGTTCAGACGTGTTACGTATGTCGTGTGCATCATTGCAATTTGATATTTCTTTGGACGTTTTCGTTTGTTATCTTATTAAGTTGTTGAGTTTGTCGTTGTTATTGTTATACCTTGTTATTGATTGTTATTGTTATCAACTGCTTGCGCAAAATGCCCAGTAGTACAGATACTGCCGATGAAGTTGTAAACTCCTGTAGTCCACCTAGGAAACGCTCTAAAAAAAGACACCTGTGCAGAAAAGAAATTGTTGTGAAGGTTTCTCACAAAGTTGGGGTGTGTCGCGCATCAGTGTTTAATGTGTTAAGACAATACAAAAAAAATCACACCTTTTCTGAGCCAATGACCAGTAAACATCGCAAAAGTATTGTTAAATCATTGGATGAAGCTGATAAGCATGCGATTAGGAGGAAAGTGCATGAATTCTTCTTTAGGAATGAAATACCTACTATAGATAAAGTACTGCAGGACGTAAATGGAGATACAACGTTGCCAAATTTCAAACGATCAACTTTCCATGCGTTACTGAAGCATTTAAATTTCAAATGGAAAAAACGGGGTCGTAATAGTTTACTACTGGATAGAGAAGAAATTGTGCTATGGAGGAGGGATTATATAACAAAAATTGGGAAATATAGAAATCAAAACAGGAAGATTTATTACCTTGATGAAACGTGGGTAAACGCAGGACACACTACAAGTAAAGTATGGGTTGATGATTCTGTAACTTCATCCAGGAGGGCCTTTCTAGATGGACTGTCCTCCGGATTAAAAAATCCAGCAGGTAAATACGAGCAATAGACAACAATCGGATGTTTTTCAAACCTTGGTTTGTCAAACAAGGTTCTAAACATTAATTCCAGGGGGCAGATAAAACATATTACAAGTAACAAAACTTTTATAACTTTCGATAAAATGCGTGGATGTTTTATTGTCATTTTCATTTGTTAGAACTTTTTTAAGCCATGTTTTTATGTGTTTTCGATATTTCAATAATTTTTTAATATAATCTTAAAATATGTCGAATATTATAAACTTAAAAAAAGTTACTAAGTTTTATATTGTGTACCGTTCCTAATATTTCTAATCATTTTAATTCATACTTTAAGCTTTATAAAGTTATAATTTGTTAATATTAATATTTGCGCGTATTTCAGGTTCCTGATCATTCATTTTTTAAAGGTTTATAACTTTAAATTAAATTGTGAAGCGCTGAGTAATCATACGACGTTCAATATTCTTTCTTTCAATATGACTAAATAAGCCCAATTATAGCAATCTGATACTCATGTCTCAATGTTTTTTCGCTGAATGTGATGAAAACATTTGAAAAAGGTTCGCTTATTGAAATAAATCTACACCAGTTAGTACTTCGATTTCCAGGTAAAGGGAAAAGGCTCATTATCTGCCATATTGGCAGTGAGGATGGATTTGTTGTTGACGGTCTGTGGTGCTTTGAGTCTAAGAAAACTGGAGATTACCACGAGGAAATGAATGGCGAATCGTTTGAACAGTGGTTTTCAAAAATTTTACCGAACTTAGAGGAAAACGCAGTAATTGTGTTGGATAATGCGCCTTATCATTCTCGAAGAATGGAGAAGGTCCCAACAACGGCTTCAAGGAAAGTTGATGTTCAAAATTGGCTCCGCTCGAAAAATGTCAACTTTGAAGAAGCAATGCTGAAAGTACAATTATTAAGAATTGTCAAGGATCACATGGCGGAATATCAAAAATACGCCATTGACGAAATGGCAGCAAGTCAAAATAAAACTGTGCTCCGTTTACCTCCATACCATTGCGAGCTCAATCCCATTGAGCTCATATGGGCAGAGGTTAAAAATTATATAGCTAAGCACAATACAACTTTTAAATTTTGTGACCTCAAAGGACTTTTCAAAGAAGCACTAGAATTAATAACAGCGCAAAAATGGGAAAACTGTATTAAGCACGTGAAAGACAAAGTTGAAAAGAGAATGTGGGAACTGGACAATATTTTAGAGGAACAAGTCGAGCCATTCATTATTGACGTTGGTGCTTCAGGCAGTAGCGATGATGAAAGCTCATCAAGCTGATCTTTCCAATAAAAGATGTCGTTCATCAAATTCGGTAAGTTATAAGAAATTATAAAGCTACTGTATTTTTTAATTAATTATTGACATTTTTGAACCCATTTTGGCAAAACATATTCAAGAATCTACTTTCTGACAATGTTCAACCATGCACATTTTTTTACGTTTCGAACGTTTTAATTTGGTTACATATTTACGTAGAAATCAAAAAATATACTAATCAATATTCTAAAAGCAATTTTAAGAGATATACGATTATTTTTAATTTAGGCTAATTTAAACGCCATTTTGAGATTATATTCGACTGTATTTCACCAAACATCAGGCGGCATCCGAAGCTGGAAATCGAAGCGAAAATTTTGAAACCCTTATGTATATTTACATCATTATATATTTCTTACCCCACCCCCACATGATCCTATATCCATCACCAATCGTATACACATCGAATTGTGCTAATTTACTACAAAGTTACGCAACGCAGCATCTACTATCTAAAATATGTACTGCGTGACTCTTAATATGTCCCTGCCGAATGTTACAGCGTTCGATGATCACGTGGTCTTGTTTATGTCCGGTCTATCTCTTATCTGAATATACTGTAGAACTCGCTGGATTTGGAGTAAAAAAATTGGCAGACTGCATTAATTACACCATCTCGAGTTGTGAACTGTCGGTGCCTCAAAACAGTTGTCAAGAGACAAAAAAAAGGTGATAATTACTGGGCGAAATGTCGGGAGAATATGACGGGTGCGGTAACGTTTCCCAGCCGGGTTCTGAAACTTTTTCTCGGGTCACTTTTGCGGTATGAGGCTTGGCGTTATCCTGCAAGAATATCACTTTCTT
Organism: Acanthoscelides obtectus; assembly: GCA_963669975.1. NCBI lineage: Eukaryota > Metazoa > Arthropoda > Insecta > Coleoptera > Chrysomelidae > Acanthoscelides > Acanthoscelides obtectus. The sequence continues at coordinate 80,276,368 of CAVLJG010000004.1, forward strand.
CCGATTGGTCAAAGAAGGCTATTTCTGGATGAGTGCATGCTTGTACTCGTTGGAGCAGCTCACAATACAAGTTAGCAGTGATGGTTTGACCCCTGTCCAAAAACTCATAATAGACAATTCCAGTAGCTGTCCACCAAACACACAACAAAACCTTGCTTGGGCGTGTGTGGTACCGAATGAGTAGGTGGCAACCAATGATATGAACGCCTAGAATTCGAATACAAGATCCATTTTTCGTTACAGGTTAATAACCGATTAAGAAATCGTTCATTAGCGTTGCGTGAAATATTTGCTGTACAAATGGTAAGACGACTTGTACTCATGCAGTAAGCAACTTCGAATTACTGTTTTATTCGACACCATTTTTAGTTATTAAAACTAGGTATGTAACAATTTTCAGCAACTTTTTATGTGTGTGAGAACAGAAGGATTCATATTAAAGTGACACCAGGTAACAAACAATCGCTATCGATCAACAGCATCCATGGCAATGTGTGATATACAGCAACCGCACGAACTTATTCGGTTACCTGATATATATATACACACACACACACATGCAAATCGTGAGGGTAAAAAATTCCGCTAGGCACAAAAAACATTAAGTTGTTACTATGGACGCGAGAGTGCTACGTTTGCGCATTGGAACGATCGAGTTCCCTTTATAAATAGATTTGCCACTCTTAACACTTTGACTACTACGCATGCTGGTGATACATGACTCAACAGAAACTGGTACACTTTTTTCTCAAAAAAATATATTTTGATATATTTAAGTATACAAACAGAATGAAAACAACAAGTTTTTCCACAAAAAAATATTTTTTTGACTGTGTCCAGGTACAGTACACACAGTCTATATAAAAAAAAATACAGCTTGATCACCTTAAAGTATGTATATCATGCATGACCACATTTCTCATTTACGTAAACTGCAGTTGTGAGTGTCGAAAAAGCACTTCATACATAAAAATTTGTGTTCACACCCCTGACAATGCATTTTAATCCTAGGAGTGTTTGCCATTGCATAGGCTCGACCATTTCTTTCACTATTAGCTTTGTAACATCTGGTACATCTACCCCTTGATGTTATCTCGATGATTTTGTGATTCCTAGAGATCCCTTCAGATGGAATATCTATAATATTATGCCTCTCATTGAAAAGTTTGTTTACAAGCTCCTCCCTGAACTTGGTTATATTTATAGTTTTTTTAGTAAAAAATTGATATGCTATGTGAGCATTCACAACTGCAGTATTTGTGAGTATTTCTATGGCCACCTTTCTATACCATTTTATTCCGCGTCGAACAGTAGTCGAGTAGGAAGCCTTTTGGTCAGACACATCTATAAAAGACTTGATACTATTATACTTTGCAATAGTAGATGGTTTTTTTACAACACCTCGTTTTGTTTGTACGTCAGTCATTTCAGGCACTGCTTCGGTCGTCAAAAATAAGACCTCTCTTTTGTCTCTCCATTTTCCCACTATCACATGGGTATTACTCTCACGTACAATCAAGTCCCCTTTTTCCAGTTTTGCATCTGTAATTGGCTTTGGATTAAATTTCCTATTTTTTCTCAGAGTCCCAATAAGGTGTGTCTTTCTATCCAAAAGTTCGTGTGCGAGGCTAACGCTAGTATAAAAGTTGTCTGTGCATAGTAGACGTCCGCAATCTAAGAGAGGCTCCATAAGTTCGAGAACTACGCGACTAGCAACTGACTGTGAAGTCGGGTTGTCCTCCTTGCCTGAATATACTTTTAAGTTGTATGTATAACCTTTCTCCGCACACAGTTTGAAAATTTTTACTCCGTATTTATGTCGTTTACCCGGTATGTATTGACGAAAGCTAAGCCGGCCTCTGAATGGAATCATTGTTTCGTCAATACATACGTCTTTTTTGGGAATACATGCAGCTTGAAAATTCGTAATGAGACCGTCCGCTAATGGTTGAATTTTGTATATGCGATTCGTACGATCTGTTGTCTCATTATCTGAAAAATGCAAATTTGATAGAAGCAATTCAAACCGCATTCTTGACATTCCAATGTATTTTCCCAAATCATTTTTGTATAGTATATTGCGCGAAAAGTAATCTTTCAGTGTCGGCTTTTTGTCTAGTCCCATCCAAATTAGCATTCCTATGAATGCTACTATTTCAGACTCATTAGTATCTTTCCAGTGAGTTAATAGTGAATTTTTTTGGATAGTTTCATTTGCTATGCATGATAAAATTTTTGCGTCGCATAGCGGTTTGTTTCTTGAACTATCATAGGTATGATATCGGCCAAGAAAAGCTTATAAAAGTCTAAAGGCTCATCTCCGCTTCTTTTCGCAAAAAACTCTGCAGAGAATCCTGGGTTGGCATTGAACGGATGATCCTTCAAACTTCCTGAAGAGAAAAATACTTTGTAGCGTCGCAATAAATCCTAATTTACTTTATTTTACCTGAACAATCATTCCAGATAACTCGAACTTCATGTGATCCACTTACATCTCTGTTGGGGCTGCACTCATCTGAGCTACTCTCGCTGCTTTCAGACAAATTCACTTCACTGTCAACAGGAGTGTCTATAGCCCCGACATTTGCATTTGCTTCCACACAAATTTCTAGCTTCTTTCTTTTTCTTGCAGTGCCAGCATCGAATTCACTATCGGTACTTTCTGATGAACTGAAATTCTCGAAGTCTGGATCACCCACTGAGTCATCGACGTCCGATTCGTATTCACAATCGCTCATATTATTCCCTCCAACTCCTTATCGGTTAAAGCCCTATCACCCATTTTGCATTCAAGAACGCAACCGAGCACGATAAGCAGAAGAAAAAACTACGACATACGACCAAAACGTGTAAACAATACGTACACGTTACGACTAAATTACTATACAGCTTGGTGCTTCCATCTATGAATTAAGGGTAAAACTATTTGGCCAATCTTTCGTCATAAACTATACTATATAGAACATGCATTCATTTCAATGATAAGCGTGACCACATAACGTACATAACGGATCAAACCTAGCCCATACCTGTGACCACATATGGGCACATAGTTTATCCATAAAAGTTAGATGTGTATCATTTTTTGTACACATAGTAGTTAAAGTGTTAAGCTCAGTGTCAGGTCATATAATCTGCGTGAAATTCAAAATGCCACCTTACTAGGTTGCTCTTGTTATCTCACCATCAAAGAAAAAAATTATACCTCCGACGTGCATAGGATATTGACAAAATCTTGTACGCGCAGCACCAGCATTGTATCATAATATTAGGAAAGTTTTAAATATACATTATTTTGAAAGCATTTCACTGGAATTTTTAGAAACCTATGCAGTGTATCTGGGTTTTGACGTTTTAACCTAAGATCACTCCACTACTACAACTAAAACTCTATATCCTGATAAAGAAATCTGTATTTGAAGCACATGTAATATTTCAGCTGTGTCGTACATTGACATCCGTATCATTAGCCACGTAATTTATTGGCCGCTACTTTCTCCTGGTAAGTCTCCGCACGTAAAACACAAGTTAGCAAAGAAACGCCTAATCAATATTCCATCAATAACGAATTTATTGTGTTCATCCTCGATTAGAGCAGAAGGCTTAACAGTGGTTTTGATGCAAGTGTTCATACAATATCGATTATCACTTAGACTCATTGTGCTCCACACATAAATTACAGAGGCAATCGGGACTGCCGCAGTACGGTGCTTGTTTATTGTCTGCCGGCGCTTTTCCGTCCTTCATGCAGTGGCCTAAAAATTCATCCATTAGTTATAAGAAAACACTAAGAACGAATACACTACTACACTCAAGGTTTTAGAATCCTCAGCTTAGTTTTCAACAGAGCTATTCACATCCGGCAGGGTTATTACATAAAAAAACCTATACAGGGTGATTCACAAGTCGTGACCAAAAATGAAACATCATACACAGGACCGCATTTTAAGGGGGGTCTTCTATGTAACGTATTTTCCTCGATTGCTTCATTAAAAAGATACAGGGTGTTGAAGTTTAAAAATAAAAACAATTTTCTTTAATTCTTTCAAAAGCGTCAACTGGAATGAACTAAAATTTGATATGTGGATTTACTTCAGTATTGTCCACTTTCTAAATTGTTTACTTAATATAAATGTGTAATAGTGGCGGAGATACAGGGGATTAGTAGCACTATTTTTCCAAATAAAAATAGTACGTCACTGGTTTTTTTTCGAAACGCGCAATTTTCCGAATTTAACCTTCAATTTGCTACAAATAATTACTCTTGTGTTTTTTGCTAGAGTGCACTGTTTTCGTACAAATAAAACAAATCAGATCATCCATGAAAAGTCGAGATGCAATTAGTTTCAAGATAAAATAGGAGGCTTTGATTCCAACTTGACGTTTCTTGGGAGATGGTTTGTCAAAGTTATGTGTTATACGATTGTTATCGTTACTACTGCCATTTTTTTTGTAAAAGTCAAGTCAAAAGTTTCTTTTTTCCATTTTTGTGTGTTCTGAAATGGAATTTAGCAATGATGAGTACGACAAACATTTTTGTGTACGGGTTCTGTAATGGAAATGCCTTAGCGGCTTCTCGGGAGTATCAACGTAGATTTTCTAACAGATGCCAACCTACCACAAAGGTTTTTACGCGTTCATTTCTAAGACTTCGGTAATATGGAATTGCCAAACTTACCGGAGTTAGAGGCCATCATGGTGTCCGGCCTACTGTTTAAGAGGAACTGGAAGTGATTAATTTGGCGTTAGATGATCCTAGTACAAGTATTGGGCGGATTGCAGCCCAGTTACGAAGTGCAACGGCGACATGTTTGTGAGTGGTTACTGCAAATGCATAATCAAAATCCAGATTTTATTGATTTGTTTTTGTGGTTAGATGAATCGCTTTTTACGAGGTGTGGAATCTTTAATTCTCATAATAAATATATTTGGTCGTTATAAAATCCCCGTTTTGTAAGAATCCACTCGTCTCAACACATATTTTCTAGAAATGTCTGGTGCGGCATTTTCAATGGCTAACGTATAGCCACAACGTCTAAAATGCAAACTCATACTTAGGCTTTATAGAGAATTACATATAAAATGTGTTAGATGATGTTCGTTTAGCAACGAGAGAACGAATGTGGTATCAGCACGACGGTGCTCCACCACGTCCGTCGTGACATAACCGAATGGCTAAATATTATTTTAGTCAACGATGGATTGGCAGAAACGGACTCGTACATTGTCCTGCGAATTTTCCTAAATTTAACCCACTGGATTTCTTTTTGTAGGGTGCTTGTAAACAACTAGTGTATGCTGAATAAACTAATACTGTTGATCAGTTGCAAGAAAAAATATATAATGAGTTTCTTCAAATTCAAGCCACAACAAATTTTGCGGAAGTACGTTTTTCTTTGTTAAAAAGATGCCGCATTTGTATCCGTCAAAATGGTGGTCTTTTGAACATGAGTCGAAATAAAGTTTTGAATATCTAATTTGTTTTTTATTTTTACAAAAACGCAAGAGTAATTATTTGTAGCAAATTGAAGGAAAAATTCGAAAAATTGCGCGTTCCGAAAAAATCAGTGCCGTACGATTTTTATTTGTAAAAATAATGCCACTAACCCCCTGTATCTCCGCCACTGTTGCAAACTTGTTGACTAAGCAGGCTAGTGTGCACGCATGCTACAAGTGAGCATGAAGTGGTAGACAACTAGTTTCGAGTTAAAGTCTTGTCAAAAAATCAACGTAATGTCACTTTTCAAGTTACGTAATCTCCCTGCGAGATGTCATGGTGACATCACCAATGATGCAGCTGTGACTACTTGTGGAATCGAAGTTCGCCAGATAGTGGCCTGCCTCATTGCTTGCTTGCAGATGACGGTCACAACGTGATAGCCTCATATGGCGGAACAAAGAAGTAAAGAGCAATAATCAGAAGAAAATCTGAGTACATCTCTTTATCTTTATAGAAACTAGAGCAGGTTTTCTTTGAAGGGAGAAACAAATATAACGAAGCGGTCCACAATGCCAAAACCAGCACGATGTAAAAATTAGGAATAGGGTAGTGTGGCCGCACAACGGTAGTCTGACTTTCTGGAAGCTGGCCATGCAGATTGAAAGGAACTTCTCGCAGACTGACTCTTTGCTGCCAGCTCCATCATGGATGTCCGTCCGAATGCCCGGGTGACGTCTATCCACACACTATGCGGAAGTAACATTCAGTCATAAGACCGTAAGTCGGGTGATCTTGTTGCTCGACATCAATGAGGCTTTTGGCCCGACTTGATTCCTGCCGTTGTGTTGAAGAGAGGTGCAGTGGAGCTTACTTCACTTCTTTCGCGTCTCTCCAAGACATCTCACGAACTCCGGCACTTTTCCAAATCGGGAGCTTTTGGAGTACCTAGAACGACACTACTTGGTTAACGACAGGCAGTTTGGTTTCCAACACCAGCGATCAACAGGGGACCTACTAGCTTACGACATGCAGAGTAAAGAGTAAACTCATCCAGTCTTATGGTGACGCTCATGTCGTTACTCTTGATATCAGGAACACGAAAACGTTCGGTCAGCTGTGGTATGCAAACTTCCATCCTATGGACTTCCAGGGAAGCCTTGCAGATGGGTAGCTGACTTCCTTCCTGGCCGCAAGCTGTCCGTTGCAACTGACGGGTTCTCGCTTTCATCCTTCAACGTCAACGCTGGTATCACCCAGGAATTGACTCCGACATTGTTCCTTTTACACATCAACAACATTCTTTCCTGTACGGTCAATCTAGTACACAGCATTGATGATGACAGCACTTTACATGCAGGAATTCAGAATGACAATCCGGTCTAAGCCGGTGAGCTGGAGAAAAGAAGACAGTCAGCGACTACCTCTCTGGCGAGAGACCTGGAGGCTATCACTTCTTGGGGACGCATCAATCTGGTACAGTTTAATGTTTCCAACACACAGCATTGCACCTTGAACAAGAAGCATCTTAGCGCTTATCTCGTTTCGACGGATGGCCGAGTTCTACCAAGGAGCCGTTCATTTCGGCTGGCCGGAGTCCAGCGATCCAGCTCTCTTCTACCGCTATGCCAACCTGGTTTCTCGTCAGAACTCTGCTTCATGATACCGCCGCACGATGTACCTGCCTGAACGACCCGCTCGACTTCAGCCTCCCTTACTAACCGTGTCGAACTTCGTACATCCAGAACTGGCCGATACGACGCTCCTCTGTCCTTGTTCAACAATATACATGAGGAGGCTTTCACAAATTCTTATATAGTTCAAAAATCGGAAACAAAGTTTGTTTAAGCTCCTCATAGCAGCCGACGTGTCCTGGCATTTAGGATTCTGCCTACGCGGCTTACTGACATTTCAAAAGACGCTGCTTAGAAACATGTTTCGCTGGTCACACTGGCATCTCAGATTTGCAAGGAGAGGTCACCAGGCGCCACATAGGTCGCCAGGTCAGCTTCCATATGCTTCAAAAGATTAGTCTGGCTAGGGATGCGGGCGACGTCCTCTTAACGTCTCGGCGAGGAAGGGCTCTTATAATAAATACCTATGACGAAATTCAAATTCACATTCATGCGTTCTCAAAAACGCTTTTGAGATTTCAATGCACTAAGTAAATACGATATAGCAATACGCCGGTTCCCGTAGGCGAAGCCAGAATGTGCGCATGTTGCATGCACACGTGTCCCTGAGGCGTTCCCCCTTTCCCATGTATCCCCCTATAGCCTCACGGTACCCAATGGGTGTTTAGGTCGTAGGCCTTCGTGGTAGTTGAAGTATAAAAAAAATACGATAAAATCGTATTTTCCCAAAAACTTTATTTTTCCTGACTTCACTTGAGGTGCGAATTGAAAATAAAACTAAAACGGAATATTTCTGAGAACTATGTTCGAGCACGAACAGTACCACATACCGTGTCATCATGCGACTGAAAACGCCGCCTTTCATCCGATCTCCGGAGCTACGCGGCATTAGATGCGGAACACCTCATATTCTTGTTTTTTTTTTTTAGTTTTTCTTCTTTCCTCTTACGATGAATGTTCCAAATTTAGATACCCCACATCAACTGTCGCTCACACAGTAAATGTAGCTATGAGGTATGCACGTTTTAGTTTTTTAGTCTCAAACAGTCTGGGACACACTTTTTGTTTTTCCAGAGATTTTGGAGATCGGCTATGTTTTTTAGTATCGCAGAATTACGACTAAAAATAATCTAGAAGCCGATAAAGTTAATGTCATTAATTTATATTTTCAATTTCAGTATTGTTTTGATTTCTCCCTTAGTCTCAATAGGTGATAAGTTGCCTAAAAGTCAGCAAATCTTTACTTCTTTGAGCATTTGTAACTAATAGCTCCTGCTATCCTGCTCGGTATCCTTGAACTCACCCACGATCGTATCCAGGAACCAGTTATACAACCTTCTCCTGATTTGCTGGCCTACGGTTGTGTCTTGTCTCCTATCTGGTTCTGGTTCGTTCACTCATAACTAGTACGCTTGAACCATCGGGATCCTGCGATACCAGTCGTTCGTTTGAACTAGTCTGTTCGCGCAATACACATCACTATTCTGGATAACGTTCAGTGGTACGACGGTGACTCGAGTCGCATGCATAAATGGGCGCCAAATCGAACACGCATGACCAGAAAAATAGTTAGTAAGTATATATATTTTTTTTATATATCGAAACAGCTGCGCAGGCAGAAGCCTAAATGCCGGAACACCGCGGCTGCTATGATGATCCCAAAGAAATTTTGTTAATACGATTTTTGAACTGCCTAAGGTTAGTAGAACTGGGAAAAGCTTCCACAATCTAGACACCCTCGGGACAAAGGAGTGGTCTTATCGGCCAGTTCTGGATGTACGAAGTTTGACACGGCTAGGATGGGACGCCAAAGTCAAGCGGGTCTGTCTGGCAGGCACATCGCGCGGCGGCATCATGGAACAGAGCTCTGAGGAGCAAAGCCCGTTGGTGTAGCGATAGAAAAGAGCTAGATCGCCGACGACCCGCCGCCGCCGGTGCGAAAGAGTCCCGAGACTGTCTGTTAGAGAAGAGTCATCGATCAGTCGGACCGCCCTCCCCTGGACAGCATCGAGCATGGACAATGTAGTCGGGGCGGCAGCACCCCAAATGTGTGAGCAATACTCGAGGCTAGGCCTTATCTGGGCCTTGTATAGAGTGAGGTCATGCGGAGAAAAGTACTTCGTAGCCCTAAACAAATAGCCTAGCTTTTTCCCAGAAGCTGCAGATACTGAAGAGATGTGTTCGTGCCAGATCAGATCCTCGGTGATCTGGACTCCGACCAGCCGAAATGAATGGCTCTTTGGTAGAACTCGACCGTCCATCGAAACTGTATGAGCGCTAGGACGCTTTTTGTTCGTCAAAGTACAGTACTGTGTTTTGGAAGCATTGAACTGTACAAGATTGTTGCGTCCCCAAGCAGTGATAGCCTCCAGGTCTCTTGTCAGAGAAGAATTCGTCGCTAGTCTTCTTTTTTCCAGCTCAGCGGCAGAGATCGGCTTGTCACTCTGAATTCCTGCATGTAGAGTGCTGTCATCAGCGAAGTTGTGGATTGGGTTGATCGTGCAGGAAAGGAGGTCGTTGATATGTAAGAGAAACAGTGTTGGAGCCAGACCGATCCCTGGGGAACACCCGCGTTGACGTTGTGGGATGAAGAGGAGAATCAGTCAATTACAACGGATATCTTGCGGCCAGAGATAAAGTCAGCCACCCATCTGCAAAGCTTTTCTGGAAGGCCATAGGATGGAAGTTTGCTTAAGAGGGCAGCGTGCCACAGGTGATCGAACGCTTTCGTGATGTCAAGAGCAACGACATGAGCCTCACCATGAGACTGGATGAGTTTACTCCACAGTTGCGTGACGTAAGCTAGGAGGTCCCCTGTGGATCGTTGGTGCCGGAAACCGTACTGCCTGTCGCTAATCAAGCTGTGCCGTTCGAGGTAGTCCAGAAGCTCGCGATTTATGCACCTCTCCATCACTTCACTTATAACAGAAAGCAGAGCTATAGGCCTGTAGTTGTAAGGGTCGGTCTTAGATCCTTTTTTTGGGATGGGCTGTACATGAGCAAATTTCCAGTTTTCTGGGAAGGTGCCGGATTCATAAGATATCTGGAAGAGACGCGAAAGAACTGGAGGAAGCTCCGCTGCACATCTCTTCAGTACAATGGCAGGAATCAAGTCCGGACCAGAAGCTTTGTTGATGTCGAGCGACAAGAGCACTCGTCTTACGGTCTTATGCCTGAATGTTACCTCCCGCATAGTGTGGGGAACCCTTTGAATTGACGGCACTTGGGCGTTGGTGGGGACGTCCATGGTGGAGTTGGCAGCAAAGATCTTGGCTAGCACTTCCGCCTTGGCCTTTGAATACAATAGTTTCATCCTGACACGTAAGTGGTGGAAGGCTACTGTGTGAGAATTTCTTTTCAATCTGCTTGGCCAGCGTCCAGAAAGACCGACTGCCATCGAGCTGCGACATTACCCTGTGCCTGACTTTTATATCATGCTGGTTTTTGGCATTGCGAACCGCTTCATTATATCTGTTTCTGGACTCGACGTCGGCTTGTCTGTTCTCTACAGTGGGGTTCTGTAAGTAGGTTCTGTGGACCTTGATCTTCTGCTGGCGAGCAATGTCACACGATTTGTTGAACCAGCCGTTGGACCCCGGTTTAGGAACTTTCACTGTGTGAGGGATGTATTCCTCCATTCCGACGTGGATAATTTCGGTTATTGAAGAACAGACAGTCGACGCATCCGCGTCAGTGAAACAGACATCTCTTCAAGGAAAGCTAGAGAAGAAGTGTCTGAGCCCCTCCCAGTCGGCATGTCCGTAATGCCAAGTTTTGCGGGCTGTGCGAGTTTCTGCTGCCACAGCGGCTTCTGACCGAAACCTAACTTCCACAACACCGTGATCTGAGTTACCCAGGGGGGACAGGATAGCAGTGCTGTAAGGGACAGGTTGCGTGGTCAGAAAGAGATCCAGCAGGCTACTGGCGTGTGACGAGACGCGGGGGAAAAAGTAGGGCTCGTCACCAGCTGGGTCAGCCCTTGAGTAAGAGCGAACGCTTCGACTGCACGACCTGTTGCATAGGTCTTATTTGAGCCCAACCAAAGCTCGTTATGGGCATTGAAATCACCGAGGAGAACTACCTCTGAAGCGGGGTGATTGATGTTCAGGAAGTCGATCTGGACGGCGAGGTATTCGAGTAGGTCATCCCAGTTATGGTTCGAGGGAGAGCGATAAAGGCAGCAAATAAATTTGGGTGATGTTTTGGAGTTGAGGCGAAGCCACAGAATGTCCTTCCGGTCTGATTCCAAAGAAAGATCCCTGGAGCAGGAAAGACTGCTGCGGACAAAAGCCACAACTCCCCCGTTCTTTCTCAGATTGGAGTGCACCTCGTAGTTTGGGAAGTTGAGATGGTTAATCGGTGCAGTCTCTGAGATTTTTGTCTCCGCCAAGAAAAGCACGGCGGGACGATTGGATTGCAGGTAGTGATGAACAGCATCAATGTTGCTGTTGATCCCGCAACATGTTCGAAAAACGAATTTTATCTTCGATGTTGTTCCCTCGAGCCCACCCTCCACCCGGACATTCCGAGAGTGGAGTGAGTTTACCTCCGGAGTTCTTAGTGCTCGAGGGATCCAACATCATTAATTTCTTTGTTTTGGTAGATAACCGACTACACTCAAGTACGTGCAACTTATCTACTACAGTAATTTGATACATAATACAGGAAATGACTTGAATGTGAAAGAGGTCAATACCAGGTCGTATCACTCGTCATCAACTGGAAATACATGGTGCGTTCTGTAGACACCCACCCTACATCAACTTCTCATTCCTCTTCGTAAAAAATGAGAGTTAATAATTCTTATAGTTGAGCCTCTTAAGCTTTGTGCCCAATGAGACCTTTGGTCAGCATGAGAAAGGGAGCATCAAAACATTATTTAGTTTTTTGAGAAAATTCACCAAAACTGATTCCCCGAGCCGTCTTTTATTGTTGGGAAGAAGCGAATTAATGTCACGTAATACATTTTTGAAATCAGAAGTAAAAACGATACTCGTTTATGCAAAAGTCATAACAAAAATAAAGCGGACAAGAGGCGGAACGTTATATTGAAATTACAATCATGCTACTTTGTAGAGGATAAAAAGTGGCAATGTTAATGTGCAATTCATTTTGAAGTCTCATCTCAAATAAGTCTCAAAAATGATTTTGGGACAATTCGCTATTTCCATTTACCGTCTAGGATAATTTATAAACTTTCCAAGAGCTATTTCCTTAGTTTCATAAACATACAACTTTGCCCTCATCTAACCGCATCTCTGACGGTATACTAGCAAATATATATTCAGGAGATATTTATTCTTATCAGTTTAGTTACCTTTATCATTCCTATCACCAATTCCCTCGGCACTAGAGCGTTTGCTCTTGAGCTTGGATGTACTTCTGCTTTTCGATCTACGTTTGTTTATCTCTTTTATACTTGCGATACTTCTTTCCGATTTTGTGTATAACGTGCTTATTCCACCATCTTGAGGGCCTTTGGAACAACTCCTATGATTTGATGAACGTTTCTTGACTGGAGCATTCTTTTGAACTGTCTTTTCCTGTTTCTTTTTCTTATTGTTTTTCTTGTCGTCTTTGTCGGATGCATCTACAAAATGTATTCGAAAGATTAAATAGTAAAATCTTCTGTCTCTATTGGAAGTGGAATTCATTCTTCAAAGCTTATGTCTGTCAATTTTGTATATATATACCTATATTTATATATACATATATACAGGGTGGCGCATCGAAAACGAAACAGACGCATTTACTGGACGCTCATTTTTTTTTTGAAAAACGCTCAGACCCGTCGATTCTGTTTTCGAGGGGGACACAAGTTTGGTAAAAATCACGTTAGCACGTGTAGCCCCCTAAGCGGGGGTGACACCATCCCCAAAATCTTTTATGGAAAGGGGGGTCGAGTGATAAATTATTTTAAAGGTCTGTCAATTTCCTTTATAATGATATAAAATTAATGTACAGTTCAGTAGTTTTGAAGATTTATTGATTTAAAGCTCAAATAAAACTAATACATCATCATTAGTGGAGATCAATACATTTGGCAGTAAAGTCATTTAAAAATGAAGGCAAGTCAATGTTGAAAATGGCCACCATGACTCTCCATGCTATAATAAAGATTTTGCTCAAAACGTTGCCGCACATTTTCCAATACTTGAGGAGTAATTTGAAGGCACTCATTCACCATTCTGTGGCGCAGGTCTTCTAATGATGTTGGCTGAGTAGCATAGATTTTGCTTTTTAAATGACCACACACAATGAAATCCAAAGGTAAAAAATCTGGCGATCTTGGGGGCCATTCAACGGCACCTCTTCTACCAATCCATCGATCTGGAAACGTCTGATCTAAATATTGTCGAACACGTAATGCGTAATGTGGTGGGGCACCATCCTGTTGGAACATCAACCTATTCGCAATGTACCGCCCATCATTCTGATTTTCAATTATGGCTGTTAATGCAGGATCCATGGCGCCTTCCAGTAATTCCAAATACATTTCACCGGTCAAATTTCCAGGTAAGAACAAAGGACCAACTAAATGATCGCCAAAAATACCAGCCCAAACATTTAATTCTTGTGGCTGCTGTGTATGAACCTCATGATAAATTCTGGGATTAGAATCGAACCAATATCGGCAGTTATGACGATTTACTACGCCATTTAAAAAAAAAGGAACATTTGTCGGAAAAGCAAGTGTTGAATAGAAAATGTTCATCGTTTATAATTCGTTCACTCATATCTTCAAAAAATTGTAATCGCCGATCAAAACCGTCTTCATTAAGTCCTTGTACCAGGTGAATTTTATACGGATGAAAACTATGAGCCTTCAGAATCCGTTGGACAGTACGTCGACTAACACCACACAGAGTGGGAGCTTAACGTAGGATCTACACAAAATTGCCCTAGAACCCCCACTTCTATTGCTTCGTGCCTTATGGGATTTTCAATGTTGCGTTTGTTATTGGCGACTGACCCAGTTTCCCGAAAATTAGCTACAAGTTCTAGAACATATTTTCGATGCCCGTTACTGTTCTCATGTCGCTCATTAAATATTTCTGCTGTTCTATTAGCGCACTGATTATTTCCGAAAAATATTTCGATAATTACAGCTCTTTCTGCTGTGAAATATACCATGGTTAATTTATGTAATAGGGCATTATAAGTTATTTTAGCAACAATGTTTGGTCAAATCAATCGCAAACTATGTACTAAATTCCAATTTAAAATAAGTACGAGATATTTCCTTATCTTTCTTCAAGAAATAACTTTTTTGCCACAAAAAAACGCTCCAATAGCTATTTTCAACAAAAAAAAAAGATAAACAAACGATGGGCGTAGTGAAGAAAAGCATTTACTTATAAGTAATTTCTTTTAGTCAAATTTCTTCTAAAAGTAGTACAAACTAATCTGATGTACCTATTAAAGTCTACTTTTAGCTTTAAATCAATAAATCTTCAAAACTACTGAACTGAAGCTCATGTAATAAAGGGAATTGAAAGACCTTTAAAATAAGGTATCACTCGACCCCCCTTTCCATTTAAGATTTTAGGGTTGGTGTCACACCCGCCCAGGTTGCTGCACGCGTTAACGTGATTTTTTGCCAAACTTGTGTCCACCTCGAAAACAAAATCGACGGGTCTGAGCGTTTTTCCAAAAAAAACTGAGCTGCCAGTAAATGCGTCTGTTTGGTTTTCGATGCGCCACCCTGTATACAAGGTGTTTCAGTTTATTGTTGCATAACTTTAAGTTTCGATAGAACCTTTAAAATTAATGCATAAGGTCTATATAAACATGGGTCGAAAAATGCGTGGCTTCCGAAATACAGGGTGTTTGAATTTACTTTCTAAAATAGTTTTTTTTAAATATTCCGAACAATATTTGATGTATAACAGTGAAAATTGGTATACAAGGGTTTTTTGGAACGACAGAACGAACCATGGGCATAGTTTTACTGTAGCCGCTATAGGGCGCTCTCTACTGTACCTGTAGTGTATTGAAATGACCGAAAAAATTTTCTTAGTGCAATTTTTTGCTTTTTGAATAAAAAAACTGATTCTTCGCACTTTTCGACATAAAAAAGCTCTCTTGTGAATTTTCGTTACAGTTAGCTGTTTTTGAGATATTTCGATTTTTAAGGTTCGATGCATTTTTAATTATTTATGATAAAATAACGTGAAAAAGTCAGTATCTCGATGCAATTTTTAATGCACGAAATTTAGTTTCTTTTACCTGTTTTTTTTTTGTAAGTTTTATAAAAATGCTATTTTTATTCTCCAATCAAGCAGATATTCATTTTGTGTATGGCTTTGTAAATGGAAACTCAGCAGAAGCAGCCAGAGAATACGCACGAAGATTTCCAAACAGACGACATCCAACTCGCTCAGTATTTGTAAGAGTGCATCGCCAAATAATTGAAAATGGTTTTGGAAATATACAAAGGGATCAAAACATAAATGTTCGTCAGCGCAGATTTACCCGTATGATTCTGCGTGAGTTTGATAGAGATCCGACCACAAGTGTTAGGAGAGTTTCTGGTGCCTTGGGAATTTCAGCAAGCCATGTTCGCCGTGTTCTTAGAAATGACCATAGACGTCCTTATCCTTTGCAGCCTGTGCAAGGACTACAGCCTGGGGACGGAGAACGAAGAATCACGTTTTGTCAGTGGATTCTTGATAGAACTGATAATAATTGGGAGTTTTTAAGTAACGTTTTATGTACCGATGAGTCATGCTTCACTAGACGTGGAGTGATAAATTTTCATAATCAACATATACTAAGTGACATATAAATCCGAACACCCAGTTTAAATAAAATTTTGTATAAGTACTTAATGAAGCATAATAAGTAAATGATAAAAATTTCAAAATGATTGCACTGCTTTAAAGCCCTTTGACATTTAATAATGTGTGGATGCACCCTGATGTGCTACGCATTCTCCAACGCACCTAGGCTTGCTTCTGATCAGGTGGTCAATGTCCTCCTGTGGTATCTCATTCCAGGCAACGACCAACTCCTCTCGAAGTGCTTCTAGAGTCTGAGGAGGACGTTGCAAATTGAGCAATCTCCTACCCATCATATCCCACTCGTGCTCAATTGGGGATAAGTCGGGAGATCTTGGTGGCCATGGTAACAATGTGACATCATTATGTTGAAAGAAGTCTATTGTGACTCTTGCAACATGTGGTCGGGCATTATCTTGTTGGAAAGTTGGATCTGCCAGGGTGTCAAGATAGGGTAAAAGATGGGGTTCTAGAACTTCGTGGATATAACCCTGCGCGTTCATGTTACCTCTGATGAAGATTAAAGGTGACCTGGAACCATAAGCTATAGCACCCCAAACCATAACTCCAACAGTGTGATGAACATGTCTTTCAACAAAAAACAGTGGATTCCTCCTTTCACCACGTCGCCTTCTAACCCTGGCACGACCATCGTGCATGCCTAAACAAAATCGAGACTCGTCACTAAAGACAATACTGTTCCATTCCTGATCCCAGAGTGACCGTTGTCTGCACCACTCAAGGCGATTACGTCGGTGTTCTCGAGTTAAAGGGAGGACCCAGTGTGGCCGGTATGAAAACAAGCCAAAACTTCTCATTCATCGGTATACACTTCGCATGCCAATAGGTCTTCCGTGTTCTGCAAACCATTCATTTGCAATGGACCTGGTAGTGGAGAAACGGTCCCTTAAGGCCAATAATCTTAGACGGCGATCTTCACGGTCTGTTGTTCTACGGCGGCGTCCAGTGCCCCTTGCTCTTTGCGTACGGCCTTCTCGAAGCCATGCCTGACAACACCTAACCACAGTGTCTACACTTCTTTGCACTCTAACTGCAATTGCCCGAAAAGAAAGTCCAGCTTCCCGAAGTCCCACTATACGGCCCCTATCAAACTCACTAAGTTGACGAAATCGTGCAGGTCTCCGTACTCTAGGCATCGTAACCGATCGTAAAGGATGTCAAGAACCAAAATCCGCCAACGTTGATTCTTTACTGCGGCTGAAATATTCATTTTTAGAGCGTTAGTGAATTAAAAAAAAGCAGTATAAAAACCAGAATGTCCAACTGATAAGGCTGAAAATTTTTTCACTTGTTATTTACAGTAAGATAATTACATTCACCAACTTTCATTAAAATAAAACCATTTAAACTGGGTGTTCGGATTTATATGTCACTTAGTATATTTGGTCGCATGAAAATCCGCATGCAGTTCGGGAAAGAAATTTTCAGCACGAATTTAGTGTGAACGTGTGAGTTGGTATCTACCGTAATCGACAGTTTGGACCCTACCTTTTGCCTGCAAGGTCAAATGCTGCGACCTTCTTGGAATTTTTAAAGGCTGAACATGCAAATATGTGGGATGATGTTATGTTAGATTTAAGAAGATTCGCCTTGTTCCAGCTTGATGGTTGTCCAGCTCATTATTCGAGAATAGTTAGAAACTGGCTGGACGAAAATTATCCAGAAAGATGGATCGGACGTGGAGGACCAGTCACCTGGCCTCCACGATCCCCTGACCTAAATCCATTAGATTTCTTTGTGTGGGGATTTCTAAAAGAAAAAGTGTACCAGACTCCCGTAACCACAAGAGATATGCTAATAGACAGGATCAGGAATGCATGTGATGAAATAAGGCCTTATTTGAATAATGCTATACCACGTTCGATCATTCGTAGATGTGAATTGTGTATTGAACGATTGGGTTTACATTTCGAGCAACTAAAGGGTGTCTCAGAAATATTTTCGTTTTTAGATCAGTCCTCTGGCGGAATACGCATGCTCCGGAGAAACGAGACAGTTGACAAACGTTTGGCAACATTGTTAAATTTTAGTTGCAATGGAGCGTTTTACAGGGCCGCAACGTGCTTTTTGTGTTCGCGAGTTCTATAAAAACAAGGATTCTTATGTGCTTGTACGTCGTTTGTACAGAAATCATTATAACATAGCAAGAATGAGAGATGTCCCAAGCGCAAATTTAATTAAATATTGGGTAAGAAAGTTCGAGAGCACTGGAAACACGTGTATTAGTAAACCGCCTGGACGGCCAAGGTCAGCAAGATCGAACGAAAATATTGAACGTGTGCGCCAGTCCGTTAACGAGGATCCCCGGCAATCATTAAGACTGCGTGGAGCGTCTCTAACTTTGCATAAGTCAACTGTTCATCGCATTATTCGCAAGGATTTGCATTTTCACCCATACAAGATTGTTGTTACACAACAATTAAAACCACAAGATCCCGCTAATCGATTAGAGTTCTGTAGAACAATGAGAGAGCATTTTAACGGTTACAACAACATATGGTTTTCTGATGAATCGAATTTTCACATTAACGGGCATGTTAATAAACAAAACTGCCGATATTGGACCGAGCAGAACCCGCAAAATCTTCATGAGACGCCATTACACTCGCCTAAAGTTATCGTCTGGGCTGCTATGTCAGGGCAAGGAATCATTGGCCCGTATTTTTTTGAAGACAATCGTGGCCAAGCTCAAACTGTAACATCTGAGCGCTACTGCCACATGGTTAGGACTTTTTTAACTCCAGCTATACAGAACCATGGTGGCTACAATAGAAACACGTTTTTCCAGCAAGATGGAGCGACTTCTCATGTCACGAATGAATCCTTGGATGCTCTTCATCAGTTATTCCCAGAGAGGGTCATCAGTCGCAGAGGAGACATTAACTGGCCACCGAGAAGTCCCGATTTGACACCAGCAGATTTTTTCTTATGGGGATACCTGAAGAGTAAGGTATACACCCCACCGCCACAAGATATGAGAGAGTTGAAGCAAAAAATAACAGATGAAATAAACGCCATTCCTCGAGCAATGCTTCGGAGAGTTATCGAAAACTTCAGTTCGAGATTAAGAGAGTGTGAAAACATGAACGGTGCTCATTTATCCGATACTCTTTTCCATAAATAAAATTAATGTTTAGGCTTTCGTTTGGTAATAAATTTATCTTTGTAAAAATATTCTAAGTATTTTTATTTATGGCATAAAATAAGAAAATATTTATGAGACACCCTTTACTTTAGATTTTGTATGTTTGTCCTAACTATCCAATAGCATTTTAGTTGTAAATAATTAATTTAATTTGTTAAAAATAATATTGGAAAATTAAACAAATTAATATTCTGTTTTTTTGTGTTTATTTGGAGTTAGTAATTATTGCTGTGTTTAAAAACACAATCTAAACATCTTATTTACTTGTAATGCCCAAATCGAAAATGTAAAAAAAAATATTATTTTCCCATAAATAATTAAAAATGTATCGAACCTTAAAAATCGAAATATCTCAAAAACGGCTAACTATAACGAAAACTCACAGGAGAGCTTTTTTATGCACAAAAGTGCGAACAATCAGTTTTTTTATTCAAAAAGCAAAAAATTGTACTAAGAAAAAATTTTCGGTCATTTTAATACACTACAGGTACAGTAGAGAGCGCCTTCTAGCGGCTACAGTAAAACTATGCCCATGGTTCGTTTTGTCATAGGTACCAAAAAACCCTTGTCACCAATTTTCACTGTTATACATCAGATATTGTTCGAAATATTTAAAAAAAAAGTATTTTAGAAAGTAAATTTAAACACCCTGCATTTCGGAAGCCACGCATTTTTCGACCCATGTTTATATAGACTAAATGCATTAATTTTAAAAGTTCTATCGAATCTTAAAGTTATGCAACAATAAACTGAAACACCCTGTATAGTTAATAAAACCATACAATTGGATAGGGAATACGTTCGCAAAGGATGTATGAATGAAGGGAAATATAAAACTTCTATTCCATAGCCTCGTATGTCGCAACGAACGGCCCTTTTTCTGGTGATCTGGTGAAAAGGAATTGTGTGTGAAGGGCAAGAACGTGAAGGACAGCTATCCTGATGCACACCGAAATGCGGACAAAAACCATTTATACGGTATTCTTGTGACGTATATTATAATCAGTCGGGCAGCGGTTTTTGGGTTACTCTTTCCAAATCCGCTGTTAGTTTGTATCTATGAGGGCATTTGGGTCACTTAAAGGTTATTTCAGGGACACTTTCTAAAGAGGCTGAACACATGAGCCCAATTAGATGTCGCTTATGTAGGTTTTTCTAATCTCTGTTAATATGAAGATAATTGAAGATAAGTTCAACAACCAGAGTCGAGTCCTGCCGAGTGTCATGTAGGTTTTTGCAGTCTTTGAGTCCAGTTAAGCGATCAGTTTGTCTTTATTGAACCATTTTAGGGATACTAAAAGGGCAAAATAAAAAAAGTCGAACAACCGGTTCCGACCATCTACCATAATATGGTTATAGGGTTATATTTCTCAATTATGACCAAAACATGGCTCTAGACTTTATCTGAGAGTACCCTCACAAACTTGATGTTCAAGAAGAAGGAAGTGACGGGGGGTATTTGCTGTTGGTTGGCAGATAGTCTATATATTTTAATAAAACTAGAGACAACACAGTCTGTGTACCGGATTGGGAGTATTCTCCCGACGTATCAGACGCATAATCGTCCGCTTCATCGCTGGAGCTGTAGTGGTTCCCTCTTTGCCTACCCAGACTGTGGCTTCTGCTCCTCATCCTCCTGCCCCTCCTGCCTCTCCTGTGACTTCTTTTTTTTCTTCTAGACCGCCTAGACCGTGTCCTTGCCTGACGAGCATGTTTGCCAGTCCAGCTCCGGTAGATGGCATAGTCCTTGGTGTCAAGGCCCAACTTGTATTTGCCATTCTTCTTCATTAAGACGCCGCATTCCACGCCTGGAAAGCATTTTTGAAAAAATCAGGAAATGGGTAGTTTCAGACAAATTGAAAGTTCGTACTACCGGTAGGGGCATTACGTACAAAATCGATAGAAAGTCACTAGAAATCGGTAAAATATCCACTTGTGCACTAAGTAGACGATAGTTCCATTTGTACCTACCCGCTATGAGCGCCATCTATAGAGGAATGGTACAGCGACCGTCATTTTGGCAATAATATAGAACACACAGCTTAGGCTATAAAAGCTACGAATGGTCCTCACTAGTCCCAAGTCTGAAGTAGATGTTACATCAAAACAGAGTCAAACCATATAGTTAAAGTGTAATGAAGTTTAGGCAACACGCACATCTAGTAAAACTGAACATCAAGTGAACGGCAGTTTTTCTGAGAAACCTATAGCCGTTTTATACTACAACGTGGCTCTTGTTGTTCCTGAGTGATTTTTTCCCTCTCCATCTTAGTTTTCTCAGGTTACACCCGAATCCGGATGTATGGGCATGTGTATCTACTTTTGTAGTATCATATGTGCATTCATTTCCGACCTGATCCTATTCTCTGCTCGAATCCACTTTCATTCTTTTTGCGGATTTTGTCATCATTTATCTATTTTTTATATATTGAGTCATTTATTTTAACAGTGAGTAGATCTGATCAAAAGAAATGTTTTTTTCCTTTAACATTTTTCTGGTAAAATTAAAGTAACAAAGTTATAGCCCTTTAGAAGTTTGAGTACCGCCCTGTCTCAATAATAATATTATGTGCTCGTGTTTGGCAACAACGGATATACTCCGCGTTATCGGTTCATCGCATCGGAAACAAAAAAGCGAAAGAATTTGAAACGATGTTTTTACTACAATTATTATTCAGTTGTATTCAGTCAATGTGTCAGTCGGTAACGCGTGAGTGAATAGTGGTGTTATAGTGCTATAACTTTGTTACTTTAATTTTACCAGAAAAATGTTAAAGGAAAAAAACATTTCTTTTGATCAGATCTACTCACTGTTAAAATAAATGACTCAACTTCGAAGTCACCCTGTATATATACAGGGTGCGCAATAAGTACCACGACAAAGTTAAGGAGAAGCTACGCTATGAACTGACCTCCCAAATAACAAAATCTTACCTATATAAAAGTGTCACCGTTTTTGAGATATTGAATTTTTTCTTTTATTTAAAAAAAACTTATAATGTAGCTTTGTACTATTTAGCATGTCACTGATCGATAATCGTTGCAACTTGAATTTAAATCCAATAAATACATTGTAGTGTGTGTAAGTCACTTACAATAGCAGCTGTCACTTTTTTCTATTCCAAATAGTACGTGTAGTTGCTTTCTGAAATCTGTATTCAATGAGCGATCTTTTTATTCTGGCCAATGAAACCACATTATATTTGAAATTCTTCTTTAATCTAGTTTACGTTTTGGTCACAACGGTGACCTTCTCCACTACATGACACTTTTATCTTATTTTATTTATATGTCTTCCTATATCTTAGTTTGTTGAAATGTTGTGGCTGATAGGCTATAAAAGCTTTTCCCCGTTCAAAACAAGCTATGTTAGGTTAAGGGAGCGACCCCCAAAACGTTTTGCCCAAATAAGCACAAACATGATTAAACTTAGCACATGATGCGTCAGCAGAAGTCGGAAAAGTGAGTTAGGGGAAGAAATAGGAAATCATGCCGCAGATAGATTGTCAACGTCAGGGAGTTTTACTTCGTACTGTTGTTGCGTGCAAATATACGTATAAGCGGCAAAATAAGGATTTTAAGAACACTAGAACCGTTACAGAGCCGCATTGTACTTAGATTTTGTTACATGAGCTTTTGTTTTTTCATGATGGTACACAGAAGCTTGATCTCAAGATCAACTTGTAAAGTGAAAGATGTCTGATCTTTGAAGTTCTTAACTTTGATCACACCCAATAAATATCAAGAGCTTGAAGACATATAAAGAGACTTTTTTGTTGTTGCTTATGGCTCCGCCATCACTAAACAGATTCTAATAAAATAACAGTTCTTGCGAATGTGACCCTAATGTGGGTACTGGGACATAGGTCTGTACCAGGTAAAAAGTAGATTACCTGGCAAGGCTCAACACCACGAATTAGCATCTGCAAAGTTACTCCTGATAAATTCGTTAACAACCCTTTGCGACCAGGTTTAAATTTTTAATATGAAATCATTAATTTTATATTGTATAGTTCCTTTCACATTTTTTTTGGGTTACGTCATCAATGCCATACGAAATAAGTAAACAGTTCAACTAAAACTCTTGCTAAACAGGCCTACGGAGATCATGTTTTGTCAGGAGCCCAGGTTTTTCTGTGGTTTAAGGCATTTTCAGAAGGGAGAGCGTCGATTGAAGTTGAACTACGAAGCAGAAGGCCTTCATCTTCAAGAACTCATAAAAATATTGACAGAATCCGGGTGCATATCGTCGGCTGACAGTCAGAATGATCGAGGAAGAGTTAGATTTGACTCACACCATCGTTCATTAGGTCAAGAAAAAGTGGGTGTCGCATCACGATAATGCTCCTCGTCACACAGCAATATCAGTAATCGAGTGTTTGCCCAGTAAAAACATTCCTGTGGCTCCTCAGCCTCCTTATTCGCCTGACTTGAATCCATGTGGCTATTTTCCCGGAGTTGAAAAATCACGTCAAAGGAACTCATTTTGGGACAGTCGAAAACATTTAAACGGCTGTAACCAACCAGCTGAAGGCTGGACCTGGTCCAGCATCGGAGTGGAAGAACCGTCTCCATCGCCGTGTGGCTTCAGAAGCAAGTTATTTTGAGGGTGACAATCTATAATTGTAATTATATTTGAATAAAAAAAAATAAGGAAAATCAGTCTCAACACTTAACTTACAGACCTCGTATATGTAGAATGTTTACACTATTACACCGAGATAAAAATGAATCAACATAGCATTGTTAGCTCCAAATAAGTTAACAGCTGAAACGACCCATTATTAGATGAAATTCAGCAAAACAGCCTTTGTGGTGCTTGCTTCAAAGTTCTATATGTGAAGTTGAGCTGAGCTGATCTATCTTGTTGGCTGATATAAAAGTCATAGGCAACCAGTAATTATCGTCATAATTTCATAATACAGACAGGCGCCAAGTAAATTGGCTCCCAATAGGCCGCAAAGGGTTAAGAGGCCCCCTATATACGTACCTCTAACGAGAGCCTTCTTGATCTGCGTAGGGTCCACCTTGCCTTTTTTACGTTTCAATATCAGCAGGTTATGCACCCTATCCAAAATTCTCCTGGATGTCGAGCCCTTCGCTTCTTTCATGTTAACGATCACCTCCATGATTTCGTCCAAGTAGCGTGGCCTGTGTCTGGCAGCCATAGTCCCGTGATGTTCCATGGGTTTCAATAACCTGCTACAATTACACTTATCGTGATCAAGACACAAGAGCAAACAAATAAATCCCGAGTAGCCACTGAAACCTTCTACAAGTTTTATGGCCGATGTTACACATTGTTTTCCATTTGATTCTGTTGAACTAAAACATTACTGCAAATTTCAAAATTTCTTTATACTCACCTTCTCTACCGCTTTTTGTCGGCTTATTCTTTTATATCCCGCCGATTAACCACATAAGATTCACCAATAGAAAATAAAACAAAAATAAAAGGTCTGAGAAATCTCAAAATTGCCGATTAATTTTGACGTCTTATTGCAACCATATTTGACACTGAAATTAGCTTACTTCGCAAAAGTTCTTGAAAAATATTCGATCTACAGGGCATTTTGCTACGTCGTCCAAATTGGTGCTAAATAGCTTAATACTTCACCGCTTTTACTTCCTACGCCACTGGGAAAAGGTATTGTAATCGCAAAAAATTTCTAAAATAAGATATTGCATGTTTTGGATATGACATGTAGGTACATCACGTCGGTCTGTCTGTCTGTCCGCTATTCCTTGGAGAGTCTATAACTTGAGAAGTATCGCTTGGGTTTCAATGAAATGTTCACATAAGATTGCTACTATGCCAAGGATGAAAGAGCTTTATAGCTTATCGAAATGAGTGCAGTGGTGGAATTGCTACAGGCAGATGATCATTTCCGAAAAACATTTCTAGGACCTAAAAATTTGCTGTTGGAGATCGGAGGGATGGAGGAGAGTATACTTCATTTTTTTGTGTGAGTATATTTATATGCTTTCGACTCCGGTAATTCTACGCACCTCTTAGACATATTTCGTACATCATAGTTTTCCCTATATTTGGCATTAAAACTTGAATGATAAAGAAGTGTTTTTAATCTGCGCAACGCGGTAACTCAACGAGCGGAGACTACTTATATGGACCTGTTTGACTGACTTCATCCATTTAATTCTCTTGTCATACGTGTTCGTAGCTAAGTTCTTTATAAAAAGAGCTAGCCTGTGCCGAATCTGTTGACAAACTGATGATAACGATGGAGAGTGCAGATTCAACATAGTTAAAATAACAATAATAATAGACGTCTTTATTAACACTATTACAAAATTACAGCGGACTGATTGGCGAAGTTTAGCATTTGTGTTAAGTGGTTAAGAGGGAACACGGGAAGCGAATATTTTTTATACGCCTCGGGAATCCTTATGGCAACATTATACAGAGTGTTCATTTGAAAACCTGCCACCACTAATTTATCGAAAACCACTGATTAAAAGGAAAAACGCCGAGACACATCAAAAGATTTGTCAAGGGGGGCAACTCTTTAACCAAAAACTACTTCACCCCCTTTCACCCTCTGCCCGCGGGGTCAGCCATTTAAAAATTTTAAATGACAAGGGGTATGGAGTAATAGCTTGTTTGAAAAGTTTTTCGAAGTCCTTTATTTTGACGTTTGATTCTTTGAAATCAGTCGATTCGTTTTCAAGGAAATTAGAAAAATCGTTATTTTAATTTGTTCAGATGGAAAATAAAAACACACGGAAACATCACTTTTTATTTCAATAAGTGTTCAAAATGTTGCCCGTTAATGGCCAAACAATGATATAGGCGATGTTCAAATTTCTGACAAACGTTTTTTAGAAACATGTTGTGGGATGTCATCGCAGCTTTCGATTATGCGTTGACGAAGTTCATGCAAACTTTCAGGCTGGGGAGTAAACACAATAGATTTCAAATGCCCCCATAGAATAAAGACGAATGACGTCAAATCAGGAGACCTAGCAGGCCATTCTATAGGCCCTCTTTGCCCTATCCATCTATCTGGAAACTCGTCGTCTAGCCATTGCCGAACCGCAGGAACATAGTGAGGAGGAGCGCCATCTTACTGAAAATATATTTCAGCCTTATCAAGTATAGGGCTTCCATCCTCTTCGATTTGGTTTCCAATGCTTTCAGTGATAAGCGGATTGATGGTATTCTTCAACATATCCAAATAAATGTCTCCATTCAGATTTCCATTAATAAATTATGTCCCAATCACTTTTTTCTATAAAATACCTGCCGATACATTATTCCTTTGGGGGTACTGGGTATGCCCTTCTGGCTATGCTTATTAATAAATCCATTTAGATAAAATGTGCATTCATCACTGAATCAGATATTCTTTACATGAATGATAGTATCATTAATCGCTGCAGTGATTTGTTCACAAAACCCAACTCGCCTATCAAAATTGTCTTTGGTTTGCCCTTGCAATATTTGCATTTTGAATGGATGCAATTTATGTAACTGTGTGTACAGGGCCTAATGAAATACCAGTCGATTGTAACAAATGTAACTGACAGCAAATTACATTCTTTCTTTTCCTTAGCAGCAAATAACTAAACAGGTATAACAATAAATACAGTTCGCCCAGGATATCTGTGTTGATGAAAAGAATCCAAAAAGAAATTTGGGTTATTTATTGTTGTTACGTCTAATCTACCCAATTGCTGTTTATGTTGGTAGTTTCTGTTTCAAATTATAAACGAGTTGTAGATTTGGGAAACCCTAACGGGCAACATTTTGAACGCTTATTGAAATGAAGAGTGAAATTTTCGTGTGTTTTTGTTTTCTACCTGATAAATAGAGATTTTTCTAATTTTCTCGAAAACGAATCGACTGATTTTAAGCACAAAATTTCCAATTAATCTTTGGGAGAGCACATATCTTATACTTTGCCTCAGGGCACACAGAGCTTTGAAACTGATCCTGGGGACCAGCAGGAATGTTGGAAGTTAAGCAACATTCTGTTGGTGACATATTAATTCCAAATAATACTGAAGCTACGTGGGAACAGCATTCTAAGGTTTGTTACAAGAAACCATCAAACTACCGACTTGAACAGAGCATGCGCAGACCGAAATTAGCGTTCCAACTAACGAACTCATACTATGTATGTAAAGCAAGTCTTCGGTTTGTTTATCTCCAGTGTCATAGTCTGTAGTCAGGACGAAGGTTTACACTATAATTCAATCAGGCTTGAGCCGCCAGTTTGATAGTTGCTAATATTTGATATGAAATTCGTATTCTTCAGCGAAAGCGTATGAAGATGCATGAGTCCTATACAGTCATAGTGTTCCAGAAGATTGTCGAAAATCGTGAAGGTTTCTGTGGAATTCCAAAAGCCGTTTATACTGAATAATCGATCGAAAAGTGTTAATATATTATAGTCACCGACGCGACGTTGCGGAAGGGCATGTACCTCAACGTTGGGTCTTACCTGGACAGTTGTTAGACTTATTTCAGTCCACTTCTTGTTTATTTGAGTTCTGACTACACCTTTGGTTTGTGATCAACACTGACAAATGAGAAGTATTTTATTTAACTTTAATTTTGAGTTTATCTACTTAAATTTTGAATCCAAGAGCTCTTAGGGAAGGTCTCAACTAGTAGGTCCAAAACAACCATGAATGTCAAATATTCTAGAACCTTTTATTGGATAAATATAGTGACAATGATTTAAAAGAAGTAATTCGCTTATTATCCTCAACTAGGTATTTGGTTCTAGTCAAGAACCTGTTTAATGAAGATAATGTTTCGTATTTTTCACTTGCCAAAATTACGTTTAGGGACCGTTAGTAAATATTTACATTCGTTTTTTGTCTCATTTAGTTTATCGCTGTTTGTTTGCGATTAACATCACAACAGAGGTAGAATTTCTGTCCTACTAGGTACACTCAGTACGATTGGCTACTTGCATACCCCTCCAGAGAAAAAAATTCGCTGATGTATTGTATTGGCGTGTCACTTTGGTAGGCAATGATAGACAAATGAGCCAAAATTTTTAGAACTACACAATTTTGGCGACAAAGAATGCAATGTAAACATCATAGGCTTCTAACCTAGTCGAATATTGATACTTGATAGACCACAAGCCGACCTCAAACTTTTCGGACATAAGGACATATATGACCTGCTTCAAACTGTTTTGGATAAAAACTTAGAAATTGAAACAGAAATAAAGAATAATAAAGAAGAAATTAAGCCTGAACTACAAAAATTACGTCAAGAATATTCCAACGATGTGGGCGCGATACGTCAGCAGAATGAACACTCCAAAGAAGAAATTGCTATTTTAAATAAAAAACTGAAGACTACAGAGCAAAAAACAAAAAAGTACTCTGTCGTCGTCTACGGCTTGAAGGATCCTGGAAACAAAGTGGATGGTTGTGCAAAGATGGTAGAGTTAATAAACAACAAACTTAAAAGTTGAATGTTCTTCTCAGATATAGAACCGGCAAATCGGAAGATAAGAAAACCAGACCAGTTGTCTTAGAAGTAATCTCAACAAATTTAAGAGAAGTCATCCTCAACAACTGTAAAAACCTTAAAGATACTGGAATAGCTACTAGCCACCACTACACTTCTGAAGACTATAAAACCAGAAAGATACTATACCAGAATTTAAAGCTAGCTAGAAGTGTTGGCTTGGAATCAAAGATCCAGCGCAATATCCTTTACCTGGTAAAGACACTTTCACGGCTGAGCAGTTGTCAGAAGGTGCTGATTTTCAGGCTGCGATTCAGAAAGATTTGCTCATTTCACTTCAGGAGGGTCCATCAGATTCTAAAGGAGGCGTCTAGAGGAAGCAAGAATCAATCGCTGAGAATAAGCTGAAACGATCTGCTCGCATCAAAAGTGTTAATAAATAAGCTCCAAACTATACTATTCCAATTCTGTTTTCTGAGTTGTTTTTTATTGATACACTTTATCTTGAATTTAGGTGCAAGGCGCAATCTGTGGATTCTTAATCTAAACATTAGGTCATTCATTCCTAGTTTGAGCACGTTAGCCGCATTTTTAAAGGAAAAACAAACAGATATTGTGTTTCTGAGTGAGACTTGGTTAGATACATCTGTACATTCTGATCTTTTAAATATATGCTCCTATAATTTAATCAGAGCCGATAGAGATGGCATTCTGAGTGCAGCAGGATCTACTGAACTATTTACAGAGCTTTTGGCGTCATATGAACTCAATCAGCTTGTTGATACACCGACAAGAATCACTAACACCAGTCAAACTTTGATTGACTTACTAGTAGTGTCCAATCCTGAGGTGATACATGCCCTTGATTTGTTCAATCTGTGTGGTATTTCGGACCATTTAGGAATAATTTGTGAATTGAATATTCTATCTTGCTCTTGTCGCCCCAGGTTCAAACAATTCCGGGATTTCAGGAATGTCAATGTACAATTTTTCCATAGCGACTTAATACGGGTTAACTGGAATTATATTTACTCCCTGCGCAACATAAATGAGATTGTATCTTTCTTCAATACAACTCTACTAGAACTATTTGATCACTATGCTCCTGTTCGTACAATTAGAGTAACTAAACTTCCCGCACCTTGGTTGACTTACAATATGAAATGTATGATAGCCTTGATCAATCACACTTTAGCGGAAAAGTCATTATGAACTTTTTTGTTTAAAATTTGATGCTTTAACAGAAAAAAATATAATATACAGGGGTTTCCATTTAAAAAAATGTTATTTTACTGAAAAAAATCAAAATAACGACTCTCAATTGTTTTTTTTTTATTTCTCATTTTTACCAGCGTTAAAAATGCTACTAGTTTGCCAATTTAAACAACTTTGTATTTTTACTAATAACAAAGTTACCAATGGTGGACACTTAATTTGGATAACCCTGTATATATATCTGATTCTTGTAAGATCGTCAATTTTTGTTCTAACCATCTTTATGCGGATGACACCCAATTCTATATAAGTTTTCGAACACCTGACTGTTTTGATCCTGAAAATAGAATAAATAGTGATTTAAATGCCTTATATGAAATTTCTGCTGCACACAATTTGAAACTGAATCCCAAAAAATCGATTGTTATGTTTTTTGGTAGCAAGATAAAGAGAAATTTAGCTAAAGACTGTATTAATATTAGAATACAAGGCGAACAGATATGTGTTGCAAATGACGCCAAAAACCTAGGATTGTGGATTGATAACGAATTAAGATTTACTTCGCATGTCACTTACTTATGTCAAGTATCATACGCTTATTTGAAACAACTTCTCCCTAGTTGTCACTTACTTCCTTTGGATACTAAACTTAAACTTTGCGAGTCGTTGATAATATCTAGATTGTTATACTGTGATCCTGCACTCAAAGTGGTTTATTCAGCTCGTCTCCAGCGTGTACAGAACTCTTGCTTGAGATTCGCGTTTGGTGTTGGAAAGTTCGACCATAACAGTTCCAAGTTTAAAGAGTGTAGATGGTTGAAATTAGATGCCTTGAGAAAACTACAACTAGCGACACTTGTTCACAAGGTCATTGTTAACAAGGCCCCTGTATATTTGTTGAACAAGCTACGCCCGCTTTCGAATCGCATGTAGGCAGATGTAGGCACACCCTAATTATTCCTGGTCACACAACGGCAATCTTTGCCAGAAGACTTTCCTTTAGTGCCGCTAAGCTGTACAGCTCCTTGCAAGATGATCTTAAAGACCTGTCACTTATCAACTTCAAAAAAAGATTGAAGCACTTGCTGAACTTTTAGTTGATGTCGTAGTTACTTAGTCCCTGGCTATGAATTAGGTTCATGACATGGTTTATCATGCTTTGTAATACTTATTTACTTCTTTTTTCGTGAAACAGTTCTCATTCAAATTTATGAAACATCATTAAATTACTATCATTTATATATTTTTTTGTATTGTTTTTTTGTAGATTATGGAGAGTATTTGTGCGTTTAATCTTGATGTTTTTTACCTGGGCTAAGTTGAAAAACAACTATGCTGACACTTCGCCTTTTTACCTGTTATTATTATTATTATTATTATTAATATACTTGAAAGTGCAAATTATGCAATTTTCGACCCGGAAAAACAATATGAATAAAGCAAAAATTATAATATACAGGATTTCTAATAAGTACCACGACAAACTTAAGGATAAGGTAGGCTTTGGACTGACCTCCCAAATAACAAAAACTTACCTATATAAAAGTGTCACTGTTTTTGAGATATTGAATTTTTTCTCAAATTTTCAAAAAACTAACCTTTTCATCTGTGGTCTTTAGCTGCATGTACAAATAAGGTTGTACTCTGTTCATTTTTTCTATAAAATCCGTCTAGATAGTTGCTTTATCATATACAAATGCAATGTAGTTAAAGGATATTAAGGACCCATGATAAAATAAGGACTGTTTTGGGATTTATAATCTTCTGATATTGTTTCCTCAACTTTCATAAAAGAATATCAGGAGCAGGTAATAATAATGTGGCTTTGTACTAGTTAGCATGTCACTGATCGGTAACCAGTGCAACTTGAACTTAAATCCAATAATTACATTGTAGTGTCAATCACTTACAAAAGCAGCTATCACTTTTTTCTATTCCAAATAGTACGTGTGGTGCCTTTCTGAAATCTGTATTCAAAGAGCAATCTTTTTATTCAATATAATGCAGTTATAGCCCAGTACATTTTTGTTTTACCATAGGTGGTCAAAGTTGAGGAAAAAATATCAGAAGGTTATAAATCCCAAAATAGTCCTTATTTGACAATAGTTCCTTAACCCGTAACCACAGACGGCCAATAAATTGAACATTACCACAGACGTGGCGTCACAATGACTCCTATAATGAAAGCCATGGAAAACATATTTGGAAAATAAAAACATGTTTACCTCTATCTTATATTACTTAAATAGTGTCTTTTTTAATATCGTTTTTAATAAAAAAAATTCTTCAGTAAAAAGCAACGAAATTTTAAATAAATATGTTTATTGTACACAATTTTACGTGAATTTTTACAATAACATTTTTTCTAACTTTTTAACTTAAAAAAATGAAGTTGCTAAGTACTTTTCATATAAAACTCGTTAAAAACATAAAAGAGAATACTTATAACGATCAGAAATTAACGTGAAGGTAATATTCTGGAAACGTGCAGTAGGTTTTCGAAGTAATTTTTTCATTTTGCACAGTCCACGCAAACCATATGAAACGGTTTTTTTCCATAGAAATAGTTTCCTGTAGAAACGCGGTTCGATGTCTCATCTTCAGTAGAAAGTATTTCGCAATCTCTGTCCATTCTTGTTCCTAACGCTCTCATTATCACTGTAAATCAATTCGGCATCTGAATCAATACCACTGCCGTTTCCATTTTCCTCATCCACCTCAGCAGCCCATTTCAGCAAAGTTTCTTCGTAGTCCGAATCGTCATATCTAACTATTTTTGAGGGTCCCGCTTTGCTATCAAAATCCATCCTAAAAAACTAAACTAAGCCGAGCATGTTCATGAAATACAGAAATGAGAATATAACATTATCACAGACCTGTAGTCCTTTTGACTTCGTCGGAAATTCAAGTCGTGATGAAATGTAAATAACGTACACAATCAACGCAACTATCTCAGTGCTAGTTCAATACTACTCGATGAAAAGATACCTCTACGCCTGGATAGATAGACTGAGGAGAAAACGAGAAATGCCCTCCACATACTAGCAACGAGTCAAATTGACTCCGCGTCTGTGGCTACGGGTTAACATATTTTAACTAAATTGAATTTGTGTATGATAAAGCAAATATCTAGCAGTATTTTATAGAAAAAGTGAACAACGTATGTGTACATGCAGCTAAAGACCACAGATGAAAAGGGCCGGTTTTTTAAAAGTTAAGAATAAATTCGATATCTCAAAAACGGTGACACTTTTATATAGGTAAGTTTTTGTTATTTGGGAGGTCAGTCCAAAGCCTACCTTCTCCTTAAGTATGTCGTGGTACTTATTGGACACCCTGTATAGATACATACCTGTAGATACCTATTATTTATTTAATGTATTCGTATTCATTGTAAAAATGACATTGTATACGCTTAAAAAAAGACTAAAGACAAACGTCAGCAGAAAAAAACTTGAACTTGGAGCACCACTGGAACATAAGAGTTCATAAAATAAGAATTATAAAAACAAATCTAAAAAGAGCACAGACAAATAAAATCCAACTCTAATAGTGAGAGAATAGAGGGTATAAATACCAGGAAAGATAATATACATGTATTTAGACAGAAAAATATATAAAATCATGTCATGATTGAGATATTTGTTAAGAATTTTTGGTTTTTCTCTTAACTACATGCAGAGATATTGCGATGTTTTTCAAACGCTTAATAAAATCCAAAAGCATTTTGAAGAATATTGCAATTTAATATTGTTCGTTTCTTAATTGAGTTAATGTATAACTGTGCGTGACCGCGAAACAGTCCAGGCACGACTGCTTGCTGCGGTGGAGATCTGAAACTATGAACTTCATAGTGGGGTTATAAGAACCTTTTTTGTCCAGAATAAAAAAATCTAAAAAACTACCCCGAATGAAGCAACTTTTTGTAATTTGTTGAACAAAACTGTTGAAAGATTTTTTGCCTGACAAAGTACGAGTACATAGTGGGTTCTTTTTTAATAGGATTGTCCAAAAAGCCAAATCAGAGTATTTATCCGACAGAATGCGAAGGTATTTCCTGAACTAATCCGATATTGCTGTGCAACACGCGAATTGCATTTCGAATAAAAGAAGATACTACAAAAGCCGTAGCAATAAAAAAGCGTATATTTCGTTCACTATTTATTAAAAACATTCATCTCAAACATCACAAAACAGTTTATATGACCCCACAATTTTCATTTCTTCATACTTGAACACACACATTCAGTGCGATTACAACCAGAACATTTTCGCTCGCTCTCGGAGACACCTGGAAAAATATAATGAACATTAATTGTACACGTAAGATGCTAAACCTCAACATCATTTGATAATATCTCAGTTTCATTCATAAAGTCTGTGGTATGCAAAGGTATCTGTTGTAATACAGCTTTCGTCAGTCCGACCACAGACGGCCGACCATGGACAGCTGTTTCGTGTTTCTTGCACGACGTAGACGCCAGACAGACCTGCCTGACTTCAGACTCCTATCCCAACTGTGTCGAACTTCGTACATCCGGAATTGACCGATACGACCGCTCCTTTGTCCCTACGGCACGGGTATTATGTAAAAAATCTATAAAACGTTAAAAAAACCTATAAGATGTCATTTTGCAGACTAGGTAGCTTTTAGGGTGCAAACAGTCATTCGACATTTGCTCGGATCGTTGTGAGCGTGATCCAAAGCGTCTATCTATGGAGGAACGAGTCAACTAAACTACACGCATTGTTGGTTGCATATGTTTTGTGCAACCGAGTGGTCTGTAGTATTCAACTGTGAGAAGAAAGTTAGTTGAATAGCAAGATCGCATCTGGATGTGTATTCGTCGCATGTGTATAAAACCACTGTGTGTGAAGAAATCATTACTGAACATTCTGCCAATGAAGTATATCTATTAGCTGTACTGTGCTGTGTTATTTGTGTTTTCCTTTCTGAAGAGAAGTTATGTTCAATGTTATATATTACGGGAAATCACCACCGCGCCAGCGTTGTGTGTAATTACTGTTAGCATGTATATGACTTGTAATTCGACAATGTACAGTGAATATAATTATTTATCTCCCTTATTTTTTAAATTCAGCAAATTTGCATATGTAATTTCTAGAATGGATTAGAAAAATTGCATGTGCAACTAATTTTTAGCCTTGATTTCAAGTAAGTGTATTTTAGACAAGAATCCAGTGGAATTATCATCAACACACATTATTAGCAGACAATGGCTTAGCTTAGACCTCCAGTAATGCCATCTCTGAAGCAGGTTTTACATCACATCAGAACCAAACATTGATAACTGATACATGATGACGTTTAGGCAACACGTACATCTACAAATGAGCTAGTAGTGCTAAGTTAAAATCTTGTCTAAAAACCTATATAATGTATAAAAAAACTAGTATAATGTCAGAAAATCGATATAACGCCACTTTTCAAGATACGTAATACCCGTGCAGTATCGAGATTGTGGAGAAATCTGTATAAGGAGGCTTCACACAGTTCTACTAAGCATGGACAGTTCAAAAATCGGATTAACAAAGTTTCTTTAGGCTTCTTACGACAGCTGCGGTGCCTCGGCATTTAGCTTCTGTCCATGCGGCTGCTTCGGTATAAAGAAAATGGTCTCACCTCTATACGAGGTATAAAGTCTATTCGAGTGTGACAGCACAAAGTGCCATTTAATACCAGAGCTGACTACTGTGAGAATGAAATTAATACAAAGTTCGTATTTTACAGTCACGTCACCACTGTGACCGCTACATGCCATCGATTCTGGCTGTATCAACAAATTCAGATTAGGTTAAAGGAGCAGCCTTACGATTTGTTGCTCTCCAGGATGAAAGTTCATACTACAAGCAGACTTGACATAAGTTGATTGTTTGACAGTTTTATCATCAAATTTGTATTCTTAAGGTTGCTGAAGTAATTTGAAATCCGAGTCGAAATTTGTTTCTTATACAAATGTCTAAGAATATAGTATCCTCGGTATCATTATATGTATAAAGAACTCCGAAGATAAGAGCGATGACACACACAGCGGTCTGTGCAGAGTCGGCTGCCGAATCCACTGCAGCTTCAACGTTGACACACACACAACACACAACGGCTTTTTAGTCGACAGCCAGACGGTCATTGAGAAAACGCAGTTGGGAGAGACCAAATGCAAGTTGTCGACTTTTAATTCGATCACTATATAATCTTTTCTGCAATGCTTCTGTCGATGACATTTTCAGTGGTAAAACACTTTGTACTAAGGCGCTTGAGCTTGTAAAAAGCGAGATGTGTGTGTCTTCGTCCTAATTGATTCTATATATTTTTATTAGCTAATTTAGTTAAAAATTCTCCTGGTTGGTGCTCGCTGCCAATGCTATTTTTAAAAAATTCGAGTATTGGTAATTGTCGTGTTATGATTTCATGACATGATACATTTTGCATAATTTCCACCTGTAAGTATTATCATTGATACGACGCTATTACTTTGGTAGGCATTGATAGTCAAATGAGTCAAAAGTATGCACTAAAACTACGCAGTTTCTGCGACAAAAACGTATAAGTGCTAATTTTCTAGATTAAACTGGTATTTGCCTAAATCACTGCAACCCGCACCTAGCCTCCGTGGTTAATGGGTTGCGGGTTCTGACGATACGGAGTATACCGAATATACAATCTCTGTAGCTGTCTCCCAATCTCAAAGTAAGTAACTTATGCAGCTAATGCACAAAAAATCGTATCGCAATTTCACATGAGGAGCATCAGTAACCTAAGTAGTGCGCCGGATAATCTCTTTTAGCCTTATTTTAAAAAAAACGTACCCCTTTTGTCGAGCCTCCGCTGGCTCCACACCATTTTCACGCTGTCAGCAGGATTTGGATTTTTTTCGTTCTTGTCTTCGATCACTCTGCCAAAGTCAACGTAATCGGCGTGACGCTTGGTATCAGATTTCGGTTCAGCAGTCGATGCAGAATCTATAAAAGAGTGAATTACTATTCTAACCTGTTCAAAAGGGACTAATTCCATAAGTATACTTTTAGCACGTGAACTGTCCGCTACGAGATATCTCGTAGGTTTATCGGAATAAGACAGCGCAAAGTACTATCAATTACCAAAATCGATCACTGCAAGAATGTAGGTTGAAACTGTTAAGATCTCAGTTAGCGTTTGTTATCCCAGTCACCACTGCGACTGCTAGAGGCTGGTGGTATAGTAGTGGTCTACTCGCCATTGAATAAACTAAACATAATGCGTTCATCGGTCCGACCATAGACAGCTGTTTCGTACTTTTTGGCAACTCATCAGCATGGTCCAGGCTTGGTTTCTGGAAGAACGAACAACGGCATAGCAGTGGTCTATTATGGTAATAGATGGCTCTTTGTGCTGTCTTATTTCGATAGATCTCATACCTTTGATAAAGGATGGTTGCTTGCTATGCTCGCATTCGTTCGGTTTCACGAAAAAACATTTCCTTAGATTGCAGCAATGAGCGTGTCCGTACTGGTAGAGTTTTCTTTGAAGCTCTCGTGTAAAACTATTTCTCAACAATGTTTGATATCTGGATATAATAGCTGTTCAGTCAACGTAAAGAGGTTCAGTGGTGCAGCGCTTTAACACTGAATATCAACAGCTGTGGCTACTGCTGGATAAATTTATCCGTTTGACAAGTATTCATTTGGTTGTCAGATTTGATAGCTTGCTATTTGAATGTTGCGAGAAGCCAACGCTATCCCATGGCTACTGTTTTTCAACATAAACGGACTGCAGAGCTAGATGGATTTTCAAGATGCATGCCCATGGAAGGGAAAGGAAGCGATTCATGCGCTTTCTGATTCCATTATCGAACATTGTTGACTGAGAAGTCGAATAAATTCGCCCGGATGTGGGTGCACCTTGAGTGAACGATATAACTAATGACAACGATGTCCGATTGTTGTCCCGCTAGATGGCGCTTGTGTGGTTGGCAGTCGAAGCTGTCAAACGTAGATGGGAAAAAGACATATTTGTTAGCACGAAGACTGGAGGGCGTAAACTACGTAACCGATACACGTATTTGTATGAAGCCAATTTTGTCACATTGGATGGTGTGGATCTTGGAAATCCAGTGGGCGTAGAACAAGACGTAAAGCGTGTGCGCATTGAAAAATATCAGCACAACCTACCGCAATGTTTACATGCATTACACTAACGTTTTGCCATGCTTTGTAGGCTTATTACTACAAGGTTTACTGATGTTATCCAACACTTATGCTTGCAATTCGTCCGAACTGTCATGACAGCGACAGAGAGTTGTCACATGCGCAGAAATCGAAATTCATTTCCTGGGCAATGGCAAAATTCATCTGCTGCACAGTGTGACGACTCACTTCAGCGTCGACATTTATGGTTTCACCCTCACTCATTTTAGTTTAACCTCCTATCTGAAGTCTTTATGTTTGCTAGAAGGGTCATGGAAAAGGTAACCGATCTTTCACGTTTTGGCGTCTTTTGATATGTTATTTCGTAGTCGCAAATATGACGAATATGATCCCGAGCCTAACTAGCGCCTTCTGCATTTAGCTTTCAAGATTCCCCCCTTTCCCCTCAGTTCAACATCAGGTCCTACCCGTCGACATTCCATTCCCGCCGTCTTCCTCAGTAGTAGCTCCACTGTCGCTTGGATCGGCAGTCCTTCTCCTCCTCCTGTGGCCCCTCCTTCTTTTGCTTCCGCGCCTCCTTCGACCTCCTCTCCTCCTATGCTCTCTTACAGGAGTCCCATCGCTTGCATCGCTGTAGTCAGTCTCGCAATATTCGCAACATTCGCTGTCGCTCAGTTCGCCAGCGTGATGACGCCTCCTCCTCCTTGAAAAAAAAAATGGTTTTCAATAAACGTCGGATATAAACTTCAATAGAAGCCACTACAATAAAGATATACAGCACATGGTTTTGGTGCTTCTTATTCAAGGTCGACCAATTTTGTAACCAAACGTATTCTATTCATTGCAATGAGGGCATGGTTGAGACCTGGTTCTGATTTCAGACTGCACATCTGTAACGGATTTGAAGCTAATATGCAGCAATAATATTTAGGATCATAGCTTTTCTTTAATGCTCCGAATACGTTGAAACCCTCAAGCAAAAATCGAAGAGCTCAAAATTTTTAGCTCAAACAATTTATAGTAATCGAAATTTCAGCCCAAACCAATATTAAAGGCGGCATATTTATCTACATGTAACCGGCGTCCTTTATTAAAGGCTCACCCGGTACAAACAAGTAGATTACCATACCTCCAATATTAGTGTCACGTGCGACATATACAATATCAATATTTTCTGCGCTTGAATATTTGTAACTATTTTTTTACATTTTTGACAAGTTCTAGGGAACTTATCTTCTAACCGCAAAGTCCTTATGACGCTCGAAAGACTACCCATTTAGCCTCTTGGGCAACTCTAAAATCCTCCACAAAAACCACTGAAAAAATTACCCTGAAGCGCTTTTCGCTGAAACCGGGCTAGACACATAATAGCTACTTTTGAGTTCTAAGTTCAGTACTGTCACAGAACGGTTATGGAAGACCAAATGCTTTAAGGGGAATATCTCTGGAGCGGAACTATCAGAATTTTGACAAAACCCGAACAGCCTGAACCCAGGACTACGGCAACAAATAGTATAACTGTATGAAGAGAGGATTCATTTATTTTTTATTCATTTATTTAGCAACATCCAACAGCCATAGCCAATTACAGGATGGATAAACATGAAAATATAAACAAATGCATGTTGTGGATGTATGTAGAGAAAGCTAAAACGCTGCAAAAAAAAACCTCAAGACAGAACTGCGAGGAAAAAAAGCGTTGTAGCTTTACCTACCCAGCACTCAACAATCTCACCGGTAAGCATTAACGAAAATAAGCATTAATGTCTCCCACAGTTGGACAAAACGAAAATATAACGCTATTAACTGAATTATAATTACGGCACATTATATAGATAGGGGAAAACTTAAGTATGCCAAGTCCTAGGCCTGGGTAAGTAAAAAGTTAAGTTTGTGGCGCTCATCTAGGAATTAAGAAGTTAAGTTGTTCTAAGATGACAATGCCATGGATGAGTTTGTGAATGAACTTAAGTGAATTCTTTTTGCGTCTGCTCTCTAAATTATAGAATTTGTGTCTCACTATGAGGAAAGCCAATAGCACGATATATCTCGTCAGCTTTGTATGAGAGGTATTTTAAAAACTTTCTTTGACCGGACTCTAAGCGGTGAATAGGTATATATTTGATGATGAGGATACCATACAAGGGACGCATACTCAAGCTTAGATCTTACATTTGTCAGTAACTATAGCCACACTTCATTTAGTTTTGTACGCCGCGCCGTTTGTTTTGTTTATCCACTTTTCTTTTAATTTTAATTAAAAAAAATCCTCAAACCACAAAAAAGTAAACAGCATTTAAAGCAAAACCAGTCAAATAATTTTAATGACATTGGCAGAAGGAATACGCATGCCTGAAAAATCAGTTCAAAAATGGTCTCAGCAGTAAAGCAAAAACTGCTTGAACGAGTCTCGAACCACCCTAGAACTGAACCAGAATAAATCTTGAGCACCAAATTTCATAGTAATCCAACAGAAACCCGAACCTCGCTGGCCAGGATACTTCACCGGATGTTACAGTTTACCTTCCCGAAAATTGCTGAGAAAGATACTCTCGAACTTGCGTAGAGTTATGTGCAGGAGCACCATCTTGCTGGAACCAGCAGCTATTAACCTGTGCCAAAGGCGGTTTTATAGATCATGTCGCAACAATTGGACATACCGTAAATAAATGCGCTTAATATTCTGGTACCTACGTAGAATTCCACATCATATATTAAACCCAAAACGTTCTTGATTACTGGATACTTTTTTAGCCAGTAGATTGTCATGATGCGAATGATGGGTGTTGCGGCGATTAAAGATACAATTACTAGTGACCATACTCTTGTCGGATCATGTTGTTTATAAGAGAAATTTAAATCTTCTTGACACGTTCGTGTGTACCAGTCACAAAGATGCCGGCGCCAGTAGCTATGCTTGGCAAATCCTGAATTTATAGGGGTGATATTTATTTTTATACAAAATAAATTGGGCTGTGGATTTGGTTACTACTGTATTTTTCTCAATTTGCCTAGTTGATATCTCAAAGTTCTGAGTAACCGCTTATTAAACTCTATTCTGAGCTTCCTCTAAAGATTCCTTTTTCCGAGACGTAACAGGCTTTGTCAAGCATTTGTTTGCAACGCCTTCTTGGAAAAAATAACAAAAATCAGAAATCATTTTTCCTTATAACCAAGAAAGTAAATGTAACATGTCATACATCGTTGAATTCGTATGACAATGCTATTAGAATATACATAGAGTATACTTCTTTTGGCCCATATAAAAAATAAAGTTGATGGTTTCGCAAACGAACTAACCGTCGTGCACAAACTTTAAATACACCATCATGTAGTTCCTTGAAGGTACTATTCGAAAAGTTTTATCTAATTTAACCTAAGCTGAATCTCCCACAAGTATTGAGATCCCCGTGGATAGAATCCTTACCTTGGACAACCTGTATACATTTTTTTTAGGATATTAATGATATGATGGAGCCATTGTCTCACATCAACAAAGATCTAAAATTTAAAAATTACCTTCCACTCCTCCTACGCCGTTTGCTTCCCTTCCTACGTCGCCTAGCCATGTAGATCTTGTTTGATATGTCCCCATCATCGGTGGACCTTCGAACCAAGTGTCCAAGATCCAAACCCAACCTGAAGTTACATCCAGTTCGTTTTATCAGGCCATTGTCGATACCGAACTTCAACGCCTTTTTCACCTGTCAATAAATTAATAAAATCAAGTGGAGGAGAATTTTTGCAGACATTTTTTCCAATTTCATAAAATAAATCTTAAGGCTTGACCACCAGTCAGTTTGAGCAGGCAGCTTGAGTATTGATTACCTAATCCTGCGGTGGTGGCATGGGGTGCCGTAATAGCGAAAGGATGCATCCTCAATATTTAAAACATTTTATTTTAAATTTTAGCAGCCTTTGAAACATCAAAAAGTGAAGTTGAAGCGACTTTTGGTTCTGTGCACTTTTTGTCGGACCTCTATACACTTACCATGACAACTCCATTCCTTAAAATAGCACTTAGATGAAGAAATTCGAAAAACTGGGAATTTTAATGTCATTCGTTTTTCCATCACTTCTTCATACATCAGAATGTATCTATGTTTCAACAGTTTTTGAAATTCCTCTCCTAGTAATGAGAATTCGACCAAACCCGGAATAAGAAATCCATTACCCGATTGAAAAATTAAATATACTTATAGTTGTGAGCTTACGTCGTTGATAGAAACTTTATCCTCCACGATGTCAGCGATCTTCTTGAGCGACGACCCTCTGTTGTCCTTGAGGTGGAGGATGGCCTTCATCACATCCGCTATCACCTTTGTTTTCTTTGATGATGGCATCCTGGTCAGCTCGCGTTCTTACGAAACCAGAAATTTAACCCAAAGTTATGTTCGAAATTTCGAAAATGAGAACGATGAATTTGGAAACCCCCGGATGTACCTACTCAATAATATTCCGCGATTATGAAAACTCTGGAAAAAATAACGTTCAAATTTTGTTCATGAGAAAGTCAGTGTCAAACTTTCCATCGAAACGGGATCTTCAATTGTTTCTCCTGGTGGATCGGTGATACAGGGTGTTGGTCGAGCTGTAAATTGATGTGAATTTTGGTGTTCTTATTAGTTACAGCTAATGTAAGGCACACGAGAGAGGCGTCAATAAACCCAAAATATGATATTTTCCTTGCTACCTTGGATATTTGCAATGAGAAACTTCTAAAGTGGAGCTACTGGGAACCACCCCATAGAAACCTGATTGGGAATGACTTATGACTATTTTTTAAATTCAGTACATTATAGATCTTAGTGCAGTCAACAAAATCAGCCACGAGCCTAAGTTTTCCGATGAGTATTTTTCGAGGTCTTGGCCCCATTCCATAAAAGTACTGAACTAGAGCTCATTACACAGCTGTTGAGAGCAATAAATGTGAAGAATATTGCCAACTTCTTTGAGACCGCCCACAGTGGTGCGACGAGTTCCACTTTGGAAAGGGTTAAAAAGAAGAATTTACCTCAACATTCTGCAACCCTTGTCCTCATGAAACAGAAATAGCTAGAGTAGCGACCTGTAACTGATCATTATAAGAAAAAATTGATTGATTTGTCAGAACATAAAGTGAAAAATAAATATGATTAATCTCTAAAACTTAAAAATACAAGTCACAAAAATAAAAAGTCGTGAAACTGAAACACGCACAAAAATTAAACGATACACTCTGGTTATTCAAAAATTAAAAACAAATACAGTGTGTTTCTTATATGAACCGAAAAAAAATATGGGTAATTGGGGACGCTATTTGATGATTTTTGGTGGAAACCATAATGCTCTAAGGGCTACGGGTACCTACAATGGCGCAGAACTATTGTGATAACTTTTTTGTTTGTCGAGATACTAGCACAAGATAAATTATAGTCGATTCTGTATAGCATACTGAATCAGACGAAATTAATGATTTGTACAATGACTTATGACCTTCCAAAGTCGTAAAATAACGCAGAGTGAATAGACAATTTTAATTCAAAATTCGAGTACAAAAAACCTGTACCTTTTTTTAGAATTAGTTGTATTTACAAAAGTTCTGTGGTTTATTGCCTTTACAACGGGATACTATACATCATAGAAATAAGATGATTTGCGGTCGATAGACGAGAAAACAACTGATTAGGTTCAGGAATAAAGAATTTATTTTTTCAGTTTTGTACGTTTTAATTTGGTGTTAACATATCATAAGGTATTTTCAAAATGACTGCCTTCATTTCTGAGACATGCTCGATATCTTGTCCGTATTCTGACGGTTGTTGTGTGTAGCAGGATCTCTTCTTTCATCTGATGAAAGTCAGCTTCAATCCTTTGCATTAGCACTTCTCTGTTGGGCACCTCTGTTGCATACACCAATTCCTTCGCTCGGCCCCAGACGTAAAAGGTGTCGGGTCTGTAGACCGTGGTGGCCAAGATATAGGACCACCCCTACCAATCCAGGCCGTAAACGGGTTGGACGTAACGAGCGGGGCAGCCATCATACTGGAAAATAATTGGTGCATCGGGTAAAATTGGTAGCAGCAGATCAAGCAACGCAATCTGCAGGAATTCCAGGTAATTTTCACCATTTAACCGGTCTGGCAAGAAATAGGTCCTGTCAGAGTCTGTCCAATAACGCTGGCCCGCACGTTGATGCTGAAACGTCTTTAAAATCAGCACTGTCTTTCCTTGTGTGGGTTCTGGTCCCGGTCT
Source organism: Acanthoscelides obtectus (assembly GCA_963669975.1). NCBI lineage: Eukaryota > Metazoa > Arthropoda > Insecta > Coleoptera > Chrysomelidae > Acanthoscelides > Acanthoscelides obtectus. The sequence goes on from CAVLJG010000004.1 coordinate 80,320,433, forward strand.
GCCCAATAGTGTAGATTTTGTAAATTCACGATTCATCATGGTTGAAGCCGGACTCATCTGTTCACAAGATCCTCTTCAAAAAGCTACAGTCGTCCACATCCGTGTGAAGAATGAATCTGCAGAACTCTTGCCTTCTCGTACTGTCACCTTCTTCCAGAGCTGTAACATAAATACGAATTCGGTTAGCACAACTGCACATGTGTCAAGGGCTAATGTTTATGACCATAGACTATCTTATGACTAGACTTTGACAAACTGTATACACGTGTTCATGAGAAATACGGATTTCAACTCTTATGCTTGTGACTGTGATTATGACAATGATTATTAAAATGTTGCATAAACCTGACAAAACTTAAAATTACATTACCTTGTACAGGACAGTCATGAAATGGATATTTCCGATTTGGCTGTAACACAGACCAGACTTTTTTCACCGACACAGCAAGTCTTTAAGCCACAACCCGAATACTTGTGGTAGGATCCGCATCATATGCTCTCAGGATTTGCTCATCAGTAGTCACACTGAGTTATCGACCACTCACCCTAGGCTCTTGAAAATTCATGCTCCCAGTCTCTCTCAGTCGCCGATATGTTGTTGCGAAGGTCCCATGGTGAGGTAACTGCCGATCAAGGTATCGCTGCTGGTAAAGTATTTGCGCTTCATGTGAATTGCAGTAAGCACTGCCATAAACCAGCAACATATCAGCATATTCCTCGTTACTGAACCTTGGCATTATGACAAAAATGAAACCTGATAATGACGGTGAAAACACTAACAATGACAAAAACAGAGACAACACTTCTGGTATGAGAGATAGTCATAGCTCGACTACCCCTAATTTCGTAATGCACTCTTTTATATATGAGATGATGAGGATCGTAATTGAAATGTAATTATCAGGTAAGCTCAGGAATCCAACACGGGTAATTAATGAGCTGCGATACCGGGAATACATACCTGTCAGGTTATGGGATTAGACCTTCATGGCAGCGGTTTAGAACACTGATGATAAATCGTTTTAAGTAAGATAATTGCTTGTTGAACCAAATAGTACAATTATTGTAAACCGTTGTTATTAATACCCGAAGACGTCTTATGGAAATCCAGTTATCGGATGTCATTAACTTCAAATCCACCTGCATAAGAGGTATTCCTAATCTTTGTACTCCTTGGCCCTTGCTAACTTCATTATTCTCAACAAGTGGAGGCAGTCATTTCGAAAAGACTGATTCAAATTACATAACAATATATAAATCGCACAAAAAATCATTAGCTCGACACACTCTTTCCATTAATTTTCATTGGAAAGGCAAAGAAACACGAAACTTTTTGGAATAAAACTAAGTATCACCAGAGGTATAGGTTTTTCGTAATCGAATTTTGAATTTAAAGTTGTTCATTCACTGCGTGCTATTTTGCGACTTTGGAAAGTCATAAGCCATTTTATGGAAAAGCTTTGTACAAACCATTAGTCTCATCTGATTCAGTATGCTATACAAAATCGACTCAAATATCTTGTGTTATTATCTTGACAAACAAAGAAGTTATCACGATAGTTCTACGCCATTGTAGGCAATTCAGCAAAAAAAAATGAAAAAAATCATGTCTCGGAAACCGTAGCCCTTAGAGCATTACGGTTGCCACCAAAAATCATCAAATAGCGTCCCCAATTACTCATATTGTCGGTTCATGTAAGAAACACCCTGTATATTTGGAATGACAACAAAAGTGTCATCACTCGTACTTTTATGGAACAATGAAATCCAACTTTCCAATATAGTCCTGTAATTTGTAAAATATGAAGTAGTACTAACATATCGTGTTTGAAACTTACATGGAACACAATACCTCGTACTAGCACAAGCTACAAGTAAATTCACCTGTAATGATTACATCATACTTTTTATGGAAATTTTCAGACTGGTTCAGTCGTATGATTGGCTTTAGCTAACTAAGTTTTGCATCCGTGATTTTTGTATTGATGGTAGCAACGGTACTTTCGCTTGAATCGTTCAATTTTGGTTGAACTACGACTGTCAGGTTATGTTTCTTTAGAGTGGATTATTACGAGTTCCTCCAAGGATACCGTATCTGTTCCTGAGTTTCTACGGAAAATATATTATTAAAGGATATATCGGAATGCCGCTAAGCATAATGAAACATAATAGGTATCAATTTTCACTTCCTGAATTATTAATCGAACAAAAAAGGATCATAGCTTGTTCCTTTTGGTATCTATGTAAAACATTATTTGTTTGATTCGTTTATACTACTATAATTCTAGAGCAAAAAGAAAATCCACAAATAACAAAAACAAGTTACATTAAACATAGAAGCTAAAATGTCTCGTTAGTAAGATACAGGGTGTTATAAATTTCTACGCCAGATATGAGCCTGAATAAGATAAAAACATTAATTCTGTTCAAACAAGACTTTAGTAAGATAAGGTAACCTAATAACTAGGGCTTTGAGTGATAACGACAACCAATTATGCGATTTACCAGAGGATTTACCAGAGGACTCGAGTTTTGTCTAAAGGATTTGAAAGTATTTTAATCAATTTGATTTCCATAGTTTTTTTTTAGCGTCTTTCATAATAGAATCTCATGGCACTAGAATAAGATCTTAAAATTACTATTTGCTACCGTTAAAGTTTCGGCTTGCCCTTTTCAGTATTCATTAAAAAATGTTATGCGACTCCAATATTTTGCATTCTTTAATTGATGTTAAGGAATACAAGTCTGTCAACAAACATTAGATTGGGACTGAGTGTCCAATAAAAGACGAAGTGAAATGAAATAAATCAAAATTACCTCACGACCGTCCAGGTAAGAACCAAATGTTGAGGTACATGATATTTAGCAACGCCTATGACTATAATGTATAATAACACTTATTGATAAAAAAAATCACTTAAATAGTTTGAGATGAAATTTTTGCGATCCACAGACACCTTTACTAGCTTCGACAACTGTCTGGAACACTAGGATTGTATGGAAATAAAAGTACAAATTTAATGGAAAATGTCAATAAATGACAAACTGACAGCTTAAGCCTAATTATTTGTATTATGAACTTGCATCCTGACTACTGACTACGTAATTTTGGTTACAAACAAACGGTTTGCTTGCTCCTTCTGCCTAGTCCGAATTCGTTGATCACAGTATGTATAATTTGAAGCTTATAAAAATGTTTGACAAATTCTGAAAAGGTCAATTATGACATGTTGACCCAGGATTTTGAACAATTTTTGATACAATTTTAGGCCTATCGACATGCAGGTTGGTTAAAACGGGCCGTTTTTGAATGAGATTATGCAAGAAAATGAATGTTACCTAACGGATGGAAAAATAGAGTATTCCCTGAACTATATGAACTTCTCGCTATAATTCCAGAGCAAGTGCAAATTCGAACGATCTGTGGGATGCAGAAAGAACACCTGCTAATAAATAAATAACTAGGTTTATCTTGTAGCTGATCTACTGCGGTTGAGGGAGACCTTCCCAAGGTTGATGTGAATATAAAATGCATCAGTGCAAGATTTAATGCGGTTTGCAACTTTGATAGCACAGGCCAACAAAAGTGAGCCGTTTCTCTTACCCAGAAACTAAACTATATGAATTCGAGGCCCAAATCACTGAATTTTGTTGTTGGAGAAAACAGTGTGCCCTAAACTCCATCACATTTATTCAGCAAACCCAATTTTACAAATAGAAGAATAATATATATATATATATATGTTTATATCAACAAAAACAAAAGCAAGGTCTCTTTACACATATGAGCGCCTAATTTCAAAAACCTGTATGCGCCCCAAAAACAAAGCGATGCACTTATCATCGTTATTTAAATGACAAATTATTTTGGACACTAATTCGTAAACCGCATGTGAAGTGCTTAAACCTTTCCTAAAACCAAACTGACTCTTAGATAACAGCTTATTGGAGTCCAAGAATTCAACCAATCTAATCTTGAGGCAATATCTTTGCTAAGTTTGAGACTACACTTATTGGTCTATAGTTATTCATATACCCTTTATCTCCTGCTTTGTGAATCGGTGTTATAACCGATGTTATAACCGATGTTTTAAATTGTTTAGGTACTTTTCCCGTTTTAAAAATCATATTCATTATATGAACTAAGGGATCCAAGAGATATACAATACATGTAGTTGTTTGATTATTTTAGTCGTTAATTTATCTATTCCTGGAGAGCAACTATTTTTTAGACTCATTATACAGGGTGACTTTGAAGTTGAGTCATTAATTTTCAGATAATGATTGTAGAAGGAAGATAAACCAAAATATGTGTATAAAAATAAAAAAAATATAAAAAAAAAATTTTACCTTGTTTTATAAAGTATCCTCCCGACAAGTATTTCAGTGCGGACCTGTATTTGATCGTGAGGTCCCCTGTGAGGTCTGAAGTCACCTGATTCACGAGCCCGTTGTACTACATTAACAAAGGCACGAGGGGTTGGTTGCACTCGATTGGGAAACCGATCCGCATAAACATGTGCCATTTTTTATTTCGTTTGAGCCACGCAACAGACACTATTCACACGCGACTGTATGTACGAGTATAACTGAACTGAATAAAATAAACATCGTTCCAAATTCTTTCGCTTTTTTGTTTCCGATGCAATGAACCGATAAGGTGGATTATATCCGTTGTTGCCAAACACGAGTACATGATATTATTGAGACAGGGCGGTACTCAAACTTCCAAAGGGCTATAACTTTGTTACTTTAATTTTACCAGAAAAATGGTAAAGGAAAAAAACATTTCTTTTGATCATATCTACTCACTGTTAAAATAAATGACTCAACTTCGAAGTCACCCTGTATATTCAATAAATTCAATCCTGTAGCTCATACCTTCAGGATACCCTAACCTAAAATATCAGAAATAGCTATTTTTGGCTATGTTTGGGCTTACGTAGCATGAGACCATAGACATCATCTCAAAGTACAAGCCTTGGTCTTCAAATAATGTTGAGTTTGCTCAAACATATTTTTTATCGCCGAGATATGGCACTTTTTAAATTTCCATTTTTCTGATCTATATCGGTTCAGCTGTGATGGAGTGAAAATATTTTTCATTGTAAAAAAATTGCAATCGAGGGTAAGGACGTTAAACTTTGCCTTGATAGGGTAGAGTGGGCACACAAGCAAATATTCCACCTCTTCTTCTAAATACGGTGTTGCCACATAACCCTCTCTATTTTTCTTTTTAGTAACAACCGTATGGAAATAGGGAAGGGTGAGGAAAAAATGAAAAGAAGGAAAAGTCACGCAAACACGACGAAGTATGAAGTTCTGTTCCGTTCTGGTATTTATTTATAAAACTTTTCTGAAATCTCAATGTTTTTATTCCAGATATGCCGGATTTCGGCCTATTGTCCAGCAAGACTGTGACGGAGGTGCTCATGTTGGAGATGAAAATGTCTCCCAATGCCAAGACATATCTTGTATCAGGATATCCTAGGAATATGCGTGATGTAGTAGAGTATTCCGAAAAGGTAGGTTTATTATTTTTTATTACGGTTCCACTCTGAATAAAGAAATTTCCGAATGCCACTTTATGAAAGTAATGTCCCACCTCCGAGACTCTTCCGTTTTGTGAGATTTAATGTGAGTCATTGAAATCCAAGTCTGTTAGATAATTCGTTCCGTAAAAATCAAAAATTGGCGCCGTATTAGTCTACCAAGCAAGGTTAAAATTCCGTTTAACATACTCTTCGGGATCAAGTGTCAACTTGAAAGAAAAAATGATTCAAATAGCCTTAAGAAGTTGCTCCGGAACAAAAAAAATATATTTTGCTTTAGCAAATTGTTTAACAGGTGTTTACCCTATCGGCAATCTCTTGAATTGAGTGTGGGATTATCGAGAAACGTGATTATGAAACAAATCAATTTAGAGTTAAAAATGATGTATGAAAGTCACTAATTGCTCAGTATTGAATAAGCAGTTGTAGCTGACAAACAAGTTCCCCACATTCTCCTTAAATTTACTTCCAAAGCTAAAAATATAATATACAGCACATATAAGTAACTCGATCATTACCAATGCTGAACGAGTGTTATTTATTTGTAAATTATGGATTGTTCTATTTGTATCATTTTAATGGAGGAAACTAAGAATTACTTGTAGTAATCTAAAAATAATCAGGAAGACTGGGACCAATTCAATTATCGTGGAGGCCATGTTAGCGGAAAACGAAAAGGTTCTTTGTAATGTAATTTCCAGTTGTAGTTTTCAAAACAGCCTATGGCTATTTCTAGTGACTGACCGGACACTTAGATGGTGAAGTATTTTCTCAAATTTCAGCACGCTCGTAGGTGTATTTTTCACTTCCCAAGTAGCACAGGGCATTGGCCTAGCATTGTTTTTATATTGGATCAAATTTCATACATTGGCACTAGCATTCCAATCAAACACCAATATCTACCCTATATTGGCTAAACTTTGGAAAATACATTATTTGGTTTTCTCTTTTAGGCGATATTGGCCCACTATGTTATGTTGCGATATAGATTTCATAATATTTACACACTATTGTAATTGCGTTCTTAAACACAATTTTAGATAAATGTTGGGACAACACTGTATTGATAGCGGAAGTGCAATATTGTTAAAACATAATATTGGCCAAATATTTTCTTCATATAACACTGAAATAGTCGACCAATATCACTCCAATGTCGTTTGTTGATCGTTCAGCGAATATTCATAATATTAAATTTGTCCTATATTGGTTTACTTTTGGAAAATACAACATTTGATTTTATCTTTTGGTCTACATTGGCCCAATATGCTATTTTGCGATATGCATGGCAGAATATACATAAGCGCAGTATTGTATTTACGTTCGTAAATAAAATATTGCAGATACATTTTGGCATAATAAAGAGACATTGAAATATATATGTGATCTGATTCGGCCAGGCAATGAAGCCCTACAATATTTTTATAATTATTTCGGACAATATACGAAGTAGATCTTGCAACCAATATTGGATTTCAATATTGAGTCAATAAAGAACCAGTATTTTTATTATTATTTTATTACTTTATTGGGACAGTAGTTACATTCTTACATATAAAAAATATTGAAAATTAATTTTGAGCCAATATGAAAAGAATCAATGCTTCAATGATGCAAATAAACTTTGAAACATGCAACCAATATTGAATTGTAATATGCCAATAAAGAAAGTCCATATTGGGTTGATATAACAAATCATTATTGTACCAAAGTATCCAAATGTTTCTTGCAACAGTATCGGAAAGTTAGTTTGGTTCAATTTATAGGTAATATTGTTACTATATTGGGACAATTCACGTGTGCTACTTGCATTCGGATAATTCTAAACAAAACGGGACCTTAGTAATTATTGTATTCGAGCTATACGCAATTTAACATCTGAAAAACCCATGAGAAAAAAGCCTTATCATTGAAGTTGTCAAATGTCTAAATCAAAGTGCAAGACTTTCCCCTACAAGACTTCCCTGAAGAGTACTTTTTAGCTTAGTTTGCCGTAAAGGAAATTTTGTCCTTGTTTGGTAGACTTGTTAGATGCGGACGCCTGATTTTAGCGGACTGTATAATCTGGATGGATATAAAAGCTCCTAAGCTTTAATCTTTTGTCTTTCGACACGTTGTTAAATCATCCTAACTAAAAAGAGAATCACGTACGTCACTCCAGCTCAAAGACCTAGGTCTCAAGACATGCCTGTCCTTACTGAGAAGCAATACGCTCAAAAACTGTATTTTTTTACAGATTCAAATAGTCCAAGGTGTCATACTGATATCGTGGCGACAAAAAGTACTGGAACGACAAATAGACTACGGTGCCAAATTAGGTCAAGTTGTTTTATCACTAGCTCGTATGGAACTAAACAATTTCTACAAGAACGTCATACCTGTGGCGGAGTATTTCGACCAAAGCAACATGTTGATATCGGTAAGTAATCACTTGTGCGGGGGTGGGCGAAAAATCTGACGATCTCCACATACCAATGGTTTACCAAAGTTCCCATACAATGAATGATGGTGAAAAACCCCTAGGCTACCGGCTCATGCGCAATGTGTACTTAAGATGTCGCTCTACCAAACTGGTTCACCCATCTTCTATCAGCCACAATGACCTATGCGTCCGAGTATATGCACAAATTGCCACTTATTTTCGTCGGTCTGTCGATCTGTCGGTTTGCCTGACCGCTAACCCTTGGCTCCGCTATAACTTGGAAAGTATCAGTCGGATTTTGATTACCACTGTTCCAAGGATGAAAAAATGATTTCAATTTTTGAATAATTTTTGCAGGGGTTAACATTTTGGGGCTGAGGGTGTGGGTTGGTGTTAGTATAATAATACGCCTTCAGCCTGGATAATGCTAAGCACCCATTAAATAAATTTTACACATCATAGGTTTTCCCGTATATTTGTACCTACAACATAAAATGATGAAATATTTTCAACACAAGCGTCATTCGCAGACACGTATATCTGTGTCGGGGTCTGATCGATGCGCTGGTTGCTGTTGGTAGGGCGGGGTAAACACTCCTAGATCTCAAAGTTAAGTTGTCAAATGGGTGGGGACTATGGACTATTTATATGGGCCTTTATGACTGACCTGATCCATTTTTAATCTACATGGGCTAACTTATGCCGAACATAATCATTTATGATCACAGCGTGGCTTGGGAAACTAAACAACCATTAATATCGCATTCCATGTTTGGTCGAGAGTATTGTGTTCAAGGAAGCCTTTGGTAATCAGATGTTTTCTCCATGAACATAATCAACACAGCACCTAAGCAAATCAAGTCAGTCAAACAAGCCCACAGATATCCTTTCTCTGCCCTAGCGTTATTTAACCCGCCTGTAGTCGCGCCCTGATTTTGTACTCTGTTGATCGCGCTGGGTCTATCAGACCCAGGCGAACTTTCCGTTTTCTTTGGTACAAAAAAGTCGTTCGCCTAGAATAACGCATGTACCAGTATATTTTTTGACATATGTCAACTAATACTTTCAACGATGGAAGATCGACGAAATGAAATGCGTTTATTGATATTTCTCAATAGATCTACATCAAAATGTCAAACCAAAAGCAATCAAAAAAAGAAAATAGTGAAATAAAACATTGAACGCAAAGATGTTGATCGATAAGAAACATTGACTTAACGAATAATGACAAATTAATTGCTGTCATTTTTAGAACCTATTTTCACCCCATAAGAGTCTTGACACTGCGAGAAACCTATATTCAGTCGTGCTGGGTCTTAAATCCGAAACATGGAACAACACACTCGGCTTTGCGACTGCGCTGACACTAACAACAAATATACAATCTTCATCACACTATAGGAAGGTAGTGGGGAGGAGACATCGGCCAGTGTTGTCACATATACGCAGTGGTAGGTTTTAGAAGCATATGGGTCAGTCGGACTCGGCGCGACTACAGGCGGGTTAACACTGTCCATCTGATAACGTTGTTCCTTCCCACATCTGCACGGCAGCGCCCACTGCGGTACCGCTGCAGCGAGTTGTCGTTTATTCCGTGTATGCGTCTTGTTCGCTGCACTGCGGATAGATTAGTCAGCCAGACCGGTACGCCGATCAGTGAGCATTGATAGCAGGAGTACGCTTATTGAAAACTTTTTTCAATCATTCAGTTTCAAAGGCTCTCTGCAATCACCATCTAGATTGTCTGAGACAAATTCATTGAGGTCTGCAATCACCAGGCGCACAGTCAGCCGGAGGAATTCAGGGTTATTTCTGACGTCAGCTAATTGAAACTGATGAGTACAATAGCAGTAGCAGCAAATATTTTTCGAAAATGATTAGGAGCTTTTGACACGTTTATATGTTCGTCACAATTAGACCGATTTTAAAAAACTGCAAACCTTTTTTATCCTTGTCACAGTAGTAACGTTCTCTGAAAATTTCATTAAAATCCGAGCGGTACTTCTCAAGTTATAGGTGGTTATAAAACTAGCGGACAGTCCGACAGACTGACCGGCAGACAAATCCTCGGAAATGAGTGACATGCTTTTTCGTGATGTACATGTCATATAACATCCAAAAAACATAATACAGTGGACCCCCGATAATCCGGCACCTGTCTAATCCGGCGCCCCCTGTAATCCGAAATGTCTTTGAATATGTATTACATACATACGTGTTTGACAATCTTCGCTAATGTAGATCACGCATATTTTTGAAAGTCGTCATGGCATACGTTTAATGACTATTACCGGAGAGAAACTTTCTAACGATGCCACCTGCATAGAGCCCTTTAAATTAAGATTTTTGCAAAAGGTGAACGATTTAAATCTTGACCCGTCACAGGTATGCAATGCAGACGAATCAAGGCTTTTTTGGCGTGTGATGTCTAGCAAAACTTTCGTTTCTTGTAACAAAAATCCGTACCTGGACGAAAAGTAAGTAAAGAGCGTGTAACCATACTACCATGTGCTAACGCTACGGGCATACACGCGCTTAAGATGATTCATTGGGAAATCTAATAAACCACGGGCATTCAAAAATATTGATTTACCTGTACATTATTACGGAAAAAAAAGTTCATGGATGACAAAAGATCATAATTTTCTTCAAAAAGCGATGTTGCTTCTTATTAACGCTACCGGTCATCCGTCTGAAGAAGAACTAACTGAGGATAAATGCATCATTGCGATGTTTCTTCCGCCAAATTGCACTGCACTGATTCAACCAATGGACCAGAATATCATTCAGTTTGTCAAGCAAGACTATAAGAAAAACCTACTTCTGAGAGCCGTATCACAAGACCAACCAATAGAAAAAACTTTAAAAGAATTTAATAAGAAAGACTTGGTTTTTGCTCTTTGTCAGTCGTGGAATGCGTTACCGTCATCAACTATTTAATCGTCTTGGAAAAAGTTATGGCCAGATATAGTCACCACTCCTAGCAACGTTCCACAAATCAGTATTACTTCGGAAGTTATAGAACAAGTCGCTACTGAAACACAAATAAGTCCGGAAGATTTGGAAATATGGTGCCGTGGAATGGATAAAGAGGAAAATGTTGGTCATGAAATGTCTGACGAAGAGATTATAAAAGACGTTTCTAATTATACAACAAACAATCAGAAAAAATAACGACGACGTGATTGCAACTGCTCCACAAGTCACGGAACAAGACGCAATTAACGCCTTTGAGCTAGGTTTACAATGGGTTGAAGAGAATGGTACATCTCACAACGAACTTTTACTTTTGAGAAGGCTGAGGGACAAAGCTCTGATCTCGCGTTATAACAACCTTAAACAAAAAAAAATCGATGAATATTTCCAAGCTTCATAATTTGATAAATTCATTAATGATTTTGATTAATAATCCTTGATTACTTTGGTACACATGTATGTGCATGTATGCTTAATTTTATAATAAAACGTAAGCTCTCTATTGTTATTTAATTTACTAAATTCGACATACATGTATGATTTGCACTTCAAGGTACATACATATACATAACATATATAATCTTACCATTGGATATGTAATTTGACGGATTACAAGGTACTCTTTTGTAAAAAAATCCGGTCTATAGGGGGTCTTAGGCAGTGCTCTATAATCCGACAAATTCGATAGTCCGACACTGCCCTGCATAATGTTTGTCGGATTAGCGGAGGCCCACTGTATCTCGATTTCGAAAGTTTCCGCGATTACAATACTTTCTCGCCAGTTTTGGCAGAGAAAGTCAGGAAAATTAAAACAGTTAATTTCGACGATTCATTGACAGACTGCTGCTCTTTTTTGGGAATATTTGTGCTGCTAATGTAGAGGGTGCATTAAAACGCTTCTTATCCCGGTTATATTTACCCATCATTAAACAACAAACATCAAAATATTATATTTTCTACACATTTACCATAGAAACAGGGCTAAGTGAATATAGCTAGTCAAGTTTCAATTTCATTTGAGTTTTCTAATCCGTTTGACTCATTCTGTTTTGAACTTTAGAAATTTTGATGTCGGCGAATTTGGCTGAATTACACTTCATAAAAGTGTATCAGGAGATGTAATGAAGGCAAGGGAAGCATATAGTCTATATACTTGACGCCATGTTTATCTCATTATCAAAATTGGTTGTACTGATGTTAATAGAATTTGGAGAGCTCCTTGATTTCTGAAATTGGTTCAGTAGCGGCACAACTATGAGATCAAAAGGCATAAAAATTTCAGACATTTTTCAAGCGGCGCTTTTGTATCTTCTGGAAAAGTCAATTCGTTATAAAAAAAATCCAAGATTTGTTATGCAATGCAGTTCAGGCTCCAAATCCCTTTGAGGTATTGTTAAAAAATTCTTGCGGGGATAAATAATTTTAAGATTTGATAAAGGTACCGCATTTGCGTATTTATGTAGGATCTTCGGTTAGAGCTCATGGGAAATTCGAAAATACACGTTATACGTATGTGTAGGAAGTGCTCAGTCCATTTGTTACTTATTTTTGTTTAACAAGGGTTTCCAGGAACTCTTTCACTGTTCCCCAAATACAGCCATTTTAAGAACCGTTTCGCCAGACTTTCCTACAATTGTAGGATGCTTTTATGGCATCTTTGATTTTCATAATCTTTTCTCTCCTTCAGAAAGGTTGGGGTATTTTCAGAGTCAGCGCTCACCTAATGTGAGGTTATGAATTTTTTGTGAATCCTAAGAAACTGACAATACAGACGATAAAAATAAAGTTTTATCAGCCTGAAATTTCAATAAGAAAATATAACCTCAAAATAGAGCGCTAACACGAAGTAGCAGAAATTAGAAATACCTGTCTTTCTGAAGGATAGGAAAAACTATAAAAATCAAGTAGGTCAGCAATGCATCCGATAGTTGCAGGAATGACTGATACGGCCCTAAGTCATGCAAAAAATGTCCTACTATTTGACTCCATTAATCAACAGATATGCACTTTAAGTTCTACGCAGTTACATAATCAATGTTTATATTTGCTCCCGCCATACCATAAATGTGGTGAGAAGGTGTATGCAAATGATTACGCTCATTACCCTTTAACCACTGTACTTCCTGGGAACGGAACAGGAATTTTTCGTTTGACACGCGAGCCGATATGCTTTAGAGATAGCGACTTGTGTTTTCTCTGGGCATGTGTGAAACTGCTTACAATTATAACTTTTATTATTTTGCTTCAACGCGGAATTTGAGTTTCATATGTAGTTTTCTCAGGAAAACTTGATATGGGACGGTAATCTCATAGAGTTTGTCAAATGTGTTGAGAATAAGGGGTTCAGTATAGGGTATTATCGTCCTTCTCAGTACGTACCGCTTCTGCAAACTGTCGGTTGCATATGTAGTAAACACAACCAAAGTCTTTATGTCATGGCATATATACTGCAATGCGGACTAACGGATTAAATTCGCCGCATCGACAGCTTAGACTAGAATTGAAATAGCTCCGGATGATCAACAGTGTGACTTCAGTACATAGTACTGTAGCAGATTTATTACGGCATAAGTCAATCCACGCTTTATGCACTCAAATAGCTGAATTTGAGGATCGCTTCCGTTTGTCCAATTATTTCAATTCTTTAAGGTAGCGATAATTACACATTGACATTACTAGACTATATCATAGCGCGAATATTACGGCGTACTATTTAAAAAATGAGGTCTTCATCATCACGCAGCCTCAAGCACACCTTAGCCTTGCAGACTTGCACTTGTCTAGCCACTTCCTGGTGCTTGTTCAAGGATTTCCTTCTACAAAATTTAAGACTCCTTCAGTTTGCATCATTCGGGGGCGTCTAGGTCTCCCACTGTGCCCACATCGACATTGCCGCGAAAGTGCCTGTATCTCTATCGTCTGGGAAAGCGATCTTAAAACACTCGCGAAGCCTCGATGACACATTGAAGACTCCCGTCATAAATTCAGCGATGCTGGAGACTCAGTTGTTCTCACTTTTATCACTCTCGATGTACATGTTGTAGTTTATGAACGTTTTCTCAAGCCCCACGAAATTAAATAATTTTTTTTATAAAAATCAACTACGACAAAGTTGTACTGTTCTCCCCAAGCTGAGCCATGTATTACATGAGAAATTAGAATTAGAAACCACCGTCGCATTACCAACAAGTGCCAAAATTTGCGGTTTGCCTGGGCTCGCGACCATAACTTTTTTGCTATTAGTCGGATCTTTTTACATGTGGTTTTATTTTGAAGGTCTTACAAATACCTAGAAATCTTATATGAAGAGTTTTTCCGTTCCTGCCAAAATTTTCGACTGAATCCCAAAAAACACGTTTTCTCATTCTTTGTTGTCGAATAAAAAGTTTTCTCACAAAAATTGGTGTACCCATTTTATGCGTCCATGTTTTGAATACTCCCTTGAACAACTTGCACCAATAAAACCAGACTTTACAATTATTTCGCAAACCAGGGGTATTTTCGTCTAATATGATTAGACTATGACAATATAATAATGACATGGAGATGATCTGATCATGAAGCCAGGAAGTGTCATGGGAACCCATCGAATAGAGTCTCGCTTGATTCCTAATGACAAGTATTCTTACGGTCTGATTATTTCTTCAACTATTGTGTGAAAAGTACTCGTCTATAATAACTATATCAAATTTCAACTTATCAATTGGGCAAAAATACCTAATAGTACGTCTCCCGTATTTACAAGAATATGTTATATTTTTTGTTTCCTTTATGCATCGTATGCATACATATAAATAATAACTTACTTCAGTAAAACAGTAACAAAGACCTTTAAGTAGTTATTTCCGATTTTTTTCACGCATTCTTATTTATGTTATCCGTTTAAATTCGGCGATATGATATACAAATTCTAAGAAAATTCACTTTTTTATGTATAAACTCACTATTTCTCCCTATTTGAAAATCTCACTTTTCTCATATAAATTGATGATTTGGGCCGCAATGATTCCTGTAAATCAAAATCGTGTCGACAAGTTCGATGTTGCTGTACGAGTGTGTCATTTTTTTTTCGAACAGATTGGGAAATACATTTTTGTTTACCTACGCTGCCGGCGGCGACGCCTGGGTTCAGTACTGACATGCGTCGTACCTTCTCACCTTTGATCTGATAGAGATATACCCGAGAAGGTTTGGTTTTGGTTTGATTGATTTTGCAGAGCGTAATACCTCTGTTATCTTAAGACTTTAGTGTAACATATATTATGTTACTATAAAAAATCGATGACCTTTTCAAGATCTATACGACGTGCAAAGGAAAGTCTCAACTTTATTTTAAATATAAGATGTAGAACCGGAATAAGCTAAGCTAAAAGCTAAGTTTAAGTTTCACAGCATGCCTTAGCAACAGAATACGGCACAGTACTCTTACAATAAATAAGAAATTCTTTATTAACATGAGCGCATTAGTACAGAAAATAAGTTATTACACAATAACATACATATATCTCACAATCCACAGCTCGTATGTTTCCTTTCCATGTGATTCTACTTACAACGTTTGGTTTCCCGTCAATATAGTTTTACTGCGTTATAATGCCGCGTGATTAACCGAATTGGTTTCTAGTGAATATTTCTTGGGAATAAACAATTCATTGGACGAATTACATCCATGGAAATGATCGGTTGTTAAATGCTAGAACAAGTCAAAGTTTCTGTGAATGATATATTTATGACCGAGGGTCTTATTAGTTAAAAACATGTCCGCAGATGTTCTGGTTCTCAACGAATTCAAACGAAGCATAACTAGATGTTACCAGAATATTGTCCTAAAATATTCATGGATCACCACTATGTCGGTGGTGCCACGCAAATACCCAGAATCAAATGAAAGTGAAACGTAGAACTCCACATGGTCTGGCCGAACCTAACCACATATATGTTTAAATTTCTATTTATTGTAGGACGTTTCGGCATTTTTTTTTTTTTAGTTCAAGTGACAACTCTGGTGTCAATATGTTTTGTTTGTCTTCCAGATAAAATTTTGTTTGTTTTTCCCCTCTTCACATTCCTATAAAGTGTTATTACAACTCTAAACGGTCCTGCAGTATGCTGAGATCGTTCAAGGTCACCATTGCTATTTTGATATGGAACCACATAAAACCAGCAAAGCCGAGGACGGACTGGTGTATGCATTCCCGTTGTTAAAAGAACGTCCAGCCTCCCAAAGCGAAAAGAGAACAATTGTCGCAACACACCATCTAATTGTTATGCAATATTCGACTAAAGTGCTGCATGTGCATTGTTTATGGATTTAAAATGCGAGATATAGTACTTCGACATCAAAAGGGAACTACGTTGTTTGTCTTGTGAGGAAACAATACAAGACACGACAGTTTGACCTTGACATTGCGAAGTAAAACATCTGCGCATTCGATATTCAATAACAAGTTATACGATAAAATCGTTAGTTAGGTTGGAGAATATCAATTGGATCTTTCCTTCAAGGATACTCATCCAAATTTTGTCAAAGTCTACAGAAGAAAAACAACAATTTTCTTTCTATTTCTTTTATGGACCGTGACAAATGTTCAAATTCTTTGACTAATTGATATTCTCCAACCTGACTAATGAATCTATTTTTATCCAGTTTTTTTTATCGTCTGTAGTTGAGGCTCAAATGCGCATATTACTTTTCCGTCTCAAGCTCAAACTATAGTATCTTAGACTATTTCCTCACAAGACAAACAACATGGATCCCTTTAGATTTCCAGGTACCATTTCACGTATTGTGAGCAATCATTTCACCAACTGTCAAAAAATGTGTTCGTAAATTCATATTTCTGAATCTCGGTGCGTTCATGCCTCACCATACTAACAACCAATCCATAATACATTTGACAGTGATGGGATGGTAACCATTATGGTAGATTGGCGAACTTGGCAGAAATATGACCCATATTGATCTGATTCCCGTTGTGAATTGGGGGCTGTGTGGATGTTTTTTGACTTTTAAAACAATGTAAACATTAACGATTCTCTTAGCTTCCAACTGTTAGACAGGGCCAGTCTAATCAAAATTGTAACTAATATCTCATCAAATGCCATTGGAGAGGATGGTTTCTCTATGAGAGACCTAAAGTTATGTATCCCATTTTGTACAAATGCCTTGCTGAATATAATCAACACATGTATTTTGGGGGGATTATTTCCAGTAATATGGAAGAAAGCTATTGTTAGACCCTTACCAAAAATAGCAGAACCTAAAGAATTTACAGACTTGAGACCTATTATAATATTACCCGCTACATCCAAAATTTTAGAAAGGCATATTTATAATCAAATTAGATTTTTTTGTGACACAAACGATATCATACCCGATAGTCAATCCGGTTTTAGGAAAAACTTTAGCACAAGTACATCATTAGTTAATATCTTGGATGATATCAGACATCATCAAGAACAAAAAAATAGGACGTGCATGGTTCTTCTTGATTTTAGTAAAGCGTTCGACACTCTGAATCATGAAATGTTACTAGCTAAGTTACATTACCAGGGGTTTTCGCAGAGCTCCATAAATCTAATAAAAACATACTTAAGCAACCGTTCAAACTGTGTTATGTTAGCAAATGATTCTGCTATTTACAAAACCGATTTTAAACCTATAAAAAGAGGAGTTCCTCAAGGTTCAATTTTATCTCCTTTGCTATTTTCTATATATATATATATTCTACATATCTGACATGGTCAAATCGGTAAAATTCGCAAAGATAAAACAATATGCAGATGACTCACAAATATATCTCCCTGTCAATAAAACCACAATCCATATTGCACAACAACAACTAAATTCAGATCTCCAAAGAATTGACAGATTTGCAAAGCATCACAATCTTAAACTAAACCCCTCAAAATCGCAAGTAATGGTTATGAATAAAAACAGTACTGAAAGAGAACATTTTGAACAAAATTTAGTAATTTCTATTAACAATGACAGAATCCCCATAGTTCAGGAGACAAAAAATCTAGGCATTATATTTGATAGCTCGCTTAGCTTCGGCAGTCATATAAAAAACAACAAATTTAGCTTACATGCGACTAAAAAATATAAACAAATTAAAAAAACATTTATCAGTCAAACAAAAATATTATTTGTGTAATACCTTTTTTTATCACTTTTTGACTATGGAGATGTCGTCTATGGCGATTCGCTATCGTCGCGAACCAAAAAATGCATACAAAAAGTTCAAAATAGTTGCATGAGATTTGCGTTTGGAATTCCATATCGAAACCATATCACTCCTTATCTGAATAACTACAACATATTAAACATGACGAATCGCAGAAAATATCACATGTATTCTTTTATCTATAGGGTTATAAAAACAGGTCAACCGCCCTATTTAAGAGAAAGATTTGTGCCTTTGCCTAGTCCCCAGAGAAGCAGAAGTAATCTCAATTTTATCGTACCTAGGCATAGAACGCGTTCCTTCCGACGATCGTTTGCCTATGTGGCGGTTCACTTATGGAATAATTTACCAACTTCAGTTAAAAGCCCATCGTCAAAAACATTCTCAAAACTGACAAAAACGTTGTTACAGAATCACCAGCTACTTTAGCAGCGTTTGTGTGAGCAAAAATATCGTTTTTACATTCCTACTCGCTGACAGGTTGTATAGATTTGTTTTTCGCATCCGTTGCCAGCTCCCGGGGGTTCTTTCTTCGTTTTTGCCTTTTTTGTGTGTTGTTTGTTTAAGGACTTTTAGGGTATTTAGGGCTTTCTCGCATGGACTCTTTGTATTAAAGGGTCCAATGTATCGGTTTTATAATCGAGAGACTGTCCTTTTTCGTCATTACTCTATATGTAGAATTTCTTTTGTTTATGATATTTATTCACGACGAATTTGAATTTGAATTTGAATTTGAACTGCTGGAATTTGTGAAACAAAAATGGAAGCGATTATTGAAAGTGAGCTGCAACACAAAGATAAATCTTTTAAAGCACATATGATCCTTGAACCAAAACACATTGCAGGAGTCTTTATTATCATTAACAAATCGCGATTTTATAGGAAGATATTGATTCACCGAATTTCAGATAATAGATGTGAATTTTTCGACTTTAGATTCGGTTGTCGTACTATTTTCATGAACAATTGCGAAACATGTTGATTCCATATCATTGTAAAGTTTGAAAAAGCCAGTGTCTGTTATAAGTCTATAATAGATTTTCCTATGTACTTTCGGTTTATGTGATGAATTGAAAGTATAATCAAGCGATAAATGATCTGAATAACGAGTATCAAAAACATTAACGCTATTTTCTAAGTCTACGTAGTTAATGAAGATGGTATCTAGACAACTTGAGTTACTTCTGTTTTGCCTAACTATTGGTATGAAACCATAACAACTAAATAAGTTCACCAGCTCAAGAGCTTGGTGTTGAGACATATCAAATACCTATGGGATCAAACTTGTAGGGGTTATTCAGTGTAACTAACAGTAGAAAACATTTGAGTGTAGGGACGCATATCCGGAAAAGTGTCACTACGGTACTATGGCCCTAAGACGCGTTAAAATTTAGAAAGACGATGAATTGCTTAAATAGGATTTAATGCATTTAACTTTTGCCTTTTGTACATATCATCACAACAATTGTTCAAAATGTATTCCTCCAACCTGAATACACCGTTCCTGTGGGGACATGTAAAGTCTTTGGTTTACGAAACTGCAGTAGAAACAGAGCAAGACTTAATTGGACGAATTACAGCAACATTTAAAATCATTCAAAACGAGTATCAAATTTTTAGTCAAGTCCGTCGAAATCATGTCAAGTCCGTTTAAATCGGTGTATAAAGGATGGAGAAAGACATTTTGTACCATTGTTTTGATGATATCATGTACAAAAGGCAAAAATTAAATGCATTAAATCCTATTTAGGCAATTCATCGTTTTTCTAAATTTTAACGCGTCTTAGGGCCGTAGTGCCGTAGTGACACTTTTCCGGATATGGGTTCCTATACTCAAATGTTTTCTACTGTTACACTGAATAACCCCTAGAAGTTTGATCCCTTAGTTCTGAAACGCCCTGTATAACATTAAAATCTGCTATCACAATTTGTTTGCGCAAATCGAGTCCATCCAATAAACGATAAAGTTTCATAATAAAGTATTCAAAATTACCATCAGGTGATCGATACAATGAGATCAACTGAAGATCATTCACTCATTCACATTTACTCCTGCCTCCTCAAAGTGTAGTTCTTCTGACAGATTCAGAACGTTATCTGATAGAGGTACCACGAATTTTCACATCCCTACAGAAACTAGATACAGATCTAAAGTCAGAGATATGATGATAAGAGAACTCATCTTTTCTTAACCAGTATTCATGTATAGAGGGCATTGTATATTTATTCTTTTCACACAGTGATTCGATATTCCTGACTAACAGCGAACACCTTGGATATGTAGATGTAATAGTCATTATTGTTTTTTTACTGTTTTAACAGATCCTGGTTCACGTATTGTATTATTCTGTTGTTCGCCTTCCTTAATGTTGATTAGTGCAGTTTTCAAAGGCAATACATTTTTTAATTGTTCAAAAATAATATCCTTTACATTCTGGATGATTGCCATTTTTGATTCCGCAACTCTGAAATGAATAGTTTCTATTTAGTTTCCTGAGTCTATCAACTTTAGTGTTGATCATATTTCTAAGATGATAGTCGACAGATATGGTCAAGTCTTATAAAAAACTAAGATTGGTTACTCGACCGAGAGGTAAGAGAAAATGTAATCCTTTGAAGGATAGGAAGTTTTGTTTTGTTGTTTGTTGTTGTTAGAGTTAGTCATGAAGATTATAAAATCGTTCTCACCAAGAGATTTTGTGTTGTTAAATATGTTTTTAGTGATTTCTACAAACTCTAAATGTGGATAAACGTGAGCTTTGATGGAAAACTTTGTCATGTCAATGAATAATTCTAACACTTTTCTGAAGTTTTTTGCGTATTCGTCACCAATTACAAGGATTTTCCGACAGTTGTCTGAGGCGTTACGTTGCGGTGGTCCACCTGATGGTACTATATCGATTATTTATTGGTGCGTCATCGAATTTTATTGGAGCTTGTCTTGCAAATTCTGTTGCCACTTCGACGTCTGACTGGGGTGTAGGAAACGCGATAGATGCACATTGGGCAAAAGCCAAAGCTGTTTGATGTTCGGTGAATTCATTTTTTATCGGCTGGATTTTACACATATCGTTTGTCTTCCTTTGGGATCTTGTGTCCCTAATATCATTATCAACAGGTGACTCTTCCATCAAAAGTGAGGTTGTCAGCTCCTGCAGTGTACTGTTCTTTGAGGATAAATATGCAAGTTGTTGCTCCATATTTTGTATTTGATGCTTGTCTGGATCTCGTCGTTGTAATTTTTTTCAATTTCGATCACATCATCCTTAAAAGCTAATGAGCGTTTCTTCATGGAGGCGATATATCTATCCTCTATAATTTCTTTTAGTAATTCTCTTATTATTTCTTTGGTAGTGTTATCCTGCTCCAGTTCTTCTTCACCGTTTCCTTGACTAGTCGTACTACAGTATATCATATGTTTGGCAATGACAGTTACGTCATTTCTTTTGTTGCAGCAACTGCGATGGAGAATTTGTTTACATTTTATGCACACATAGTTGGATATCTTTTTGGATTTACAACAACATTCGTAATAATTCGGCATCTTCGTTTCTTGTATTGTATCGATAAGTAACTGTACAATGAAATATTGTACTGTGTCGTATTATCCGTTGTTCGAAAACATGGGATTTTTACACAACTTCTTCCTATGTTTTTCAACAGAAATTGACACACACAAAACGCACACACGATATATCCATCTTTATATGACTTGGAAATTTGTCAACTATATAAGCTTATGTTGGAGATCAGACTGATTTGATTCTTCACCATCATCAGTCATAGATTTCACAATCCACAGAATGAATGAGCTGGAAGAAAATTCACGCTGAATACCGTCTACCGGAATAACATTTTCAGGTACATGTTTGTAAAATAAATAAAATAATATATATAATAATTATACGAATATTTAACAAAGCTTCACTTGAATACGTTCATTCCTGAAATCTGAAAGTGATAGCAAGCAAACACAAAAGTAGCAAGCTTGCCTCGTTTTCTATAGCTCAGCAGAAACGCCAAAATCATAAGCCAGAATTCCAAAATATATAACTTATAGATTAGGTATGTCACAGTTCCATTTCGCTGTTCGGAACACATGGATAGTACAGGAATCTGAAAATGAAAGGAAAAACAAACAAATCGTCACCAAGATGGATAAATAAAATATATTGTCAAGAAAGTGTGAATTGTATTCGAAGAAGGTCACTATTGATACTGAAACGTCGTACAATAAAGAGGAATTTTCAACATATGTGGTTTGATTAGACAAGACAAACATAGGGGGTTATTATCATTGCAATTTTAAAATAGCATTGCATAAAACCAGCAAAGCCCAGGTAGGTATTCATGCTCTCAAAAGGACGTCCAGACCTCCAAAGCGACAAGCGAACATGAGGTAAATGGTCATTTTTTAGGTTCGTATCTTCGGTCGTTCCTATAATAATTGTAGTACGCCTTTATGGCCTTCTGGATTCTCATAGCTTTCTACTGCTCCGTGTCAGCGCTCTATTTTCTGGTTATGTTACAAATATCTATTTGCATCAAATTGTTCATGCTTTTGATTTTGATATAATGTTATATCTGCTTGAAAAATCCTACAATTCAAAAAGAAACCATAGGAGAGTGAGACATTAGAAATCTAGAAATAGCCCAGCCTGTCTGAAAGAGAGAAAATACTATCAAAATCAAGGAGGTCATGATTGAAGAACCGACTGACGATATGGCTGTTAATGTACCGGGAACGTCAATAAAACGCCAAAAGTTTTTGCAAGTACTGAGAATTTTGTATTTGTTTCCACTTATATAAAAGTGACTGGTCTGTAAGTTCTAAATATAATCCAATCTAGCGTCAATAAACCGTCAAAATCTGTCAAATTCTTTTAACGGAATTTCTTAGTGCTCATTTATATAGACCCCTCCAAAAGACTAATATGGTATAACGTGATGATTGGTTGCTAAGCTATGAGCGATTTAATGTACAACAACGCCCCGTTGTTCTGAATGGTAGTGGATATTTAGCGTGGGTTATGACATTCCGTTAAAAAAAATCCCAACATGACATCCCGCCGCCATTTTGAAATTTTCAACCATCGCTGAACCTTAAAATATAGCATTGATGCATCAATTTGATCACCGCAATTTTTAGACTGGAAACTAAGCCGCTGAACTCCCGCCAGGCAAATCGGTCCAGCTGTTTAATCTAGCCATATTGAAGAGTTAAAAACATATACACGGACCATACACTAAGTGAACGATAGCTCGCAACAGCGATGCGGTGCTGGGCGCTGCCGGGCAGATGTAGAAAAAGGCAACGTTGCCAGATGGATTGTAACTACCGTAGTTCAGGGAAAGAATGTCAATGGACTAATTGTATGGGCCTGCCCAACCGACTTTTTTCCAGGGGACTTAGACTGCGCTGAACTTAATCCTTTATGAACTGATGGGGACGTTGCGCAGGATGTGCATAGTCGACCTACTTGACGCCATTTTCGGAAAATCAATGTATAAGGATCTAGCTGTCTATATCCAGCTATGTAGATGAACGTTCCATAAGCAAACAGCGGCTTGCCTAATGAGTGGTGTTAAAAAAAACGAAACTTCCCTTTATATCATATTTAGCCTGTGACCGTGACCTTGGCTACTTGCTCTTTCACATAAATGTTTCCGATTTGATAACGATCTTGTTCCCATTGGGTTAGTCGACGGTCGACGCGTCCCTTGTCACGAGGCATACATAAAATAAATCGATTGTCACTAACACACAGTCTCATAAAAAATCAACGGATATACATTAGGAATTCTCAAGATTCGTGCTCTGGGAGTATTCTCTCTATTTATCGACACGATACAATATCGACGTATTCTTTGGTATCTAAGGAGTTAATTATTTGAATCGGCCGTTTCAAATAAGTCACACAATTTGAATTTTTCAAGAGACAATAAAAACCGTGTTACTGGAAAATAAACCAGCTTCAAAGAACCGTTATGGGTTCAATATGGTATTTGAATTTCAAAAGATTGAAATATTTACATTACATCAATAATTAATAATGATGGAGAAAGCCCAAAAAGCTGTTTTGGGTTATGCTGCTTTTAGCATGGTCTAGACTTGGCCTCTTGTCTATGGGACAACGAATGAATGCATGGCAATTATACACAATCAAAAGTATAAGATCTATCGAAATAAGATAGCGCAAAGCGCCATCTACCACAAGAATCGACCACTACGAACAGTGACTGCCTTGGATAGAGGATAGGTGCTAGCTTTCGTAGGTTGTCCCAGAGACCAAGCCTAGATCATGCTTATTAGTCGGATGTCTATGGATGGCTCTCTTGGATCGGATGGACGAAAGCAGCATGTCTGGTTTGTTCAATGGCAAGTAGGCCACATATACTGCACAGCTAGAATCCTCGCTATCCAACGGTGACTTTACCTCTAACTTGAGGCCTGAGATCAGTCCCCCAACCGGTAGCTGCCATCTACCCATCGCAGTTGTCGATTCTAGTGGTAGATGCTGCTTCGCCCGATAGATCTTACACTTTTGTAGTGTATTCATTCGTTCATTGTCTCAGAGACGAGAGACCAAGCATATACCATGCGGATCAGTAGCCAAAAAGCACAAAGCAGCGGTCCATGGTTGATCATTATTGAAAAATACACTCAGATATTTACTTAATAACATCAACATGTTCCGAAAACTCTTTATATTAGACTACAATACAACAAATGGTACTTTTTCGTCAAAAAAATTACTTTGCTAGATAGGTGTTGTACGTGTTATCCCATTTTTACACTGTATATACAAACAGATTTTCAAAATATGCTGTAATACTATCGTTAATTTTGTATGAAATTTAGGACAAAATTTCCTGTCGTGACAAACGACAACTAAAAAGCTAGTTTTTTCGGCGCCTAATGAAAATTCCTCTTTTTTCAGATAAATGGCGAAAGGTCGCCAGGAGATGTGTATAAGGATTTTAGGGAGTCTGTGTTCCGGATACTGGGTACTCAAGACAATCCACCTGTTTTTATTAATGGCAAGGCGGCTCCTGTACCCAACGACGTTGTCACCACAGAACTTCCAACCGTGGTATGTTGTGGCTCTCACTATCCTTGTTCGCCCTGATATTGCGCAAAATTCAGGCCAATCCTATTAGTGGAATGACTTTGAATTTAGACTTCGGAACCTAATTCCACCGGATGGATTTCTGCAATTTAAATGGATTATATTATATAGTATATTAATAAGTAGATTTCGTTCGTTCTTGATTTTCAGTTTATAATATTTTATCTTAAATTCGTTTTTTATTTGTATAGTTTTCCAGGTTTACAATATTTCATCAGATGATGATATACCTCATCAAACTGAACAAAAATGTTTATATGAACTTATGTATTTTAAGGCTACGTTACTGGGATACAGGGTGTTCAATTTCATTACTTCTAATAGTGATATTTTCAATTCCTTCTCAATTACTTCAGTAATTTAGACTCTTTGGGTCGACAGTGCGAAAAATTTCTAAAATCAAGGTACCTCCAAGATAACAAAAAAAATTCCTGTAAAAGTCCCAAAATGTTCCGTTACCAAGATACAGGATGTTGTAGTTTATATGGCATTGATGAGACTGGAGAAGGACAAAACATGAATATGTTCAAATAACGCTATGACACTTCATTATTGCCCTATAACAGTACAAACAGTTTTCAATTTCAAACTTTTCAGATTACTGACAAAAATTTCTCATGTAAACAACATTAATGTAAAAAAAATGCAATAGATGTTAAAAAAAAAACAGTGGCGTAGAAAGTAATTCTCAATTTCTTCTGTACTGGTAAAATTTTTCCAATATCTGCACCTCTGGTGTATTCTCTGAAAGGAAATGATTTTCGTATGTGTTAGCTTCTCTGGCAATACGACATGCACAAAAACAACAGGAATATATAATTCTTTCGATTTCGAAATTATAACCTACTATGTTGAGCACTTTGGGACCCATATTTATAAAATGTTCATACTATTTTTTGATCTACCTTATACCCTAAAAATATTGCTATTTCCTTCCGAATCATCCTGTTTTTCTTCATGATTTATTTTATTTTTCATGAATTAAAAAATTTGTTATAGTGGAGGACGTCCAATTCTGACGGCTAAACTTTTATTATTCGCACTTTAAGCAATGCAATCGAAAATGTTTCACTAAAATCCATTCTGTGGAGCCGGGATTTTCAGGTTCAACTATACATAAATTACTGTATTTAGCCGTCAAAGTAAATTTTTGTGGGATATTCCGAAGATATATTTATGAAAAATATACAATCCAGATATGCCTAAACTCAATCACAAACGTATTTCTCAATGGCAGAACTGACTTTGTATCTATAAACATGACCAACCGCACACGACCTTGTTTCGTGCCTTTCAGCAATCATCAGCGCGGTATTGGTCTAGTCGTATAAAGACCAACAAAGGGAAAGCTGACAACTGACACTTATAGTTCACCGAATCTTGATGCATTCTATTCAGCCATATAGTTTAGTGTTACATGAGCATCCAGACCAATTTTACATTAAAGATCGATAGAATACATGTTTAATGTACATGACACTACGAGACGCGTCATCTGGCTCACCAACGGTGTTTTGTTGTACCGCCTACCGCCTCATTAATTATTTGCCAATGTCATAGCTTAGACTATCTCGCTAACGGGTGCATCATGCAATGACATGTAATCATTACTTATTTAAACTTTTAGCTACTAACTACATTATATAAATCATAAATCAGCTAAAGTATTAATGTACCTAAGATTTTCTTTTTAATGTGGTACCCGCCTTCACGTTCAGAATAAGTTTTCTGTTCATGTAGACACTAATAAGGTTTTCCATCTATTTTAATGTGTTCATGCACCCAGGGTAGATGAGTGTTAGTTCAAATCTTCATATGTCTTCAATATCCTGCTTTCTTAGAATGTTCTGAATTTAGTAATGTGTACGAATTACATTTCAAATCTCCATGTATTTATATCTTTTTTCTTTAAATTTAGTACTCGTTAGAATACATTTGCATGTAGATATGCCTTCAGACATTTTTTGACAGATCTTATTCCATGTAAATGATCATTAATGCAATACAATATAGTATGCCATACCAAGCAAAAGTAAATAGATCCATTTAGCTAGTTATAAAAAGATTGTGGCTCTATTATAAAATATCAGAACGTCTTCTTGCAACACTGAAATGAACTTATAACTTATCCACAAATTCTCTAAAGTGTAATAACTGGCTTAACCAATTTCGAGGATTTATTTCCTGTATACAGTTCAATATTTTCGTATCGACAAGGAGTAGATTCTCGTTTGTCTTTCAAAAAACATACTAAGACAGCCAAAAGGTCGTATCTTCTCATTGTAAGCATGAAATGATTTTTATTAAACATCAAAGCCAACAGTAATAGTCTAAGATCCCAGAGCTACTAGACACTATTTATTTTCTAAAGGATAGAAGATGAGTCAGTAAATAGCGTTTATTATGTACTTTCACTACAGATTTAAAGGATCAGTATTCAAAATTCTACAAAACTATTTAATTGACAGAAGTCAAAAGACCAAAATTGGATCTACATTTTCAAGATCAAAAAATATTTCTGTTTCTGTTGGTATACCACAGTAGTAATCTAGGTCCACTACCATTTATTTTATACATTAATGACATTTGTAATATTTTAGATTATTGTAAAATCAGCTATTTGCAGATGATATATTAATGTATGTACATATCAGCTGAAAATACAGACACTGCTTTAAAAATTCTGACTGGCAAAAATCATAAATTGGATAAATGTAAATAAACTAAAATGGAATACTTATGCTAATAGAGAAATACCTAAATGAAAATACTATCACAGTTAGGATAAATGGTGAAATAATTGAAAATGTTGAATCAATTAGATATTTATGCCAATGAAGCTGTATTCTCAAAATAAGGCTATGAGAATAATATTGGATAAAAATAAGTACACCAAAATACAATCTATGTTACAAGAATTGTAGTAGTTGAATATAAAAAATTTCATATAATATTTGGTTCTTATTTTTATATTTAAAATAAAAAATCATATTTTGCCACAACATTCAGTACACTACATAGAATTGAAAAATCATTACCATAATCATTATACAAGAGGAAACATAGATTTATACTTACAAAATTGCAATAGTAATATAACTAGCAAATGAATATTTCAGAAAGGATTACTTGAATTTGATATAAAGTCTACTTGTAATTTAAAGATGTTTAAAAGAAAATTAAAGGAAAATTTCATGAACAGTGAAAATTCTTAGAGATACAAATTTTATTTTTTTCTAAATATCTGTATGTTATGTAATTGTTAGTTTTTTAAAAGAATGTAATTGTAGCAATCATGCTAAAAAATCTTAAACAAACAAACAAACAAAATCTGGTACCAGACCACCACCCAATATAGCGATACCCAGGTATTAAAATAACATATAAACGCTATGCAATGCCCACACTATTGTCTTTCAGAAAACAAGTAATGTCTGATAGATCTGTTATCTTTCCCTATAGATGCTTATTTACAATTTACTAAAATCATGTATATTCAAATAAACTCCTTGTAGTATTTTATGTAGTGACCGTTGTTTCCTGAGAAAGAGGTAAACGTGAGTAATTTATTTTGCGTGAAGGCAACACTAATATTTTTTGCAACATAATTTTGACTTTATCGCTTCTTTGAATTTCAGTCTGGAGGAACCGCAAGTCAGGCATATTCGATGGCTGAACCTTCATCTCCTCCACGACCTCTTACCAGGACCATTCATCCGGCTCAAGTTCCATCGTCACAAGATCGACCTCATACTCAGGTATCGATCTAGTTTAAGTTAGACCTAAGGGATTGATATATTAGCCAGGTGCCGCTGTGACTCATAAGTATAGTCCTATTCACGGATTTTTGCAATTACGTCACAATACCAACGAAAGAAGTAAACAGATTGACTAGTGCTATCATGTGCGTAATTTAAATCCCCAAGATCCGTGACAAGCCTGATACTCGCTCTTGCACACACAGATGAATTGGGTGATAAAGGATTGCTCATCTTCTGAAAATACTTCTAGTTCAGACTATCGACAAGGGTCCACATAAATCACAAGCTCATGCCAAGCAAGTTGTCACCCTGACAATAACAAAAAATGTGGAAAACTGATACGTTGACGAGAAAATCTTTTATAGCGGTGAGACAAAACTAGGAACGTATATAACATCAAACTCTTCTTTATTGTGTACGTTTCGGTTACAACAGCTATCTTATACCGAAGCAGTCGCGCAGGCAGAAGCCAGGACACCGCGGCTGCTATGAGGATCCCAAAGAAATTTTATTAATTTGATTTTGAACTGTCTAAGGTTAGTAGAACTGGGAAAAGCGTCCTCTTGTAGATCGTTCCACAATCTTGACATCCTCGGCATAAAGGAGCGGTCGTATAAGCTAGTCCTGGATGTACGAAGTTCGACACGGTTAGGATGGGAGGCCAAAGTCAGGCGGGTCCGTCTGGCAGCTTGTTGGTGTAGCGGTAGAAGAGAGCTAGATCGCCGATGATCGGCCAGTGCGAAAGGGTCCCGAGGTTGTCTGATAGAGAAGAGTCATCGATCAGTTGGACAGCCCTCCTCTGGACAGCATCGAGTATAAATAATATAGCCGGGGCGGCAGCACCTCAAACGTCTAAGCAATACACGAGGCCAGGCCTTATCTGGGCCTTGCATAGAGTGAGAAGGTCTTGCGAAGAAAAGCCCTAAACAGATAGCCTCGCTTTTTCCCAGCAGCTGCCGCTATTGACGAGATGTGTTCGTGCCAGATCAAGTCCTCGGTGATCTGGACTCCGACCAGTCGAAATGAACGGCTCTTTGGCAGAACTCGACCATCCATCGAAACCGGATGAGCGCTAGGACGCTTTTTGTTCGTCAAGGTACAGTACTGTGTTTTGGAAGCATTAAACTGTACAAGATTGTTACGTCCCCAAGCAGTGATAATCTCCAGGTCTCCCGTCATAGAGGTCGTTGATGTGTAAGAGAAACAGTGTCGGAGCCAAGGTCGATCTCTGGGGAACACCCGAGTCGGCGTTCTGGAATGAAGAGGAGAACCCGTCAATTACGACGGATATCTTGCGGCCTGGGAGGACATATAATGGAAGTTTGCATAAGAGGGTAGCGTGCCACAGCTGATCTAAAGCTTTTATGATATCAAGAGCAACAAGATGAGCCTCACCATAAGACTGACAAGACTGGATGAGTTTACTCCACATTTGTGTGACGTAAGCTGGGAGCTCCCCTGTGGATAGCTGAAAACTATACTGCCTGTCGCGTTCTAGGTAATCCAGAAGATCGCGGTTTACGCACCTCTCCATCACCTTACCTATAACAAAAAGAAGAGCTATTTGCCTGTAGTTGTAAGGGTCGGTCTCAGATCCTTTTTTTTTTGATGGGTTGGACATGAGCAAATGTCCAGTTTTCTGGGACGGTGCCAGATACAATATCTGGAAGAGACGCGATAGAACAGGCTCCGCTGCACACATCTCCAGTACAATAAGCTCAAATACCCAGCTCATACTCCGATCACTGCACCTTCAGCCAGGCGTCAAGTTTTAGGCTTGTCTGTTTTTCTCATTTCGCCGGTTCTCGTAGTATATAGACTCCAAGTTTTATAAGCAGTAACTTACACTCCCCTGTTGGCATCTCAGAGTCGCCAGCACGGGTCGGCAGACACACCATAAGTAGGGGACGTTGTGGCTACGCTTCCAAATGTGCGCCTATATACCGGGTGCTTCAAATTCGACCCTCACTAATGGTATCTCGGAAATTGTAAGAGATACGAAGTTGTTCGAATGAAGACAAATTTGGGTATTTAGGTAACTAACAAAATGCCGATTGAAACATTTCAAAATGCAAAGTATTTCCACAGAGAGACAGAAAAAAACAAGTTTTTCCAAAAAATTTGCTGACTTTATTTGTAGTGGAATTGAAAATAAATTGCACACCAACATTGCAACTTTTTTCTTCTACAAGATGGAGTAATTAGGACTTCAATATGACATTTTCTATCTTATTCTCCAGCATCAACTTCATGTTTTCTTATGGACGCCATATTAGATTTTTTGCAGATAAATATTGTTTTCAATTTTTATTTCATAAGTGTATAATACGTCATTCATTATTCCAGAAAAACAGAAGATCCTATTCAGGCCTTGAAATGATCAAAAAATAGTCATTTGTTTCGTATACCATACCAGACATCAAATTGAACATAATATCAAAGCTTGAAAAACTGAGAAGAAGGGGAATAAATATAGCAGTGAGCGGTGTACGGTGAAGAGTCAGGCTTTGCATACAAAATAACGGACATTTTAAACAATTTATATGATTTATCTCAGCTTGTGTGTTATCACCATCAATGAAATTTTCATTTTGTGTTCAGGTTTTACCATACCTTCTTGTTTCTTCTATAATTTTCAACAACAACAACTTCATGACCAATTAAGGAGATACATCAATGAATTTAATACTGAACAGTCAATTTAAACGTACAAAACTACAAATGAAAAAACAGTGATGGAAGTCGAAAGAAGAAGCTTCGAATTGAACATTTGAACACGCCATCTTTTAGAGGAGCGTGGCGAACATTGGCAACTTGGAACTTACTTTGAAATATCATCTCAGGCAGTCAGGAGAAAATAAAAATGACTCTGGGATAAATTTGGTATGCGAAATATATTTCTATCTGATAATTTCAAGGCAATCAATTCTGCTTTTTGAAATAACTAAGGTTTGGCAATGCCAATGTATGACGTATTATACATTTTTGAACTAAAGACTCCATTTATTTGTGCAAAAAACCAAAGTAGCAATGTTAATGTGTTATTTTGAAGTCTCACTACAAATAAAGTCGGGAAAAAATTGAAATGATTTTGGGAAAGTTCGGGATTTTCCGTTTCTCTCCGGAAGTGTTTTGAATTTCGAGACTTTCTAAGCAGCATTTTGATAGCTACCTAAATACCATTTAAGCGGCAGCACAGCTTCCGAGATCCCAATGGTGAGGGTCGAATTTGAAACGCCCGCTATACTTCAATAGAATTATCTGGCTATGGATGCTGGCGACGTCGTCATTTCGCCCCAGTGATGGAGGGCTCTAAATGTTATATCATCAAACTATACAATATTTGCGCTCTACAGGTAATAAGTGTGCATCCAGGGGAGGGTCCCTCACCTCCAGCAAAAACAGCGACGACGTCCAGGACACCAAAATCCTCTTCTCAAGGGATGCTACAACGACATGGTAGAGGGGCACCCTCAGCTCTGTGGGTCATTGGAGGTCCTGGAAGCAATAAGGCAACACTTTGTGCATCAGCTGCCAGAGATATAGGCTGGGGGCATGCGAGCTTAGGAAGGGCGCTCAGGGAAGCGGTAGATACTGCAACTCAGGAACAGAGGAGAGATCCAGAGGTAGGTTTAACTTTTCGAGAAGATTTAGTGCTCAGGCTCAGAACTTGTTTTTAAGCTTTGCTCAGTAAAATGTTCGCTAAGTGAATTATCGCTCGCTACTACCGGATGTTTCGCTATTCGTATGTCAGTTTTCACCCACGATTTGCTCGTTTGTGCCCTTTTCTGAGTCAGAAATCATAATTTGCAGATTAAGAAGATTCGAGAGTGCATTAGCAACGGAGAAATGGTACCGAAGGATATTATTATGAAGTTCATTAATAACCTCATGAACGAAAATACGGACAAGGAGGGCATCATAATAGATGGCTTTCCTAGGGACATGGACCAAGCTAGAGAGTTTGAGATGAAGGTAGGTTGTATTTATGTTTTCTGGAATAATCATTACCTATATTTCTGAGATGCATAAGTACCAAAAAGGAGATACGATGAACAAAGTGCACGCACGATGAGCTACAAAGTCTCTTTTAACTACACAATCGGTAAGTCGATACAGTCAAGTAAAGTCCCCACTAGAATTTTTGTCCTCCGTCTTATAAAAGATCGGCTATGGCACGTCACAGGCACCGCCGTTTACAGCATTAAGCAGCGGTAAATCTACGCGCACTCCGTACAGGTTTGGAGTTATCAATTTGTATGGATGACAGTATATAGTGTCTAATAGTCAGAAAGTCCTTGTCAGAGCTAAGCAAATAATTATTTTCCAAATAAAAATAGTACGCTACTGTTTCTTTTTTCGAAACGCGTAATTTTTCGAATTTTACCTTTAATTTACTACGAATCATTACTCTCACGTTTTTTTCCTAGAGTTCATTGTTTTCGTAAAAATAAAAATAAAACAAGCTGACATACAATTAGCTTCAAAATATAATAAGAGGCTTTGATATCAACTTGACGTTTCTTGGGAGATAGTTTGTCAAAGTTATGTGTTATATGGTTATTATCGTTACTACTATCATGTTTATTTTGTAAAAGTCAAAAGATTCTTTTTTCCATTTTTGAGTATTGTGAAATTGAATTAAGCAATGATGAGTACGCCGTTATTATTATTGTGTACGGGTTCTGTAATGGAAATGCTTTAGTGGTTTTTCGAGAATATCGATGTAGATGTCCGTGCAGACACCAACCTACCCCAAAGATTTTTACGCGTTCACTTCTAAGACTTCGGCAATATGGAGGTGCCAAGCTTCCCGGAGTTAGGCCATGATGTCCGCTATACTGTTAAGGAGGAGCTGGAAAGTGATTAATTTGGCTTTGTATGATCCCAGTAGGGGAGACCGGGGCTAGATGTCACAATTTTCAGTAATTCTTTTTTTTATTCGATCTGAAGCGTTATATGCACATATTTGGTGCACAACATATATGGTTTATTCTTTGGGAACACCATGTAAAATCGATAAGGTTGTAAAATAATTCACAATATTAAATTAAAATGTTTCAAAATACAGAAACAGGTGTGACAACTTGCCCCTTGCTGGGGCTGGATGTCACATTGCTTGGGGTTGGTTGTCACGTGTATTTTAGATCATTAATAATTTATATCATACTTTTAAACATATTTATTATTACAAATAAGATATCAGACTTAAAGATTTGGTATTTAGATACCAAATCTTTATGAGAAAAAAGTAGAAGAGCTTTTTTTACAATTAGTCACTATCGCAGTTATGACATATGTAAAGTTCGCGTCCATCAGTGCACGCATCATGAGACCAACCATTACATGATGAGCATTTCACCCATTCTTCATTTGACGCGCTGTTAGAAAATGGTTCAAGACAAATCAAGCAAAAACATTCTTCTCTATCAGTTTCATTATCTGAACAGGACTTTTTCTGAATCAAAACGTCCCTTTTCACTGTTTTCCTATTCCTCTTTTTCTTGTTCGAGCATTTATTTTTCTCTTAATCTAATTCGTCTTTTACTGAAGTGTCAGTGAGAATTGCAGTCCCTCGTTTACGATGGGAAACTCGATTCATTTTTCTTGCCGTTGCCTTTGGATAAGGTCTTAAACTTTCTGGAAATACTATATTTCCCGCATGGAGCCTTACTAAACTACTACAGCAGAGATCATCAAACGTAGTTTTGCCCTCTCGTATATTATCTATTGCTTCCTGCGTGTTAATATTTATCAGACTGACAGTTTCATCTTCGTTCAAGATGGTTGGATTTGGCCCAACTTCCTTTCCGTTTAAGGTTTCCGGGTTTGGTACAGTTATTGCTTCGTTCAAGATACCCGGATCTGGCCTATCAGTGACAGAGCTCGCAAGAAAGTCATCATCCGTGGAAATATCTCTGTTGTAAGGAAACACACCCGACACCCGAAATCCAGACTGTATATTTTTGGGAGTAACTGCGAGGGGGTATGCAATAGAGACCACTGAAGGTATGTCATATTTCTTAAAAGGGCCAAAAACGGCGCGGTCAAGAGGTTGAAGTTTCGTGAACAGTTAGGGTAAAAAGAGAGCATGACAATGCCATTTGCTTTGGCAAAATTCAGTCCTTCTATACTCAGATATGACCCATGGTTATCTAGTAAAAGCAGGCACGGTCTTTCCACAGTACTTTTCACATGAAGGTGAAAAAATCTAAAAAACTCCAACCAATGTGACTCTTTCATTCAATGTGATGGGTTTGCTGAACCTTGTGAGCCAGGAGGAGCCGAATTTAAAAAATGTGGTTTGAAATGTACCCGTGGAAAAATGAAAAAGGAGGTATGGAATTTCCAATAGCTGGTGCTGCACTTGCTAAAGTAACAAGAGTTCCTCTTTCTGATGAAACTATCGAACCAACCTGTTTGAGTCCTCTTCTGCCAACAACGCGGTCGGGTCTTTGGACAGTTGTAATCCCAGGTTCGTCATGTTCCAGATTATGTGAGCCTCAAATTCATATTTTTCCATAACTGAAGCTAAATTATCAAAAAATGCGTTGACGTCCGTTTTATTGAAACTACTGGCTCTTGCTAAACTGGTTGCTAATAGACAGTACAGGATGACGTTTCAGAAACGCACTAAACCAGTCAGGACCAACTATTTTATGGAGCTTCCAATTTTCCGGCATTTTCAAATTCATATGCCAGTCCACGTACTTCCTTGGGTGATAATCCAAAATAAATATCAGATGCTTTGAGTACATATTCCACTAGATGATTTTCAAGTTCAGGCTCAAATACTAAATGATTTTTGATGTAGCCAACTGAAATTGACGGCGCAACAACTCGATCATCAAGTAATTCAGACTCTGGAATTTTCTTACAGTATCTTGCTAAAGTACTGTAATTTACATTGAAGTCAGCTGCCGCTTTTCTTATTGAGAATCCTAATCTCACTTACCTAGCACCTCTTAAAACTACGTCAGGCGGCGCTTTGCCCTTCTCAGTCTTCCTTTTGAAATTTCGAACCATGCTTATGTAACCTGAAAATATTAAAAAAAATCATTGTATACATATACCTACGTATAATGATGTGCAAAGCTAATCGTCTAGTGTGGGGGCTGGTTGTCACATGTGACAAGAAGCCCCCGCTGATTTGAGACAGCCTGTCCCACTAGATAATTAATGTTTAAGGTTAGATAGCGTCACTAAATTAACAAATTCAAAGTCAATACTTACGTTAAGTCGTAATCGGATTATTAAAGAGCAAAATAAATTCAACAGTTCTTTTTATTATCAAATGTAGTCTTAAAAACACAAATTATGTGGCAAACGAAAAATTTACTCAGTTTAGGCGATTTGTTTATTTTTGTGCGTGCGACCTTAATCTACCAGGGACAACTTTCGTACTGAATACAAGTGCTCTGCGCGGACGCAGAAACGATGTGTAGCGCGCCACGCAACTACATCTTGCGGAGCTGCTGAGATTTAACAATTGTGACAACCAACGCATGTGACAACCAGCCCCGGTCTCTCCTACAAGTACTAGGCGGATTGCAGCCCAGTTACCATGTCCCCAAAGTGTGGAGAATAATAAATCCGGAAGTTTTACATCCTTACCATCGGCAAAGTGCATAATCAAAATGCAGATTTTATTGAGTTGGATTTGTGGTCAGATGAATCGCGTTTGACGAGGAGTGGAACCTTTTATTCTCACAGTGAACATATTTGGTAGTTAGAAAATCCACGTCCTGTAAGAATCCACTCGTTTCCACACAGATTTTCTAGAAATATCTGGTGCGTCATTTCCAATGGCCAAATGTTTATGCACGTACTGTCACAACGTTTTAATGCAAATTCATACTTAGCTCTTCTAGAGAATCACATAGAAAATGTGTTAAATGATGTTACGGTAGCAACGAGAGTACGAATGTGGTATCAGTAGCGACGGTGCCCCACCGTATGTTCGTCGTGACATAACCGCATGATTAAATGATCGTTTTAGACAACCATGGACTGACAGAAACGGCTTGCGAGGTCTCCTGATTTGAACCCCCAGGATTTATTTTTGTGGAGCGCTTTAAAATAACTAGTGTATGCTGAACAAATCAATTATACTGTTGATCAGTGACAATAAATGTTGCGGAACATTTATTGAAATATTGTACTACTTTTCTTTGGAAAAACAGTGCCTCTAATCCCCTGTACCTCCGCCACTGGTGCACGTTAATTTTAAGTAAAGACTTTTGAATGTGGGTAATACCTAGGTAAATCCATATACCAAATTTTTAGATCATTCCAGTTGACGGTTTTGAGGATATTAAAAAAATTGGTTTTTATTTTTAAACTGCAAAGCCCTCGAGGAAAAAATGTTACATTGAAGACCCTCCTTAAAATGCGGTTCTGTGTATGATGTTTCATTTTTGGTCACGACTTGTGAATCACCCTGTATAATGCACATTGAGATATGGTCACTATGTAATCCTATCGTTCGGTCAACTTTAAATATGAACATTTTCGCAAGTGTTATACTATGATAGTCTGAAAGCTTATTTGGACATATTCTCAAGCTCATAAATCTCTTCGAATAACCGATATGTGTTTTCAATGACGCAATCAATTTATTTGTCTATTGCCAAACAATTTCTCAGAGCGACGAAATTTCAGTATTTTTCGAGGATTATAATATGAGAACTGAAAAGACAAAAGTGGAACTCAGAAGGTTGCTTCAGTACTTCCCATGCATTAGTACCTATATTTATATGTGCACCTTTCCCATACATTACTGTTAACAGAATGGATGTTTACACTCAAATTTACCTAATGCGGCTCAGTGACATTAACCACAAAGAAATTCTAAGCGCAGTCAGCCCTATTTGCAACCAGTAGCGAGGGTTTGTATGTTCTGGGACGCCCTTGAGCGCCGACCTTCGGTGATAAACGACCTTGAAGGCTGACCTTCGGCGCCAACCTTGAAATGTGACCTTGAAGTGTGACCTCGAAAAGTGACCTTGAGTTTCCGAGTGGCCTTGAAGTGTTTTTTATACTCCAACTACTATGAAGACCTAAGGCCTAAGCACCCATTGGGTACCGTGGGGCTATAGGGGGATACATGGGAACGGGGGAACGCCACACGGACTTTGGCGAGGGAACACGTGTGCATGCAACATGCACACATTCTGGCTCCGCCTACGAGATCCGCCGGGTGGTACCTCCGCGTTCGACAGTCAGAGACCGTCTACCACCTTCGGACAATCACAACATCCTTAGCCAAGAGATAAATTTCTCCTGGACGGGACTCGAACCCGCACAGCGCACGGCTGCTGATCAGGAGACCGAAGAGTCTACTACTGCGGCCACCGCTGCTGCCTAAATGCCTTGATTGCTTCTTACACACTGTTTGCTAACAACTGACTTCTCTCCGCGCGTTCCACAATTTAAGCACATATTTCCAAGGTCATCCCTTCTACATCTCAAGGTCGTTCACTCCTACAAGGTCACACCCACTAAAGATCGAGAGTGCTCGAGGTCATATATGTTTAAGGTCACACTTCAAGGTCACATTTCAAGGTCACATTTCAAGGTCGCATTTCAAGGTAGCATTTCAAGGTCACTCGAAAACTCAATGTCACACTTCAAGGTCACTCGGAAACTCAAGGTCACGTTTCAAGATCACATTTCAAGGTTGGCTACGAAGGTCAGCTCTCAAGGTCGTTTGGCACCGAAGGTCGGCGCTCAAGGGCGTCTCAGAACATACAAACCCTATCTACTGCAACCATATAAGGCACGTATGGTTTCAAATTTTCGAACAACCCATATTTCTACTATCTCTACAGTTTTTAGGTGTTGACCCCCATGAACTTTTGTGCTACGTCATAAACTAAGATGCAACTCCAAAAACGTACAAAATATTAAGTTGGTTGACGTTCTCGGATTTTTCCTTTACACTTGTTCCTCCGTCACCACTGGAGAACGTATTTAAGGTGTTCTGTTGTACCAGCAGCTTTGTGTCAAAATTGTATTAGAATACAATCTGTAACTTCTGTATTATAGGAATAGAGGACATCGTAGCCTTTTAGTTCAAGTTATTGGCGCTCTAAGTGCTGAGAACCTGTGCTGCCGTGCATGTGCGTAAAGTCCAGACATGTACAAAACATTAGTCAAAGTAATTTTAGTAGTATAGATGTTATATACTGTGCTTTTAACCACTAGCCTCATGTCGGTATCTATAGTGTTCCTTAAGGTGTAATAATAAATTAAATTTTTGCAGTCGTAGTATCTCGGTACTTAGCTGCTTCAGTATATGAAAAGTCAATTTTGAGGGCACATAGGTCGTTGTTCTTAGTTTCTACGCAACTGGTGAGAAAGTATGGTAATTGCGAAAACACCCCAAAATCAGATATTAAATTTTTGGGATGGTATGTGGCATGTACATCACGAAAAACCACGTCAAGCATTTGTGTCGGACTGTCGGTCTGCTAGTCTGTCGATAAAAATCAGAAAAAATAAATATAGCTTAAAATTGGTTTTTCATGTAAGGGTGGTTGATGCGTACGAAAATTATGAACTATGTACATACAGTCAGAGCCGACTATTCAAAAAAATTAAAATTAAAATTAAATCGTATTCTTTCTATTACGTCACCAGCTGTGAGGGTGTCCATAGTCGGAGAATAGTAAAGATACCAGAACGTACGGAAGCTGACTAAGAAACAGATTCATAGTCCATAATTGCAATGTTTGTGAATCAACAATAACTGTCTTGTGTGCGCAGAAGTTTACTAGCAAAGTATACATTTATCTAGAATTGTGTACTTGACGCAATTACTTGCATGCAGTTCAATTTCTTCTTGTAGTGAGCACAAGTACTTACTTGACCTTGGGAAAGGCACAATGACATACGAATGTGATAGAACTTTATTATCTACTGACTAATATTAAATTCATTATCGATACATTCTTCCAGCCGCATTGTAGTGTCGTAAATGGAACACGGTCTAGAAAGGAGGAGGCTTTAGTGAGTGAGAGCCTCACATTAGCCTCAGCAGTAGTAGGAGCCCGATAGGGGATTTAGGGATTTATTTGAGCGCGGCAGGATAAGGAAGGGCTATCTTGGTCTAGTAGTTAGTAAGATTTTGTTCTAGTAAACTCTTATAATTTTCGAGATTTTCAGTATTCAATTTTTTTGATAGCTGAAATAATTTCCAGCAATTTCTCTTGACCTCTTTTGTTATAATTTCTTTAACAGATAGCTCTAGGTTGACTGGTTGCCGAAATACAGCCGGCAGTCCTTTATTAACGGTCCTCCTAGTACAAACCGGCAAAGACACACCTCCAATATCAGTGACACGTGGGACATAAGCAATATCAATATCTAACGCGTTCGAGCATTTCTATGTTACTATTTGTTTTTACATTTTACAACTCCTTGGGGTAGTGGGGTTGCCAAATAACATTTTTCTCTTTCAGCGATCTAAT
Source organism: Acanthoscelides obtectus (assembly GCA_963669975.1). Taxonomy (NCBI): domain Eukaryota; kingdom Metazoa; phylum Arthropoda; class Insecta; order Coleoptera; family Chrysomelidae; genus Acanthoscelides; species Acanthoscelides obtectus. The sequence goes on from CAVLJG010000004.1 coordinate 80,360,932, forward strand.
TTCCAAAACCCAATAGGTCGCTACGACGCTCGAGTAACCAGAAATGTGCACTTGCGTGCGACCGGAACATAATCTAAAAAAAAACATTTGATTTATGCTTTAGAAAATGGCATCAAGTAGGTTGACTCTGTCCTTCCCACGCAACGCCGTTCAGTTCATAATTGATTGCGGTCAGCACAAGTTAGGCCCTCTAAGGAAAAACCCAGTTACGAATATGTATAACAGAGAGAAATTAAACACATTAGGTCAGTAAAACAGGTCCATGCAATTAGCTCATAGATATTCTTTCCATGCCTACTAATAGTACCCGTCCCTCTGGCAACGTTGTTCCTTTCCATATCGTCAGACGCGGCAGTGCCCACTGAAGCATAGACGCAGTACGAGCAGAACAATTACGCCGGACCTCTCAAACGACAAAAAGTACTATTTCTTTATTTTCCGATTCTTAAAAACTTTTCCGTCCTTGGCACAGCAGTAATGATGTATGAAAACTTAGTCCAAGTCCGAGTGGTACTTTCTAAGTATAGAGGGTCCAATAATTAGAACAACTAACAGACAGAACGACAAAAATGGGTGACATGGTTTTTCGTAATTTTATGTCGTATAACATCCTAAAATCATATCACCTTCAGTACATTCCTTCCAATTACAAAACTTTGTCGCCAATAAGCTTGGGGGTAGAAGGTATACCAATGCAGATGAAACTCAGTGTTTTTTAATTTCATCGACACATGTGCTTTCACCTATTGATCAGAATATGCACACATTCATCACAGTTATTTTCATCTACGACTCAGACACTATTTATTACTATACACTGTTCGTAAATGTTTGATCTGACCTATTCGTATACATGAAGCAAACGTAAATTATATCGACTGAATCAGAAATGAAGTTAAACGAGATCGAATATTCCTTTAAAATATGTGTGTAATATACAAGCCAGGGCTAGAAATCAATGAAATAGTAAATATGTCCGGACATAAAACTGTTTGAGATGAAAATAAATGTGATGCATGTAAGTTAGGGACTTTAGAAGTTCCATTCGCTGAGTCCGTGATGATAGCTCCACCTAGTGGACAACGGACTGAGATGTTTGTGCTTGTGGATATTAATGAAAATAATAGACACTTAAATCAACACGAAACAAATTGAAATTCCATAATGACTAAAATCGATTCACAAAGCTTCATATAAATGGCTTAAGCTATTTATGAGTACTTAGATAAATTGGTACACTATGCAATGTAATCAGGGTCAAATTAAATGGTCAACGTGACGTGGTGTTGTCAGATCTAAGCAGAATTCCGTTTGATCTCCCCTTTGACTATTAAAGCAGGGGGTCCGGATGGCAGTAATGGGTCACATTTTGGTTGAAAAAGCAAAAGAGCTATTAAAGTTATAGCTTCAAGCTTTTTTCTCAGTGCACTATGATTCCACTACTATGATTATGTAGCACCATTTTTTAAAGTAGTGTAACTTTACCACGACAGATGATTTCTTTCAAGTTGTCAAAAGTGATCCATTTTATACTAGACTAAAATAAACAAAGGATCACTGAAGTACACATTGGATAATTATACCCATGTGTATTATATTAAAAGAATGCAAATATTACTGAGAATATAATTTTAACTGGTACAAATAGTAAACAGTTTATTAAGTATTTGTTGGCCATAACTGGAAACTTAACATTTCTTTCTTGACTAGACCAAAAAACACAATTTGAGCAATGTTGCGCAAGCAAAAACAAATTGTTTTAAAGTCTTACATCAATGTAAAAGTAACATTAATAATCCATTCGGTTAACGTTAAGAAGAGAAATCTAACGGATATATATATATATATATATATATAAAGGCTGCTAATTTGATGCGCTGCCACTACACATTGTCTTTGGTACAATAAATTTTATCGTTAAGGAAAGTCTAACGGATATTTATAAAATGACTGCTAACTGATGCGTTGCCATTACACATTGTCCTTGGTACAATAAATTTTATCGTTAAGAAGAGAAATCTAACGGATATGTATAAAATGACTGCTAACTGATGCGCTGCCATTACACATTTTCCTTGGTACAATAAATTTTATATCATCTTCTTTGACATATGATATGGAATCCGACTTATTTTTGACACTTTTGCGAACTGTATTTTCATTATATCTCCATATTTTCTACTGAGGTATTCGTCCGGGCCTTTTCTGGATGCGGTACTGTAATCCATTGTTGCCACTCTGGCCCTACGTATGTCAAATCATTCGGCTTCAAAATTCTGTTGGTTGTTTTGATGGCTGCAGTCTTTTGATGTTCTCTTCGTTGAGGTTGAGTGCGCGATGACAGCGCCAGCTGAGGTAAAGTCGGATTTTACTGACCCCGTTCTCTAAGGCTATTTTGAACTTCTAGCTTTCAAGACAACAACGAAAGCATACCTTGCACTTTTTCTATTCGTCATTGTCCGTCAGAGCGATCCGTGGGACCTTCGCTCTTTGTTAAAGTATCGTAGGTCAGTAGGTCTGTCAGGTCTGGTTGCCCAGATACCAGACGAAGACAGGGAGAAAGAAAGGAAGAAGAAAAGAAGAAAGGGGGAAGAGCAAAGAGGGTGAACTGCGCCAGTTAAAGCAATGCCTTGCTATTGTTAACTGGTATTCCGTTATTTTAAATTGTTCCAAAAATTAATTTAGTAGTTCGTGTGTGACAAAAATCGTAATTTTGGTTGGACCTAGAATTGCATTATGTGCTTGCGAACTTGCTCGACTGTGTAGTCTACTGACTCACGCAACAGAGGGCTGCTGTGCGATTGACTATAACGTAACTGTGCCTGATGTTTGATGTAGGGCCTTAGGTAAGGGATGTCTCGTTGGAAACATAACATGGTGCGTTAGTGATGGTTCGCAAGGTTCTGTTCTGCACAACCTGCAGATTATGCATATTTATGCATTTTGGCAAGAAAACACCATGCTGCACATACGTAAGTGATTGCTGGTCTGATAACCATCTTGTATAGCCAAACTTTGTTGACCAACCTTAATTTTGAGGTTCTACACATAGCATAGGGTAGAGTTGTCGAAACGTAATTTGGAATTTATAGTCAACGCCAAACAAAGTGGCGTGCACGTCATCAAGGTGGGTGTATTGAAAAATTTACATTGTTGCCAAACTTTTTGTAAAATAATAAAATTTATTATTTACATATCTAGGTTTATAAGCAATATTAACCTCAAATGAGAACAAAAATAATAGTATAATAAAATTATAGATCTGTACTTGCATAATCATTAAGTATGACAATTATTGATCAGATGACACTATGAAACTACCATATTTAATTGATAGCTTAAAGGTACTGAATAAAAATCCAAATGGGGTCCTCCAAATTTTATGCATGGTATTTATTTTACAGAATTCATACAGAAAAATGCATTCTAAAATTAGGTAAGCTACTGGTGTAAGCTTTTTCTGTACAATAAAGTTAGTCGGAGTTTCTTTCTTCAGCGCTGTCTGAATCTGAATCTTCATCACTCTCAAAGTTGATTATTAAAGGTTCGATGTCTGGTCGATCAAAAATTCGTTCTCTTTCATACCATTTAAAAATTTCTTGCTCAGTATGTCGAACACTATTTTTCCACATGTCTCGGGTAACCGTTTGTAGAGCCTCGTTCCACATATCCAAACAGTCTTTTTCACTGTTACCATCTCTACCAATATGTCTGTTATAGTAACCTTTTGCTATGCCCAAAATTAACTCAATAGGGTTAAATATACAATGGTAAGGAGGCAGACGAAGAACTTTGTGCCCATGTTGTTCCGCCAATTCATCAATCACGTATATTTTAGGTGGTTTGTTTCTAAAAAAGCAGTTATTTTAAGAATAGGAATAAACAAAAGAAATATAAACTGTCGACCAAAATATATATAATTAAGAAGCATTATGTACCGAGCAACAATACTCAATAGCTCTGTTTTAAACATTGTGTTTAAAAATGGTATGTTTTGATTTGTCAACCAGTCTTGGATATTTTTTTTTGTCCATGCATTGTTGGGCACTTTGTTCAATATCATGCTGTGATAAGGGGCGTTATCCAGTATAATCATAGATGGACTCTCCAATTTTTCTAATAACTGATGTTGAAACCATTTCAAAAAATTGTCCTGGTTCATCTCTCCATGGTAATCGCTCAATTTTGTTTTCGAAGAAAATATCGCTTCACTACCCTCAATAAACCGATTTTCATTTCCAGCATGTAATATAATGTATCTAAAATATATTAGTTTTAAATTTTATAGTGCAAATTGTGTAAAAGTTCATACCTTTTACCATCTGTTTTAATAGCTTTCACGCTTTTTTGGTTTCCATTTTGCCAAGAGCGACCTATGGTCCCATTTTGAAATATCCAAGTTTCATCGAGGAAGACAAACTGGTATAAGGCCTCAACCTTGGCTTGATTGTATTGCCTTAGAAATTCCACCCTTTTCAAAGCTATACTTGGTAGTTCCATGAGCCCTCGTCGCGGATTGTCCTTAAGCCACTTAAATCCAAGATCTCTAAGCAACCGCCTTAAAGACGTGGCACTACCATCAAATAATGCCCTATCTCTTAATCGAGACCATAAAGTTTGTATCGTAACTTGTTCTTCTGAAACCATGTGTAACATGACATTATAATTTAGTTAACAAATTAATGCAAATTTCTGATAAGTTATTATAATAAGATCTTACTTTTGTGATACATATTATAGATCACTTCTCGAATGGCACTTGTATCCAATGTCGCTGTGTTGGTTACAAGTTTAATATAACTCCGCTTTTTCTTGGGCGATTCTAAATTTGCATCACTTTTCACACCCTCGGAAATACGACTAACTGTCCTTAAACTAATTTTTAAAGCAGCAGCAACACGCTACAAAAAATGAAATAAAATTTCACTATTATTAATATACATTACATATAATTATTAGTAACCTACCTCTTGAACAGCATTTAAAGGCAACAAAGGCCCGTTGTTGTCCCTTTCTTGCTCAAAGTAGTGCATTAACGAGGCCACGAGTTCCTTACACCGACTATTTAACTGTTTGGGCATCTTTATATACCAAAATTGCCTTTATCTACTCGTAAAATGAATAATTTTGTTTTGAAACAAACAGTTGTTGATTTACAGTATGCGGGGCCAAAGGATTTATAAAGATTTGAAATGCCACAAATGATTCAGTGTCAAAATTAATACAAATGTCAGTTCCCAGTTTAAATAAGTTTCAAGGTGACAATGTGTCAACGCTGCGAAATCGGTTTAGTGCGTTTACATGTCGATAAGTGATTGGAGCGTTTGCAAAACATTTTAATTCGCATAATGCGTCTAAATTTATCAGAAAGCAACTTATGTGATATTTTAATAACAATGTTTATATGACTATTAACCATAATAAGAGAGTAATGACCATTTTAAAATTTATGTATCACATTAATATGAAACTGCAATAGAGCAATTGTTTGTGATAGAAACCTAGGCATTAGGTCGGGGAATTTTTATCGTGATGACGTGCACGCCACTTTGTTTGGCGTTGACTATAGTTTTTAACGCTTCAGTGTGATTCTGACAGGTCATCCCCCTGTCAAGAGTGACACCGCGATACTTAGCAGAATTGCCCCTTGATATGCGAGCTCTATTCACTGAAACCTCAAGCGAGGCGCCGCTACGTTTTTGAATTAGTTCATAGAGACGGTCTTTATGCCACATCCAGAAGCAAGATGCCAGTACTTTCGTTAAAGGTGCAGCCCCTGGTTACTCGCTCCACAAGCCTAACTGCCTGTAACTTCGTACTATGCTCAGATCGAAACCCAAAGTGCACGTCAGGAATCACATGGTGATCTGACAACAAAATTCCTATGGTGACGTAGGATCACCTTTTCAGCGAACTTAGATGGAGCACACAGTTGGCTAATGGGACGGTATGCCTGGGGAAAATCGAACCCACCTTCTTTGGAATCACTATAACTTCTGCAGCCTTCCACGCCAATAGAAAGTATTGGTTCCTTAGCTCGGCATTGATAATAGCCATGAGAGAAGTCAAGGACTTCCGTGAAAGCAGCATCAGCGCCTTATTAGTGATTTGATGCTCCCCAGGCGCTTCACGCACCTTGAGGTCTTTAATATGGCCTTGAAGCTCTGCTGGTGTGCAATGCGGGATCTCGGGAGAAGCCGCTGATGTGCTGTGCATCTCGTCAGCTGAAGAATCTTAGGAAAAAGAATCTTCTGAGGAAGAATCACTAATGGTGGCGACGTTGGCCGTTGGCCCTAAAATATCTCCTGAACCTTGCAGTGTTATCAGCAGTCATCAAATGTCTGTCAAATTTGACACTCATTAGCAAATGATAACAGGAAATGCCACGCTGTGCTACCCTTCGACAGCCGTTCGTTGATGTCTCAAAACATTTTTATGAACTCCTACTATTCACCGGATGCTCGATGATAACTTCACATAACTGATGTCGGACACAAATATTAGAGATATCAATGGAAATAACGAACATCTAGTTAGTTTAACAGATTGACAATTTGAATTTGAAACTGGTCTGCCAAATGATGACAGCGTGAGCGGCTATTTACAAGGTCTGTCGTAAAGTAAACAGAACTTTTGAAAGACATCCGATACAAATACGATCCCGAAACCAAGCGTCAAAGTGCCGAACAAAAAGCCGTTTGCAAAAGTCCAAAGTGAAGACAATGTTGATTTATTTCTACGATTCGAAGAAAATTATTCGAAAAGAATTCGTTCCACCAGGTCAAACGGTTAATGCTGTGTTTTATCTTGGTGCTATGAGGCGTTTGCTGTCGCGTATTCGTCGTGTTCGTCCAGAATATCGCGGAGAAGGAAGCTCGCGCTTGTTGCACGATAATGCACCATCTCATTGATCCACGCTTGTTTCCGATTTTTCGATAAAAAATGGCATTTGAACCATCAACCACATACCATGTTCTCCCGATATGGCACCGTGTTCGGTAAACTACATTTGGCCATGAAGGGACAGCAGTAAGCCGACGTAGAGGCCATCCAAAAGGCGTTGACGACCACTCTAAATCTCATCCCAGTCAATGAGCTGAAATCATCATTAGAAAATTTATTGGTCCATGCAAATCTCTGTATTAACTTTGAAGGAGACTATTATTTAAATAAATTCGATTTTTCTGAACAAAAAACGTTTGTCCATTTTTTTCTTTGTCCTGTTCACTTTGCGACAGTCCTGGTAGTTTCCCTCACAATAGAGAGCCTCGGTAGGTGTTTAGCGTATTCTAGTAACTTGGGGCTCGCCTCGGAAGTTAATTCCGTGCCATGGATATTGTGTGATGCTGTTTATATTACGCATGACGGTGCAATATTATCGTAAGGAACATCTCACCGCTGGAACTAGTCTATTTAATAATCCGTTACCAGTATATGGGTTGTGTAGTAGTTCGTTGTTGGTACTACGACTACGGCAAAAAGGGTCAAGGGTGGTCCAGATGCCAGGCTTCCCCTCTCCACTACTACTACTGACGAATACACTTTTTACATATAACACACAACGATGAGTAGGAGTGTTTGGCCCTTCTGCTGTCTCATAGATGGCCCTCGAATCTTCAATACCTTTTTGGCATCTCTAATGTCTATTTTAATTGATATTTCAAGTCATTGATTAACGTATACCAACTCTTTTAACAGTAGATTTCTAAATTAATTTCGGTGTTCTGCTACTGACTCATAAATAGTGCTAGTATTTTTCAGATATCCTTTTGGATCCCGGAATACAGTATGTGGTTGACTAACGGTACAACACGTTAATCAATATTGGTAGGCAAGCCACACTGCAAGTTCAAGCCGCGGATGTAAAATATACTAAGTGACATATAAATCCGAACACCCAGTTTAAATGGTTTTATTTTAATAAAAGTTGGTGAATGTATTTATCTTACTGTAAATGACAAGTGAAAAAATTTTCAGCCTTATCAGTTGGACATTCCGGTTTTTATACTGTTTTTTTTAATTCACTAACGCTCTAAAAATGAATATTTCAGCCGCAGTAAAGAATCAACGTTGGCGGATTTTGGTTCTTGACATCCTTTACGATCGGTTACGATGCCTAGAGTACGGAGACCTGTACGATTTCGTCAACTTAGTGAGTTTGATAGGGGCCGTATAGTGGGACTTCGGTAAGCTGGACCTTCTTTTCGGGCAATAGCAGTTAGAGTGCAAAGAAGTGTAGACACTGTGGTTAGGGGTTGTCAGGCATGGCTTCGAGAAGGCCGTACGCAAAGAGCAAGGGGCACTGGACGCCGCCGTAGAACAACAGACCGTGAAGATCGCCGCCTAAGATTATTGGCCTTAAGGGACCGTTTCTCCACTACCAGGTCCATTGCAAATGAATGGTTTGCAGAACACGGAAGACCTATTGGCATGCGAAGTGTTTACCGACTAATGAGACGTTTTGGCTTGTTTTCATACCGGCCACACTGGGTCCTCCCTTTAACTCGAGAACACCGACGTAATCGCCTTGAGTGGTGCAGACAACGGTCACTCTGGGATCAGGAATGGAACAGTATTGTCTTTAGTGACGAGTCTCGATTTTGTTTAGGCATGCACGATGGTCGTGCCAGGGTCAGAAGGCGACGTGGTGAAACGAGGAATCCACAGTTTTTTGTCGAAAGACATGTTCATCACACTGTTGGAGTTATGGTTTGGGGTGCTATAGCTTATGGTTCCAGGTCACCTTTAATCTTCATCAGAGGTAACATGGACGCGCAGCGTTATATCCACGAAGTTCTAGAATCCCATCTTTTACCCTATCTTGACACCCTGGCAGATCCAACTTTCCAAAAAGATAATGCCCGACCACATGTTGCAAGAGTCACAATAGACTTCTTTCAACATAATGATGTCACATTGTTACCATGGCCACCAAGATCTCTTATCCCCAATTGAGCACGTGTGGGATATGATGGGTAGGAGATTGCTCAATTTGCAACGTCCTCCTCAGACTCTAGAAGCACTTCGAGAGGAGTTGGTGGTTGCCTGGATTGAGATACCGCAGGAGGACATTGACCACCTGATCAGAAGCATGCCTAGGCACGTTGGAGAATGCGTAGCACATCAGGGTGCATCCACACATTATTAAAGGTCAAAAGGCTTTAAAGCAGTGCAATCATTTTGAAATTTTTATCATTTACTTATTATGCTTCATTAAGTACTTATACAAAATTTTATTAAAATAAAACCATTTAAACTGGGTGTTCGGATTTATATGTCACTTAGTATACTTGGATACATTTACGAGATCAAATTGGTCTTCCATAAATAAGATTTTTTTCAACGTTCTACAGGGTCGCTGTCAACTTTAGTGGAATGCTTCTTTTTTTTCCTTACTTTTACTATTGCATTAACGTATTCTGTACTTTTCTAGTAAAAGTTTGATTGAGCATGCTGCGGTAATTTTACCTGAATCATTAATGTGCTCTATTAGTCTTCATTAAGCAACTACAAAGATCCGGGTAAATTATAGAGTTAGCCTTATAGGACGTATTCGTAGCGCTCTTTGCACACAACGAATGTTTAGTTTACAATTGATCATAATCATAATAAATATAAAATGCTCATGACACTTGACATTTCGTCAATATGTGGACAGCGATACCCGTAATAAAGCATAAATGATTCGTGTGCTGGGTCGCATTCACTGAGCACTTCATTTCGTTGTTCTAATTGTACCTTAGGTACATAGGTATATGAAAAAATGAGCGCCCTGCTGCTACAACTGACTTACCCAGGGATATACGTATTTACAAGTTACATTCCCGATTCTCACGTCATAATTATACCGTTCACTCGCTGGCAGCTGAATAGGTTATAATTTAGTCGACATCAATTATTTAATCCCTTCCCAAGGGCACGATGGAAACAAAACATCGATACACCTAGCGGTATATTTTATCAGGTGAAGGAATAAAACGTAGCTTATCGACTGAATTGTTGATGATACGCTCAGCGAGTAAATATTATTTTCATGGACAGCTTATTTAGGGAGAAACACTTGCTCCAGATCATTTATTTTGATATTTGGTATGGGTGTCTAAATGTCTCGGTTTGTCTTACACGTATCGGTGTCCCTCAGGATTTGAACTTTAACTAAATTTCTACTCACTTGTTGTATATTACGTTCCCAGCCTCTACTACTGGAAGTTTGTCTCTACGCAATGTTAATGCAGTATTAACCCAGTCAAAACATGATACACTGCTCTACCTTCACCTAGAATATGGTTTAGTGAATGACGTTTGCGTAATGTTGACGAATCTTGTCCAGCTTCTTGGAGGCACCCTTGACAAGACTACTGAAACGTTGGAAACAAATTAAAAGTACGTTTCGCGTACTGTGTCCGCTGGAAAAAAATAGGATAGGACAAAAAGATTAACCTCTCAATTGCTGACTGCACTAGCAGTTTGATGTTTTCTCTTGACAAGTCTGATGGTTGGACAATCGTTGCAGTTCATACAAACCGTCCACAGATATATCGATGTTCCTTATTCAAGGAACATTTAACAAAATATAAGTTAAAACCACCTAAAACAAAATTTAAATTCAATTCTTTTTATGTATTTTTAAATTTTTTATCTTTTACAAAAGTCCCAACAATTCAGCCCATACGCTCTCTTGTGATTTTTTCGCCGATTTCCGCTGAATGATAATTGCTCACCCAACGTGTATTAGACAACCCTTTTTATCCAAAATGGCTCATCTGTATATGTAATTTATAATAATAGTAGTATTCCACACTTTGAATATTGCTTATTTTGTTTCAGTATGATCAAAAACCCACGATAATCTTACTAGACTGTTCTAAACTGCAACTGGGAAGGGGAAGACTAGACGACAGTGTCACTGCATTCAGAAGAAGACTAGAAATATTTAGGAAGAGTTCGTTGCCTATGCTGAAGGCTATGGACAACGTTGGAAGGCTGACAATAGTAAGCAAATTTTCTGTCAAATTATTGGCAAGGATTATTGAAACTGCACATTAAAAATAGCAATAACAAGATTTTTGAACGCGATGATTTAAAGACTAAAGCAGAATTAGAAATGCATTAACAAGTGATTCAAAAGCTAGAGTTATGAAACCATATTTTACCAGAATGTCCAAATGAAGCGGCTGAATCCAACAAGTCGCTTAGAATTGTCATGAGAATTTCCATTTCAATCAAAATGAAGGAATTAGAAGCACTTGATTTCTATTGTAGAAAGATCCAATATTTAAACAGTTGCATTAGCCAAGATTTTGAGATACGTCATATCCAGGTTCCTTAACTTCCAAACAGATAAATCGACTTGCATATACGTCTCTATATAGCAAAGAAACTATTGAATTTTACATTATAGACCTTATACCGATATTGATAATAAGCTCTACATGATAACGTACATTTCAGGTGGATGGTGATACCGATACTGTGCCAGTTCAGGAAGATTTCCAAAGCGTTGTGAAAGAACACGTCGAATACCTAAAATCACAAAAAGAAGAGATGGAACAAAATCTCGTGCAAAATGGATATGCGTCTAATGGTAAGCGAAGCATATATCCGTGCTAAATTAGAAAGCATGCATTTGAAAATGACTGATTTATGACTGTGGGACTGTGACAAAATAATCAATATATCTAATTTACTATTGCGGTTCCCTTTTTTGAATGAAAGTGGAACCACTCTGACACATTGATATTTTGATAACCAACCTGGTTTACATATGTTTATACAATCCATACGGGGACATCCCGCGGGGAGATTTAGTTACTCTAGATCATCTACAAGAATCTTTTTGAAAAGAGTTGCTGACACAAAATCAGCTAATACATATGTTATTCTTGTGTTTGTGCGTGTGTTTGTCTTCATTGCCGATGTCAAATGTTTGCAGAAAAAATTAGATATTGTTATAACACTTTTGTTCCTTTTTGTTCCAATTTTCATAATAATATGATGGAATTCTAATTAGTACTTGTTCCTCTTTGAAATTACAGGTCATATACCAAATGGCTACGGTAGCCACAGTCAGTCAAACCACAGACCTCCAACTCCGATCCAAACAGTGAGCGGTCATGTGAACAACGTGGCCAAAGGAGTCCATGCAATGGCCAATGGCCTCATAGCTAACGGGAAGGCCATGGTGGCCAATGGAGGAGCACAAACCAACGGATATGGCCCAGCGAAAGCTGGGCATATAGCCAACGGCTTCGCAGGAGGTGGTGGTGTACAGTCAGTCCCTAGTTACCAACAAGTGGATGTGGAAGGACATATATAATCATTATATAAACAGCGTAAAGGAATAAAGGTGGTAGACATTCTGTTGAAGTGAAAATTTCTATCTAGAAATTTCATTTATCTAGCTAAGTCGTACGTATTTGAGGCTAAGTATTTATTGACGCCGAAGTGTGCATTTATTGGTCAGGTGAAATGTAATGAAGAATTAGAGAATCCTAACCGTAGATGTTTTGGAGAACCTCGTCTTTAGTTTTAAAAAACTTTCTCTACTTGATTGAAAAAGGAGAATCTTTTATTGGTATAATGTACCAATACCCCTCTCTCAGTGAATATGTGTAAGGTAGTTAATTCGAAAAAATGAAAATGAATAACCTTTGCAATACAAGAAAATGTGATACAGAATGTGTGACGCCGTGAGCATGCTTAAGTAACCATTAATACTACTTTATTAGAGCCATTAGGTACTGTTATAGGCCCTCTTTGTGACTCAAACAATGTTATAGATTCAACTTCGCAAGTTGGTAAGCTATTTCAAGCTTCAAGGTTTTGATAATTTGAGTAGTTATTCGTTTTAGCTGATGAAATTTAATAACCTACAGGTTTGCTATATAGAAAAGGGGGTATGTTGTAAGTCAAGCGGGTTTTTATACCTTTGTTTTAACGCATTTTTCTGAATTTACACAGAATACATGACTAAAAGGTTCAGCAGAATTTAAGCAGATTCAAATCATTAAAAAAGACGTCTGGGTTTATAGAGAACATATTTTGAATGTCGGCCAAGTAGTTTATGTATCAAGTTTAGCAGCAGCATACTGTTGGAGGTGACTCTACACACGTCTCTCTTTTAGGTCTAATAGGGCGCGAGGAGGAAGCGCTTTTTTCTTAGATATTCCCAGTTGGTAAAATTTGGAAACCGCACAGGCCATTCTGGTAACAGCTCTCTCAAAATATTCATTGTATGCTGGGCTATGTGAGCTGTTGCTTCATCTACTAACCTCACTTCCTTAATGTTTTCTTTCAGTTTGGGTTGAGGTTAGATGGAGCTACAGCTCACCCAGCCCAATATTCAATGAATGTTTTGAGATAAATGTCTCCAGGACGTTTCGTCTCGTTGAAGGGTGATGTCGAACGGCAGCCATCTTGAATATATTTTCAAAACTTAATAAATGTAGTGGTGTTATCTGCTCACTCCGAAATTGAAAACATTGTTTCTTCTCTTAGATCCAGATGCCTCTTTTATAATTCCTTGAAACTGCTTAGTTGGTTCTACCACACATTGTACTTTTGTCTGTGACAAAGTAGGTACTTACCAACAACGCTTAGTGGCTCTCTTCAGTCAGCACTTCTAAGTAGCTCAGGCTCAAAATTTAAAATGTAAGTGCCTTATATGGTTTGATCTGTATTTTCATTACTTTGAATTAGTGTATACAAAATTCGTATAGTAAAAAGTTTCTTAAATTATAATAAATAATATAGGTAGTTAACGAGCAAGTGCTTGAAAAAACCTGTAGGAAGAATTATGAATTGAAAAGTTTATGGACTTTACATGAAAAAAGGTTAGTTGATCTCTGGAAATACTTTTATTTTTCAACATAATTTCACTAATAAAAAAATACTATACCAGTATGTAAAAATTAACAGAATAGCAATAAAACGTTTTTTATCCTCTTGTCTCTACACAGCACAGTGGTTCAAAAGTCGTAGGTCATCGCCAAAACTAGAACTAGAGCTAAATTCCTGCAAAAAACTTTATCTATATGCTTTCGAGGTCACAGATAATATTGTCCATTTGTCCAAAATGAAAACGGCGCATCTAATATGGCGGGCATGTTTGCAAAAAAAAAACGTTTGAATCACGTTCAAATAGTCGATTGGCAAGTAATATGTCCATATTATAATTATAAAAACTTTTGACTCTTATACACCTTATCTACACGAGTTTCTTGCTATTTCAACGTTTGGGGACATTCACTTCACTATAATTCCGCATGGAGAGCCATTTAAGTGGAACTGATATCATCAAAAGATGAGTTTTGTATTTCTACAACTGACGACAAAATCTGGGGCTAAAAGCGAAAAAAAAAATTGTTTCTACTCTTGGCTAGATTTTTTGATTCTTGAACCACTGTGCATAGGCAGAATGAATACTATAATAATTGGTAGGTATAGGTGTAGATTTAATCTTTTTATTAAATGGGTCCAACAGTGTCTTAGAGTTTGGTGTAATTTTTTTGTATAATATAGTCAGAGAATTACAGTAATTTTGATACAGTTAAGTCACCGCTGGACGGTGAAATATATACTCTTGTCATCTATTTTTAATAAACCATTTCTTTTTTTTTGTGAATAAGTGGCAAACTATATCGTAGGTCTGCACCAAAATTGTAATAGAGCTAGCTGCACTAGTATGCCTTATTTTGTATCTTTCCACCACAAATAACTTATAAATTCTTATTTATTTCTTTGTCACATAACCATTAGTTATATCAGCTATACAATAGTAGCACATGATGTATATAACTTAGAAATCCACCAGTATTTAATTTTATCGAATTCATTTCACAAACATGAAAAATGACAATGTTTTAAGCAATAAAAATTTTTTAAAATATTAACCATTATCAAAATCATACAGTATCGAAATTGTCAAGATATCGTCAAAGGAACGTCCAACTTCTTTCACGTGCAAATCTACGTTTAAAGAACCCTTGAAGCAATAATATACAACTTGAACCACACCACAGCGCA
The DNA here is from genome assembly GCA_963669975.1 of Acanthoscelides obtectus. Classification (NCBI taxonomy): domain Eukaryota; kingdom Metazoa; phylum Arthropoda; class Insecta; order Coleoptera; family Chrysomelidae; genus Acanthoscelides; species Acanthoscelides obtectus. The sequence goes on from CAVLJG010000004.1 coordinate 80,375,956, forward strand.
AATGTTGCATTGTGACAGTTGAGAGACATTGTCATGTTAATTAGTCCACAAATTGTATAATAAACAGACACTAATTTTTCTTTCATTGAGCTATTACATAAGCATTATTATTAGGGAAACGCTACGTCTATTTACATTTTTGAAAAGTCTTTACTGGAAGGTGAGCTTTGCAACATTTTTTTATAAATTCAATGTGTCTTAGGTCTTGTCTCATCGAATATAATACTTCTATTTTAGATTACTTAGTTCTTTCACTTTCTGTTAAGGAATAGCCTTATTTCGAATGTTTAAATAAAAGTATACTATCGTATAGTTTAAGTATTTATTCTACCCAATCTTCTCCCCTTTCCGTACCTAAATTAACTAAGCTAAGATATATGGGCGGCGCAAGCCATAAGTGGATCTACGACGACATCGCCATCTTTTGATGCAATGACCAAATGTTATCTTTTAGTAGGGTGCTGAATCCCCAATCAATAACAGTATGCGCATGCGAAGCATTGCGGAACTGAATAACATCGACTCGCTGATTGAAGGACTCTATATTGATATTTCGATTGCGACGGTTGTCTTTTCAAATAAAAAAAATATAAACTTATTCGTCCTGCCAGGTCCTGCTCAAATATTTTCCAACCTTTGCTGGTTAGTGATATCTATGTATGTCCTTCCAGACTAGATTGCCTTTTTTAAGGTCTTTAAGACAGTGTTATTTTCTTGTTTGTTCGAAGTGCACCAAGACAAACTTTGAGGAACTTATCAAGCTCGAAAAAAAAACAAGTACGGGTGTCTCATAGCTGGCGCTAGGATCTACAATCGCTTTTTGGCACTCCTGTAATGTCTATTTTAACTGGGTATCTTCGGTCCTCGATTAGCGTATTTCAGCCGTTTTCAAAATACAAATTAAAATTAAAAACAAAATTAAATATTTATAGAATCAATGTAGCTCTTTTGTAACACCTCCAAAAGTAATATATCAGTTTATTAAATATATAGTATACTTCCTGCCTACAAGGTTGTACCCACAAACGATGGTAGTGACATGATGCGGTTGCTGTGGTTTATGCAGAGTTACAGCAGATTGGACGTTGCGCCATTCCTCCACAGATGGCGGTCGCGCTGTGTGACCTAGAGGACATGTGCACGTGGCGTCACCTACCATGGGTACCTATTACGTAACTTTAAAAGTGAAATTTTCGATTACCCTATTTCACGAATATCCATCACACTTTGACGTCTCACGTCGGCAATAATGAATCGGGTGTAAATCTAGTAAAACTTGTTTGTAGCGTTTTGTTTTTTGTACGCGAATGAACGTATCTAAATGAAAGAGCTTTTAGCAAGTACAAAGTGAATCTGGAGAGTACAAAAAACAAAACAAAACATAACTCTGTCCACCTGGCATTGAGGAATCCGTAAGAATTATGTGTCCTTTGCCGATATGGAGAATTTTGAAATATTACTAGATAATTAGCTGTCATTCTACCGTAATGGATACTCGTGAAAAAGACTTGGTACATATAACACTGGCTTTAATTCCCGAGATACCCTAACCTAAATGTGCAGCAATAGCGGTTTTTGCCCATATTCAGGTTATGTAGCAAGGGCGTTTTTCTTAATCTTCAGTCCTTTCAAATGGCGTTGATTTTGCCCAAATTTGTATTTATTTCGCAGAGATACGACACTTCAAAATTTTCATCAGAACTGAGTGATTTTTACTTTAAAATGTTCAATTGAAGGTAAGAACATTATGGTCGACCTTGATATGATAAAGGCTGGGTTGTGGTCTTGTAGTTCGGGTAAGTTTTAGATATTTTGTGAATTTAGTGTTGACAATTTGGATGGATTTCTACGGACAACAGAAACAAATATGGCACTTCATAAGACAACAAAGAAGCGAAATGAAAGAACTAGTTGAAATAGAACACATAAAAGACGATACATGAGTGGCCTTCCTGACAGAAATGTTTAAAAAAGAAAACGAAGAATCTTTACCAGAAACGCCAAATATAATAACTGATCAAAAGACCGAAATCTCCCAAAAACATGTGAAACAAGGAATAAATAAATTGAAAAATAGAAAGTCATCAGGAGAAGATCAAATACCAAATGAACTCTTAAAATATGGAGATGATTACCTGGTACAACAACTGCAACTCCTTATTCAAGAAATAATCACCACGAACAGAATACCAGATGAATGGAGGAGGGCGACCATGCTGATGTTCTTCAAGAAAGGAGATAAGGAAGACCCCAATATTTATCGAGCAATAAATCTGTTAAATACAACACTCAAATTAACAACAAGAATAATAGCGACAAAAATAAACGAACGAATAACCCTGCAAGAGGAACAGCAAGGATTCCGGACAGGAAGATCATGCACGGATGCAGTTTTTGTATTAAGACAAATAAAAGGAAAGTCACTGGAATACAAATATATGTGCCTGATAGATTTGAAGAAAGCGTTTGATAGGGTGAGAATTCGGGACGCCATACATTTATTATGTGACAAGGGAAGACCACTGGATTTAGAAAAAACTATTGAGAATATATATATATAGACTAATTTGTGCAATCATCAAGTGGCTTCACGATGTAATGCTCTAATGTTTTTTAAATAAATAATTTTTAATCTGTTTTTAACTTGCTCTTGTCATATTTTATATAATTTTGACCATTGTACAATCTATCCAGCTCTCACCATGTTACTGGACGTTTCCCTCATCCTATACGTAAACAACAATTAGCAACATCCTCACATACTACTCTCCTGATGATGATGGCAAAGTCCATTGAAAGCTAGAGAGAATTAAAAAAAGTATAAAGAGTCCTCTTTGCTTAAATTTTGTCGAAGTACCCAACAAAAGGCGGAAGCTTTAATTTTTCACCTAACTGGTCTAGACGACAATGACCACGTCTCAAGTTATATATATATAAAGATAACATAGCTATGGTAAGATGTAAAGGAAAACTCTCGCAACCTGTCAAGTACGAAACTGGCCTTAGACAAGGAGAGTCGCTGAGCCCACTAATATTTAATCTGATAATGGAAGATTAATGGGACGACCGAGGAAAAGATGGTCACACAACATCAAGTGAGGCTGAAAACCGAAGTAAAACAGGCATTAGCCTATTCATAAAGTAGGAAGAAGACGAAGTGTTGAGAATTTATAGGTTTTTTAGTTGGCTGGCTTTGCATGAAAATACATTCTTTTATCCATTGTTTGTATGCCTATTATAATTTAAAGCACAACCATCACATATCTAACAGATATAGTGAAATGCAGACAAATGAAAATTTCAAAGTGCCATATCTCACAAAAAAAGATATCACCAAACGGCGTTTGTACTTTGAGGTGTGCGCTATGGCTAATAAATAATAGTATAAAAAAACTAAAAAACACGCTTTTATAGCTAACCGAACTAAAAAGTAAAAAATAATTTTTAATTACAAAGAGTTTATATTACAGTAATATCGAACAGTCAATCATAATTAATAACCTCAAAATAAAATTTAATAATTCAATTAAGAGTAAAAAGCGTGGGGTGCTTGATATATACAGAATTAGGTCACTTTCTTCATGAAAATTGTGACTCCCTTGTTGAGTCAACTAATTTTAATATCAAATGGAACTTTATACCTCCGTGTACATCAAATCTCGGTGGTTTATGGGAAGCTGCTGTGAAATCAATGAAGCATCATCTGGATAGAATTTTGCGCAGTAGTGTTACTTGTGAAGAGCTCAATACTTTAGTCATTCAAATTGAAGGAATTCTGAACTCACGACCATGATTTGCCTCATCTAACGACCCAAACGACTTTGCTCCTCTCACGCCTTCTGATTTCCTAATTGAACGCCAAATAACGTCTATCCCTGATCTCAACTTATGTAATGTAAACAAGAATCGCCTGGCAAAACCCCAGCATATACAACAATTGTATCAACAATTTTGGAATCAAATTTCGAAACATTACATCTCCCAGTTACACCAGCAGTATAAATGGCATAGATGTCCAACCAATATCGACATTGGAACTGTCGTATTGATGAAACACGACCACCAGCCACCATGTAAATGGTGAATTGGAAGGATTATAAAGTTACTTCCCGGAAAATATGGTGTCGCCAGAATCGCCAGTGTCCAGACATCCAGAGGCATCTACCACCCGCAGTGTCAAACACCTATGTGCACTGCCCAATCAAGATGAAGTTGACCATTGATATGAACTTTTAAAACTGTTATATGAACTTTTGAACAATTTTGTATAAGACTTGAACATTATATTTTGAATTCATCCCTTCAAAAGGGGGGCTATGTTAAGATTATTACGTAGTTCCGCTGTCTTTAATATAGAAAACCGTCACTCAAATCGACTGACTATTTAATCATTTTAATCTGCAATGATCAGAACCCATCGTTATACACTCCACTATTTACCAAAGTTTCTCCAGTGAGCCGGAGCATTCACATTTCCAAACATCTATTAGCAACTATCTATGAAGGAGGGTTATGAAAATGTAGTAAAATGCACCTCACGCTTTTAACTCTGAATTGAATTATTCTGTTAATAACTTAAATGTTATTCTAATTTTATTTTGAGGTCATCAATTATGATTTATTGTGCGGTTAGCTATAAAAGCACGCTTTTTATTTTTTTTTCATTTCTTATTTTTATTTATCAATTAGTTTTTGTGGACATGTGGTATTGAAATATGTTACTAATCATTTCATTTAAAGCTTCACTGTTGCATGGAGTTTTTCCTGATAACTTAGAGCAATCAAGTTGTTCAATCCGAATTCCGAAAGATCTTACACGACTAAGTGCTACATAAGCTTGTCCAGCAGCAAACAGTTGCGAGCGAATTTATCAATACTTCAGATCCTAATAAGGAGAATGGAAAAGTGTTATCAAATTATTGCATCGCCATCGGTCCTTGGTTGGAAAGTGGTGAAAATTTTGGTCAAAGATTCCATACATACAGGCCAAGCTAATTAAAAAGCGTGTTAAAAAAATTATACTTCAATCAATCTGCCTCCTGTGAGGATTGAACTCACGACCACTGATTTACAAGACCAACGCTCTGCCACTGAGCTACAGAGGCTTGTAGTTTCAGTCTCCGTAAAGCTGCATTTGAAATCCGTGGCTTTTCATTAACATCTGCTTTTTACAGAATTTTATGAATAAAGATAATGGAAAACTGTTCAAATTATTCAATTGTCATCGGTACTTGATACGTGTGCGAAGTTTCAAATTAATCAAGCTTCTGGAAATTGGTGAAAATTATGCTCTAAGATTCGGTTACATACATACAGGTCAAGCTAATATAATCGTGTATATACCCTATTTCACGAGTATCTATAACGGTAGAATGACAGCTGATTATCTAGTAATATCTGAAAATTTCCCATATCGGCATAGGACACATAATTCTTACGGATCCCTCTTTTATTTAGAAAAGTTCATTTATATACAAAAAACAAAACGCTATTAGCAAGTCTTACTAGCTTTAGACCCGATTCATTATTGCCAACGTCGCAGACTAACAAAAAAATGTCACTTGGTGGTCAGCTGTTCACCTCAGTAGACGTCAAAGCGTGATGGTTACTCGTGAAATAGGGTATATTCGAGCTGTCATGCAAGTCATGGATCAGTACGAGAATTATTTGACCTATTTCGCCTGAAGCATTCCAACAATTCACCCTCTCATCGATCTCCACCCTTAGCGTTCTGTGCCACTTTCACCTTAAAATGCGTGTTCTGTGAAAGAAAAGCAAAACGCAGGAAAAGGTAGTACAGTAAAGTGCACAAATATGAGTGACGGGGACGAGGTGAGTAGACAAACACAACAGCTTGGCATTTGAACGCAATTAGCCTCCAAATGCTTGTTAATGAACCGCCTAGTTACATTTGCCAAGAATTCAAATCAGTAGGGTCGCATGTTTACAATGCTCTATGCTTGGTAGTGAGATTAGGCATGACAAAAATTTATTTAGCGTAGAAATGCCATGAGGCAGTCTAGTATTTAGTCTAAAATTGTTCTTTCTTCTGTTATCGCATGTAAATTAGTACGAAAAATTTAAAGTATTGATAAACTATTATCTGTGTTGTCAGCAAAATTGTCTTTGACCTAGTTTAGAAAGCGTTGTTGATCTTGAAATAGGAGTAACTGCTGTAGCATAGTAAATTATTCAGGGATCTAACTTCTTATTCTACTGCAGGTGTATTAGGTTTCAGGTCCCAAGAGTCTCACTTATTACTGTTTTTCGGAGTAGCACAAACTGATAAACAAATAGAATAGAACACATCGGAAATTTTGCTCTTTTTTTTCTTCGTGTTATACTTCGAATAGCATCGCTTTCAGAACAAACGCTGGATACACTGCCCATGCCTACTGGTCGAGAAGTACTGTAATCGCGAAAAATTTCGAAAATGAGATATTATGTTTTTTGGATGTTACGAGTATTATGTAGTCGGAACTACAAACTTCGTTTTTAAAAATAATGTACATGAACCGAACCGGAATTACAGTGTGTGTGTTCGCTGTGACTGAGATTGAATGTCCGACTCATAATTAAGATAAAATCGTTAATATAAACCAAAAGTGATGAGCTAGTAAAAAGAAATACAATGCAATTATTATATCAATTAATAAAGTGTTAAATGACAGCAACATGACCCCTCCTCCCTTAAGATAATGTTTCTGAGGGCACAAACAAAACTTCGTGCTTCTGGGGTTGAATTCCGATTTCTTCTGAGTGTTGGATTCTTCTTGATCCTTTTCTTCTCTGGTAATACCATTTCACGAAATTCTATGTAATTCCAATTAACATAATTTCATACAGGGGTAGACTCCATTTGTAGGGGTGCTTCACTGTTTCGGGAAGATGGATTTGGTCGGCTCTTTCATGCTGTTTTTCGTGAAATTTGGACCTCTGGAAGCAACAGCGGCTTTTCCATGGTTGCTCCTTTTTGATTCTTGTAAACGTAGTTCTCCGTTTGGATGCTGCACGGTAGGTAAACGCCCTCTAACTCTATGACGTCATCTTGTTCACACTTGATTATCAGCTTTTCAGGTTTCGGAAAAATAGCAATGTATTTGGACTCTGAAACTTCTTCAATTAAGGCCATTTTAAGAGTTACGGGAATTTTGCTACAATTTGGCTGCTTTTAGTTTACTTGTAAAATAGCAAATTGTTGATGCTGTTCCAGTCTGTGGAACTGCTGAGAGAAAATACTTACTCTGCAGCACCAGTCAATTTCGACAAAATGCCATGCAGCAGTATCTTATTTTGGACACACCCTGTATCGTCAGAGTTTCAATAGCTCTTAATAAAGCTGTGCTTATTTCTAAATATCTAACTAGTCTACAGGGATTCCCATCAAATTCTGGAACAATTTGGAGTAATTTTGTGTCAAACTGGAGCACTATTTGTACTGGGGGCTGTCATATATTTTCTATAGTTTCGTTTACTTGTCTTATTTCTCTACTTTCTAATTCTAAGCTTACTATGCGATTAGCGATTTGATCTGCACTATCATCTTCGAAAGGAAGTAGAGGTCGGAGTGAGTCACTCATGAAAAAATAAAGATACAATAAGCACTTACTGTTAGGTCCAGTACTTCATCCCGATTTTGGCCTAGGTTCCTCAGGTGGACGTCGACTTCAACAGAACAAAGGTCACTTGTGGTCCAAATTCTTTCTTCTTTCTTCAGTCGTACCGGCTCGTCACGGAGGTTTGTGGTTCAAAATTAACAGTTCGGACTCAGGGGCTAATCGGCAAAAATCCTTTTGGGAATCCTGCCCCGGGCTGCGCCAAATATGTAGTCGGAACTTCAAACTTCGTTTTTAAAAAACTTTATTTGGTTCCAAAAATAGTGTACATGGACCAAACCGGAATTACAGTCTGTGTGTTCGCTGTGACTGAGAGTGAATATCTAACTCATAATTAAGATAAAATCTTTAATATAAACCAAAAATGATGAGCTAGTAAAAATGAACATAACTGGAGGCCTATCTGAGTGAAGTTGTCCCAACGCTTTAGAACATGATATTTGTGAATTTATTTAAGGGCTAACTGAAATTTTATTTTAAGTATAATATTTTTGGTTTCTTTAAATGTTTATGAAAAGATAACAACACCGACGCGGCTATCCTAAAGCGTTTTTATTTCGAAATTGTTTTTACAAAATGATTTGTATATAGCAAAATACGTAATGGAGACATCTTAAATTGAATGGTCTATTTATTCGCGTCGATAAAATAAATGTAGGTTTTGTAAAACAAATAGCATTTTACGTTGCTAAGAAGCTGATTTTTGACATTTAAATCAACTTTCAATGCATTGGTGTTGTTGTTAACAATTAAAAATGGCTCGTGGTAAAGCTGTTTCCGACAAAATAAGGAAAGTGATCATACACTTGCATTTAATAGCCAAAATGCTTCCCAAATCGCTGACAGTGCTAAGAAATCGAGGTACATATACAGTTCGAAGTAATATTAAATTGTACAAAACGACGAGATCTATGGCTCAAAAACCCATATCTGGAAGTCGCCCGCGTTATTCCAATACCAAGTTAAGAGCCTTAAAACGGAATATCAAGGAAAGTTGGCTTGCTAATTATAACGAATTGAAAATATTATGGATTTAGGCAACTCCAAAAAAGCTTTCAAGAGCAATTTGTCACAGAGCTGTCCAAAAACTGGGATTTAAAACTTACAAGGTAGCATTAAATTATTTTGTTATTATTTATTTATAATTCAGTATTTCTAGGCAAGAGAGAAGCCCGTACTGACAAAGATTCAGAAAAAAAAACAGACTAGCGTGGTCCAAATAATACAAATGGTATGGTCTCCGAACCATTATTTGGAGTGATGAAGCTAGATTTGAAGTATGCGTTGGTGATAGTAGGAGTCGTGTCATAAGAACTAAAGAAGTGTTTCAGAATGACTGTCTTAAGAAAATGCTAAGCTTCCGACTTCTGATATGAGTTGGGGGTCCATGTCAGCAAGTGGAGTGGAAAACTTACACTTTGTGGAGGGTATTATGAATGCTGATATACATTAATGAGCTTCAAGATAACTTAATAGCCCAAAATTGAACAAAGGCGTTTTAGCAATATTACAAGATGGTAGCGATTGCCATATGGCTAAGAAAGTAAAAGATTGAACGTTAAAAGACAATATTTCAGTTCAAAATGGACGTCGATTAGTCCAGATCTACCGCTGGTTGAATCCTTGTGGAATGTCATGAAAAAAAAGCTTCGATCGAATCCCGCAAGAATCGATCCGGAATTGCTAACTCGTCTCCAAGAAATGAGATGTTTTTCAACACCTTAGCCTTTGAAATTGTGATCTCCGGTGGCTACAATTCGGTTGAAGGATCTAAAGTAGAAGTCATGGGTACGGTATGAAATTTTATATATAATTCTGCAACAAATTTGTTAAGTTCGTATGAAATTATGCCTATTACTGCTGCTACTTATTGCTTATCCCAAATCCAAACTCATCAGCATCATATTATTTAGAATAAGATCTAGCAATTTTACGCTAAATTTGTGCATACCAAGTTATGTGCTGCAGAATAAAGAACATTCTGGTCACAAGCATTTGCTGTCAGAAGCATTAATGAAGCCGCTGCCACCCCCTCCCCCGCTACTCAATTTTTAATCGCCGAATTTCATGTTCTTTGCCTCTACCAAAAAAATGTCCCGCTATTCTAGATCTTGTACTAAATTCCAAAATATGTAATTTCAACGTTATACAGTGGATCGATATTTTCAGGGGACACTAAGAATTTGACTATTGGCAGTTTTATAAATCTTGTTGATGGGCACCGCTCATTAGAGTGAAAAAATACTATAGGGTTGTCCAATAGGGACGCAGGAAAGTAAACGTCAATTTGACATAGACGCCAACTTTGTTTTCTGTCACCGACATGTCATTTTGTTAGTTGAATGTTTACCATTGATCGCTATGGAGTCGTATTCGATCGAAGACCGCATTAAAGTTATTCAAGAGCAATACAAAAATGGTGCAAAAACAAAAAACACGTTTCGCGCGCTTCGTGAACATTTCGGTCGCAACAACCGCCCAAACGAAACAACCGTCGGTCGTCTGGTGCGTAAATTCGAGGCAACAGGTTCTGTGGCAAATCTGCCAGGCTTTGGCCGGCCAAGGAGCGTTCGCACACCGGAAAATATTGCTGTTGTGAAGGAGAGTGTGAGAGACGATCCGAAACAATCAACAACGCGTCGATCCCAAGAATTGGGCATTTCGAGAACCAGTTTGCTCCGCATTCTTCATAAGGATTTGAATGTACACGCCTACAAGATCCAATTGACGCAAGAGCTGCGTCGGGCCGACCATTTTTCGCGCCGAACGTTCTCAGATTGGCTCCTTGAACACCGCCAAATTGATGCCAATTTTTCATCAAAAATCATGTTCATCACTTTGAATGGGACGGTAAACAAGCAAAACTGCCGCATCTGAGCGAACGAAAATCCCCGTGAGTATCAAGAGCAGCCGATGCATCCTCAAAAAGTGACTGTGTGGTGTGCATTGTGGTCAAAAGGCATCATCGGACCTTACTTTTTCGAAAATGCGGCCAGGGCGCCGTTACCGTCAATTCTGAGCGATATCACGTGATGATAGAGGACTATTTTTTGCCGCAACTTGAAGGAATGGATATGGACGATGTTTACTCCCAACAAGACGGTGCAACATGCCACACAACCAACGTCAATATCCATCGATTGCAGTCCTTCTTCGGTGATCGCGTGATTTCGCGCAGAGGAAATGTGCCATGGCCACCAAGATCATGCGGTTTGACTCCCTTGGACTTCTTTTTATGGGGATATTTGAAAAGCAAAGTCTACGTCAACAAACCAGCCACCCTCCAAGAACTCAAAAACAACATCATTGCCGAGATAAATGCCATAGAACCGACCATGTTGCAAAATGTCATTGAAAATTTCGACCATCGCGTGGACGTCTGTAAATCCAGTCGTGGTGAACATTTGAGCGATATTATTTTTCATACATAAATGGTATAAATGAACCTTCAAAATAAAGTACCCAACTTGATTTGAATATCAATCTTTCTTGTTTTAATATGCGTTTACTTTCCTGCGTCCGTTTTGGACAACCCCATATATTTCTGTCAATTTCGAACTGTAATTCGTCAACAAGCCAAATATATATTCTCACCACACTTTTCCTTGCGATTTCGGCCGAATGTTTTCGTTTTTAGTTTTGCTGTCAGCTGAATCGCTTTCATGTTTTTCTTGTACTAATGAGGTCACGTATTACTTATCTCAAATAAAAACGTAAAATGATTTACGGCTTTAAAAAAATTTAACTGAATTTTGTTTGACACTATGCTTAGTTTAAATTTTCGGATGATGACTACGCGCAAACTCAGCATGTTACGGTACTTTCAGACTATTGTAGTAACACACTGTATAGGAATCTGATAATGAAAAGAAAAAATAAACAATTTTAATTTGAAACCCTTATCTTATATAGCTTATGTTACATAATATGATGCCTTTGGCTTATTTATAAACAATAAAGAACAAAAACATATTGCTTCTGTATACATTCAAAATATGTATTTATTAGAAAAGGGGTTGAAATACATGGACAAGGTTAGGGGGCGAAAGAAAAAACAAACGAAAAAACGACCTGGAAGACGGATAAATCAGTTATATGTGATTGAACTGAATACGATTGCTTTTGTGATTAAAACCTTTTTCTACAGTAAATAAGATCTGTCAATATATGTGGTTTTCATCAGCCAGACAATCATAGGGGATTAATTTGTGTGTTTAGCGTACAAAATTCAGTACAATATTGCATATCATGGCAGACGGTCTTAACAATAGAATCTGCCTTCAGCCACATTGAATTTCTGAAAACTATGAAAATTGACCGCTAGACAAACGGTATGTGATCATAATCTGCTTCCGTCCGGGCGTTTGCCTTGATCACACACGAGAAGCGTTCTGCTATCAAGGTTACTATAATTTCAAAATGGTATATTAAATCCAGAATTATAATAAAACTCTCTGCCTGTCAGGCAGATCTCGCCGGTGAGCTGGAGAAGTAGCGACTATCAGCGACCTCTAACGAGAGAGCTGAAGGTTATCAGTGCCTGGGGACGCAACAGTCTTGTACAGATTAATGGTTCCAAAACACAGTACTGTATCTTGACTAACAAGAAGCGCCAGTCTTGATGGATCAATTCACGCATATTGACCAGCTGTGCACACTTATAATTACTTTAAGTGATTATCTATACACACAGTATTTTTAAAAAGAGGCCGTAGATCACTGATATCAATGCTGATGAACTTTAATCGGCGGCTAAATGAATGCAAGAAAGAGTCTATAATATGCAGTCAGTATCTGCTTATGATGTTTGTAACATTCAGACGTATAGGCCAAAGGTGTAAAGGCCAGTCGAGAGTGTTTGGTTCTGTGCAAAGTTCTCAAAACGGTACTCAAAGAGGGACTAATTTTAGGAAGAATAAGTTGTATATTGTTCAGCACACTTGCAGGTATCATGCTCTAGCCGTCGCGGTTTCTCATTTGGTGAGTTTTATTTAACGTCCGACATTGAAACCGACAGACAGATATACAGACTGACCGACAGTCAAACCGACAGACAGGCAGACCGACAAACAGGCAGACCGACAGACAGACCGACGGACAGACCGACAGACAGACCGATAGACCGACAGACCTACCGACAGACAGACAGACCGACAGACCGACAGACAGACCGACCGGCAGATAGACAGACCGATAGACAGTCCAACAGCCAGACTGACCGAAATACAGACCGACAGAGAGACCGGCAGCTAGATTAACAGACAGATGTTATATAACATGTTATATAACATCCAAAAAACAATATCTCATTTTGAAAATGTTTCGTGATTACATTACTTCCTTGCCAGCAGGCGAAAAAACTAAAAAAGTGTGATGTGGTTCTTCCGTGGCACATTAAGTATCTAACGCTCAAGACTGACATTAGGAAGCAATAAAAAAAGTACTTTAGCAAATATTGTAAGATTTTCTTATACAAGATCTCCATATTTCTTGGTCTGCATTAGTTTTCCTGGTTTTCCCCTGCTACTACATATTGCTTATCTCAAATCCAGGTCCGGTTTTTAAATAATTGGCACCACTAGCGGTCACCGTACAGTAAAAATGCGCAGTATGCCTCTGCGCACCTTTATTATCAAACTAACGGGTGATTTTTTAAGAGGTATAGGATTTGATTAATAAAATAAAAAATACAATAAATTTGAGAAAACAATTAAACCTTTATTTGAGTCGATAGAACGGTCGATATAATTTAATGTTTAAAGATTATTTCATGTAAATGTTGGCCGCGGCTCCGCTTTAGATGGCCCATGCGCAAGGTCCAATTTTGGCACACTCTCTCCAACATATCGGCCGGTATCTCACGAATAAATGCTTCAATATTGGTTTCCAGTGCGTCAATCGTTGCTGGTTTATCCCTGTAGACATTAGCGTTAACATGGCCCCACAAGAAATAGTCCAACGGCGTTAAATCACACGATCTAGGCGGCCAATTGACAGACCCCAAACGTGAGATAAACTGTTCACCGAACTCGCCTCTCATTAGGGCCATTGTTTCGTGTGCGGTGTTGCACGTGGCACCGTCTTGTTGAAACCACATGTCAGCCAAGTCCAGATCTTCCATTTTGGGCAAAAAAAAGTTTGTTATCATCGCACGCTAGCGCTTGCCATTCACAGTTACGTTCCGGCCATTATCGACTTTGAAGAAGTACGGGCCGATGATGCCAGCGGCCCATAATCCACACCAAACAGTGATTTTTTTCGGGATGCATTGGTAGCTCTTGCAATGCTTCTGGCTGGTCGTCACTCCAGATGCGGCAATTTTGCTTCTTAACGTACCCATTCAACCAGAAATGAGTTTCGTCGCTGGACACAATTTTTCGATAAAAAGTGGATCTTCCTCCAACTTTGCCAGCGCCCATTCACCAAATTGGAAACGTTGTGGGAGGTCGTGTGACTTCAATTCTTGCACCAGCTGTATCTTATAAGGTTTTACACCCAAATCCTAAACACTGGCGGATACAGCCGCAATATTTCCTTCGGTCCTCACTCTACGTCTGTTGGTGGTTTAATGTCCAATAATGTAAACTGGGTTCGAAATTTAGTCACAAGCTTCCGAATAGCTCCCTCAGTAGGCCGACCAAATTGCCCATAAATTGGAAGCAGGGCTCGATGCACTCTCTTAACCGAGCATGAATTTTGATAGTAAAATTCAATAATTTTCAAGCGTTGTTCGTTCGTAAGTCGATTCAAGGTTAAATTATAGACCAAACTGAACAAGCTTGACAATGACACAAGACACGATTCACGCGTCATCTGTCAAAAACAGTGTTGCCAAAAAGATACTAGCAAAAAAATCACCCATTATTTAGAACATATTCCAAAAATTGTGCACTAAACTTGTTCATTCTAAATTATGTATTGAACGTTAACGTATTTTTTGTACGAAATTAAGCCGATTTCAGTTAGTGAGCTGGAAAGAAGACTAGCAGCGACACCTTCTCTGACCAGAGATCTGATACAGCTTAATGCTTCCAAAACACAGTGTTCTTCTATTCGTCATTGTGTCCGTAGGACCTTTGCTCTTGGTTGAAGTCTTCTAAGTCAGTAAGCCTGTCAGGTCTGGTTGCCCAGATACCAAACAAAGTCATGGAGAAAAAAGGAAAGAAGAAAGGAAGAAAGGAAGGAAGGAGGGAGAGCAAAGAAAAAGAAGTGCGTGAATTTGAGGGGTGCCTTGGCATTGCTAATACGTATTCGGCAATTTGAAATTGATCCTAAAATTAATTTTCGGATTTGTTGTTGAAGAAAAATCATAATTTTGGTTGGACCTAAAGTCGCACGATTTAATTTTGTTCACAGTGCTAGTCGCGGCCTTGTGTGCTTGCGAACTTGCTCGACTGTGTAGTCTACTGAGTCGCGCAACAAAGTGTTGTTATGCGATTCCGCACCACAGTGTTCTACCTTGACTAACAAGAAGCGCTTATCACAGCTGTTTTCCAGTGGTTTTTGATTTGAGAGTGATACGCTCCCGAACTCCCCCAGAAACAATCCATGAGAATACAACATGCAGTGGCACGGTATAGGTGCAGCACTACTGAGTTACTCTGAGTTAATCAGAGTAACTCAACTGGGTCACTGGAAAACAGCTCAGGTTTCGATGGATAACTGCGTTGAAACAATTTTTTGGGGGGAAAGTTTTTATCAAAGGAAAACTCTAAAAGGACTTGAATGTGGAGTTGCACGTTCGTAACCACGAGCTCTTTTTAAAAAACGGAATTCATGTTTCTAGTATAGTATCAAGCATGGTTGTCAAATTTGTTGTCAGTAAAATGGAAACATGTCACATCAAGTGACATCCATGACGTGATGACAGACCGACCCAGAAGCCGATGTTCTTATAAATCAGTTGTAAGTAGAGCTTTGAGAGGATTTTTTTTAAAGATTTTTAATGAGTATTGTGTACACAAGATTCTCTATAGGAATAACTAGTGACCGTAAATAAAAGACAAATGTCTTACATGTATACGTATATGTATACGTGTCGTAGCAAGCAAGATTCAGTCTTAAAACTTTTCTTTAAATTGTTGTGCTGACCAAGCGCATGAAAGGAGTAGCCTTTCTCCGCTTTCGTGCCAAGATGGAACGATTGTAACATACTCCAAAGCTAAGGCGGAAGTTCTTGCTAAAGTTTTTGCTACCAACTCTACCATGGATGTCCTACCCATAGCCCGTGTGCCGTCAATGCCAAAGGTTCTCTATATGCTATTCGGCAAGTAGCCTTCGGGCATGTGGCCGTAAGATGGCTGCACTTATCGCTCGACATCAATAAAGCTTCTGGTCCTGACCTGATTCCTGCTATTGTAAAGAATAGATGTTCAGTGGAGCTGGTTAATTGTGCAGAGCCAAGTACTTTTATCCGCATAGTCTCCTCCCCAGATAAGACTTCGAGTGCTACTCACATGTTCGGGGTGCTGCCGCCCCGACTACATTGTCCATACGAGTATTCGATGCTGCTCAGAAGAGGGCCAAAAGATACTTTTATAACGGACAGTCTTGGAACACTTTCTCACTGAACAGCGGTCGACGATTTTGCTCTCTCCTACCTCCACGACAGAGCCTCCCGACCATGATGCGGTCCCGCATTCGCCACGGTTTTGTTCCAGTTAAGCTAACCTTAGGCAGATCAAAAATCGTATCTCAAAGGTGTGATTAAGTTTCTTATAGCAGTCGCGGTGTCCCGATATTCAGGTTTCTGCCTACGTGTCTTTCTGAGGAGTTCCCGCCACACTGTAAGGTACGAGCAACCCCGCCACCAGTGAATATCGTCAGGTGACAAAGCTGGGTGGCGGAGAGTGTATGTCCGGTCACCTCGTACGAAAGTGGTGCAGGGTGTCAAGTGCGGATCTGCAGGAAGTCCGCGATAAAGAAAGTAGTGGACTACTATCAGAGGTGGTTAGCGAGATGATCCACCGCGAACTGGAACAGGAGGATCACCGCTTGCCAACTCCCAGGTACCTGAGCAACAAGTTCACTGACGGTAATCCTCCTGTTTTGAAGCACGTCGCGTTGGGCAACCTCGATAACCGCCTCCGAGGCTAACGTCGTCCACTCCGATCTTTACCGTGCACTTCCTTTCGATCGGCACGAAACTCTCTGCACTGTCGAACGGACATACAGCTCTGCCAACTGACGATGAATATTCATGGCTGGAGTCCCTTTGGCATGAAAAAAGCGAGTTATGGGGCGAATTTCGCACTCGACGTCATGAACAGTGAGAACCTCCACATCGGACCGTTACTAAAGCAAGAATGAGCGGCACAGCGAACTGCAGCCGGGAGGAATCGGGAGTGGGGATGGAGCTCTTTGGAAACATTATGTTTGGGCTAACCAAATTGGGCACCAGTAGAACAGTAATAATCTCTACCATGATATTACCACTCTTCTTCCAATGTATGCAGTTACAACCATATCTAAACCGCTTACGGTCGTTCTTATACTGACAAAACGCAGTTTTCTTAATATGAGCTGCAAGTGTCCAATACAATGGTTTATCCAAACCGCTCGAAGAGTGTGAATCTTCAAAATGTCGTTTACAATGTTATTATGTATGTATGTGGAGACGCCATGAAATATGCTTCATCAATTAGACTCATATTTCCTGTGGACCTGAGACTAGTGATGTACAAAACCGCACATCTCACGCACATTCAAACATCAACACGGTGATTGCATGATGCCATTCACCGTGGCCGTGAAGAACCTAGTTCCCGATATCGTAATCGCGTCACGATTTTGGTAACAGTGGTAATACGTTAGATAGAAATAATAAATTACAATTCGTGAAATATACTGTGATAATATATGAGAGCTTTAGAAGAACAATTTCCAATAATAAAAATGCTCAATTCTTCCTGGACTGTGACTAAATAAATTACTGCTTGACAAGAAAATACATTTTGATGTTGATGCTCTTAAAGTCGAGCTTTTAAATCTATGTCGCCGTAATAAACATCAATCTTGTGACGTCCATATCTATTAAAATATTTAACAATCTACATCAAGGTGCACACATAGAAAATTGGGAATTACAAATTTTCAAAATTGTTTTAGTAAAAGTACGAATTATTGGATTTCTCTGCCAGAGTCATCTGAACTCTCTCCCAAGTGAATGATTATATTAGTCTGCTCACTGTTAAATACTTGATGCTTGTCCCAATCGTTTTCAATCAAGTCCTCAGTATGTTTCACACACATGGCTCAAACTGTAGAAGTCACCTTCGCTAGAGCATCGTTCCAAGATTTCAAAACTTCTTTGTCACCATAGCCATTTTCCTCAATAAGACGATCATAGTGTTTGGCTATTCCTCAGACTAACTCAATAGGGTTGTATTGAGTAATGTAATGGTAAGGGGAGAGCGGCAAAACTTGATATCTATGTTCATGTAATATTTGTTCTACGATATATCTTCTAGCAGATGATTTATTGAGGCGACATAGACTTAAAAGCTCGAGTTTAAAAGCGTCATCTTCAAAATATATCCTTTAACATTGATGTACTGTACTGTAGCAGCCATTGCTTCAATTGCATCTCACTCCAACTGAAATTGGGATTCTTTTCTGTTAAGGCATTATTATAGAAGGCATTATCCATGGCTCTTGTAATGCTGGTATCAACTTCTCACATACCAATTTTCTGGAAAAATGTTTATCTATGGAATCATGGTATCAGCACTTTGTATTTTGTAGCAAATAGCAATGCAGTATCTCTAAAAAAACCGTTTTTGGTCCCAACATGGAGAACAACATACCGCTTTCCGGTACCCTGATGGCCGCTTTTCAAACTCTTTAGGTTTTTGTCTTGTCAAACTCGTTTTAGCGACCCTTTGGCAAATATTCAAGTTATTCATATAATGTCTCATAAAATAGAAACAATCTCTGATTTTTCGCACAAGAGTCGGCGGTTATCTTTTGTCTTGTAGGAAAAACTGCAAGTTTCAATAGACGCCTTAAACTTGAATCCGAGGCGTCGTATATGTACCTTTTTTTAAGCTCCTGATTGAGCGCAGAGGTTGTCCTTTACTGCTCATATCGTAGAAAGTATTCCTAATTTCTGTTTTGACGGCATCATTTACATAATCGGTCTTGCATTTTTTGATTTTGTGTGTTTTCCCAAGTGTTACTATGAGCAAACCTTTCTTATTTTCTGATTTTATTCGCTGATCACTGCGCAGACTAATATTCAACGCATCTGCTACTCTCTCCAGTAGGTACGCATGTGGGTTGCCGGGGACCGATGTTTCCATTCCCTTCCTGGAAATACTCTAATAAATTTAGCACGAGCTGTCGTCCTTGTCATAATTTTATATTGAAGATTGATAACAGGACAACTCAAATGGCACGCCGATGTCAAGTAAGTTGTCACTCTGACAAATATGTTTGAAGGACACTCATACGTAACGAAGGAGATACACAACTAAAAAAAAATATGTCTTTGAGCTTACCGAACAAACGTTCACACACAGGTGTAGGTTGCATGTGAATGTATGAGAAAGATGAAGATATGTATATAAAGGGATACTGGTAGTCTTACTTTGACCCGTCAAGATCGGTGACTGCAACTACATATAATGTCACTGAGTATATTTGCCACCAATATCTGGGAGGTTAATAGTATTTTACTTCCTCTGGATTGAGCTTTCCACCTGACAGCTTGAAGTGACCTCCAATTGTTCAACATGACAATGCCACAGTGATGTATCCCATATCATCTTAACCCATTTTTTCATCCCATTTTGGAAACTTGTCCAAATTTTCAGTGTTATGTTCGTAAAATCATTGTACACAAAACATTTTTTCAAGAATTATGGGGTTCCAGAGAAAGACTCAAGAAGTAATTTGACTAATTCAGCTCCAGTGATCACCCGCACCTATAGCACTTTTAAACAGTACGTTCTCTGTTAATGCAGATTCTCTTTAGAAGTATTACGTTTTTGAGTAAGCATACCAAACGCAATGAGGTGTTGTTCTTCAACGTATGTTAGCTGGTATGTCGTTGATTTTATGTTGAAGCAGTAGCATATTATTTATGGGATTGGACTAAACTTAGCAAAACCGGATAAGGCATTTTCTAGGTCTAAAGAGACAACCCAGCTTTATCGACAATTGATAAATGACGATAGCTTTAGGTGCCACATATGTATAATAAGCTACAATGATATTGTGTATTTATGTTTTTTGGTAGACGTTCGAGAATGCGATAAAACCAAGAAGCTTTCACGCGCAAGTACGATTGTTGTATACGCCAAAAATTTCAAAAATGAGATATATCATTTTTAGGGTGTTACATGCCTGTCTGTTAGTCTGTGGGTCTGTTGGTCTGTCGATCTGTCTATCGGATTGTCCGCTAACCTTTGGCCCCTCTATAACTTTGAAAGTCAGTCCCGCATATGTAAAGTACTGTCATCCGCACCATTTTGACGGTATACTTACGCTATGTAATGTAATAGATTTCTCTAACGTGAATCGGTCTACAGTGTGATCATGCTCCCATTGGTGAAACAAATAGCTCATCGTAATCTGGGGTCATATGCTCAATTCATTGCAGCGAATCTCATTTGTATAGAAACTAGACCAAGACAATTCATGATAAATGCATCTACAGTAAGTCATTGGAACAAAAATTTCATGGGGGGAATCTCAGCAGGAGCAGATCGCGATGGCGGGAAACCCGGACCTCGCTTTGTCCCAGGGACACAAAATGTGTGATTTTGAATTGAATGTAATGGTGAGAGTTGTAGTGTCTCTATGTATTCCAGATGCTTCGAAACTGCAGTAAAATTGTTCGTTATTGAGCGTCATAACCAAACTCAAACCACCTTTGGCCTTCCCTGTCTCGGACCCTTCAGTACTCCAGCTGGAAGTTGATCATTCTAAGCGTGAAATTGATCTGAGAGTAACCTGAATGCAGAGTTGAAATGTAATAACGATTATTAAGTTATTGAAAGGAAACATTTCATCAATGAACCTCTCCTATGCTATAGTGACAGCAAGAAAATGTCAAGGTGATAAAAAAAGTGGCAATGCTCGTTCATACTCTATCTAAGCAAAAACTAACAATAACAAACTATCAGCTGGTGTGATGATTAAATCAGAAAATAAATACGTATGTCCCAAATGATGCCATAAGTATATTCAAACCAATGTGAATCCAAGTGATTTTAAACTCTACCTGAGTAGAGTAAAGAAAATTAAAAATGGTGTTACAATTCACTCTGTCCCAGAAACTGGGTTCAAAGCACACTCTACGTAAGGCTAAATTATTGAATCCCAGATTACTTGTTCGTAACGTTAAACTATTTGAAAAATGGTGTAATGACAGTTGAAAGTTCGTGATTCCACAAATTTGTTTCGGGAAGTATCTCCAGTGTTAAGGTCTACTCTGCTCTCTCGTGGGTTTTTATAAGTTGGATGAAGCAAGTGTACTGAGAGTGATCATCTCAGAGTTTTTCGTTGCTTTAAGTGCAGTGACTTAGGTCATATTGAGAAAAACTGTAAGTTAGATGTACAAATGATACTTTGAAACGCATATGCTGCTCCAAGCATAATGAGAAAATCAGAACTAAATTTAAAATAAACCACTTTGCCAATGATGTGAATACATGCTTCTTTCTTCAAAATCGCATTAATAATCTAATTCTAAAATCAACTACGATGTTAAATAAACTAGCGCAATTAACCGTTAGACCCCGTTTTTTCTAGTTTCATTGACTTTGTTCATCTTAACTACGAGCACTATCGGTATATCACCTTTAAGAGTTTGTAAACCAGAGGCAGTGGAAAATCTAAATTGTTCCAATGTTAAAAAATCTTCAGTCTCAATTAAAAATTCCGCAAAAAGTCGCTCTTGTCTGTTTTTTCTAGTCAAACTCCAGCAATCAAGTATCAAGTATGGATGGGAATCTAAAAACAGTGTCAGTTGGCCACCTTAATGTTCGTTCTATCCTTTTTAGTTTTTCTGATTTTGTGTTAAAGCTAAAGTTCCAGAGTTAATTTTTTATAGCTGTAATAGAGAAGGACGAGGGGGTGGCATTGGCATTTATATTAAATCTATCAAGTGAAAGTTCTTGCCTTTGGTATTGATACGAGCACAGTTGTGGAACGCACATGGATAGAGGTTATTTTTCATAAAGAAAATTTTTGCATTGCTGTCATATACAGATCTTTATTTAAGTCTTTTGGCGATTTTGTTAACGTGTGGGACTCCGTCCTGTCTTTGTGAATCTTTAAGTATGATAAAGTTTTAATACTAGGTGACATGAACTCAGATTCATCTAATGCCAACAATAGTCTTAATAAATGTTTTTCGTGTTATGATTTATGTCAAATGCTTAAAGAAACTATTCGTACCACGGAAAATTCGGCCACTCTGATTGATGCAGTTTTTTCAAATACTCAATATTTTTTTACGCAGACTGTGCTTTTGGATGCTGAGCCATCGACTTCTATGTTGCTTGCTGGAGATTACTGTCAGAAAAACTTAGCAAACCTTCATCACTCTCCATGATATTAAAAATTTTGATGAAAACGGATTTTGTGATGATTTTAGCTCAATTGTTTGGCATGACCTGATATTATTGAATAAAATCGATTGATTTCCTTACAAGGAATATTCTTAACGTATTTGATATACCCTTCAAAATTCATTCTGGCAGAACGTGATGCTGCACTTAATAAATATAAATCAGATCAAACACTATCAAACACGTTAAGCCTCAAAGTAAAACGTAATTTTGCTCTTGCGCAAAAAGAACTAAAATTGTTCCGTATCACCTCAATGACCCAAACGCTGTAAACGATTATTTTGCATTAGTGTTTCATTCTGCTCAGTCAGACGAAGCAACATTTAATTTTTATAATAATAAGTTCGGAAATCGGAGAATTTGCTTTATTTTGGATGAGCCTAGCACTATCAGAACTGTTGTCAGTGGCCAGTCAAATGCAAAGGGTATTGACGATATATCTCTCCCTATTATACCACCTTACTTGACTCATATTATCAATATGTCTCTAGAGAAGGGCTACCTTCATAAACCTTGAAGACAAGCACCAGTAAGGCCAATACTTAAGGTCAGCAGCTTTGCCGATTTTTTGGATCTTAGGACCATCAGTCTGTTGAGAGTTTTATTAAAGATTTTGGAGTAAATCATTTATTCGTAAAACTTAGATTTTTTGAAATCGAGTGAGATACTCCGTTACATCAGTCTGGGTTTAGAAAATTCTACAGTACTGCAGTTGCAGCTCCTCTTAATTTAGTGGACCCGTGTGTCGCCTTAGTATCACTGGATTTGACCATTGATATAATTGATCACGCACTAATGTGTGCCAAGCTGAAATTTTATGGTTTTTATAAAATAGCAGTGCAGTTTCTTAAATCATCCCTGACCAACGCGTCTCAGATTCTGGATTTTTGTGAAATGAGCACTTTATTACTTCTGACATGCCGCAGGCCTCAATTTTAGGCACTTTGCTATTTTTAATTCATGTAGTCAACATGCGGATGACAACAACTTTACTTCTTTTAACCAGAGGACTTGCAAAATGAACATTAACGAGGACATTGACCCTAATTGCACCTACTCATCCAATAAAAACCAATGCTTCAAAATTTTCAGCTGTGTTCTTTTGTCCAAACCATAGAACAGATGTAGTCAAATCTTCTTTAAATATATGGATTAATAATCAGAATCTTCCACTTTCTGAAAGTGTCAAGTGCCTAGGTGTGTTAATCGGTGAAAATGTGCGGCTTCATGCAGCATTGAATAACCTCTTACAAAGAACTTATATCCGTCTAGGAACCCTGTTTGCGAACAGAAATTTGACAAATTTGTGAGAAAAAAGTTGTGTGAATCTTTTGTGTTATCAATTTTTAATTATTACAATCTGGTTTATTATCCTTCTTTAGATGTTGCGAGTTCTAACAGAATATCTGTTGTACAAAATATCTGCATACGCTTCATATCTAGTTTGAGAAAATTTTACCATGCTTTGGATCCTTACCCTTTGTTAGATTGGTTAAAAACGACAGGTTTAGAAAAGTGCAATTACCTAACACTTATACGTAAGTTACTTATCTCTGAAACTCCAATTTTATTTACGTGAAAATCTAATGTTTAGATGCAATGTTCGTCATATACCTATCCGTAACACATCTTCGTTAACAATGCCCCTTCATAGTTCATGTCTTATTAAACGGTGGTTCTCATATAATGAGTGCATGTTGTACAATAGCTAAGATCAAAGAACAAAAAGCCTGCCTGGATACAGTTTTAGAAGACATTTAAAAGCTCTTCTGCTCAGTGATGCTCTTTCAAGGCGTTTTTCTCCATTGTACTTTTTTGCTAACATTTTTTTAGCTTGTGATCAGTTTCTTGCGCATTTTCCTCCTTTTAATTTATGTGTAGTACAGTTGTACTTTTCTACCATCTAATATTTTTATTCAGTGAATGGTTAAGTGTAGGAATAGCTGTTGTAGCTAAGCTTTGCCCTGAAGCTGCTTACAAACTTAATTATAGGTACTACATGTGTTATCTGTAATTTGCTTGTAATAAACGACTGTTTGTTATTATTATATAGAAACAAAAATTGCAGACTTGCTTATCTACTTGAACTATAATACTCGGGGTTTCTCTAGTTACAACATTTCAGTTTTGCCGAAACGTTTTGACTTCGAAAAAATCATACCATCATTATGAAAAGCAGTCGATTAGTTTTTGGATTGTGAGTAAAATAATTCTGAAGCTGTATAAATGACTTTAAGCTGGCAAACGTGTTTTGTAGTGCTGGTTGCCTATATTCATTCAGTTGCACCTTGTGGACATGACATTTGCTATAAATTCGAAAAGGCATAGAATGCTTATTACTGTTTCACTAAGATGTTTAATTCCAATCTAATTTTAGAGATATAATGCTGGGTTATCTCAGCATGAATTCTTAAATCAGACGGCGGAAAATATAAAGTTACGCACTATTTTAAAGAATTTGGTAAAATTAATTACCTACACGGTATCTAGTACCTGGTATAACAGGCTTATCATATGATACTTTGTCACTTAAATCACACAATTTTAGGCGAGAAGCTAGATTGGTATCATGGGTACCTCATCAAGGCACAGTTTTCACCAAAGGAAGCAAGAACGGTTTTGGTCCTACATTTTGCCTGTTTTTGCTAATGTTATCGGTGACGAGCATAAAAATGGTAGGTTGAAATTGTATAAAAATGATTGTTAAGAAGTATTCTTACCGTAGCGATGGAGTCATAAGCTATGTGACTGGTGTGTCTTGATATTCAAGAAATGTTCCTCCATAAGCAAAATAATGGCCGGGAAAGGCCTAATATTAACATAAATTAATATAGCTTGGAGTTGACATGCCAAGCAAAAATATCTCATTTTGATCACCCATTGACGAGTCGTGGTCTTATGACAAGACCAACTAAATGATTACCAAAAGCAATGGACAGAACAAACAACGTTATCCGAAAGTAGTTTGTGTTTTGGTAGAATGAATGAATTAAATGCATTTTTATTTTCATTCGAAATATCAGTTGATATTTGACGTTTTGTTTATACAATATTCTATCAGTATTCAATTATATTATGATAAGGTATGATTATATATGTCACTGAACCCAATCCTAAGTAACGTCTACGGCTATTTCTAACGTGAATCCTTCAACTAACACTAAGGCCTTAGTAGGATGTAGTTAACGGGGGATGTCACGTGATGTGTGCGAGAACAAGACATATGAACTCTTCAGTTCCACCATCGCAATCTAGTGTGTGGTACCTTCTCAATCAATGAAGGTCTTCCTATCGCTTGAAGAAATAATTTTTGAGTGACAATGCTATAAGAGCACGGAATCTTGAAAACTCAAGAACTGCACAGATTTCCATGTATACGGTCAGTTGCTGAACTAAAGACTTTCTGTCATCTATCTCCAAATGACTGCACCTATACCATACTCATTATCGCTAAAACGCATGACACGACGTTGTGCATAATCATGGAGCATGCAGATCCTATTCAGTCTGTGTTTATGCCGGATTTTTCCTAGTACGTCAAAGATGGTAGCAGTACGCCCGTAAGTGGTGATGGGACGCCTATATGGTAGATGTCCTTATTTGGACTCACAGAAGCGAACACTGATACTCAGAGATTTCGGGAAATTGTGGTTTCCTGCTGGAGGTACTACTCATAGGTGGAGTGTCAACTTTCTTTAATGGGTTATTGTAAATGAGTGAACGTGACCACTAGGCTCACAAATTAATTTGCCAAATTTTTTTGTGCTTGAGCCCATTTCTATTTATGACCACTAAGCTCACAAATTAGGCCACTGTTTTTCGCGTTGCCAACTGTTGAACCAAAAATAATAATAATACCAATATGCGATACGAGGGGGAACTTAAAAACACTACTAAATATTTATGTTATTTAAAGAATAAAAAAGATGCTTTCTTTATAAGAGTAATATGAACGTATTTCTGCCAAGCCCATTAATTTTTAAAAATATTTTTTATGTTTGAGCCCATTTCTGGGTATTTCATTTGTTCTGACAAACATTTAGGATACTGAGGTAAATATCACAGTATGAGTATTTACTGTGAGTACGTCAGTAATTATTGATGGTTAGATGTAAATCCACTGATTCTGGTGGAATAAAAAGTAAATTATGATGGTACGGATCATATTTAGGGCTACCATCCGTCCGAGATTGCCCGGTTTTGGCTTAGTTTAGAGAGCGTCCAGGGGCTTTCTGGATGGTTCTCCTACTTTTGGCACAGGAAATATCAAGGTCATTTAATAATAACCGAGAGGAACATAAACAGGAAGAAGAAATGAATGTTTAACGAGAAACGTCTATTTAATTTATGAAATGAAAATCGCGGATAATTTTAAGTTCAAGTATATCCTTGCCAATGAATCTAATGACCTCTATCGTGGTTTTAAGATCAGATAAGTCTTCAAGTAAACTCCTCGCTTTTAGTGGAGGATATAGAAAACACAATAGTGTAATTAATTTAGCATTACAATGTTGAGACCAATCTCCTTCACACTAATACAAAACGAATGACTTATACTTTACACTACTTCCATGCGAGCGGAGGCGCGGGTTGAGGCTAGCTTTGATTATAAAAAAATTGTTGGTTGTCCGGGGAAAAATATCAGTTTCACCTTAGTGCAGTTTTTGAAGGTTTTGTCCGGAGTCGGTAATTTAGGTTATGGCAGCAATAATCACAGTGAAATTTGTTCGTGTAATCGAGTTTAGTATCCCTACTCTCCACAAATGGGCAATTTGGAAGGCATTCATGAAACTTTAATTTGTCAACAATCAAATCTACGTTACTTAGTAGACAGGCACAATTCATCATATGATAAATTTCAGAAGATATATTATTTTACAGTGAGCGTAACAGCAGCCTTGTTAAAATATAAAAAACGTAAGAAATTAAACATTATCATTATCGATTAAGCTATAAGTAAAGTAGTAAGAACAATCGCAAGGTCGCGGTCGAACTTTTCACTTCAATGCCGCGCGAAAATACGAAAATGAACTTAGCTCAGTAGCGCGGTGTCCCGCTAGTTTATTTTGGTTTCAGTTCTAACGACTGACGAATCTCGTCGGGATACTCGCTCAGATAATAGCGCTTTGCTGTAAATATTATATAATTCGTGCAAATTTTAGTCAGTTATGGTGAGTAAGATAACATTTGCTATTGCAATAATTTTGCGTTGGAGTGTCGATGTTTTTCTGGTGTTGTTTAAGGTTGCGTAAAATATTTGATATGAGTGTCATTCATGCGATATTTTATCACAGATTGTCAAAGACGAGCGTAAACATACTATTGTTTCAAAGATAAAACCTACAATCAAATTGCAAGTGTATTTCTTCAAAGTATAATTTTGTTCAAGAGCCTCAAAAAATAGAATATTTTGGTACATTGCTTAAGCCTGAATAATGTAATTATCTAGAAAAATTGTGTGTAGAAAAGACACTTGCTGATTTACTATCCAGAGCACAACTTTTTGCACCAATGTGAATGGTGTCTATAGTGTTTGTTTGATAAAGTCACTTTAAACTTACCGTTGTCCTCACAGATTATTGGTACTGCATCCGCACCATGCACTTCAAGCAAAAAGATTTTCTGCACCAATTTGAATGGTGTCCTTGGTATTTGTTTGACAATTGTCACTTTAAGCTTAGCTTTGTCCTCACAGATTAATGGTGCTGCATCGACACTATGCACTTCAAGCAAAAACATTTAAACGCGCATTTGCACCTGATAAATTGATGTTGTGTCTAATACGTTTGCCTGGATTTATTAAAGAATTCAGCTTTTGAGTAATGAATTTAATAATAATTGATGACAAGTGAATAAAGGTGTCAAGTAACAAAATCATTGTATGAAGAAGATTGTCTTTAAACATATTTATTGGGACTTTTTACTTTATTGAAATTTTAGATATTTAGCTTAATTAGTTTGTTGTTATCTTGTTTTTGCCACCAAATAATCACAGAATGAAAGAATCACGCCTTGAGGTTCGTTGAATGCAAAAAGAGCAGTATTGTGACACCTTTATACACTAGTGTCTTCAATTGTCTGTTCTGTTGTCTATCCGTTTCTAAACATCTTCCTTTTATAGTACGTCCATAATATGTTCAAGATTGGTTAGTTACGTTTTCTAAATGATTCCAATAGGCTGGACATTTATTGTGATATTTTACCAGATGTGTAAATGACGTTATAATAATGTTTCCCTTTGCTATCTCCAAATACTTCGACTATCTTTTCAGTTTTTGGTAACGATCATGGCGTATGATACTAAGCTGAAATTTAACTAGCACTACCAATCATTGATTCCCGCTTGCACCGCCTTTCTCAAATTCATCACTCAGCAAAGGTAGTCCGAATGTT
The DNA here is from genome assembly GCA_963669975.1 of Acanthoscelides obtectus. NCBI lineage: Eukaryota > Metazoa > Arthropoda > Insecta > Coleoptera > Chrysomelidae > Acanthoscelides > Acanthoscelides obtectus. The sequence continues at coordinate 80,404,541 of CAVLJG010000004.1, forward strand.
AAGGTTAACGTCAAATTGTCTTTTCATTACACCACTCCGATTTGGTGAAAACTTCGCTAAATTAAAGTTACATCTGACAATAGTGTATCTGTTGGCACTTTTTGGAAAAACTACATCTGCAACTTCAAATCAGTTAGTTGAATTGGTTGTATGTTTTTGTTTACTCCAAAGTTGTACGAATAAAAAGGCAAACCAAGTGATATAATCTCATGTACCTGTTTAAAAACATTCTAAAGTATTGGCATACCTGGGAGGCATACAAATAAACCGGTGAAATACATCTCGCTTCATAGCCAAACCCGATTTTTTTGTATCTGTTGAGCAGCTACAAAAATTATTATGCAAGCTTTTTAGAGCTTCATGAATGACTTAGCCGAGAGTTCCATACCCGCAGCTTCTATTTGCCCAGAACTTGAGAGACAGAGACCACTAGGTAAAATCCTAAAAATGTCAAACTAATAAATAATAATAAGTTATAAAACCCACCTTGAGCAGAGACATTTTTGACGTCGTTCAAATCTCTGTTTCATTCAAGTTTTAAGTGGACCTGGTGCAACAAAAATATGGAAGATAATGTTTCGCTTAGTACAAAGTTGACCATAGCAAGTCGGTGTATCCGGAGTTGAAGCTGGATCAGTTGGGACACCCAACTCCACTCCACTATCTGGTATCTCAGACAAGTGCTGCTGGTGCCACTGATGTTGGTACCACTACAGGTGATGCTGCTGGCCCTGTGATGCTGCACCACTATCCGTGAGACCAGCAGCACGCATCAAAGGATTGAGAGGCAGTGGAGTGGTGGGGGTAGCAACTGACCACGCTTATACTTACCGTGACGTAGCTTTACTCATTTGCTTTATACAGGGTATCAATTTGAAAACTTCCCACCACGGATTTTTCGAAAACCACTGATTAGAAAAAACCGCCGAGACACGACAAAAGATTTGTCAGAGGGGACAAGCTTTTAAGCAAAACCTACTTCGCCCCCTTTCACCCTCTGCCAGTATCATCGAAATTTTAAATGACAAGGGGTATCAAGTAAAAGCTTGTTTGAAAGGTCTTTCGAAGTCCTTTATTTTGACGTTCGATTTTTCAAAATCAATCGATTAGTTTTCAAGAAAATTGGAAAAATCTTTACTTATCTTAATTTGTTCAGATAGAAAACAAGAACTCACAAAAATGTCACTTTTTATTTCAATAAGTGTTCAAAATGTTGCCCGTTATTGGCCAATCAATGATATAGGCGATGTTCAAATTCCGGACGGACATTTTCAAAAACGTGTTGTGGGATATCATTGCAGCTTTCGATGATACGTTGACGGAGTCATCCAAACTTTCAGGTTTGGGAATAAACATAATAGATTTCAAATGGCTCCATTGAAAAAAGTCTAATGGCGTCAAATCAGGAGACCTAGCAGGCCATTCTATAGCCCTCTTCGCCCTAACAATTTATCTGGAAACTCGTCGTCTAGCCTTTGCCGAACCGGAAGAACATAGTGAGGAGGAGGGTTGTCTTGCTGGTTTCCATCCTCTTCGATTTGGTTTTGAATGGTTTCAGTGATAAGCGGATTGGTGGTATTTTCCAACATATCCAAATAAATGTCCCCATTCAAATTTCTATTAATAAACGATGGCCCAATGACTTTGTTCTCTAAAATGCCTGCCCATACATTAATTTTTTGGGGGTACTTTGTATGCCCTTCTACAAAATCCTGAGGATCTTCATTGCTCCAATGCCTGCAGTTATGGTTATTAACAAATGCATTTAGATAAAATGTGCATTCATCATTGAAGCTGATACCATCTTCGGCCAACTCTTGCAATATTTTCATTTTGAATGGATGAAATGTATGGGGTTAGTAGGATTTATTTCAAAATGACGCGAAACTTCAACTTAGCGGCTTCAATAAGGTACAAAACATACCTATGCGAAGTTATATTCCCCGGATGTCTGGCGTTAAACGTGACGGCAGTTTGCCGAGCACATTGATTTTGGGAACTCTTTCGGCTAGTATGTAAACCATTTTGGAAGTAAGATCTCAATCAATAAATTAATTTTCAGTATCCCAAGATTGTCACAAAGGTATGCAACTCTCAGCAAGTTAAATTCTTTCTTTCCGTTAGCAACAAATAACTAAGCAGGTATATCAATAAATAGTCCGTCCAGGATATCCGTGTTGATGAAAAGAATGCAGAAAAAAATCGGGTTGTTATTTGGTTGTTGCCAGGTCTAATCTTCCGAAATGGTGTTTGTTTGTTTGTTTTAAGCAGTTAGCTACAAATGTGTACATTGGCACGTCAAAAATAAAATAAATAATTACAAATGATGAATCCAGTGTAAAATATAAATAAAAATAAATGGTACACAAGTATATATTTCAAAAAATACGTTAAATATCCTAAAACTTTAAAAAGGAAAAAATTACAAACACAATTAGAGAAGGAAAGAGGAGATATTAGTTGAGATTAAAAAGTCATTCAAAAAACTCTCTCTCAGTTATAATATGCTTCAGTCAGAAGCAGTTCAGTAACTTTTTTCTTGTAAAAACAATTACAATGCAATTGAAGATGGGCGAAGTTTCGAATTTGGATGTTCTGTGCATTGGTGTTTGTAATAAATTGCGATGACTCGTGGTTAGATTATGGCGCGTAGTATAGACATCAAATCCTTCCCAGTGCAACCTAATGTACAACATAAGACACTGTAATATGTAAATACATGGTACAGTCAATAAACTCTCTCAGATATATGTGAACTTACAAGACTCTCTCGGGGTAAGATTAAACAGTAGTCGGATAATTCGCTTCTGAGAGATGTATGTTGTTGTGTGTTGTTTATATTGGTAGTTTCCGTTTTAAATTATAAACGAATTCTAGATTTGGCAAACCCTAACGGGCAACATTTTGAACACTTATTGAAATAAAAAGTGATATTTTCGGGTGTCTTTGTTTTTTATTTGAACAAATTAAGATAAATAAAGATTTTTCTAATTTTCCCGAAAACGAACCGACTGATTTTGAAAAATCAAACGTCAAAATACATTGACATTGAAAGACCTTTCAAACAAGCTGCTATTCGATACCCCTCTTTATTTAAAATTTTTAAGGAATGGCCCTGGGGACCGGAGGGTGAAAGGGAGCGAAGAAGTTTTTGGTTGAAACGTTGTCCCCCTTGAAAAATCTTTTGACGTGTCTCGGCGTCTTTTCTTTTATTCAGTGGTTTTCGATAAATCCGTGGTGGGAAGTTTTAAAATGAACGCCCTGTATATAGTACTCGCATGTTTCTTGCTTTTGTCATATATATCTGTTGCACGGCATAGCTTCTTAAATAATGTTTTATCAAAAACAACAAAATTGAACCCTGTGCCAAAAAGTGGTAGATTTGAATGTTCGAGTTCAGTCAGAAGAAAACAAATAAAAATATCGGCATTATATAACACAACAGAACAACAGAAATTTATAACTTGGAGCATACCCAAATAGATTAAATTAAGTCTACCGAGACATTTAACAAACATTCGCAATTTAATCGTATAATAACACCTTCACCTAATGTACAAACATTTTCCCAATATATTTTTGACCTCTTTGCCACATGGATGCCTGGATGCGATCAACAGGTGGGACGCAAGAATCAAAAGCCTGGTAGATCTACCTTTTAACATTTTTATGTATGGCCGGGCGATAAAGTGCACTGAATAGGTTTTCTGAGCGTTATATCCATCAGCCTACGTTTTTTTTTTATGTATCGGTAGCACCTTTAGTTTCAAGTGTTCATACTGATCAATATTTTATTTCGTTATCTCTGCATGTTTGATGTTGTACCTGGTTTCTTCGGTTTTTTTCTTGATTGCTCGTCCTCAAAGGGACTTCACCTTGTAAGTAGTTTTTTCATTGATACAGTAATGGCTTTACCGGACATTGAATATTTTTTGTAGTATATCCTGATGAAGAAATAGAACAATTTCGAAGGCTTAAATTAACCAGAATCACTTCCTTTCTGGACTAAATTCAATTGCATCTTCGAGAACCTGAACTTTTTTTCAAATTACCATTATGCTCATCGGTCATAGAACTCTTCTTATTTAATTGTTACCAGGCTAGGGCATCTGGCTCATTGTCATAGTACGGCCAATTTATTCATCTTCATATTCACTCTTAGACAAAACGATCTTTTTACAATATAGCGCCTTGCTTAATCAGCGCTTCTGTGGTTTAACCCTTACTGAGCCGAAGAATGTCGTTTTTGATAAGCGTGAGTATATACCTCAAAATCATATGTAATTGGAGTACATGCTCTCAAGATTCCCAGTAAAAAACGGTAGATGTTACAGCATTGTTCCTTGGACGTTATATTAAAATTATATTTTTCCAGGCTCCAATCCCAGACCTGAAGGTGCCAGTCATATGGGTGCTGGGAGGACCTGGATCTGGAAAAGGAACCCAATGTGACAGAATCGTAGCCAAGTATGGATTTACACATCTGTCATCTGGCGACCTTCTTAGAGCAGAGGTAAGCTTTTACTCATGTTAAGACAGATACCCTGCTTTGCGGAATAATTGTAAAGTTTGGTTTTATTGATGCGAGTTAGTCAAGAGGCTATCCGCAAACTTACATTGTCTATGGCATATGAAAAGCTGTTTGACCACAATAAAAGTACACATAATGTGAAAACATCTATTTTAGAGAATTAATAAACAAATAAAGAGGAAGAATAAATATGCTTTGTGGATTCGAACGTGCGACCTGTGACACTTTCTCCTGTTATAAACATTTAGGATAATCTTAAAAACCATAGAAGATACAATGCTGAAACTTTAAGTAATGTATTTAAGAATAATACCGAGCATTTTGCCTATTTTTTCAAAGGCTCGATTCCCTACAATTGCTTGATATTTGTGTAATTCTTTTCGCTTTCTAAAGTTTGCTTTCGAACACTTTGAACTGGCAATCGTTTTAATGATTCAAAGTTTCGAAAACAAACGTATACTACAAGTATATTACAACTTTTAAAAAAAAAGGTCCAGCAAGTTATATTTCTTCGAAAAGAAACTGGATTTCGTGACCTACTTGTTTGACAAAGTCATGCAGCCATAAATAATATAGCCATGTAGCACATGCTACATACTAACTAGGCTAAGCTAAGTTTGAAATATAATTGTGTATTCAGTTTGCGTGCTTTATGAACAGTTCAGTGCATTTCAGTACGAAATTATGTTTTCTATAAACTTCAAGGCTCATGTGTGACCGTGTAAAAATTTCAGCTCTAAATATATACACAAGAATACAAGGAATCTTGAAAAAAATGTTTTTTCTTCGAAACAAAAAGTGATAGATATCCGCGCATCTATTGATTTACGAAATGCTTGAATTTGTTCGTAAGACAAACACCCTTTGTTTTTCGCATAAAAATTACATTCATCTTCCGAAATGTTTTGTGATTCATAACGGCAAGGTAAACTTATGTATTTTGCTACAAAGTAGCCTTTAAACGAACCTTGTAGCAATAGCTCAATAAACTAAGTGATAGCCGGCAGATAATTAGAAATTCTTAAAAATGACAAATCAACTCAAATTTTGTTGTGGTTATTTAGAAGTATAAAAGATAGATATTTGGGCAATTTCAAGTATCTGTGTGACATTATCGTCGCATTACCAACAAGCGCCAAAACGTACATGTTGAATACGTTTTCGGTCATAATTTTGTAGCTATTAGTCGGATTATGTTATGTGTGGTCTGATTTTCTAAAGCTCGTGAATACCTAAAAATCTTAAGCTGCGTACAGATCATGATTCCAACGCAAGCCAAGCAACATGTGATTACAGATTTGGAGGTGTTCGAATCGGTCTATACGGTGCAAGCCGACATAAGACAACAGTTTCCAAGGTCGGCGTTGGCGTTCGATTGTGTTCGCTCCTTGGTCGGTACATCGAAGGGAGGTTTGATTTGGTCTGAGCAGGATTTGTTGCGCTCCTAGTATTTAGTCGCTTGTCTGCATTCGATAAGTGGAGACTCGTCGCTCGACATTAGCACCGAACTTAACCCAACGCGGTCCAACTCGAAACTACATATAGGTGTAGACGAGCGCATTTCAATACCTCCCAGCAACAAACACCGGCGTCACATGTGCTTGCATTCATTTGCTTAGCGTTGGTTTTCGGTCTGTACGCGGCTTTAGGTGAGGAGTTTTTTCGTTATTGCCAACACTTTCGATTGAATCTCACCTTATTCTTTGCTGTTAAATAAAAGGTTTTTAAGTACCCCCTTGAATAACTGTATCAATAAATCCAAACTTTACAATTATTGTGGGAAAACTTGCTAATATGATTAGACTATAAGTTCATGTAGAGTCTTAGGATTGCTTAAAGAAAAACTAATTAATTCGTAATAAATCAGCTTTAATATCTATAAAATTTTATTCAATAATGTGTGTTATTGCTGCAGTATACAGGGTGTCCCAAAAGTATGGACACAGTCAAATATCTCGTAAACTAAGGATGCTAGAAAGAAGATTGGATATACAAATTTTAGGAAATCAACGACGTTGACAATTATCTTGAGAGTCATATAATTCCAGATGTAATTTTAGTGCCTGTTATATTCATACTGTTGGAAAGGAATTTTTTCTCTCTCTGCTTTTGCAATAAAAATGAGGTTCCCATTTGAAAAAATCAATTGTCCTAGAAATGACCTTTAAGGTGAATGTTAACGTTCAGTCCACGGTCACCATTACATAAGCCATTTGATTTCATGAAACTTTTGTGATTAATCTTATTTCTAGCACTCTTAGTTTCCGAGATATTTGGGTGTGGCCATACTTTTGGGATACCCTGTATAGTTCAATAGCTTATGACATCTCCAAATAAGAAAATGGAGGTAACACCTGGCAGTAATTTCATCATATATGTGAATTCATTCCTGATTTTTAATAACAATAATAATAAAACGTCTTTATTGGGGAATAGGATGTTTTTGAGGATTCGAAATACGATTATAATTCTATATTTTTTAGCATAAAATAAACAAGGCGCTAGTTACAACCTTTAGATCCTATTTCAGTATTAATCCGCAGATCAAAATTGGCCAATCAGAAAGTGTTACTGAATTAATGAATCTACTGAACATCATAAAGTTCTTCTACAGTATCTCTCAAGCTAGCGAAAAAGTATACGACTTCTGTAAAAAGGGTCTCTAAGTTCCAGATTGAATGATGAAGTTCGTTATAAATCACCTGGTTTTGCTGTAAAATTTGTTTTTTCATTTGGTAGATTTCTAATTCATCAAATTTTATTCGAGGTTTTACGATCAAATTTGGCTTCTTTATACCTCAGCTTTATTGGTATTTATTACTGAAAACTCATAAAGGTATTTTATGTTAATTGCGATTGAGCAACACCTTTATGAAATGCATTCCAGTATTGTATCACTCAGCCAAACGGCTGGCTTATACACAGACCGTTAAAAATAGAATACTCGTATACTAAAGGAATTCTATTTTCCTTAAGTCAATATGCCTGAATTCGTGCCTATGTATAATATGTATGAACATGTACAACCAAGCAAGTAGTAAGGTACTATCCTTGTCCTTTTGCATCTTGTTCAGCATCATTCCCTTTACTATTGGTTGAATATCAACCAATCGGCCCTTGCTCTGGTAGTCAAACCATCTACTTCGTTCGGAGTGATGATTAGGGATATCTTCCTCTATATAAGTATATTCTGTATATTCTACTATACGCAGTTCACGTACAATCTCTATCTTCTCTCAAACATGCCCTGTGCGCTCCCGCTCCCTTGTTGTTCAAAATTTTAATATTTGGAATCAGACTTAGAGTCTATACACCATGGCCAGTTGTATACCATCTCTTCTGCTATTTGACATTAAGGTTCTGCCTTCAGTGCCATTTTTATAGATAGCGCATGTCTTCTTAGCTAATTAATTGGCGGGAAACCAGCCACCACCAGTAGCACATTGGTCGAGACCTCAGAGAGAACACAGCCAATGAGTCTGCAGTGTTGTTAAACATTCATAGCTATATTCCTCCATCCAACACTGGTAGAATGTAGAGACATAAATATCTTAAAAAGGATTTGCTCAATCGAGATGAATGCTGAAAATCTTTATGTACCTACTTGAAAATTATCACACTCATAATTTTCAAAAATATTGGAATAATGTATGTTTTCCATTCTTCTTAATAAGGTAGCCAGCGGGTCAGCAAGAGGCAAAGAACTCACGGCCATCATGGAGCGTGGAGAGCTAGTGCCTGTTGAGGTCGTGCTGGAGTTACTCAAAGAAGCAATAATCAAAGCGCTGCCAACCTCAACAGGATTTCTTATTGACGGTTACCCCAGGGAAAAGGAACAAGGGATTCTTTTCGAGAAAAACGTCGCTCCCGTGAACTTGGTGCTGTACTTTGAGGCCTCAGATGAAACGCTGGTGAAAAGGTACGTGCTCTTTCGCCTACTGTCATTTACCTTTTGATAAATTAAAGATCCAAATCTAATTCAAAATTCATTCATTTTTAAATGGTTCCAGAATGAATAAAGTACTCTCTCATACATATACTCTCTCAGTTAAAATGAAACAAAGTTCCAAGATCACTATTCCTCACTAAATTTTGTATCTTCTTTAGTTATTGTTAGTAAAAATAGTCCAAATCAAAACCTCAAAATGGAAGGTATCATAGTTAATAATAATCCGGCTTTTCTTATACGAAGTATAAAAAGGCGAACTGTCGCTATAAAGACGTTTTTCAACTTATCCCAGCAATTTTGTTTCGTCTGTTGCTTAGAAACAAAAATGCTAAACCTTCTACCGAATTTATTGTTCTACTTAGTACGTCACTTTATGTTATATGGAATATATGTGTCTGTCCCGTCTATAACTTGGAAAGTACATACGTCTCGGATTTTGATGAAGCTTTCTCAGAAGATTACTGGTTTCCCAAGGACGAGAAAACTTTATAGTTTTTGAGTATCGATCCAGTGGCGCCGAAGCCATAAAAGAAACATGAAAAGAAAAACGACCAAACTTCGTTTTTGACGTTTTAAAAGATCCTGATCATTGTCAGAAAATTTGCAGAGGTTAAAAATTTGTTGTTGAGGGTAGTAGGGAGCGCGGAAGAGCATATGTCATTTTTTTAGTGCTAGCACCTACGTTAGTACGTTTCTGACCCCGGTTACATTTGCCCTTGAAACTTCGATGATAGAAATGATTTTCGGTACACGCATGCCGGAGAACTCAATGAGCGTATCTTGTCGTTTGATTGGAATGTTGAGGGATAACAGCGATAATGCGTGCAGTGTATGCAACGCCGTGCTGGCAGCCACGTTGCTGCATGGTCGGTATTGTCGGTAAGGCAGTAAGCTAGATCGTAATGTTGTCAAATCAGTGATGACTCTGGATTAACTCTAAGGGCTTGTTTGACTAACATGGTCCTTTTGTTTTCTTTGTTGTACGTAGCCAAGTTTTCTTACGAGGGGCCAGCTTGTGCCGACTGTTCCTTTAAGGATTGATGACAGCATTGCGTAGGAAGTACAAAGTAACCTATTTGACGGCATTTTTTGTGACTCACAACTTACATCAAATAAGGTGGCGGCACCAACCGAGAGGACTCAAAAATGAGTTAGTTTGTTGCTCAAAATATATGAAAGTCGTCGTGAAATTGGTTCCGTATACGAATGTAGTAGAGCTGTTTAGCTTCCGCACTGAGAATATCGTCTTATGATTTGACCAAATGAATTCGCCAATTTCATATATTCTCTGCAACATGCTTGGTTGGTGCTCGCCGCCCTCAATGTTATACTCCAGAGGTATTTTGGAACCCAATATTATACTAATCAGATAAGAGCATATTTTAGATGAAAACTTTTTTTGCATAGGCTAATGGGTAGAGCTCTAACCTCAGGAAGAGTGGATGACAACGAAGAAACTATCAAGAAGAGGTTGCATACCTTCAATACACACAACGATCAAGTAATTGCACAGTATCCTGATAAACTTAAGAAGGTAAGGTCCCAAAAACTTAATAACACATGGTGCTTGTACGAAAAAAATACGACTTATCTCCTAGCTATCTTTAAAAGCATTTTTATACGAGGGTCGTCCTTTTTCAGTTTTTTTTATTTTTCATCTGTTTGGGCAATGTTCTCCTCAAGCCACTTTTTCAAGTTCGGTAATAAAAGATGTAACTGGAGCCAAGTCCGGTGAATACGGTGCGTGATGTAATAGTTCGTACTTCCAGTTCATCATTGTGGCCATGGAAACTGCATAGGTATCTACCCAGCAATTGTTTTGATGGAACAGGATAATTCTGTTTGAAATTAAGACGCCTTTTCTCGAATTCTTCAGTCAACCGATCTAGTAACAACACAATATTCTCGAACAGTTATACTCAAGCTTAAACGATAAATAGATTCCAATTGCTCTTTTTGCGACTTTTTCAAAGCTTCTCATAGTATAAATTATGACATACTATTGAAAAAATCAAACAAATATGATTGTTCTGAAACTTCAGTCAATTGGTATATTCAAATAATCGATCTTAAATTGTAAGAGTATCAATATATTATACTTCAAATAAATTAAATATAATAGCAGAGGTGTAGGCCAAGGATCATTACTAGATCCTATCATACTTTTAGTTTGCATTAACGTTTTAATAAATTTAAAAATAAATGGTAAGTTCGTAGTTTCTGCTGGCGAAATCACAATATTTTGGTAACGCTGAGATATAAATGATGTGCTAAGAATTACTTAACTTCCAAAGTAAGATCCTTGATACACAAAAAAGGCACTATCAAATTTTTAGAACTGACCATTGATTATAAATTAAATTTTATTAATCATGTAGACCAATTGCTTATGCAATTAGCCAGTATTTCCTTTACTATAAGAACAATTAGCTACAAAGTAGAGAAAAGCACAGCCTTGAGCAGTCACTTTGATTTATTTGAGATATAGCATTTCCTGTCGGTATGTATCTTCCCGAAATTGTTTGAAAAAGTGCTTATTCAAAAACAAACTATTAGATATATAACTAAAAGCAATCCTGGGGCTACAAGCAGGCCTTTATTTTTAAATCTCAAAATAATGACTGTCGTGTCATTGTTTATTTTTGGAACAGCAACTCCTATTTTTGAAAATAAATGTTTGAATCATCAAATATGTTACGGTATTAGACGAAAACAAATTAGTAATACCTAAATCAATACTGGTGAAAGACTCAATCATTTATAATGGTCTGAACATTTACTTGTGCCTCCGTGATGATATCAAAATCAAAAGAATCAACAATTTAAGGATAATTCGCTGTGAACATGAAAAGTTTCTTATTTGTAAACCATATTAGACCATATGTGAGTTTCAAAAAATTTACTATTTTGATTGCTGATTTGTCACTGTAGTGTAAAAGTTTAGTCACGTTCCATCGGCAGTGACCAGGATTGCAACAAACCGTCAGACACCTTTAGTTCACCATATGATTGCGTCTTTCATGCAAAATTGGAAAGACTGATCTTTGTGATATGCCTTCGATCTGAACTATTCGTCGATCGCTTAAAATGACGCTCTGTCAAACGCTTCGGGTACGAGGTCACTTCCACTGGACGTCAAGTTCGTTTAAGAAATTGCAACAAATAGCAGGAGCACATTGCTTGTTTGTTTGTCGAAAACTTATTAAGCATTAATGCTACAATGTCAATTTTGTATAATGATTCGGTTACATATTTTTTCTCAATTCATTTTCTGTAAGTTTACATTCTTGACTATTAAAATTACATCATTATGCATTTTGATTATTCATAAACTGATGTTTTAATTTCACATTAAAAATTTTTAAATTCGAACACTTTAATATCATTATTCAATTTATTAAATTTAAATACTCCCTTTTGAAATATAGATTTACCAGTTATGCTACTATTACAAGTTTGCAGATGAAAATCTATACTGCCCCTAGTTTCGTTGATATGATAATAACTATCTAATTTTGTGAAGTTTTATAAATGTGGTGGTAATAAGTGATTTTTTAATGTGAATATGAAAATGAGAACTAAATAATATATGAAATTTATCACATTCAACCACTGTAGTTCTTCTAACATAGACTTAATCCTAGCATATGTGTTTTTATTTAAAATGATTCTCATAGCTTTATTTTGTAGAATTTTTAATTATTATTAAAATATGTTTTCATTTGCTGTAAACAAGATGGTTGACAATATAAAAAATGGGGAAGAATTATAGTGTTATACACAATTTTTTTGGTATACATACTAAGATTATGGGAAACTCTAAAGAAGTAATTTATTTCTTTTTAATTTTTGAAATAATGCTTAATGCTCGTGAAGCAGTAGTTTACTATCCACATATATACCAAGATATTTAAATGTTTCGACTACTTCAATTTGTTCTTCATTGTTTTATTAGTGTTTAATTTAAGCTTATTGACATTTAACCAATTCATGATTTTTTTTAATATCACTATTTAACAGTTCTAAAGCAGTGTCCAAATGCTTATGTGCTATATATATATCAATGTATCGTCCGCAAATATTTGAATTTCGCTATGAATGTGAGATTGAGATTATATTGAGATCAAATGTGCCATGAACTTCATCTATTTGATCTATTCGGTGTGAAATCTTTTAAACGCAAGCAATTAGTTCTCCATCGTTACTCAGTTTTCCATTTTTCTACATAAACAAAATTTTCTTTTTTAATCGGCAATAAAAATGAAATCAGATGACGGATATAACTAAAATTTTGAATGCTGTCTAGTGAGTGATAATGCTTCCTAAAAAGCATGATTCTCGTAAGTAACGCCGATTATTGGATTTTCTAAGGACATAAAAATCCTCGTTGTGTGGTTTAGCTTTGGAGACCTTTTTGAAAAAGTTCAGAATCATTTTGAATCTGAAACAACTTGTATACGAAAATTTCTGTGTAGGGAGTACAGATTCAACCTGCTTGAGTTGATTTTTTTTTGTTTCAGATAAATGCAGAAAGGTCGCCAGATGAGATATTCAACGATGTGACAAGCTACCTAGATCCTCTAGTCAAATAAAAATGTTAGCATAAAACATTAAGCACACCAAAAAAAAAACAGATACTATTAAATTGTTATTTATTTATTAGCAAATATGATTACACTGTTGAATCAAGCTGTTTTCTGATTTGTACCTAGCTTTGCTTTACCGCTGTGCTCATGGACTTTGCTCCTCCGAGTTCCGATACGTAACGTCTCTTCAGAAAAAAATTGTATGAATTTCCCTCAAATGTGAAACCAGCCTTCAAAAAGCAAAATTTCTTCAAAAAACGATTTTTAAAATTAACTATGTCAGTACCAAAGAGGGAATTTTACTTTCTTCGTCAACTGTGGAGTTGTAAACATGTCACTATGATGAAATTCTTACACAAGGTTACTTTTATGTCGAGGACCAAAAAGCTTTGTATTTTTTGAAAATCGATGTAGTGGTGGCGAATCGACGCGAAAAACTAAATCGCTCAAGCTTCGTCTTTTAACGTTTCAAAGCTCTTCTTATTTTTTCTGAAATTCCTTTGAGAGGTAATAAATTAGGAGTGCGGGGTTGCAAAGGCTGAGGGAGGGTACATATCAATTATTTGGCGCTTGATATCTTCGTATGCTTCTAGTCCCGGTAAATCTACGTGCCTATGTCACACAGATTCTTCCGTATATTTGGCCTCAAGATTTAAAGTGATGGAAACATTTTCCATACGCGCGTCACGAACGCAGCGAAGATAGACCAAACCCGTCGCATGATGACTGCCGTCAGAATCTACGCACCTAATTTATCCAGGAAACAAGCAACCAATCAGATCAGAGACGCGGGACCCAAAAAACGAATTATAGCAGAGGGAAAGACACACTACACTGTGACTTTAGGTGAACGCAGAATCCGTTGATGAAATTCTAGAGGATTCGTGTCAGCCCAGCAGCGCATGTTTTGTTTGTTGACGGATCGACTCAAATGAATATGGGCTTCATCACTGAAAAAAAAGCAATAGCATCCTCACAATCGACTTAGAGAACACGCTCGCACGCGTTCATAAGAGAACTAAAGTCTTGGCCAGAAAGTTTTTGCACAATTTCCATCTTGTAACGACGAAAATAAAGATCATCTCATCACAGAACGCAGAATGCTGTGGACCGGGGCTAAGCTAAAGCGATTGCCGGGTTGTAATCACAGGTCGAAAAGTAGGCATCAACGGCAAAAGCACGCTCATCACTGTTCCAATGCATGATGGTGACTGAACTGGGTTGGGACAAAGCTGTATATTCCCGCCTCTCGCACGAGGCCACTAGTGCCCTGCTGCCGCACTCTGTAGAAGCATGGTCTGGCTAATATGGTTCGAGTGATCACTAACCTACGTACTTTGGGTCGCTAAATCTGAGTCTGAAGAGGGTTCTGAATGATCCCGTTTATTGTATACATCTCATTATTCTCCAGATTGACAAAAACTCAGATTTAGCCTGTCACGTCTGGGCATTATTTTACGTACTGATTGGATGGGTTAATAAATTTTTATTAACGTATTCCATCTGAAAATAGACAGCCATTTACTGTATTTTGGCGCCCAAAAGGGGATATGAAGGTGCTAGTGCGATCTACGAGAGAGTAGTAGAAGACAAAAATTAATTTAGAAGAAATGGCTTGGCTTTGCGATTGTCTTATAGATGTCGTAAGGATTTTTTTAAATTCCCTTTTGACGCCTCTCTAACGTCTATTTCGATTGAGGAACTTGACGTAGAATACGGTAATAAATGTATTAACTCTACAGCCGACACGGTACGCCGGTAAAAATTCTACACTTTAAATTCAAAAAATCCTCGATGTATCGAGCTTTAATTTCACATCCTGTATCGCTGAAAACTTTCGCCTTGTACAATAAGAAACCCTACACATTATGTGAAATCCAATACGCCGTGAATAACAGCGACCTGTTCTGGTAAAAACGTATTCAGATCTATCTGTTTCATTTTCACATAAAATGCCTTACGATGAATCGACCCATTTGTTGAACCTTCGTGGAAACAACGAAAATGGTCTGTCTACCGTGTTTGCCATTATATGTATCTTGGATGTCTTTGGAGTTTACCCCGTGGTTACCCTGCCCAAGGCTATAATTGACTGTGGTAATGTATCTCGACTAGAGCTATTTAGATTATTATTTAAAGATACTACCTTGAAAAATAAAAATAAATATAAGTTAACAGTCTATATACATCATACAGACTAATCTGTAACTTGTGACGTGAAAAAAAAACGTTTCTCAGACAGTCCAGATGTTTTTCGCATAACCTTATTTAACGAATCTGCGTGTGGCCTGGCCCGAAACTGTGTTTCCAAAATTGTTTAAATATTTTTTTAACAGGAAATCTAAGTATAGCTATGTTCCGTCTGGCCATTTTTGAGCCATTCTGAACCAAAGAAGTTTTTATGAACTTCTCTCGGATGTCGTTAGGAAAAGAAAACTTTAATGTTGCCAAATTTCCTAAACATTTTTCAATCACGCATTAATAAACTCCCAAAATACTTGATGTGTATTGTTAGTGTGAACCTTTGTCTTTTAATTGTTAATCAAGCGAGCGCTTAATGTATATTATGCTAGAGTGCATGTCTTTCCGGGTCGAAAATGGCATATTTTCCAGTATTTGAAATATTAAATAGCTTATACTTATCTCGGAAACTATCAATTTCAGAGAAAAGCCCATTAAAGCTTTTTTTCAGAATGATCCCAAAAACCTGAACAAGCTTTGAAGCGAAGGAAAACAATATATGGAATATAGTCAAAAAAATGTTCAGATATTTTGAAGAAATTTTGTGCCTGGCTACATGCAGCTCTTTAGAAGAAGATTCTTTTGAATAACATGCAAAAATTCAAATCACAATATTTTTTATAGCGGATGCAAAGATACTTTCTGGACTAGAGACTAAAATATACGTCAAATAATGCGTTAGGTATGGACAGTCGCTAGTTATTTATAGTATTCGTGCAAACCAGCTCACTGAGAATTTGATATTGGTATTTCAGGCAAAGGATTAGAGGAGGGTTTTATATAAATTTCATGAGGTTCTGTTGCATAATGTTTCTGTTTTCAACAAGGGGACGTTTTCAAATTTATGTCATCGAAACTTTTCAGAAAGGTATCTTGTCCTAGATTATCAAGTTCTTATATCTCAGAAATTTGGATAGAGCCTCTCTTTCAACTTTTAACTTTGACAGCCCACATTAGATGTGTTCAAATGATATATCAGAATCCATCCCCCATTCCATTTAAAAAAATGTTCTCTGATGAAAAGCCACCATCTTAAAATCGTTTAATATCGATTTTACTCTGACAAATGAAAGACAAAGTCTTGTCATGACATACGATCACACTGATGCTAAATGTTCTTGGTGGTATCCATGGTTATTGTTTTTTGCCGTGCGTTCCATTGTTATCAGTATTAAGTTAGTCTTATTTTATTATAAGCTCAAATAGCTTCACAACGATTGAAGATAGGTATACACTTTATTATGGAAAATCTAAAAATTAACTAAAATGGGGTTTCCATTTAAAAACCTAAAGTGCAATGCAAATATCTTATGTATGGATCACCCTGTATTGTACGTCTATAGATGAAAAGACGTCCACCTAGAAATTAAAATTGATGTGTCCGAGCGTTTTTTCCAAAATATACCAGGAGAGTCATAAATCGGGGTGCAACCTTTTCGTTGTATGTACAAATGGGAGTACATTGAAGAAACCTGTATAGGGTACCTGTACCAAATAAAGCCACGTTAACGTTTGGATAGCTGTAGCTTCATAAATATTTACGAAACGATCTTGAAACTTTAAAGGTATTATTATAGAATGTAGAACTTTTCTTTTCATATAAAAAATATATATTTCCTGAAACACTACCGTTGGCCTTATTAGGAACCCAGGTATCCAAATAAGGCCGTGATCTCGTTTTTAATAAATCCACGCTCAAAATATAAAACAAGACTGTTGAATAAGCGAAGCTATATTTCTAATTAACAACAATAAATAATTCTTAAATCCAGATAGATTTCAAGTAGAAAAAAATCAACTTGTTTTTCCCTTCGCATTCATGACAAACAAATGATACCTTATCGCCTCTACACAAGCCTACATATTCCTCATAGACATATCTTAAGCATATTACACACAGATGCATGTCACGTATTTCATCCTTATGAATCCATACATATGAAATAGTACCAGTGTTTGCCTTTATTCCTCTGGAAACCATTTAACATGGCATTATTACGCACATCTAACAACTATTTACAAAATTGAAATCATTCAAACCCTGACAACAGCAAATAACTGCCTGCAATATGCCTTATAGACTTACCCATTTGAATTAACCAGAGATACCGCAAAAAGAAGCCGAAACATGCAAAAATGGAAACAAATTTAAAGCAGAAATTTTATAAGGCACATGTTGAAAACCGACTCTGTCCTACTGCGCCATCTAGCGCCGCTCCACAGCTGCTGAATTTATGGCTGCTAACTGCTCTCAATAAATTTGTAGAACTGCAGAAATTTCAAATTTTAAATGTTAATAGTTTCTGTAAAATCGACGCATGGCCTTATTAGATGCATGGCCTTATTTGGTACAGGTACCTTATTCAAGCTTGAACGACCCTTCAAGTTATTAAATTTCCAGGTTTCTATGGCATCTTACTTATCACATTAGTATGTTCAGCACAAATTTACACCGCAAATCTGCTGGGAAAATGTTGGATAATAGCAGAAAAGATCAACCCTAATATACAAAGGAAGAGTAGATACCCATATGCAGCTCTCGCCGAAACAACTTATGGTAAAAGGTTGGCGAATTTTGTGACACTTTTTTTGGATCTTACTGTTTTTGGAGCCAGTATACCTAATTTGATAGTAGGTTTGTAAATCAAATATAAAGTATAAAGGTCTTTGTCCATTATACCATAGCTTACTACCATAGGGGGTTCGAGTCAGAAGGCCTTGCACATTGTCTTTTTTTGTTTTTTTTTTTGTTTTTTATAATCCAATAAATTGGATTTTCTTTTCATTTGTAAGCTTGGATGATGAAAGCACATCAGATGGTTTGAACCATCTAGGTGCATCTTTCTGTCATCGGGATGTCTTTGATGAAAAGGAATTATATTGTTGTTGTATTATTATTAATTAGTCAATGTTTGTTTCAAGTTATTTTGGTAAATATTAATAATGATAAACAAATAGTAAGCAAATAATAAACCACACTCTACGAGTTATGGTTTAGGGCGTTATTAAAAAAACGACTTTCAAATGCTTTCCTATCTGATGCATATCTAGACTAGAGTGCACCCATAACAATGAATTATTGACATATACTAAGTGACATATAAATCCGAACACCCAGTTTAAATGGTTTTATTTTAATAAAATTTTGTATAAGTACTTAATGAAGCATAATAAGTAAATGATAAAAATTTCAAAATAATTGCAATGCTTTAAAGCCCTTTGACCTTTAATAATGTGTGGATGCACCCTGATGTGCTACGCATTCTCCAACGCGCCTAGGCATGCTTCTGAACAGGTGGTCAATGTCCTCCTGTGGTATCTCATTCCAGGCAACCACCAACTCCTCTCGAAGTGCTTCTAGAGTCTGAGGAGGACGTTGCAAATTGAGCAATCTCCTACCCATCATATCCCACACGTGCTCAATTGGGGATAAGTCGCGAGATCTTGGTGGCCATGGTAACAATGTGACATCATTATGTTGAAAGAAGTCTATTGTGACTCTTGCAACATGTGGTCGGGCATTATCTTGTTGGAAAGTTGGATCTGCCAGGGTGTCAAGATAGGGTAAAAGATGGGGTTCTAGAACTTCGTGGATATAACGCTGCGCGTTCATGTTACCTCTGATGAAGATTAAAGGTGACCTGGAACCATAAGCTATAGCACCCCAAATCATAACGCCAACAGTGTGATGAACATGTCTTTCAACAAAAAACTGTGGATTCCTCCTTTCACCACGTCGCCTTCTAACCCTGGCACGACCATCGTGCATGCCTAAACAAAATCGAGACTCGTCACTAAAGACAATACTGTTCCATTCCTGATCCCAGAGTGACCGTTGTCTGCACCACTCAAGGCGATTACGTCGGTGTTCTCGAGTTAAAGGGAGGACCCAGTGTGGCCGGTATGAAAACAAGCCAAAACTTCTCATTTGTCGGTAAACACTTCGCATGCCAATAGGTCTTCCGTGTTCTGCAAACCATTCATTTGCAATGGACCTGGTAGTGGAGAAACGGTCCCTTAAGGCCAATAGTCTTAGGCGGCGATCTTCACGGTCTGTTGTTCTACGGCGGCGTCCAGTGCCCCTTGCTCTTTGCGTACGGCCTTCTCGAAGCCATGCCTGATAACACCTAACCACAGTGTCTACACTTCTTTGCACTCTAACTGCAATTGCCCGAAAAGAAAGTCCAGCTTCCCGAAGTCCCACTATACGACCCCTATCAAACTCACTAAGTTGACGAAATCGTACAGGTCTCCGTACTCTAGGCATCGTAACCGATCGTAAAGGATGTCAAGAACCAAAATCCGCCAACGTTGATTCTTTACTGCGGCTGAAATATTCATTTTTAGAGCGTTAGTGAATTAAAAAAAAGCAGTATAAAAACCGGAATGTCCAACTGATAAGGCTGAACATTTTTTCACTTGTTATTTACAGTAAGACAAATACATTCACCAACTTTTATTAAAATAAAACCATTTAAACTGGGTGTTCGGATTTATATGTCACTTAGTATAGTTTCGGCTCAGCAACCAGGAAAAAATTAAATTATGAGTGGTCGAGCTCAAATGCTCGACTTCCTTTGTTGATGTCCTTGAAATGACCTTGAAGTGGCCTCAAACTGTTCTGAGAGATAAACTAAGCATGAACATGATAGCAGAGACCTACATAACTTTTCAAAAAATATTGTATTCTTCGTGAACTTATTGTTGTTCTGGACTACTGTACGCGGTGGCAAGGCCCCCAGATGTTCACAAGCCGTGACATCATCGGGAAAATTTTCACTACCTTCTCTGATACTCGGCATAGATGGGCAAAGACTTTTGGCTCTGATGCATATATCGAGGGTGTTTAAGATAATCATTTTAATTTTTTTGTCTGTTTTTGGTGTTTTCCTTCTTCTACTCTAAAGCCTCCCAGAATCTCCAACTACTCGGTGAAAGATTAAGTGAGAATACTGTCAGTATTTCGTTGTGCTATTGGATTATTGTAGTTGGAACAGTACTATGTCCGGTGTTATGGTTAGGCAGCCCAAAAGATATGAAGTAAGTATATGTTAGACTCGGGTAAATATTTGTTTTCGAGACACGAGGTCCGAGGCTTATTTGGAAACTAAAGTCCTTGTCTTGAATTTTGACAATTCCTGGACATCCAACTAAAATGAATTAAGAAAGAAGTTGTTAAATAACACAAAGGATTATGCCCATCTAGATCTAAATCCGTTAAATTTTATCCTTTGGAGAAGTTTGTGTTTTATTGATTCATTTTCCAATTCGATTTATTTTAAACCAGCGTTTTATGTGAGCACGTTAAAATTTGATAAATTCCATAAAAAAAATTTGAGAAGTCAACATTTCGAGTAGCTTTAGATGTTTCTCAGATTTCCAGTGACTTTAGGGTTCTTTGATTCACAACGTTTCTATTGATGTGATCTTCATCAGGTGACTGGCAAACATGCTTCTTTCTTGACTATTTATACCGTTTGATGACGTGACCGGTAGTTGGTTGTAACGTGTCCCCGTGTCGTTTTCTCCGATGCCAGTGTGTTTTTTTGTGTAAGATGTTAGTATGTTCCCAAAGTACTATGTGTTGTTTTGTCCAACTCTCCGGTTGAAGAAGCTCTACATGTAATCCAGACGAGGCTTAAAGAGTATCGGGAATTGAAAGAGAAAACAAGCCTTCTGGTGGAAGGGGTAATAGAACTACTAACTGCTTAAAACACAATTTTCAACGATTTTCAAGTTAAAGAAGAATTTAACATCCAAGGGGGAGGTATGCCATGGCGATCACCGCTTCCACAAGTAGTTGCCAACTTATATGGGGTGACTTGAGTTAATAGTCATTAAAATCTTAGGTGTTGAGTCGAAGATTTGGTTTCGATATGTGGATGAAACTTTCGTAATTTGAAACTATTGAGAATAGAAACTGCAACCCATATTCGAACATCTGAACAATCCAGGACCTTTGTTGAAGTTTACAATTTAAGAAGAGAACAACAACAGCATCCCATTTTTGGACGTTATACTAACAAAGAACATTATTCCATAATCGAAAATACCGTTTTATACAAAAAATCAACGCATACGGGACTATACCTAAATTTCTGTTCCAGTCATCCAGCAACCACGAAGATAGTAGCGTAATTAGGACCTTCATCGACCGAGCAAAGAGCATCTGCAACACGCCAACAAATTTCCAGGAACAAATCAACTGAATCAGAGAAGATCTAATAAGAAATGGCTAACAAAACGAGTGATAAATGAAAAACAACACCAACAACAGTAGACGCACGCAAAATGCACCCCAACATACACAATTATACCATATGCTGAGGAAATAAGTAATGTAATCAAAAGAATAGGAGGACGATACCAAATCAAAACTAGATTTTCAAGAAACACTGCACTTCGCAGTATCCTCAAGAAGATAAGACATACGAACAAAAATTAGAGCATCAAGGATTGTGTATACCTGGTATCATGTGAATTCAGAGAGACGTAGATATAAGAAACAAAAAGATCACTTTTCCATGAGAATAAAATAGCGTACATCCCACACGGAATGGGAAAAACGAATAAATCTAGGATAGCAGATCGTGCTTGTACAAAGCACCTTAGAATACTTTGGGATCATGCTAGGACCTTACACAAAGAAAGGCAATGGTATCAGACAAAATACAAGGAAGCAGCCTTCATAATAATTAATGAAAAGATTTACAGTAATACAAGTGTAGAGACTAAACCTGTATTATAACCGATTGTAAGAAACATCAGACATCTGCAACTCAATTACCCGGAACGAGGGACACGTCACAACCAACTACCGGCCATGTCATCATGCAAGTCAGTTCACCTGACGACGATTGTAGATCACATCAATCAAAATGTTGTGAATCAAATAATCCATATAGACAATAGAATTCCGCAAAACAACATCTCAATCATCCACATTGTCATCACATTTCAAATAACATTTCTAGTAGCACTGTTGTCTTAAGATCACCTATTCAAGTAGGCCAGATACTTTATTGACACGACATATTAGAAGGTTTAGGAAAACGTTTTTTAGGTGCTTGTGCTCTACATCAGTCTGTATGGTGATTCTGGTATTCCTCTTAACTTGTGGTTGTCTGATATACAGTGGAGGTAGCAACGGTGCACCTATCGAGCCTGTTGAAAGCGTAGCTTTATGGAGGAACATACTAGAAGCTTACGGTATCATCACATTCCTCTTTGATATCCATCCTACAATTTTAACTATTCAAGTGGATATGCGTAACAAGTACCGGCTTACCAGAGCTCTTCTTGGAGGATTTGGAAGTAGGTATACCTGTATACTGTGAAAAGAAAAAGCATCTTATACTCTGCTTGTCAATCTGTGAGAAAAATACTATAGAAGTGCATTACTACGTGTATGAAAATTATGGCAGTTGAGATCTTAGGTGGTGCTAATCGTAAGTTACATGATATACAAGTACCGGCTTACCAGAGCTCTTCTTGGAGGATTTGGAAGTAGGTATACCTGTATACTGTAAAAAGAAAAAGCATCTTATACTCTACATGTCAATCTGTGTGAAAAATACGATATCAGTGCATTACTACGTGTATGAAAATTATGGCAGTTGAGAGCTTAGTTGGTGCTAATCGTAAGTTACATGATATACAGGGCCTGCAAGACTACAATATACTATAGATAGAGCGCATGATTGGTCAACAACTAAAAAAAAAATGGCGTCAAGTAGGTTGATCCTGCATTTCCCTGCAAAGCCCTTATCAGTGCATAAAGGAATATGTTCATCACAAACAAGACACTCTGCGAAAAAAGTCAGTCAACCAGGTCCATGCAATTAGTCCATTGACATTTTTTCTTTGCCCTACCGTGCATCTGGAAACCTCGCCTCTATCCGATAACTAACTCAGGCAGAAGTGGCACCGTGGTAGCGCGGTCAGAGTACAGAAAACACTATGCCGTTGCGCGACAGAAGTACGTGTGATTCCATATCAGAACACTGGAGATGACGCCAAAATGTTCGCACCAGTAGGTATGGGAAGAAAAATACCCTTTAAAATGGATATTTGAGGAACTGAAACTTTGGCGACATTGGAGTTTCTTTTTTTCCATATTTATTTTTCCGAAAATTGCATATTTCGCAAGAGCAACTTTAGAGAAAAGTTCATAGGAACGTTTTTGTTCAGAAGGAGTTTTATTAATTTGTTAAAAAATTGTTTCAAGTATTTTGGTGCGAGTTTGCGCCCTGAAACGTGCAGAGTCATAAGAATTGGTCACTTTTGAATAAGATTATCAACAAACTAATCACTATAGCTTATTTCACGATTCTTGGCGATTACGTCTCATTCTCATACGAAATAGGTAAACACATTGACCAGCTAATCCATATGCGGAACATAAGCTCCCCAAGGGAAATTGCACACTGCACAAGCCCATCGTTAACTCAACTGCTACTCGCTCTTGCTCACACACACATGGATTGGGTGATGGAAAACAGTTGTTTTCACTTACTTTGCCAAAGTACTCCAACAAATTTAACACGTCACACAGTGTCCACATTGTAGTTCAAGCTTTGCTATTTTCTATAGCGATCAACCAAGGTGCTCGCACTCCAATTCATCATCATCATCATCAAGTTATCGTATTAGACGAAAATACCCTTGGTTTGCGAAATAATTGTAAAGTCTGGTTTTATTGATGCAAGCTGTTTAAGGGGGTATTCAGAACATGGACGCATAAAATGGCTACACCAATTTTTGTGGGAAACATTTTTATTCGACAACAAAGAATGAGAAAACGTGTTTTTTGGGATTCAATCGAAAGTGTTGGCACGAAAGAAAAAACGTCTCTGTATAAGTACGGATCCTACGAATTTGAAGAATTTCAAATATCTGCGAGAAACCATCGTCGCATTACCAACAAGTGCCAAAACCTGCATTCTGTCCCGTTTTTCGGCCATAACGTTTTTGCTATTAGTCGTATCTTTTTACGGGTACTCTCATTTTGTAGGTCACATAAACACCTAAAAATCTCATGAGAAATTTTTTTTCGTTCCTGTCAACACTTTCGATTGAATCCCCAAAAACACGTTTTCTCATTTTTTGCTGTCAAATAAAAAGTTTTGCCCCAAAAACTGGTGTACCCATTTTATGTGTCCATGTTTTAAATACCCCCTTGAAAAACTTGCAGCAATAAAACCAGACTTTAGAATTATTTCGCGACTATTTGCTAATATGATTAGACTATATTGACAGTCACAAGCATAAATGTGGAAGACACATATGCCCACTAGCCAACTTTTAAGGCAAAACTATGAAACGTATGTCTGCGAACTTCCACAAGCAGACGTCTGCTCATAGAGTTCGAGGTGGGAGGCAGATGGAGGTATGAAAATAAATCCTGTAGCTTAACTGTGAAACTTGACTGCGAAAAGATCTATAGTTAGCTGCTCCCCGAAGTCCTATCCTCGAATGTGGTCTTTTTGATTATCGGCATAGCCTTTGAGGTAAAAATGAACTTCATCTGACAAGGTCTTCTTGGACAAATTAGACTTTGTAAGGCTTTGTACAGTCTCGTTTCATAAATATCACACATCAAACTAATTTTACGATCACTACTTAAAATTTTAAACACTAAATGGTTCACCCTCCACTATACCTTACAAACAGAACTTATAGTAGTATTTTTATTGTACCTGTTCAAACAGAACAGTACGGAGCCTAACTAGGACTCTATATTTCATATATTTGAATCCCATTACCTGATACCTACTAAGCAGCAGCTTAACAACTTTCCATGTTGATTAATTACTAAGGCGAACTGTCTACTTGTTACAAGCATAAGGTTCAGTTATCACTGGATGTGTTTCTGATTATCATTTTATTTCCAGTATCTCTACTGATGTTTGGAATAACTACCATAATAGCAGCAATAAAATATGGAACAAACACAAGATCGAGTATTCTGGATACACTGCCCACCAGCATCCCTTTGCACTTTGCTGCGGCCTTAGTTGCAATACAGCTTTGTCTAACTTCTGCAGTTAGTAACAATGTGTTGTATCAACAGATGGAGGACTGTATGCAGATACCTAGAGGTAATATGTACCATGTATCACTTAATAGAGATGTTGAGAAGGTAATGTTTCGTTGCTCGAATACTCGTGACTCGTAGATACCTAGAGTAACGAGTAACAATCCGGCACCAAATGTTTACTTCGGCTTATCTAAATACCATCGCTCAAGTACCATATATCACCAAAATCGACTGCTGTGAGAGTGAATAGCAACTGTCTGAACCATCCTCCATATAGTCCCGATCCAAGTTCTAACGATTTCTTTACTTTCCCGAAAATTAAAAACAGACTGCGTGGTCAAAGGTTCCAGTCCCCAGAAGAAGCAGTTGACGCATTCAAAAATGCCGTTTTGGATCTGCCAGAAATCAAGTGGAATAAGTGCTTCGAAAATTGGTTCGAGCGCATGCAGATCTGTATTAATCTTCGTGGAGAATACTTCGAAAAACAATAAAGTCATTTAAAACTACCTACCGTGTTGTTTTATTTACATATGCAAAACTTAAAGGACATCCCTCGTAAAATTCATGTAAAAGTTTCTAGTTCTTAGTACGATGTGATTAGTCACAAAGTTAGCTTTAATGGCAACATAGGAGCAGTTTCAGAAATCACATCACTGATACCGCGGTGCTTAACCGCAATGTGACATCTTAGAAGTCACTTCATCAGAAGATGACATTCTAAGTTTTAATCCCAAAATGAAAGTGATATAAATCAAAAAGCTACATTGTTATCAACAATAGATGTTACAATCTATCGGAACTTGAGCAAGATAACTTTATGACTTTTTCTAATAGATTAGACTATATTTTATGACTTTTCTATGACTAACTAAAAACCCAACATTTTCGTGTTACATACTATAAATGTGTCACTTTTCTTCGGAATGAGCAATATTTTTTACGAGTATGCTTGAGCCTCTACGGAGGCATAAAGCCTATACAGTCTATACCCGTGGATACCGTAGTGCAGGGAGATATAGGGGAAACAACTATAGCGGACTCACACGCCTTAGCTAAAAAATCGCAGACGCACACATAAATGTCTGCTCATATTCTTTTTTCTCCTCCTTATTTTAAATTTTCTCAATATACTTACCAGCTCTGAATTGTGTTACAGATTTCAATCCGAAAAGATGCATCCTCCGTACAACCCTAACAATACTCGCCATTGTGATAGCGGAATCGGTACCACGTTTCGACTTAGTGATGTCCCTGATAGGTGGTACCCTAACCGGGCCATTGGTCTTCGTACTACCCCCTTTGATCTACATGAAGATGTTATCATTGCAGACCAAGTACGAGGAAGACTTTGCGCTAGGCTCTTTTGCTAACGTTGTCTATAGCAAGGTCGATGACACTACTCAGTCTTCTACGACATACACTTTGCTACCGCTAGTAATATCTGACAGTTATAGGTCAAAATTTGGAAGATATTGTGAGATTTCGTTCTGTTGTTGTATAATTATATCTAGCATTGTATTCACCCTGTTAACAACGTACTTTAATTCTATAAATATTGTATTGTCATATTCTAATGTATCGAAGCCATGTATTTATAATGTTTCTAGTTTTTTATTGAACTTGTAGAACTCAATAAGGTGTAAGAATATGATATATTGTTTATTTTATTCTCGAGTCACCACGAAAGATATGCCAATTCGCACCAGCAGTAGTAGATAGTAGTAGTATTAGTAGTAGTAGTAGTAGAAAAGGGAAGGCGAAGTTTGGAAACTAGGCCAACTTTGACCAACATCAGTTTTATACAGGGTATCGTGAAGGTTGGGACTTTCCTTTTCCGAAACAACAAGTTAATAACCAAGCTAATGAATCGAAAAAGTACCTATCATTTGTTTGATAAGTAATTTTAAGTACCACCCTTTCATATGGTGCTTGTAAAATACTGCTTGAGGTTGTTCTAAATTGGCAATATTCGGACCTATTTATAGTCATATTAGACGAAAATACACCTGGCATAATTGTAAAGTCTGGTTTTATTGATGCAAATTGTTCAACGGGTATTTAAATCATGGACGCATAAAATGGGTACACCATTTTTTGTGGGAAAACTTTTTATACGACAATAAAGAATGAGAAAACGTGTTTTGTGGGTTTCAATCGGAAGTGTTGGCAGGAACGAAAAAACTCTTTAAATAAGATTTTTAGGTATTTAGGCTTCATACTTCTAAATAACGACAACGAAATTGGAGTCGATTGGTCAAGTACTTTTTGAGAATTTCTAATTATTTATCCCCTTAGTTTTTCGCATAAAAATAAAATTGTGATTCATATTGGGAAGGTAAGGTCATGTGTTTCGCTATAAAATGCCCTTTAAACGAGCCCTCTGTATATTGCTCAGTAAACTAGTAGTGATGGCCGGAAGACAGGTGTTTTGGGATAAGCAATTAGAAATTCTCAAAAACCACTTGACCAATCGAGTCTAGTTTTGTTGTGGTTATTTAGAAGTATGAAGCCCACGGATTTGAAGAATTTCAAGTAGCTCCGTGAAATTAACGTCGCATTAGCAACGAGAGCCGTCACCAGCACTTTGCCTCGGTTTTCAGTCATATCTTTTTTACTATTACTCGGATCGTTTTACGTGTGCTCTCATCTTATCCAAAGAGTTTTTTGGTTCCTGACAACACTTTCGATTGAATCCCGAAAAAGACATTTTCTCATTCTTTGTTGACGGATAAAAAGTTTTCCCTAAAAAATTGATGTACCCATTTTATGCGTCCATGTTTTAAATATCCCATTGAAGAACTTGCAACGATAAAACCAGACTTTACAATTATTTCGGAGAAAGTTCCTAATATGATTAGACTATTAGGTATTCATCTGTGTTAATCGCGATGGCCTTTGCACGATATAAGCATACTTACGCAGCTTGAAGCAGACACGTTAAGGAAAACGATCTAAATACATTTGCGAAGTATCAATAGCATGCTGACGACACTCGGCATAAACTACCATCAAATCGGTATCTTCGTTTTTGCTACAGGAGGTAGAGAATGTTGCTTTTTTAAATCCGATTTGTAAATAATCTAGGTTAACCTACACATTGTGCGGCGCCTGATTCAATACAAATAACATGAAACATTTTCTGGATGTATGTTATAAAGCAAATAAAATTGGCTTGATATCTATATTAATGATGGTGATGTAAAAAGTAGGTTTCAGTCATTACTTAACGCATTCAAGTACTACTTCGAGTTAGCTTTCGCTCTTAAAGAAACACTATCAACTAAAATAAAAAAAGGAAACCTTGGTTAACAAACGGTTTAATTATATCTAGCCAACAATCTAACTAGAGAGGATGCAGATATGAAAAATTACTATAACCTATACAAAAAGACATATAAAAAATCGCTTCGTGCAGTAAAAAAAGTTATACAACAGTCGAATGTTAGAGCAAGCAACAGACAAATCCAAAGCAGCGTGTAATATACTAAAACCTACAAATAAAAAAAAGATCGCTATACAAGCTGAAAACTCACTAACTGATAATCCTCAGCATGTATCAATAGGAGACTCCAGTCTTGTAGGAAACTTCATACCAGTATCCCTGATCAGTTCACTTGTACGTAGCAATCTGTATAGTGAAATACTTCAAAAGAAAAACCTATTGTTTCATGAAGATCAGTATGGTTTCCGCAAGAGCTTGTCAACTACTATAGCAATAATAAAGTTCTTGAACCATTCCTATAGTAGTATTGATATAGGCAAAAAAAACTTGAATGCTAAGGAATACGGGACTTCCACTGGAGTGGTTTCGTCATTATTTGTTCAACAGATCACAGGATGCTAAAATTGAAAATCACAGACCTGAAATGCATAACAGTGAAATGGGAGTTCCGCGGGGCTCTACCTTGGGACCATTTCTGTGAATGATATCAGTAGCACTAATTATGTTATGTATGCGGACGATACATCTTTATTAGTAGATTGCAAAACATCAACATCTCTGCTGAAGAGCTAAAAAGAACAGCAATGGTTCCAAGATAATGAGCTCCTGCTCAACGAAAAAAAAATGCAATCCGTTAGGTACACTTATGCAAACTCCAACCTCGATCATAGCTGGCAGGTTAAGTCACTCTATGGTTCCATTCAACAGGTGGGCGTTGTCAAATTTTCGGATATCCACATAACTAGCTGCTTAAGTTGAAATACTCATATTGATCATATATTGAGAGCCCCTTACATATACTGAATAAGTCAGTTTAGTTTTGTCGTTGACAAATCTTTGTTGTTGACTCATTGCTATGCATATATACAGTCAACATTATCATATGGCATAATACCCTGGGGTGTCACCACTGAAACAGATCCAGTATTTACTATGCAAGAAGAGTGGTACCATTACTTCAAGGTGAGAGCAGAAGGTCCAGCTGTAGAGCTTCGTTCAAACAGCTGGGAGTTCCAACTTTGCCATCCATATACATTTTCGAGTTGTTGTTACATGTAAAGTCTAATTTAGATGATTTTCCGATGCTGAACGACAATAACAGGTACTTAACAAGACTTATCCTACAGGCTCCCACGCAATATTTTAATCTGTATCTACCACGTTTTTTCTATGTTTGTTTTAGTTGAATTTTTGTGTATTTTATATTTCAATGGTTGTTTAATGTTCACTGTCTTGCACTAATGTGTGTTATCTACTTATTTATTTTGTGTATACTTTATACTCTACTGCCTCCATTGACTAGTTCTATGTCATCTTATGATGGTCTAAGAGAACTAATGAAGAAATGAAATGCAATGAAATACCGATGCACATCGTACTAAAAAACATTGTACTTTTTCACGTAGAATGCAGGGTCAGATTAGTCGATTCTGATTTTTTGGAAACTTAATATCTAGTTTGCTTGATGATCTATACGCTCTGTAAAGACCCAACTTTAAGAACACCCTGTAATTGCCACTGTCAAGAATAGCTTTTAGATGAAAATGAAGCACATTATACTGAAACTATAGTTTATTAAACGTAATATAAAACCATACATACACTTATAAAATGCAAAAAATAAATATGCACCAAGTGCTGCTAACCAGAAGTTAACAAATCACCGTGTTACAGATTACAGTACTCGTCTCAGTCATACACATAGTATAAAAATACAACTACTTTACTTATCATGAGTTATCACTAGGTTTTGAATTCTGGACAACACAGTGTTGATTTTGGCTATAATTGGTTCAGAAAATAAGTTTGACTTTTACACAGATATTTTTGTACTTTGTAAGCAGGAGACAGAATATTCTGATGCTATTTTTGGATCACTGGAAGCTTGTGTCGCTAGAAAGCTTACTTAATACCCCAACACCTTCTGACTAATAACAACTTTGACCTGATATTTAAGCTAGTTTGTTGTAATATACATAGTATCCCTGTAGAAGAGAACAAAATGGTGGTCGAGGGTACATTGTTCTAGGTGCTCTAGCTAGTCAATATTACAAATTGTTCTATACAGAACATATGTTTCCTCTTCAGATCTCCAAAAATAGATTAGATAAAACGTTGAATTTGTGTATAAGTGACAAAACAAATAGAATTTCAGATCCAAACCCCGAATCATGTTCATCTGAAAGTGCGGTTTTCATGCAGATAAAACTCTAGTTCATTCTGATCAAATGAAACTACATAAATACAAATTACTATTTGCTGCAGCTCCTGCCACCAGGAAGGTATGTTTGGAAGTACAGATCTAAATGAAAATGTATTCTGTTCATCTGACTTCCAGGTGACAGTTGGTTTTTCGCTACTACTACTACACCGTGAGTTGCAACAAATATATATATATATATATATATATATATATATATATATATATATATATTGATTTTTATATGTGGAATGGTTCATTTGGCTAGAGAAACATGGAGTCCTATCAACGAAACCCCGATGTTCTGTGTCCATAACCAACACGTATGGTATCCAAATATCACTGTTCAAAGGTCGAAGAGGAAGAATCCTCCTCCGATAGCTGCCACCTGTGGCTGTCTGGGAGCAATGACCTTGTTGACGGTGTGTATGACACCGTTGGTAGCCACAGTATCACAGTTTGTCACCACAGCCCTGTTGATGCGGATCCTGCTGCCAGTCCTTCCTACTTCGACTTGGCTTTCACCTAGAGTAGAAACCAGGCTGCTGAAGCCCCAGGATTGAGGGCCTACACCCGAACAGCAGAGAACCTCTGGAAAAAATACGATGTATAATTAATAAACGAGAAAATAAAGGTTCTTGTAGAAGACTTTTATTTTGGGCAACCTTTTTGGTATCATAGATTAACAGTTTCCCTACCTATCTTTTGAATGAAAGATGATACGGAGGTCATGATATTCTTAATTTTGAAGCTTAGAGAATAAACTTGCTATCCTTCGCAATGGCGGGCTGTCAAAGTTGAACGTTTTTACTCCCTACGTTACTGGCAAGGAAGTAGTGTAGATGCGAACCTTCGAAAAATGGTATATATGCTTTTGAATGACATCACGAAACACCACGTCACTCATTTCCATCGGTATGCCTATCTGTCTGTCTGTCTGCTAGTCCTTGACTTCTCTTTAACTTGGAAAGTGCCGCTATGATTTTGAATAAATTTTGGAACGATGTTAGTGCTATGCCAAGGACGAAAATACAACAGGCAAAAGTAGGGAAGAGTAGAAATCGGTCAAAGTCCATTTTCTGACGTTTCAGAGATCGTTTAATCAGATCATTTTCGGAAATTTTTTGTATAAGTGCATTCGTCTTAAATTAGTTGACAGATTTTAAGATTTTTCAAAAGATATGTTTCATATATAAATCCTTTCAGGAGAAGGATGATGCCTTCATCTGGAAATTAGCTTCGCCAGATATGACAAAAGAAATTGCTGTGGTAGTATCAGAGTCTCTTGTCAAATTTTCACATACGCAGTAGATTCAACCACGCTGTTGCGAGAATGTTCAAGTAATTGAAAAACAATGATCCCTTTAGCAGAAATTGCTGGAGTCGCCGCGTTGGCTCTCTTGATAATCCGCCATTATAAAACCCAGGCTAGCGGCGGATTGCCAAAAACGGCGGATTAGCGAGAATAATGAATTACACGATGTACGTATGTATGTATGTATTCCATAAATAACAGACTTAATATTTCATACTCTGTACCGATTTATTGGGTCTGTCTTGTTGGACATAGATACATATCATGTGTACACAATTTATGTATTTTGAAGGTACTTTTCCAAAGTACGAGTAGTTTGTCTTTTCCCATGGTAGATTTTAGCAATTACATCTTCTCGGAGTCGTCTCAATGAAGTTAATGTAGCCAGTGTAAAGTTATTTTCTTCGGCCCATTTAATAGTCATATTTATACTTTCCAAGGCTTCCTCAGATCTGACAGTACAAACAGTGGTAACATCTTCTTCACCATCTGAAGAGTCCACATGTTCCGCTATTGCCTGGATTAAAT
Organism: Acanthoscelides obtectus; assembly: GCA_963669975.1. NCBI lineage: Eukaryota > Metazoa > Arthropoda > Insecta > Coleoptera > Chrysomelidae > Acanthoscelides > Acanthoscelides obtectus. Next base: position 80,437,372 of record CAVLJG010000004.1, read on the forward strand.
CTGTATCATCCATATATGGTTCGTACTGTTCAGGATTTTCTTCAAACCATTCTTGAATCATGTCTCCTGTCAATTCCGAATTATTAAATGTCGCTACCTGGATCAATTCTTGTAAGGGCAATAGGTCCTCTGGTTCCCAGTCATCATTATCGTTGTCATTAACTTCTGGCCATAGGTTTTTCCAAGATCTTCCAATTGCACGACATGTGACTTTATCCCATGCCTCAGCTACAGTAAAGACGGCATCTTTGTGATTAACGTTTAGCCGTTCAGCGATATCACCCTCTCTACTTATTGCCTGCAGTAATATATTCTTTTTGTAGTCAGTTTTGATAGTTTGAATTATGTTTTGATCCATGGGTTCGATCAGAGGCGTACAGTTGGAGGGCATAAACATTGCTTGTACGGAACCATCACTTGAACATAGCTGATCATTTGGGTCGTGGCCAGGAGCATTGTCCAGTACAATTGGAGCTTTTTCTGCTAGATTTTTGCTTCTCAAGGAACGTTTGACTTCTGGTACAAAGTTTTGGTGAAACCATCCATAGAAAACTTCTTTGGTAACCCAAGCTTTCTTCTGGGATTTGTAAACAACAGGAAGCCGTATGTTTTTGAATGTCCTTGGATTTTTAGACTTTCCGATTACGACGAGTTTCAATTTGTGACTACCGGAGGCATTTGAACACGGAATAATCGTAATTCGTTCTTTAGGAAGCTTTCTACCTCGAGCGCTTGTTTCACCTTTATGGACGTATGTTTTACGTGGCAGCAACTTCCAACAAAGCCCACTCTCATCGACATGATACACCTGATCAGCTGTTAGGTTAAGTTCTGATATCCTATTCTTAAGAAATTTTATAAATGGTGCCACAGCCACTTCGTTGCTAGACAAACTTTCCCCGGTCATGCTTAGCATCCGTATACCCAACCTTGCTTTAAAATTGTTGAACCATCCCTCACTTGCACAGAAATCGGGGTTTTTATAAATTTTTTCATACAGCGAACGAGCTTTCGCCTTTAGAATATCCGATGTGATTGGTGAATGACGCCGCCGTTCTTGTAAAAACCAAGCAAAAAGTGTGTATTCTAGCTGTGGATATTCGCCAGTCTTCATGGTTTGTCTTTTACCTAGTCCGGACTCTGCAGTTTTCATTTTTGCGACCTCGGTAAGCGAATCGCCAAGGTCTATTTTTCGCAAAATTTCCATTTTTTTTTTACTAAAGTCAATGTCTCATGTTTACGTTTTGTACTAGTTGCCGCCATTTTTTCCAAATAACTGTATTTACGTCTGCACGCTCTTGTTTCGTACGGCGGACTGCGGAGAGCTGGTAATTCGCAGAGACGGCGGATTACCAAGTTAAATATTTAAGAATGGGCGGATTGTCAAGTTGGTGTCAATGCTACAAAAACGGCGGATTACCGTAGTGGGCGGATTATCAAGCGGCGGATTATCGAGAGAGTACTGTATTTCCTTTAAGGATTAATGCTGGATCTGCAAATAATGACCCCATATGATCAAATGATGTAAAAAGAAACAGCACAGAGCACTACCACAGGCGAAATCTTGTTAAAAATCGACTACGTTGAGTTTGGAAGGATTTGTGTAACTGTCAAGTTCCAACATCGATTTTTAAAAGTAGATCAAACAGTAAAAAACGGTGAGGAATAGGTGAGTATTATTTGATACAACATGCAACTAATATCAGAAATGACATGGTTGTGTATATCATAAAACTTCCGGTAAGATCTTAAAGTTCTGTAAGCTCCAGAGAGAATTTGCCTTCTCTCGCTCATAAATAAGCTTTGAGGCTCACACATTCTCACGATATCTCCTATCGGAGCTCTTTTTGCTGTTCAAAGATTGGGTGGATTCTTTCAAAATTGTGGGTGACACCAAAATCTGCCAGTTACTGTCGGAGATGATAGATCTAAGATTCATTATTATGATGGGTAACGTCATTTGAAACAAACAACCTACCTGTCAAAACGTGGTTCTTCAACACGTTGTTGGCCTTCTCTTTATTCTCCAACAGCATCTTCCTGTCCTTTTCTTCGAGTGCAGCGAAAACCTCGTCAGTGGGTGCCAAGAAGGTCAACGACCTGTTGTTCTCCTGCAGGACCTTTTCCACTTCGGTGTCCTTGAGAACCGCCCTCAAGGTCGAGTATTTGGTCTCCGCCTCGATAGTCTCCAGAATGTTACGAGTGGGAGGCACCAGGATTCGGTTTACCTCGTGAATAACGGAACCACATGCCTTCTCGTCGAATCCAGTCACTCGGGCACAGTTGACGGTCGCGCGATTCACAATGTTGGTAAATAACGGAAGCTGAAATAGATAATTTCGAGATAGCAAACTTTAGGGTATTTATTCCGCTATTACTGCAGTATTTGTACTTATAGCATGTATAGCTATTTCGAAATATTGCTTTTTCTGTCTGCTACCTGGTTAAACTAATGTTATTGTTAACATTTATTTGCACACTAGGATTTATGTCCTCATCCAGAGGGCGCAGGTTGATTTTTTGACTTCTTGGATTATTCGTACGCCACTGGTCTTCCATAAACAGGGCACTGCCGTTTCATCAAAATAGACTAATATACTTTTCATGTTTTTTGCAATTTTTGTGCAAGTTTTTCGAAAAAAGCACCATCTTTAAAACGACAAAGTTTAGGACAGTTAATCCTGCATATTTGTCTAGCCACTAAAAATACTGTTTACTGATACGACGTTTCGGCTACGAAGGTGGCCCTTTTCAGGTACAAATGACAATTATGATGTCAATGACAATAAAATTTGGCTTATCTAAAACAATTGAAATAAATCGTAACAAGATAAAGAGACAGTCATGGATTACTAATGGTAAATTCAATTAATAAAAAAAATCAACTGTATAAGGCTACAAAAAATCATCCTGAAAACGCTCAGTTACTAAGCGACTTTAAAACGTAACGCAATAAGCTAACCAAAGTCATTAACATGGCAAAGACAAACTTTCTGAAAAACAATATATACAAAAACAAAGACAGCCCAACAAAAATGTGGCAGTTCGTAAACAAATACAATAAAATAAAACCAGTACATATACATCTTGTAGAAAGTCAGACGACACATAACTCACAATAAATGATAAAGATACAGCGAATGAATTTTGTAGGTAGTTTTCAGAAGTGGGGGAAATACTGGCAAAAAATATAACGCATCATGAAAAATTTGAAAGAACGCGAATACAAAATTCAATTTATCTGGCACCAACTGATCCGCTTGAGGTAAATAATATTATTTGCCAACTAAAGCTAAATAAATCGCCAGGCCTTGATGGTATAACATCATACACGCTCAAACAAATCAGTAACAACATTTTAAGTGTTTTATCGTACTTCATCAATACTTGCATAGACAAAGCTATATTTCCTGACGCACTAAAAACAGCACTAGTAAAGCCACTACACAAATCTGGAGAAAAGACACAAATTTCCAATTATAGACCAATCTCACTACTAAGCATTCTCTCAAGATTTTTGAAAATTTTTGTAGGCCCGTTTGACTAATTTGATTGATAAATATAGACTTCTATCTAAGCAGTAATATGGTTTCCAAGAAGGAAAATCCATGCAAGATGCAATTGCAGTTTTGATGGAAAACTTGTATACCAGTCTAGACTTGGGAAACCCATCGACCTGTGTCTGTATAGATTTAAAGAAGGCATTTGATACAGTTGAACACAAAGAATTACTAACTACTTTGGAGAATCTAGGATTTCGTGGCAAAACATATACTTTACTTACCTCCCGAATTATAGCATTTTATTACTTATTTTTACCAATTTTTGTTCTTGTCTATTCACCTAATATTGTCTTTTGTTTCAATATTGTCTCTATCCCGATTGCGTCTTCGTCCCGATTTTGCGTCTCCGTCCCGATTGTGTCTTTTTAAAAATTTTACCAGGACTTGTCTAATAAATTATATATATATATTTTTTTTTTGTTTTGTTTTTTTCTAGTCTTAAGTTATTTATACATGAGCTCATGCCCAAGCACAAGTTTCTGCGAAATTTTTTTTAGGTCTTACTTTTTCTTTTGCAATAAACTTTATTATTATTATTATCCGTCTGCCAGGTGTTGCAATTTCAAGATAACACCTCATAAAATCAGCAAAATTCAGGACCGTCTGCGGTAGGCATGCCTTCTCCGACAGGACATCAAACCCCCAAAGAAAAACGAGCTGAACTTCCTTAGGGAGCGGAAAGGCTTACCCCAGGAGGACCTGAGCTTTGCTGGTTTTACGCGGTACCAGCTTAAAATTGCAATGAGGCTTTCGCGCGATCTCAGCATGGTAGAGAACCATTCACTTTGAAGACAGATAACCAAAATGTGTTGTCATTTGTACCTGAAAAAGGCCACCGTGGGAGCCGAAACGTTGCACCAGCAAACAGTATTCCAAACATATGCGGTTCCCCTTCGCGACCAGATAAACATGGAGGACTATCAGCATGGAAACCACAGGATAAGTACCAGAAGTTACTTTAGACCAGTTCTTCATTAAACAATTGAGTTCTAAATTTTTTATCTAAAACTAACCTAGACACACAAAAAATGCAAGAGACACAATTACTTTATTTTGAGTTGTCTTTTCAAATGAGAATCTCAATTGTAAAATATTGGTGGCGCTGTAAAAGCTTTTCAAAACATCCTTTCTAAAGGCTGATTTAAATTTAACATCAGTTGAGTCCTTTTACGAAGCCCTAGTCATTGACAACCTTTCCTCAAAATCAGTCTAGTAGTTTTCTAGACATTTGATAAAAATCAATTTCAGGGAACATTTCTGACATATCTTCATATTTATGATATTTTTATCTTGAGATTAAGCTATTAATCAACCCCAGCATAATTTTAGTGACTTCGGACACGTTCTGTACATGAGAATAGAGTCGAAGTAACACTCAAATGAACTAATTAATGCACTTGGAAAAATACGAATCATTGAAGTCTGGTATGTTGCCATGTATATGTTTTCTGACCTGTAAACGAAATTATATATGCACGCTTGGGTTTTTGTTAAAGTTTCGACCACCTCGGTAACGTTTTCTCAAAGTACCGATATAGGCTCCATGGTATAGATCAGAAAAGTGACAATGTTTATTTGTATTTGACCTTTACCTATCTTTTTCTTCCAGATGATGATCCATTTGTTTTTGCGGCTATTACACAGTGTGTTGCAACAGCAACCTGAAAGATCCTACACTATGCCGAGATCTCACGAAGCCAGCATTACAATTAATTATTTCAAATAAATAATAGTTTAAAAAACTGAAAAAACATGCTTTTATAGCTAATGCTTGATATATCAAATGTTACAATCATTCTATTGGCAACTATCTATGGGAGGAAAATGAAGTAAAATGTACTTGCTTTTTAGTCTGAATTGAATTATTCTGTTGATAACTTAAATTTTATTATAATTTTATTTCGAGGCCATTAATTATGATTGATTGTTCGACCATCTACTACTGTAATATAAACTCTTTGTAATTAAAAATTATTTTCTACTTTTAATTTGGTTTGCTATAAGAGGGTGTTTTTTTATTTATTTTAAACTATTATTTATTTTTAATTTTTTAGTTCGATTTAACAATTAGTTTTCTCTGGACATGTGGTATTGAAATGTCTTACGAATCATTTCGTAATCTAATCATTTCATTTAAAGCTTCTCTGGTGCACGGGGTTTTTCCTGTTAACTTAGAGCAATTAAGTTCTTTAATCCGAATACCGTCTAAAGATCTTACTCGACTAAGTGCTACATAAGCTTGTCCAGCAGCAAACAGTCGCGAGCCTAGATAAATGACTGCATGATCGACTGTACAACCTTACATCTTGTGGACGGTCGAAGCCCAACTCAGGATTGATGGCAACATTCGCAATGAACAAGGTGAGAATGCACTACCTTGAAAATGTATCTGTCTTCATTGTGCTGTGCCGAGTGCCCGAATCAACAAATAGTCCGAAACTGCACGCACGCGCAGATCGCACTCTAGCTCTCTCTTACTCCCCTACAGAGGCTCTATAAAAGAATTTATCAATCCTGGCGGTCCTAATCAGGATAATGGAAAACTGTTATCCAATTTCTGCATTGTCATCGGTCCTTGATACGTGTGCGAAGTGTCAATTAATCAAACTTCTGGAATTTGGTGAAAAGCTTGTTAAAAAGGTTCTGCAGAAAACAGCAAACTTCAGGACTGCCTGGGTTAGGTATTTCCGCATCCAAAGACATGCAAACCCACTGGTGCCGTTTTAAAAGTATTGTAATGATGGCTTTGCGCGATCTCGACAACGAATTCAGACTAGATATTACGAGCCAGTCAAGGATTTGTTTGTCCTCTAATTCTTATGGTCTGTAGTGAGGATCAAAGTGCAGCTGACATAGGTCAATTTTCTTACAGTTCTGTCATTAGACTCGTCTTTTTAGCGTTATTTTTTAAAGGTGTGAGTGTTTGCAGATAATTGGGGTGTTAGACGATTTCAAGACATGGCAGTTCTTCCATAATTTGCAAAGAGCAGCGCAAGCCTGAAGAAGCTAGATGTTTCCACCGACAGGTATTATTGTAATGTTGATATAACTTTGGTGTGCACTGGCAGGCATATGAGTCAAAAATATGGACTAAAACCAGGCAGTTTGGCGACAAACAATGCAGTGAACACATCTAGGCTCAACTCCTTCTAATTTATACGAATTCGTTGTGGAAAACAGATAAATATAAAATTATTACAAACTCAAACCTACGAGCTCCTTCCCACTTCAGTTGGCCCAACTATTGAAATCTTAGTTTTTTTATTATCGAACACAAATAATAAAAATATAGCAGGGTGTTATAGGTTTAAAATATTAACAATTAATATTTTGATAATATATAGTAGAAAACACCAACTTTATCACTCCCTAATCAAATTTACAGCATAAAAATAACATCAGCAGCGGTGGCCGCAGTAGTAGACTCTTCGGTCTCCTGATCAGTCGCCGTGCGCTGTGCGGGTTCGAGTCCCGTCCCAGGAGAAATTTTTCTCTTAGCTATGGATGTTGTGATTGTCCGTAGGTGGTAGACGGTCTCTGACTGTCGAACGTGGAGGTACCACCCGGCGGATCTCGTAGGCGGAGCCAGAATGTGTGCATGTTGCATGCACACGTGTTCCCTCGCCAGAGTCCGTGTGGCGTCCCCCCTTTCCCCTGTATCCCCCTATAGCCCCACGGTACCCAATGGGTGTTTAGGCCTTAGGCCTTCGTGGTAGTTGGAGTATAAAAAAAAAACGTTGCAATTACAGCATATCAACCTATTTTCATTTCAATTCAAAATAAGTCTATAACGCTTAGGTGGCTGTGAAAAATAAAAGCCATGACAATTGTTTTTATTAATCACAGCTGTCCGAATACGTTTAAAATAGTTTTGGGTAGTTAAGGTTTTCAAAATGGGTAGAGGAAGGGTTATTAGTGAGAAAATTCGGTTACCGATAATTAAATTTTTTAATTCTGGGAAATCAAACTCAGAAATTGCAATTTTGTTAGACTTATCGCGGTACAGTGTGAGAAATATTGTTAGAAGATGTAACGTAACTGGTTCAGTTAAAATTAAGCCACGATATGTGAAAAAAAGTAATATCACAAATGCCGACCGAAGAGCATTAAGAAGAATAATCGTAAAAAACAGGCGTGCCAATTATTTACAATTAAGTGCTCTGTGTTGCTGTTGGAAGGAGAATTTCGGGGTCCACAACTCATAGAGAGGCCCACAAACTGGGATTTAGCACTTGCACGTTAAGTTTTCTTATACAAGAAAGTGAAGTAAAAAACCTAAAGTTGCACAACTTGTTTATAGGCCAAAGAAAAGCCACTATTAACTCCACTGCAAAAGAAAAATCGACTTAGATGGGCTAAAGAACATAGACAATGGACACCTCAACGATTCGAAGCTTGTGTTGGTGACAGTCGCAGTAGAGTTATTCGCAAAAAAATGAAGCATTCCATGTTGACTGTCTGAAGAGAAAAGTGAAATTTCCAGCATCCATTATGGTCTGGGGCATCATTAAAAGGAGTAGGAAAACTTCATTTTATTGATGGAAATGTGGATAAAAAAAAATATTTGGCAATTTTAGAAGAATCGATTTTACCAGTGATGGAAGAATGTTTGACATCCGGCCAAGATTTTGTGTTTCAGCAAGATGGTGCAGCGTGCCATACCTCAAAACAATTGCATACGATTCATTTTTGGCTTACGTAAATTTGATCAAGTCAGCGAAATATCCCGTTCTAAACTGGTTAAAAATTAATGACATGGTCAAGTATCACTATTCAGTTTTTGTTCACAAATTGCTGCTCACGTCTAAACCTTAGTACTTGAAGGAAAAAAATTCATTTAATAATGATGTTCACTGTAGAACTATCAGAGAAAATAATATTAGATTACCCCTGCATACGTCTACACTTTTTAAACGCAGTTTTTCTTACAATGTCGCTATTATTTATAATGACCTTCCTAAAGTATATAATGAATTTTCATTACCTGTCTTTCGACAAAAAGTTAAAACATTATTACTCAACCCTCCAAACATATAATTTACGTAAACATTCATTTCTTTTTTATTCCATGTTTAATTCAGATTAATAATTTTTTGGTGCATTTGGGTTTGGAAAGTATGCCTTTTTCTCTTTTTTAAATTTTACTTTCGATGTAATGAACCAAATCTGTTTGTGGATAGTGTATTCTTTTGAACATCTGCTAGAGACTATATGATTAAGTGTAAGAGTAGCAGCATGCTAAACTTCGCCATATAAGTCTATATTTGGCTATACTACAATGTAATTGTGGATAAATAAAGACGTCTATTATTATTATTAAGTAATGTACCACTTTTGAAATCGGTTTGTAGCAGTCTAGATCTGTCACCTATTGAAACTTTGTGACACGGCATGAAAAAGGTTCTACGACAGCATCCTGCTCGTACAATCACCGAACTGAGACAAAAGCTTTAAGAAATATGCGATTGTTTTACACCAAATTTTTGCCAAAGCTTGGTTAACACTATGCCCCAAAGAATTTCAGCCGTAATAAAAAATAAAGGTGATGTTACCCAATGGTAATCATTCAATTGTTGCTGTGTTAACTTCGCGCATTTATTCGCACATTGTTTATTTGTTCATATGTTCTGTTAGTTATAGGTCTAAGTGATTTCAAATATGTATTTTTCACGACTAGAGTGTATCTAAAATGTTTTTGAGAAAATAAATTGTTTTAGAAGTAAATAGTTTCGTCATGTTTAGTTTATAAAGGCATATTTTCTTACAAATCTTGAAGTGGGCCATCTTAAGTGTGAAGGGGCTCGTATACGCAAGGTTTTATTTAACGGTCAGAAAACGTGGAAAGTGGTACATACGGCATGGATACTCATTTTCTCAAAATACAAGTTCTATCATATTTTACAGCATCTATGTCAAGAGGGATAAGGACTTTGAACTTTTCATTTAAATATGTATATCTTTTCCCATTCGAAAAGATATTCGGTTGAATGTAAGAGCGGATCTTGCTACACTCTAATAATATAAGTTTTGGAGCTGTGTATGTATATTTTTCTGTGTGCCTATCTTAACAAAAAAAACCATTTATTATTATTTATACTGTTATCTTCTAGACAGCGGCATACCTCTTACTGCTATTGGTCCGAGTACCAAAATGATAATCATTGGGGGATGAATATGTACGAAAGATAATTTGCGAGTTACATCAAAAACTTACAGTCGAATACAAGTTGATCCTCAAAGGTAGTTCGTTATCCTTAGACGCCAGCATAACGTTATTGTTCATGTCTCCAGATGGAAGCAAACCCTGGACAAAGTGGTACCTTACGATCTCTTTAAGCTTATCCGGATTGGCTTCCTCAAGTATCTTCTGAGCTTCTGGTGATTCAAAAACTCTGTCTGGTGGTACAAACGCAGTAGCATTTTGCAAACTGTTCACTTCTTCTTTCATGCCCGCTTTTTCGATCATCTCTTGGAATTTCGTAAAGTTTTGGTGGTTGAGAACGCTGCCAATAGATAAACCTGAAATGTTCATCAACATTTATAGCTTACTAAACTAAGCCTGCGGCTCCGCTAGCGTGACAGTAGTGCAAATTATTGTCATTCTTTTCGCATTAGCGCGGATTTGAATGGTTTCGGAAAAATAAATGCAATATCAAAAGTAATGAAATAGTTACCTTTATCCAACATTTTGACGCAACAATACATTGTTTTCAATGTTTCGCTTTCGACAAAAGGTAAATTTATCTGACGTTAAAATGACCTTGAGGGTCATTGACAGATTCATTAGCAAGGAAATACTTGGGTTTGAAATTTTCCCAAATTAGTAATTCAGAAATAATTGATAATTAATGTTCTCCGTCAAGGACATAACGTTTCTTGCTCTCTTTATTTCCGGTCTCAAAAATAGAGGTTTACATTTAAAATGTACTTGACCTTGAAATGAATGAACGAATAGAAGCATCTCTTGAGGCTTTACAACTCTGTTCAACATTTTTCTCTAGAAAACATATTTTTCTAAATATTTTTATCTGCCAATACTTTTGCTCACTCTGTGTATTTTCTCGGATAAGATCACGGCAATATCCTTCCTCGGACTAATTAGTTAGTTTACAAATTTTTACGTCCCTTCGTATTGTGGCTTAGACGTGGTGCTCACAGACTGAACAGACATTCACATTTATAGTGTTTCAAATTCGATCCTCATCATTGGGATCTCGGAAACGGTATGAAATTCGAAGTGGTTTATCAGAGGAAAAAGTTGCGTATTTAAGTAGCTGATGAGATTCCGATTGGCAAGTTTTGAAATTCAAAGTAATTTTGGGGAGAGAGGGAAAAAACGAATTTTCCCAAAAACGTATTAATTTGCTCCTGACTTCATGCGCAGTGTGATTTGAAAATAGATTGCACATTATCACAGTATCTTGTTATCCTCTACAAGATTTTTGTCTCTAGTCCTCCAGAATCCACTTTATATTTTTCTAATGGACGCCACTTTGGATTTTTGCATAGATAAATAAATTTTTCAATTCTGATTCAAAAAATATATAATATTATACATGGGAGTTGCCAAACCTTAGTTATTTAAAAAAAATCAAATTTCCTAGGTAGGCTTTGAAATCAACAGATAGGCATTTGTTTCATATACCGGATTTATTGAAAAATCGTTGTTTATTTTCTGGTTATATTTGAAATGGGATGTTAAAATAAATTGCTTGTTGTTATTCCCACTGTCTCTACTCTATTAGATGGAGTCGTCAAATTCTCATTTAGACGTTTCTGCGTGCGATCTCCATCCTCAACTTTGTTTTTTTCTTATGGGCTCCCTATTGAAATTATTGATCAAACACAATTATTGATTCCACATTTAGTTATGAATATAGTACATTTACCTACGTCAAGATAAGCTCCACGTGTTTAACTAAAGTAATATTATTCCTAGTAGTATTTAATTGTACAAAATTCCAATATAACGCCCATATGCAAAAACAAAGTTGGTGAGGGAATTGGAAAGAAGAAACCTGTAATTAAAAATTTGACTACACCATCTTGTAGAGGACAAAAAGTGGACAACAAGTAATTTAGGTATTTTGAAATCCCATCTCAAATAAAGTTATGACAAAAATAAGAATCAATAGGCGATACATCTGGTATATGAAACAAATGGCTATCTATTTTCAAGGCCTACCTAGAAAATTCTGTCTTTTTTCAAAGATTTGGTAATGTCAATGTATCACACGTTACATTTTTGGAATCAGAATAAAAAATTCTATCTGTGAAAAATTCCGATATGGCGTCCATAGGAAGAAATGAAGTTGATGCTAGAAGACAATAGACGAAACGTCATATTAAAATTCCGATTATGCCATCTTATAGAGGGAAAAAATGGCAATGTTAGTGTGCAACTAATCTTTATATTTCACTACAAATAAAGTCAGGAAAACACTAAAACGATTTTAGGAAAATTCGATTCTTTTTCGCCTCTCTCCAAGGTTACTAACCTCATTAGGACATCAACTGATTGGTCATCTACGTCACAAATATGACGAGAAATTGACTCCACTAAGACAATATCCTCCTACCTGGAATATCCGTCGCGAACTTAAATAAACCATATCAAACATTTGTGTACGCTACTGTGCATTTACTAGGGGTCTACATAATATGTATGTAATTTTGTTATATTTATTTTTAAGTTAGCCCTGTCAATAAGAATTATGTCATTCCTAGGCATATTTATCCATCTATCAAGTGGCGATCCGTACCTGAATCAGGAATGATTACTTGATCGATCAGATGAATGACTCCATTCGTTGCAATAATGTCAGCTTCAACGATTTTGGCTTTTCCTTCAAACAGTACTTCGTCATCGTCAGTTCTCTCCAGGTTCAACAAGTCTCCTTGTACGTTATGCGTTGTGGCGTTGCCAACAATAGCTTTGGAGCATATTGTGTGAGCTGTGAAATGATGCTTCAAGATACCTGAAATAAAAAGTTACTCTTAGAATCGTGAAAAATATTTTTTTATGAAAATGTAAGCTAGCGCAAAAAGTGAAATAAATATGCTTACTTGCAGCACATAGTTCGCCATTGATTATTTTCTGCTTCTGAATGTCATCCAACTTAGCAAAAGCTTCGTCTGTTGGTGCAAACACAGTATAGTGGCCATCAGGCTTCATTTTCTTAGGAATGTCTGAGTTTTCGATTGCTGAAAGTAAATGAAAGTTGTGAATACATGTCTATCCATATCATCATTAGAACTTATTAATATCAAAAGATTGAATCTTTCAATATTTAAAATATGCGTCAATACAATTTTTCTTATGAGAAAGTAATATGATAAACATCAATTTTCCAAAAAGTATTATACAGCAATGATTTCTATATTTCTGTTATTTCCAAGATATCGTAATATTAGACACTAACATTTCTGGTATGTTAATTTATCACTCCAAAGTATACTTCAACCATAAAACCGTAGAGTCCTTACAAAATAAAAGCATAACACAGTGCTAAGTAAAATATTAGGATACATTAAATCCAAACTTACCTTTTCTCAAATTGGTCAACCGTGGATGATTCTTGATGATAGACTCAATGTCTTCTGTAGCAGGTACGACTACTCCGTCAGCAACATGCACAATGCCGTTTGATGCAAATATGTTTGGCCTCTTGATACGAGCACAATTTACCGTCACCAGTTTTTCGTTTCTGTTCGTTGGGTAAAAGTTGATCCTGATACTACTGTTATTGTTGTCGCTGGAAAACAGAAAACACGGCATCAAGTAGGTTGACTCAGCACTTACCAAATAACGCCGTCATCAGTTCATAAAGGATTATGTTCAGCACAAGCTAGAGCCTCTGAAGAAAAAGTCACTTACGAAAATATATATCAGAAAAATTAAACGGATCAAGTCAGTCAAACAGGCCCATATACTTAGACCATCCATTCTAAGTTTTAAAGGCAAATCTACGGGGAAGTCATGAGATGTGAGATGTGGCTAATAGGTGCGTAGAATTACCGAGGTTGGGAGCATATAAATATAATAACATCAAAAGAGATATACTCTTCTCTAACCATGTTCCTATCAAGGGTTATGACTTTTGTATTATAAGCTTAATAGTTATATCATGGTATTTGGTGGCTACATCACAATGCCATACTAAATAAGTAAATAGATTGACTAATAGTATCAGGTACATACGTAGCTTAACTTCCCCCAAGGCAAAATGGTTCTAATAGATACTGTTGAACTTTGTAGCTTTATCTTTTCGCACCACTAAGTTTTATATTGGAGATCAACACGGATAAACACAAATCACACGCCCATGAGAAGCAAGCAACAGTGACAAGCATAAGTGTGGAAGACTCGTCCGATGACGATAAGAATTTATTGCAGTGAGACAATATTGAAAAAAACGTTTGTCTGTGAGTTTACACAAACAAACGTCCGCTCACAGAGGCCGATTGCATTTTATGTATGTGTACGGAAGATGTTCTACTATGACCAGCCAAAAACTGCGAAAAGGCCTATACTATAGGTCTGTTAAAATACCTGTAAATGACGTCATCATTTGAATATTCCGTTAAGTCGACAAAACCTTCTACTGCGTGGCTAAGGACCATTTCTTTTGGAGAAACGTTGTGCTTGATATTGCGGCGACGACGGTTGGCATCCACTTTGTTCTGCAAAAACAAATATAAATTTGAATCAAACTTACATGCTCCAAACATAAAATTTAATTTTAAAATTAAAGAAAGACTACCATGAAAGCTAGTGATAACCTACTCATGCTATACTGTAAATCCATAACTGTGTCACGAATCATCATCCAGCTGCTGTGCCGCCGGAATACCCTGTAGCTCTCGGCAACCAGTAACACTGGGTTAACTGGAGGCGTAAATATTTTTACTATAAGTAATCTGTATTTTCTTTATATACAGGGAGAACTCTTAGTGTGTAATCGGCGATAACTGCTTTTTAAATGAATCTAAAACAGTTTGTTACAAAAAACTTGCGCAACTGCACGATGCTTACTTGTACACGGATTTTTTTTTTAATGAAACGCCCTGCATATTTTAGTATGTTCCGAGAGGACTCTTCAGGGGAAGAAGTTTGATGTAAATTGAGAATTGATGGCAATGGACAATCCGGGGGATGTCGAAAGATTCCGGAACCTTCTTCGAAATATCAGAGCTCAAAATTTTTTGTGTGCTTTTCAATATACGGTCAACTTCTCTCTCTCGTTCTCTCACCCCCTCCCCCCCCCCCCTCCAAATTTTGAATCGCCGATCCACTTAAGCTCTTAAATGTTTAATCTCCAATAACTCCATCCCCCGAAACGAACACCTTCCTGAACAGAAGTCCTGAGATTATATCCCCTCCCCCAGCACTTTTTAATTTAATTTCAAATTCACCATAATGGACCGTCCCCAAAAATATTCTCTGGATCCGCCTCTGATCGATGGTTACAAGGTCACTCACCGACTCGGCAATCCTTTCATTATATTCATTGATAGCATCGTCAGTTGGTACGAATAGGGAATAGTTGCCTTCAGAGAATTTCTCGTCCAAACTGGTGGATTTTATCATATTTCTGAAGTCCTTGGTCTTCAGGTCATCCAACGTTTCCAGAAGAGGTTTCAGATCGCGTTGTTTGGTACACTCGTTGGCACCCTTCTCACGCTGGTAGCCATAGCAACACTTGTAACGGACTGTGAACGTCTTCACTACTCCGTGGTTGTTTATCCTGAAAAATATAGTTTGATATTTGCAATATACTCAGTGAATGGCCTTCTTGGATATTTCTGTCATAGCAAAACTTAAAATACCTATAGATAATAAAGAAGCTGATATTGTTGACGAAATATTATTATGAGAACTGCTTCTAAAAGTTGTATTTTCACCTTTATCTATGAAAGGGAAATCTCAAAAGATTGACAAAGTTTGAACAGAAAATTCATGAAAAATTCTAATATAAGCAGCTCCAGAGTAAGTTCTTTTAAGATTCAGGTTCTCTTTCTATGTGTAACGATAGATTTTTTCAAAACGCCAGCTAAAAGAGAGGAATGAACTACATCAATCTTGGAAAT
Source organism: Acanthoscelides obtectus (assembly GCA_963669975.1). Lineage (NCBI taxonomy): Eukaryota > Metazoa > Arthropoda > Insecta > Coleoptera > Chrysomelidae > Acanthoscelides > Acanthoscelides obtectus. Next base: position 80,453,025 of record CAVLJG010000004.1, read on the forward strand.
CTGTGTGCCTTAGTCAACTATTGAAAATTCAATTTTATCATAGGATATGTTATCGACACCTCCACATATTATGGTAATAAATATTACCGATATCATGAGAATATTTCTAAAATCACCCCTCCCTCTATCAACGTCTGGAATTTTCACTCTCACTGTATCCCCAACAGAACATGGCGGAAACTTTGAATTAGACAAAGCTTTTGTTTTCTTTGCTTGATTTTCTAAATTTCGTTTTGCCTGTAGGCTGTTTGACCGTATGTTTTTTTGGCACAAACAAAGTTCACAACATATATTCCCTGATGTACTTAGTTTGTCACACTCTGAATATTTCCCCTGATTATCTGAAGTTTCCATATTACCAGCGTTTTCTCTATAATTATTGTTGATATTTTGCATATTTCCATCATCAGTAATATTTTCTTGCATGTTTCTGGGTTACTGTCCATAGATTGGTATTCATTTTGTTCTTCTTGAAGCTCTTCACCTACACTAATTTCCTCCTTAACTTTCTCGAGCTCTTCTTCGGTTCGTAGATTTTCAATAGCTTCTTTTGGAAACGCTGATGTGGATAGGAAGAGCTTTAATATCATGCCCAAAAATGGCAGCATAAGGAGCTTGTTTTATCCCGTCATGCTATGCCCTATTTTTCATTAACTGGACAAATCTTATACCTTCTGACCATCGTCTGCAGTTTTCAACATCCATCCACATCAACAGAATATTTTGTATATGTTGATTCGCTCTTTCCACGCTGCCTTGTGACTAACTATGACGTGGTTTGCCATGGACTCCACATTGTACATAACTCTTCAATGACACGGCCGTTGTCCGATTGTAGTATGGATGGGGCGCCGAAAATACAAAATATATCTATCAGGCTTTTAGCTACTTCCTCAGCCCTTTTCGATGTTAATGCACCATGAAAAATTTATATTCTCCATCTGGATGTGTTTGCATGTCAATCAAGTCCACTTGACAACGGCTGTTCATCTCCGAAAAAACGATCGGTTTAAGCACAAGTCCTTTTTTGGCAGATTTAGGTTTTTTTGGCATCCTTCACACAAGCGCAGATATAACTTAATAACATCTTGAGTTATATTCTTGTACTTTTTCTTACATTCACTTTCCATACGATGTTTTCCACCATGTCCTATAGCTAAATGTGCATCGTGCAAAATGTCAAACATTTCGTCGTTTGTAACATAATATTTTATACTAGATTCACCTGATGATACACGAGCAGTAAGCTTTTCAACGCCTCTCACAGAACATATGTCAAATCTCTTTAACCGTAGATATTGTAGAGTAGTCTTAGTTTTTGCATTTTTTGCCAACTTGACTGATTCTAACATCTCTTGGTATTGTTCATTATTAAAATAAAAACTGTTGCACTTTTTGAAGACACCAACTCATTGAAAAGTTCGCTGTGCTCTCATTCCAGGCAACCACCAACTCCTCTCGAAGTACTTCTAGAGTCTGAGGAGGACGTTGCAAATTGAGCAATCTCCTACCATCATATCCCACACGTGCTCAATTGGGGATAAGTCGGGAGATCTTGGAGGCCATGGTAACAATGTGACATCATTATGTTGAAAGAAGTCTATTGTGACTCTTGCAACATGTGGTCGGGCATTATCTTGTTGGAAAGTTGGATCTGCCAGGGTGTCAAGATAGGGTAAAAGATGGGGTTCTAGAACTTCGTGGATATAACGCTGCGCGTTCATGTTACCTCTGATGAAGATTAAAGGTGACCTGGAGCCATAAGCTATAGCACCCCAAACCATAACTCCAACAGTGTGATGAACATGTCTTTCAACAAAAAACTGTGGATTCCTCCTTTCACCACGTCGCCTTCTAACCCTGGCACAACCATGGTGCATGCCTAAACAAAATCGAGAATCGTCACGAAAGACAATACTGTTCCATTCCTGATCCCAGAGTGACCGTTGTCTGCACCACTCAAGGCGATTACGTCGGTGTTCTCGAGTTAAAGGGAGGACCCAGTGTGGCCGGTATGAAAACAAGCCAAAACACTTCGCATGCCAATAGGTCTTCCGTGTTCTGCAAACCATTCATTTGCAATGGACCTGGTAGTGGAGAAACGGTCCCTTAAGGTCAATAATCTTAGGCGGCGATCTTCACGGTCTGTTGTTCTACGGCGGCGTCCAGTGCCCCTTGCTCTTTGCGTACGGCCTTCCCGAAGCCATGCCTGACAACACCTAACCACAGTGTCTACACTTCTTTGCACTCTAACTGCAATTGCCCGAAAAGAAAGTCCAGCTTCCCGAAGTCCCACTATACGGCCCCTATCAAACTCACTAAGTTGACGAAATCGTACAGGTCTCCGTACTCTAGGCATCGTAACCGATCGTAAAGGATGTCAAGAACCAAAATCCGCCAACGCTGATTCTTTACTGCGGCTGAAATATTCATTTTTAGAGCGTTGGTGGATTAAAAAAAAGCAGTATAAAAACCGGAATGTCCAACAGATAAGGCTGAAAATTTTTTACTTGTTACTTACAGTAAGATAAATACATTCATCAACTTTTATTAAAATAAAACCATTTAAACTGGGTGTTCGGATTTATATGTCACTTAGTATATATATAGAATTATGGATGTAGCATAAGTGGGCAAGGCATTATGTGCCAAGCCATAATGCTGAATGCGTAATAGACTATTTTTCACGACTATCAATAAATTATATCTTTTTGCTAAAATTTACAGCATTGGCAATAATGAAGCAGGTGTAAATGGGGTAAAACTCAGGACCGTATTCAGAACTGTCAAAGCACAAACACAGTCTATATTGTTTTATAGTTACCCTAGTTGAAATGTAGTCATGATCATTACCAGCTTATTTTGCTCTTAGAGGTTTTTCTTCTGTGCAAAGTAACTTTTCTAAGTAAAATACGTGTAAGCGGTTTGGTAAATAGTAGAGTACAGAACACCACAACAAAATACGACTCACGTAATGGATACTCGTAAAAAATACTCTATATCAAGTCCACTCCTAACTATTAATGGTATTTCCAATAACTCGAACTATTTGAGTATTCTTCGCTCTGCAACAGGTAGCTATAATTTAAGAACGAGTTGTCCAGTAGTTACTTATACAGGGTGTTTTCAAAGTTAAGTCGATATACCAAAAATCACCCATATACTTCGAAGTTGAGTCATTTATTTTAACAGTGAATAGATCTGATCAAAAGAAATGTTTTTTTCCTTTACCATTTTTCTGGTAAAATTAAAGTAACAAAGTTATAGCCCTTTGGAAGTTTGAGTACCGCCCTGTCTCAATATCATGTGCTCGTGTTTGGCAACAACGGATATAATCCGCCTTACCGGTTCATCGCATCGGAAACAAAAAAGCGAAGGAATTTGGAACGATGTTTGTGTACAGTTTATTATTTTATTCAGTTCAGTTATACATACAGTCACTGTCAGTGTCGCGTGTGAATAGTGTCTGTTGCGTGGCTCAAACGAAATAAAAAATGGCACATGTTTATGCGGATCGGTTTCCCAATCGAGTGCAACCAACCCCTCGTGCCTTTGTTAATTTAGTACAACGGGCTCGTGAATCAGGTGACTTAAGACCTCACAGGGGACCTCACGATCAAATACAGGTCCGCACTGAAATACTTGTCGGGAGGATACTTTATAAAACAAGGTAAACAATTTTTTTTATTTTTTTTTTATTTTTACACACATATTTTGGTTTATCTTCCTTCTACAATCATTATCTGAAAATTAATGACTCAACTTCAAAGTCACCCTGTATAAAGTTGCATAACAAACCAAATAGTAAGATTAAAACTTTTAAAAAATAAGAATGTTACTACATAGATTTTTTGATATTTTCGACCACTGCCTTGTAAAATCTTAGAGTTTTTTTGTTTACTACCCTCATCGTTTATCCAAATTTGGCAAACCTTTAGTGTTATTGTATGGTTTTCAGTACGATTCTTTGGTTCGATCAGTTGTTTCAGTCTTTCAATAATGCGTATACTTTCATTTGTCTGATTATTTTGTGTTAAAAGATGTGTTATGAAAAAAGTGAACTAGTGGACAAAATACTAACATACAAAGAGTGCCAACGAAATGTAGTCGCAGCATGCAGGTTGTTTCCGGGAAGGTTCCTTTAAGAAATCATCCGGCTCCTCGGATCTTTGTAAATTTAGTTATTAGACTTCGTGACACAGGATATTTAAAAGAACAATAAGAAGGTCACGCTAGAAGACGCTACAAAATGAGGAAGACATTTTAGAAATGGTCGAAGACGTCCCAACAATGAGTACTAGAGCCATAGCAGCTCAAGTTGAAGTTTCTCATAGTAAAGTGTGGAAGACATTATGACAAGAACACTATTATCGTTATTACGAGTATTATCAACGGTTATAAGCTTTACAGCCTGAAGATCATCCTAGAAGGGTTACATGTTGCTAGTGCCCGCATGCTGTAAAAAGAACTCATTTTCAACATAGATATACATTAAATGTTTGGGTAAATGGAATGTTTATTACACCCTTGTTTTTTCCATCTCGACCGACCGGTAAAATTTATTTAGCTTTTCTTCGACACAATCTGCCACAATTATTAGAAGATGTCCCTCTAAATGTGAGACAGAATATGTGGTTCCTGCATGATGGGGCTCCACCACATTTTGACGAGAAGTTCATGAGCATCTAAATACTGAGTTTCCGAATAGATGGATAAGGTAATGGACTATTTTCTTGGCCTGCTCGCTCCCCGGATTTAACGCCTTGCGATTTTTTTTCTGTAGGGCTATCTGAAAGAATTGATGCATCATGATGGAGCAGTAAATACTCTGTAAGAACTTCAACAGCTCACTGAAAATGTTTGTGATTTAATTCGTAGACACGAGGATTTTATTTTCGAAGCTTGTAAAGAGTCGTGGATTCGCTAGGCAAGATTTTGCGTTAATCGGACAAACGGGGACAATTTTGAATAGTTTTTATAAAAGCGGTGTAAGTTTAAATTGCTAATGATTTTTTTAATAATAATTAATAATTACTATTATGTAACTTTTGTATAGGTGATTTTTGGTGTATCAACTTCTTTTGACGAGTTCTATAAGCTGTTAATATAAACGACTCAACTTTTAAAACACCCTGTATACGTGACGCCAAAAGTATCTATCACCTGAATCGACTATTGCGAGAGTGAATAGCAGCTATCGTTGGAACTATGCATATCTCAGTTAGCGTTTGATAGTCCAGTCAGAATTGTGACCGCTAGAGGCTGACGATTCTGTCGGTATAGAGTAGATGTGGTCTACGCGCAATTTGACACTATAGCATCTGACAAACCAGGACAAAAACTTGAGGACATCAACCCTATCCCGAAAATATGCTGTGTCTACAATGACATTTTACAAAGTATGTACGTACTTGTTTTGTCATAATTTTGTTATGTTTATTTACATGAGATTGTTTAAAGTTGCAAGAAAACAGCAGCCGACAGCAAAAAATATCATTAGGTTATCAGCATTGTTTTGTCGAAAGGCCACCGTTATTTTTAAACAATCGTCGTTGCTCTTAAAAGGCGGCTGCGAGCAGTGGAGCGTGAAGGCTCGCCAGAAATTCGATTATTTTGCTTAAAGTACGCGAAACAAGTATGGAGTGAAACGATTAAGTAACAATTACATTATTTCAAGCGCTTAATGCACCGATTTAAACACCTTGTTACTAGAAATGATGGAGAAGGGAAAAACCTCGAAGATTACATTAGTTTGCGATAAATACAAGGTGTAAAGTTAGTAGTGTATCAACGGAAGTCAGGTGATAGAGCGCCTCAAACCATATCAAATGAACCCCTATATGTGTGATCCGAAATTTTATAGTTCAGGAGTTAGATGCAATTTTGTGAAATTTCGAAAAAAACGGGATGATAAACTTTCAATCGCAATTACAATTAAGCCATTTGGTTTAGGGCTGTTCATTTTGAGGCCCTGTATCATCTGACTTCGGTTGATCCAGTACTAACCTTACACTCTGTATAGTAAAATATCACGTTACTTACATTGGTGGAGAATTATGCCATTACTAAGGATTTTAAATCACGAAGGGCATACAGTCGAAGAGCCGTTTCACACACAAGAGAATTACTCCGAAAATTATGGTCATAATTATGTCGAAAATTTTTGCTGTCGAATTACACTTAAAAGAATTCTTATGAAAATTTTCATGGTAAAAATATAAAACCCGTTCTATAGAATATGTGCGAGAATCGGCGCAGAGGGTTTTTCCGTGCATGTCAATATCAAATGTCAACGTCAACAACATAACCTCACTTAACATTTGTGGGTGTGGTCCTGTTCGAGTCGTATGAAGGAGCGTTTATTGTTATTGTTTATTCATAATGTCGTGGAATCGGGAAGAAGCGAAGAAGTTACACTGTTGTTGAAGGAGTACCAAAAATAGCCAAATCTGTACAAGGTGAAGTCACCCAATTACAAAGACAGAAATTTGTGGCGTCAGGCGCTGGATGCGATAGTCCAAGCATTGAGAAGTTTTATAATATTAACCAAGATCTCTATTTCAAAAATAAATTTAAATCAACGATGTCTGTTGACTTTCCGATTATATTGGACGTCATACCCGTTAAGGTTATGTCCATTCGAAAATATTACTCTAATACGCAGGCGTATCATATGAATTACTCCGAAATTGTGTTTGCTTGTGTCATACAGGTTTTAGAGAAAATGTTCAATATTTTTTCCATTCAAATTTTCGGCATAATTATGACCATAATTTTCGGAGTGTGTAAAACGGCTCGAATAGTCTAATGTGCAAGGACAGCAGTGATTTTCTCCATCTCGATGTATGTATAGATTTTTACTAAATGATACACTGCCATTTAATTTGGTTCGACTTTGAAATATAGTGTATTTGAGAGTTTCCTTATCATCCGGCAACACTATTAGATTAAAGTCGACATAATATCTGCATCACTGAGGGAAAGAGATACCGCTGCTATATGATATTATATTCTCAGATAAATCTAACTTCTCAAATGGCATGGAACTTTGAAGCTGTCAAAATGTTGGTACATATCAATACAAGCTATAACAATAATATATTTACTTGTAGTAAACAGTATATTAGTAATATTGTGTTTTGGATGGAGGTTGTGATTGTCCGTAGATAGTAGACGTTCTCACACTGTCGCGCGTGGAGGTACCACCCGGCGTATCTCTGAGACTGAGATTATGTTCGAATCTAATAGCTTAGTTAAAAGTAATAGAAGCATGTTTACTTACTTGGTTATACATTCATACTTGTGTGGCATTTCAAAACAGTTTGATAATCTGATAGAAGTAGAGAAAGCATCTCTGCCAGTTTCAGTTTCATTCTTCTTGCCTTCCACCTCTTCAGCATCATTGTCGTCCGAACTTTCTTCTCTTTCTATACATACGTTCTTCCTGTAAAAAAACAACAATGAGCATATCGAGTGACGAATGCCTCTTATCTGTAGACAGATCAAAAAACATCCACATGCTAAAGTTATAGTTCTGAAACACTTTATTCAAGACTTAGGTAGGCTTTATCAAGAAAGACCTCAACGTTACCCTTGCACTATCTTAATGTATTAACAGCATGACAGTCGGAGGTGGAATTTCTCCCCAACAGCTAGCCTAACAACTAAACGTAACACGCCTAGTAGTAATAAAGGCGGAGTTTATCATATTTTTTCGTGAATACTCCAAAAACTAGTTTTATAGTAACGCAACCAGGCATAAGGTTTTTTTTTATAACGAAGAAGCCGGCAGAAGCGCTAGTAACGGAGCACCGCGTCTGATGTAAAGAGCTTAAAGGCAGTTTGTTAATCGGATTTTCGAAGTGCTTAAGCTAGTAGAACTGAAAAAAGCTGCCTCAGGCAAATTATCGCACAATCTCGACCTAGGCTCAAAGGAGCGATCTTACTAGCCAGTTGTGGATATATGTTATGAAGTTCGACACGGTTAGCATGGGAGGCGTACTGTCTGGCAGGCTAATTGCGGGGCAACCTCGTAGAGGAGACCTCTGAAGAGCAAAGTCCTCCGAACATCATCGACCAAGGACAATGTAGTTGGGGCGACAGCACCCCAAACACGTGAGCAGTACTCAAGGCTAGGTCTTAACTGAGCCTTGTTCAGAGTGAAAAGATTAGCTGAAGAAAACAAATAATGATAGGTTAAGACCGATCCCTGAAAACTAAACAAAATTAGTTTTTTGTGCATTCCGAGATGCTAATCATTGTTGACTGCAGTCGCTTCAGCGCAGAATAAAAAAATGTTGATTGCTGAAAAGTTATCAAATCAGGTTTCAGATATCGCTAATCGTGCTCATAATTTCTATGTACCCATGTTCCTAGGCGCTATTTGGTCAATTTCAATGTAAACGATTTTCTGGAAGGTCGGTTCTCTTAAAAGTCAGTTACGTGAAGAGGATAAGTATGAATACAGATACTAATATGTGAGGAGTACCGATCAACCTTATTAACGTTATTATCATGAATTCAGAAATTTTTATTTGTGGTCTTTTTTAATTTTTTTTTGTATAAATCGAGACTAAAAGACATTAACACGTATCGGACTGTACAGAAATATTCAGACTGATAAACTGTAGCTCATGAACTTTTTGCAAATAGATAATAAATAGTACTTAACACTGACAGCCAAATTTTACGAAACTAAACCGTGGCAGAAATTTGGTAAAAGAAAAAATCTGCATGTCACTGATTATTATTAATATGCAATTAATACGAAACTGTACTGATAAGTCCAAAAGAGAGCGAAATAGCGCTGTATGCTGTTGTTTGAAAATAGATCAAAGCAGCAAACTTTAAGGTAAGTTCAATTTTGTGCAGAATTAGATGCGTTCAAAACTGCTATTCGTCTTAAACGGGTCATACCCGAGAATATCGTACTCGTATACGAGTATCTTCTTAGACTAGAGTCTATTGTTATTCTTGTATAGCGCTACACAATGCAGCAAATGGATGATAAGCATCTCTCAGCGCACACAATGGGTGGAAAGTTCATAGACCTACGTTCCATGTTCCGCCAAATGAAATCGGGCTTATATTATTCCACATGTAGAAAAGGTAGAAAGTGGCTCATAAACAATCAATAAACCTCATTTGGCACAATCGTTCATAGAAAGCAAGACCAAGGTCAATGCCATGATGAGCAATAGGAGAGACAGTTTTGTGACCAGTTGTGGGTAAAATAATCATATACTAAAGGGGAGTTGGCATGTTGTCACCTACGTCCCAAGGCACAGAACGTGCTTTAGGAGTGCCAAAAATGCAACCTAGGAACCAAGATAAAAAGAAGGCTGAGACTACGGCACTATAAACACTGGGTTAATAATACACAATAATTAGCAAATAATAGACAACGATTGACTCTGTATACACGAACAGATGTGTTAATGTAACTCCTGAAACTTGTATTGTGACTTTCACGCTAATAGTACTTCAAAATTTTTGTCCAAATGAAACCAAATATGTAAAAACTAGTTTTTACTGACGTTTCCGCCAGCACAGTGATTTTTTTAAAATACAGATGAATGCAGGTGCATCAGCAACAGATAACGTTATGCTCTCTTGTCAATTTGAAGTGTGGAAGTCTTTTGGAAGCGGGAATACTTACCCTTGGTTGGTGGTGGATAAATATATATGTATATAGAATATGTAGTAATTATCATTGATCTGTACTTTGGAAAAGATTACCTTCGCGACCCAAAAGTCAGGAAAAAGTAATTTCTATATATGTGGTTTGATTTGTTCAGAAAATCATGGAGTTCTACGAACATATCGTTCCAGATTTTGAACCCTCCAATCATAATTAGCACCTAGTCAGTCCATTTTTGAGGGGAATGATTCAGATTTCATACATACAAAGCCATTTCTACTACACTCAAAAATTAGGTGGAACGCGAAAAACATCGCAGAGAGAATTTGCCTTTTTTCTTTTTCGTATAACTTCGCCGCTTCTGGACCGACTTTCAGAACCTACAAAGTTCTTCTATTTTTGCCACTGCATTGTCTTAAAGTTTTATCAAAATCGCCCAACACACGTCCAGACCCTCAAAACCTTTTTTTTTCATCTTTGGTGGGTTAATAACTGTTCAGTGTCTACTTCCCCTACCAACGAGAATCACTCTACATGGAACATTTAATTTATCACCATAGGCATTGAGTTTGGTACCAAAATATATCATCTACCTGTTATTTGTATTACGTAATAAATTATTTATATGTAGTCAGGATATTGCTTATTAGTGTTTGATAGAAGACCAATTTGATGAATCATTTAAAGCAAACATTGTTCGGTAAAAAATGAGCTAAAAAATAAGTGGTTCAATTATATAAGAAACAAGATCGCTTGTTTGTGTTGTCCATATAAACAGGAAGCCCAATTATCAGAGATTACAGACACATAAAAAGGAGATGCTAATTTAAAATTTTAATTAGATTTTGAGGCTTCCAAATACAAATGAAAGCTTGTTTACAGGTGAACTAATAGTAGGGTGGCACATGCACAGGTTTGTTTGAATACGATTTTTTCACATTCGAAGAGACAAAGGCACAAATAGCACACCTAAAAGTGACACAGTTACATTTTGACAAGTCAAATCATGAGTAACTAGCAAAACAATAGAGTTTCATGCAATGTGCATTACGGTTTGTTGTTACATTTCAGGTCAATAATAAAATGAATAAAATCACGTCCACTCAACACCGGTAATATGAAATAAACATTTTTTTATGTTAATATTTTATTGATTCCCTTATCTTATTTTGCCTTCAACGTCGAATTAATCAAGAATTAACAATCAGCTGATTTTATACAATTTCTCTATACGGAAGTTCTTTGAAAAGTTTAATCCAACAGACAATTATGACTTGACCTCAATTTGTGAAGTGTCGCTAATCGCTTATCAGTATTTTTCTACGGAAAGTTCATTAACTCAAAGCAAGGATTTCAATTCTTACATTTTAATTGTTAACTTGTCCTTATCAAACAAAAGCAATAAAGTTAATAGGGAACAAAATCATGGCGCCTGTGTCTTCCACAATTATCAAATCCAACTTCGGTAATCTATGTTTTTCGTGTTAAATTTCTATCAAAACCAACGGACCTTGCTTAAGGCGGCTCCGACGCAGTGAGTTTCAAGCCATTTACAAGGGTTCAGCTGCTTCAAAACTGACACTCCATTTTGCAATATTTTTGAATGAAATTCATACAGTATGTTGAAAAGATAATTGCCCAGGGTGCTATAGGAGCACTTTTTGAAATTTTGTTTTTGCACAAGTTTTATGATGGGTTGAAGTGTTCAACTTCGCGATTTTTTTAAAAAGAACCTAGTGAAAAAATGAAAAAGTGGCTCTATAGCACCCTGTGGAATTTTGTTTTCAGCACTCTGTATTTTGGACGAATTTTGTCTACTGTTTCGTGCAGCCAAACCAAGCGTTGCGGCGCAATGTACGGACTAAGAAAGGACGTATTTAGATAATTTGGTGGCCCTATTTCATATAATATCGCGTAGATAAGTAGTCCTGAAAATAGGTACTCATAATCGCGATCGCTGATACTCCTCGATTTCAAAGCCGTTTTACTTCCCACGTCATTGGAGGAAGTTTTGTAATCGCGAAAAATTTCTAAAATGAGATGTTATGTTTTTGTAAGTCATATGACATCTACATCACGAAAAACTGTATCACTCATCATCAACTAGGAAACTACCGCTCGGATTTTTATGAAATTTCCACACGCGGTCACTAGTATGCCAAAGTTTTGTAGTTTTAGTCCAGTGGCAACGGTGTTATATGCGAAAAAGGAAAAGTAACAATTGCTGAAACTCCGTTTTTGACGTTTCAGGGGTTACTAATCATTGACATAAAAAAATTGTACTGTTGAAATCAGTGAAACACGTTCTATTACTAAGAAGCTTCTGATTCCAGTGATTACAGGAAATTTAAGTATCGAAAATCCGACGAATAAAGTGCTCACGATTTCAAAAAATCGGTACCTGCCCTATAGGTTTGACACCAACAGCCAACAGATCTGCAACTACCGACAGTAGGGAAGAATAAACTCGGATATCACTCCAGTCAGGTATAGGGGAATTTATCGTGGAACTTTAACATTATCGATATGTCAAGGAAATATGTTTTCGAGAACGATCATTTGGTAGATTTTATACCTGCATTTTTATTTGAATTTCACAACCCGTGAAATGTACCCATTTCGCCGTTGCCTTTTGTGTTCTGTAGTTTGTGATGTTTTTCTGGATATAAGCAGGCCATAATTGCCTAGGGTGCTATCAGAGCTTTTTACAAAATTTTGTCTTTGCGCAAGAATTATGGTGGGTTGAAATGCTCACTATTTGTGCTCAACTTCTTGATATTTTAAAAACATCCTAGAGGATAAAATCGAAAAGTAGATCGCTGGCACCCTGTGGACTTTGTTTTTAGCACGCTGCAAGAGTTTCATTTGGAAATAATAAAAAGTAAGCTGTGAAGTGCAAATCGGTTTTTCGGCGAAATTCATCTACTGCTTCGTCCTGCCAGTCCAAGCGACGCGACGGTGCGTTCCGACTAAGAAAAAATGTATTCAAATAATTTTATATCTTTCCTAAAATAAATTCAAGAACTCAAATCCTAATTCGTTTATTCATGTCAATAAACACAATTATGTTTACAAGGGTCGTGTGGTAGATGATAACAATTGAACGACGGTCACAAAAATATCTTATGCCGTCAAAATAAGAGGAAACAGTTAGGTAGTTTTTGCAAAGCAATAAACAGGTAGGCTTTACCTGGATTAAGTACATGTCTTGTCTACTGTAATAGGTAGATGGAGGTGATGCTGCCAGAAATGGATGTGTGCGATCAATAAACAAACCACAAGATTGATCTGCCGTGTCCAATGATTTTTGTATTGCCTTCTTTATTGCCTCACTAGAAAACTCTGTTGGGTATATGATGGAGTTTACTAGAAATTTATAGCTTGTTGTCTGCCTTCTTCTACAAACTTCACCAAATCGAGACGCTGTCAACCTTATCCTCCGATGAAGACGCCACAAAGCACAGTCCTGTGATTTGGTGACTTGTTCGATATGCAAAATCTCGTCGTCACTTTTACTAAGTTTCCCTAAAAATTCTTGCTTAGCAACCTCCAAATCAATGTCGTTCATGTCAGTTTTTTGGCAGAATTCGCCATAAAACTATTATATATTTTCCTTGGGAATTGCTATCCGAATTGTTAGTTAAGTTTATATCAACTTTTTTTGGTCTGAGTTTCTTTCCAAGATTCTTGCGTTTGAATCTTTGTTCCATCTTAGTGATAAGCGAGGTTGGAGTAAGCTTAGAACGCAAATGTATTTGGACCACATAGACAGGCCGCTCGGTATTGTGGCTCACTACAGCTGCAGCACATCCTCCATGGTATGACCTCTTCTTGCAATAATGTATTCGCTTACCCCAATATATTTAGCGATTATAGAGTTGAACTGCTCCATACTACTGTCCTCATCATGAATTAAAGTCTTTGAATTCGTAATTAAAATGGTAGCATATGACCTTTTATTGTCCATTATCAACCTTGATAAAAGATTCACTCAAGAACGATCACACCAACAAGAGTACAACACAACAATCCAACAACACAATATCGACGAACAGTAACAAGGGTAGAACAATACTAAATGATCACTAGCTGAGTACCAAAATAGGAAACGATTTACAGGCTAGATCGCTAATCGAAATCCGACTCTGTTATTATAAAAATTTACCTCGGTAGACACCCGCAGTCATCCTTTCCTCTTTTACAGTAGCGCCGACCACCGTCTAAGACCAGCCCACAATCGTTTCCTTTTCACCCCCCCACCCCCCCCCCCCCCCCGTTATCTCAGCAGATGGTGCTCGTGATTGTAGGAGCCCCACTAAAAGAGCTCTCCTTCATTATGCCGCCGCAGAGTGGGAAATGAGCGAAATTAATTCATATTCTCAAAGACTTTTGAGATGCAAAGTAATTTGAGAAATGTACCCTGACAGCTTTTTATATACCATTACTACAAGACTGAATCAAAAACTTTTATTTCTTTAAAGCATTTTGACAGAGAATTTGTTCGGGAGCCAATTTATAGAATTTCATCATTGTAATACGACTTAATTCAGAAGCATTCGATATTAATTTTAAAAACTCTCATTAAAGTATATAATGTGAAAATGCGTGATATATCATTTTAAATAGCATATTGAAAGTTCATGTTAGTACTTACGGTTTGTAGTAAGAGGATTTAAAAAAAAAGCTAGGTATTCGCATTTTGAAGAAAGAAATATAAAGTCCTTCCCACATACGATCCTAGTATTTATTAACTTGAATAATCCCTCAACTCCTTAGAAACATCATTAAAAAAATCCAGCTGCAAATATCTACATAATTGCGACTAAGTAGTAAATAAAGATTATTGGAATTATAGGTCATGCTATTCGAGAACATGAGAGAGTACCAACGAGGATGAGGAGTATGCTGCTAGTTTCTTTAGAAAAAATATTAATTTGTCTTTACATTACAATGCCAAAATGTTATCAAAAAAGGAATTATTTGTTAGTTATAAGTTTCACTCGACTTATTCATACGCTTATTTTTTTAGCTGTATTTATTTATGCTATTTCACTTAGATATGGTTTATGATTCATAAACATTTAAATAAACCAAGAAGCATAAAATAAAAACCAAATTCATATTATTAGTTAACTTCGCACCTCCATAAGAAACATTCTATCAATACTCCGAGCGTTAAGCCTGCCAGTTGGACCCACCAGGATCCTGCCTCTCAATAACTCCATCTAACTTCGTACACCTAGAACTGGCCGTTAGACCCACTACTTTGTACCTAGGGTTAAGCGGTTGCGGAACAATTTGCCGGAAGATGCTCCTCGCAGTTCTGCTAACATTAGATAGCTCAAAATCGAACTAACAAGGTGTCTTTACAGCTCCATTTAGCAGTGACGGTCCACATTTATAGTCGACCCGTGAGGGTTGATCAATTTTTGGATTTCAAACAAATAATAATTCGCTCTTAAGTTACCGTCAAGTAGAGATTCAACATTTGCACTTTACATATACTTGTAAAATACTTTCAAGAGTCTCAAAATTTTCAGAATTTTCAAAATTCTCAAAACTTATTTTATTAACAAAGTTTCCAATAATATCAAGGTTTTAAAAAAATAAAATTTCAGTATTTTCAATGTTTTTAATTTCGGAAATTTTCAACTTTCAAAATCAACAAAATTTTCGCAAATTCCGTGATTTTCAAAATTTTCAAAATACAGCTTTTCCAAAAATTGCATTCTAAAATTACCAAAATTTTTAACATATTGAAAGTTTTCATAAAAAACAAAATTTATAAAAGTTTCAAGACTGAAGTTTTCAAAATTTTTAGGATATCAAGAATTTTCATAATTTTATGAATCTCCAATGCTCTCAGTTTTCAAGATTTTCAAAATCTTCAAATTAAAAAATCTATCAAACCGTGATAAGAATTGTTACAGCCTCAATATCCAACCCTCAATTGACACTCGGCCCTGAATATCGACAATGAATGGGCGGCCTAAAGTATGTCCTAACCCCTGAGTCTGAAGAGTACAGTGGGTTTAATGGCCTTAAAACGATATTGTGCTATACCTCGAGTATATGAACATTTATGTAGCTTTTCTAGAAAAATGCCGTCTATAAATGTGGGCTTAAAATATGTCATAATCACCGAGTCCTAATCCTTGAATCCAAAGTCAACAGTGAGTTCGGTGGCTTTGAAATGACGTTGTGCTATAATACCTTGAGTATATGTAATGAGTGTGACTTTTCTAGAAAAGTCTTGACCCTAAACGTAATAAGATGTAATTATGTACAGCTTGGTACAAAATGAGGTTGCTTCTATTTAGCCAGTCACCCGTTACACTAAACAAATTTTGTTCAAGTAATTTGCACGCGGCAGCAAGATGCAAGATAAATATCGCCATCCATTCACCGTAAGGTAAGCGCGACACCAAATAACGGAACCAGCGTTGTTAACATTTCAGGAAAAGTTGGCTGGTTCATACTAAACTTTTGTTGAAACTGCGGGTTGATTCCTTACTCAAATCGCTCAGATATTCAAATTGTATATCCATGATCTATGCTTTCTGTAATGAGTAAAGTGATGGAAAGGGGCATTCATTGGAAGTTTATTAAACCTCACGTCTTGATTAACCCCGCAACTCCGAGGTATAGTAATTCAATCATATAGTGAGGCTCATGTCGTTGCTCTTTCATATAAGCAAACTCCCAACCTATGGCCTCCCAGAGGAGTGCAGTTGACGCAAGATATTCGTCGCAATTGGCGGGCTGTCTATTGCATATCAACGACCCGATTCCCTGTATGATCAATCCGATCCAAGCGTTGCTGTTGACAGCACACTACATGCAGAAATTCCAAATACCAATACCAATCTGGTATAGTTTAATGCTTCCAAATCGCAGTAATGTACCGTGGCTAGGACTGCCTTAGCGCTTATCCGGTTTCGATGGATGACCGAGTTCTACCAAAGTCCCGTTCGGCTGGTCGAAGTTCAGATCACCGAGCAGTTGATCTGGAATCACGTCAATCGCAACACCTGCTGGGACAAAGCTAGGCTTTTCGTTTAGGGTTGAGAAGTACTTTTCTCCGCATAAGCTCATCAATCTGTACAAGGCCCAGATATGACCTAGTTTCAAGTACTGCTCACATGTTTAGGGTGGTGCCACCCCAACTGCATTGTCTATTCTTGATGCTGTTCAGAGGTCTCGGGATCCTTTTGCACCGACGGGTCGCTCGATTTGTCCCTAGGCTTTCGAGATTGTGGAACAATCTGCCTGAGAAGGCTCTTCCCAGTTTAACTAGCCTTAGGCAGTTAAAAAATCAGATTAAACAAAGCGTCTTTAAACTTCTATAGGTACCGCGGTGTCCCAGTATACAGGCTTTTGCCTGTGCGATCGGCATAAAAAAGTTCTGCAAGTTTTTGAAACTACACAAATTAGTCCGCCTATACAGGCACATTACAACGCAAACTGTGTTGTGTAAGAGCTCATAAGCACTCGAACAGTTTACCACTTTCGTAAAAAAACACTAAAACAGAAAAGGAGTAACGAACTAAGGCCTTACGTGATGGTGTTCGTGTAATTCAATCAACTTATTCAAATTGGAAGGGCGAGATGAACCGTAACGCTATGTTGCTATTTTTTATAACCATGTATAATAATTTTATCATATTAGTACATCTGAAGTAAGAAATATACTAATTACACTCACCCCTTCCACCACTGGTTCCTATTGAACCCTCCAAGGATCTCGCCCAATCCAAAGTTGGGAAAGTCAAAGGCCGAGCTGAAAGCGGTCGTGAGAGGATTGCCTCCGTTAGCATCAACGTCAACTACTCCCACGCCTATGCCACCTCCAACAACACCCTTGCCGGCCGGTTTGTCTTCTTGAGGTTTTTGTTGGGTCACTGCTTTCTAGAAAAGAAAAAGAAATTATGTCATGTATATTGGACTTAGTTTACTTCTTAGGCTTACACATACGAAGACAGGCAACCATGGACAGCTGTGTCGTGGCTTTTAGCAATTTTCTCTGTCACTGAGCTGGAGAAAACAAGGCAAGAACTTCCTCCCTGACGAGGGACGTCGAAGTAGTCAATGCTTGGGGACACAACAATATTGTACAGTTTAATACTTTCAAACACAGTACTGTATCTTGACTAACAACAAGCGTCCTAGCGCTCATCCGCTTTCGATGAATGGACGAGTTCTACCAAAGAGTCTGGTCGGGGTCCAGATCACGATGGACTTCAGCTGCTAGGAGAAAGACTATTTATTTAGAACTAAGAAGTACTTTTCTCCACATGACCTCATCATTCTGTACAATGCCCAGATAAGACCTAGCCTCGACTACTGCTCACATGTTTGGGGTGCTGCCGCCATTATCCATGCTTGATGCCATTCAGAGGAGGACTGTCTGACTGATCGATGGCTTTTATCCAACGGACCGTCTCGGGACCCTTACGCACCGGGGGCCGTCGGCGATCTAGCTCTCTTCTACCGCGACGCGCTTCATATCCTGACCGTGTTGAACCTTGTACGTTCACCCCATTGTCACGAAGGTATCGAGATGGTGGAACAATATAGAAGAGGAGATTTTTCCCAGTTCTACTAACCTTAGGCAGTTCAAAACTCGAATTAACAAAGTTTCGTTAAGCTCCTAATTGCAGCCGCGGTACCCTGGCATTTAGGTTGTGCCTATGCGACTGATTAGGGTTGGCCTCTAGAACAACCAACTTTCCTCTACTCAAGGTATGAACTCTATTGACATAAGGCACCACAAACCGCCATCTATTACTAAAATCGACCACAGCGAAATTAACAGGGTGTTTCTGAATGATATGCGAATATTTAAGGATGTGAACCTACATGAAAAATTAATGTTAGTTTGCTTTATAAACTATGGTCCAAAAATGTTTTCTTACTAAAACTCGGGGTGTTGAAGTTTTAGGAAAAAAAATGGAAAATATTTAATATTCTCAGAACCGCTTCAGATATTTCACTGATATTCAGTACCTACGTAGTAAAAGTAAATGAATTGCATATTTTTCAATGCAAGAATAAGTTTTAGCTTTAACAGAGGCGTGCGTACGGGTATTGACTTCGATGTTTTTAAGAAAAAATGGTATTCCAATGATTTTTTGCCAAATAAGAATTATTTTTGAATTCCCCGTTCAATTTAAAATAAATGATCTCTCTTGAATTGTTTGTCTTGGATTCGCCATTTTTGAGTAAAAAAATAAAAACCTTTCTATTCTCTAACTTGCAAAATTATTATTAATTTAATTGGAAAAATTAAACACAGTAGGGGTAATGAACAACAACAACTGACAACATAAACATAACATTAAAACCAACGAAATGATTACAAAAATTGTTGAAAATGGCCCCATTCACTTAGTATGCATGCTTCCGCCCTCCTCATGGAATTGAGCACTTGTTAAAATATCCCTGGAGTGTTTTTTATTCTATCACAAGCTGCAGCTGTTCTTTCGCTTAATTCCTCTACCATGTTAATGGGACTTGTGTACACTAGTGTTTTAAGATAGCCCCACAAAAATAAATCTAAACTATTGAGGTCTGGGCACCTCGGTGGCCATTCTTGGGGCCCACGGCGGCCAATCCAACGATTTGGATAAACAGTTTGTAAATAATTACGAACCGCTACACTGAAATGCGCTGGTGCACCATCATGCATGTACCAAATATTGTTTCTTATTACTAACGGAAAATCATCAAGCAGCTAAGGCAACTGTTGTTGAAGAAAATTGAGATAAGTCCGTCCCGGCAAGAAGAATGGGCCAATAAAGTGGTTGCCAATAATTCGTGCTCATACGTTAACCGAAAATTGGTGTTGGAAATGGGTTTCGGTTTCGGCATAGGGATTTTCTTCTGCCCACAAGGGATTATTGAGGAAATTTTGAATGGCGTTTCGAGAAAAATTAGCTTCGGCCGTGAACAAAATCATTGATTCAAATTGCGGATTTTGTGTAATTTTTTGAAGATACCACTGACAAAACGTCACACGCCTTGGAAAATCAATGGGAAGTAATGCCTGTACTCTTACAATATGGTAAGGATATAACAAAAAATCCACTAAAATTCTCCAAACAATTTGATGGGAAATGTTTAAGTGTCTAGCGATCTTCCTCGTACTCGTTTCAGGATGTTCTTCGACTTCGTGCAGCACTGCCGCCTCAATTTCAGGTGTTCTCACACTTAGAGGTCTACCTTCAGATGTTCCTTTTCGGACAGACACAGTTTCAACAAGACGACAATGAATATTAGAAAAGGTTCGACTATCTGCCAAAGCACGATCGGGATATCTCTGGTGATAAATCCATCTGGCTTGCTCACCATTACCGTCGGCAAGGCCATATACGTAATGCATTTCCGCCATTTCTGCATTTGAATAATTCACCATTATTAACAAGATTGTAAAAACTAAATAATGAAAAAGATGTCACAGCGAACAGATTTGAATAACAGAGAGACTTATCAGATGTCAAAAGCCAGTGACATATTCCAGAGCATTAATTTTCTCGGTAAATAGAACGGTTTTTATTTTTTTACTCAAAAATGGCGCACAGAAATTAGAAACTGTTCGTTATAGCAACAAGAAGATCCGACTAATAGCAAAAATGTTATGGTCGAAAAACGAGGCAAAATGCAGATTTTGGCACTTGGTAATGCGACGATAATGGCACGCAACTACTTGAAATTCTTCAAATCCATGGGATCCATACTTCTCGTCTAATATGATTAGGCTATGAAGAGAACTTTTGCCTGCAAAAGCCATCAGAAACTTAAAAAGCAGAATTAGGGGACGATCTGATATTTTAAAAACTTTAAAACAGTAACCTTGTATAATAATTTTATCAAAATCTGAGCGGTACCAGGTTATAGAGTGGCCAAAAATTGTCGAACAGGCAGATCGGCAAAAATGAGCGACACTCAAAAAGATAAGATCTTGATTTTGAAATTTTTCGCACTCACAATACTTAATTACCAACTGGAGTGAGAGCCAAAAGAAACAATAGCATCACACTGGAAATGACAAGCCAAATTGCGGACTTGAGCTCTGAAATGTCGAACAAATACAAATAATGTATATAAAATGGACGTTGCTTGTATTGATTGAACTTCCTATAGTCCATTCACATTTTGCAATACAGGTAGTTGTTGGTATTCCACATGGTTCACCACTTGGTTCTCTCGTATACATATGTCGATGACTTCCCCTCCGATTGCTCGGTAATGTATGCAGATGATACGTCCATACGTATCAATGAAAGAAAAAACTTAGAGCTTTTGGAAGGACTTGGTGATTCAAGGTCAAGTGATTCAGGTCAGTGGTTCAGTAAGAATGGGCTTGTTTTAGATAATGAAAAATTTGTTTTCCTTAGATTTAATTTTTCCAATCCACCGATAGATCACAGTTTGTTAATAAAACCTTTTGGCAAATCCTTGTCCTACCTGTGATCAAACAGGACTAAGAGCCGTATCGTCAGTCGTTCCTACAAAATTGTAAGACACCTTTATGGCCTCCTTGATTTTCATAGTTTTCCCTGTCCTTCAGTGTCAGCGCTCTATTTTGAGGTTACGTTACTAATATTTATTTGCATCAAATTGTTCATGCTTTTTATTTATATCTGTTTAATCAGCCTGAAATTTCCGACACTTAAGAAAGAAAGCATAACCTCACAATAAGTAAAAGCTAACACGGATCTGTAGAAATTTAGAAATACCGCAGCCTTTCCGAAGGAGAGAAAAGACTGAGAAAATCAAGGAGGTCACAAAGGCGTCCTATTTGTAGAACGCCTTTATGACCTCCTTGATTTTCATAGTTCTCTACTTCTCCGTATCAGCGGTCTATTTTGAGGTTATGCTACAAATATCTATTTGAATCGAATTATTCAAGCTTTTGATTTATATAATCTGTAATATAGCTTGAAATTTCCTACAACTGAAAAAGAAAACAGAGCCTCGCAATAGGAAAGCGCTGAGGTTGACACGGAACAGTAGAAATCCCATCATTTTCTGAACGATAGAAAATGCTGTGAAAATCAAGGAGGCCATAAAGGCGTCCTACAGTTTTAGGAACGACCGACGATACGGCCCTTAGAAATTATTATAACTATTATTGATATCCTTGTGGAAAACTTCCTTATTGAAAATCTGCGCCCTGGAACACGAAACATTTCCCGAAGATTAAAGCCGTTGGGCCACTCTGTAAGTGTAAGCGATTTGAAAAGACCGTGTACATACAGACTAATGTCATTAAACTGCATCGGTCGTAGGCGCTAACTTTTTCCGAGCACATCCTGTGCTTCGAAACCAGTTTTGTAGAGATGACTGGTTCTATTCGTGCTTGCAATCTGCTGAAATCGTTTGGTGGAAGGCTGTCTCTTATATACAGATATTTCTTGCTAGCTTACTGTCAATAGTTGCTCAATACAAACGGGTTCCAATATATGCTTATGTGCATATGTACTTGGTTTAGAGAGTTGAATAAAAAAGGGAGAGGCAAATATCTAAACGTATCAGAAAAAAGATGATGTTAGCCTAAGCTGTATGATCCCCCGCGATCCCGCATGGGATCGATGAAACCTGCTGGATTGCAATCCCTAGTAGTGTTTACAGAACAAATAAGAATACTCAAACGGAATTTTTAAGGAAGTTTGGCTATTTCATTTGACTATCGATTTCTGTGGAATTATTATTCTATAGGTGGCTGGGAATTGTTTTTCTGGATTATAATTTTCATACGTTTATGGGCATAATGTAAATTTTTTAGTAAAAGCAAAAGTGCCTACCAAAATTTGTAACTCCTTATTTACCTGTTCTGTCGCTGATGAATCGGGATCCTTATAATCTGGAGCCAATGGCTCTCGATCTTTGCCGATAGACTCCGCAGCTCTTGTGGTTCCTACGTCCCATGATTGCCTGAATGGATCTAACGTGTGAAATAGCCGCAGGTCACTGAAACAAAAGAAAGTCGTCAATAACTCTATATGATGGATGATTTGGTTGGTGAATTAAATTTAAAAATAAGAGACAAATAAGCTAGACACATCCCAACGCATTCTGTTACTTCCTACGCCACTGACCTTATTCTATTACTTGATGAAGACAGTGAGCTAAAGTTTGACAAGAACCTCAAATTCAAGGTTTAGCATTTATGGTATAGACAATTATAGGCATTTTAACGGGTGATTTTTTAAGAGGTATAGGATTTGATTTTCAAAAAAACACAAAAAATTTGAAAGTAAGATTAAATCCTTATTTGAGTCGATAGAACGGTCGATATAGTTTAAAATACCGGCCGGTATCTCACGAATAAACGCTTCAATATTGGCTTCCAGTGCGTCAATCGTTGCTGGTTTATCCCTGTAGACATTAGCCTTAACATGGCCTCACAAGAAATAGTCCAACGGCGTTAAATCACACTATCTAGGCGGCCAATTGACGGGCCTCAAACTGTTCGCCGAACTCGCCTCTCAATATGGCCATTGTTTCGTGTGCGGTGTGGCATGTGGCACCGTCTTGTTGAAACCACATGTCAGCCAAGTCCAGCTCTTCCATTTTGGGCAAAAAAAAGTTTGTTATCATCGCACGGTAGCGCTCGCCATTCACAGTTACGTTCCGGTCATTGTCGTCTTTGAAGAAGTACGGCCCGATGATGCCACCGGCCCATAATCCACACCAAACAGTGATTTTTTCGGGATGCATTGGTAGCTCTTGCAATGCTTCTGGCTGGTCTTCACTCCAGATGCGGCAATTTTGCTTGTTAACGTACCCATTCAACCAGAAATGAGCTTCGTCGCTGAACACAATTTTTCGATAAAAAGTGGATCTTCCTCCAACTTTGCCAGCGCCCATTCATCAAATTGGAAACGTTGTGGGAGGTCGTGTGGCTTCAATTCTTGCACCAGCTGTATCTTATAAGGTTTTACAGCCAAATCCTGTCGCAAAATTTTCCACGTAGTGGAGTAACAGAGGCCCAATTGCTGCGAACGGCGGCGAATCGACATTACACGGTCATCACTAACACTGGCGGATACAGCCGCAATATTTTCTTCAGCCCTCACTCTACGTCTGCGTGTTGGTGGTTTAATGTCCAATAATGTAAACTGGGTTCGAAATTTAGTCACAAGCTTCCGAATAGCTCCCTCAGTAGGCCGACCAAATTGCCCATAAATTGGAAGCAGTGCTCGATGCACTCTCTTAACCGAGCAATAAGTTTGACAATGACACAAGACACGATTCACGCGTCATCTGTCAAAAACAGTGTTGCCAAAAAGATACTAGCAAAAAAATCACCCATTATAAATATCCTCGTAAACGATTTGGAATTGAATTTTTCATTGTCACTACCTAGGCTTGGAAAATTATGAAGCATCTATTTTTTGCCACTGTTTGTTTTGAAGCATTTGTAAGCTTGTAAGCACTGTCCAGGTCTTCATTTTCCCAGCACAAACTGTATATGAGAGATAATTTTCTAACGATTTCCATGAATCCCCATTTTCGCCAATCACCGTAGTCATTGTTTTGATTCAAAGCAAAGACTACGATAAATTGAAACGAATTAGATATATTAGTCGGATTTGTTACACGTGTTTTGTCTATTTAAATGGCAAAAAGTTAATTAAGTAAATGCTTTTGTTCGTGGATAGCTGCTTCAATGCCAGTTTCCTTTTTCAAGAATATATACAAATGACTTTAAACGGCTTTATACAGCACTAGTTTGGCTTCGAAGATGGTCCTTCGAATTCATTCACAAATAAATTATCTCTAATACTGAAGACAATCCCTCCTGCTTCAGAAAAGCCTCTTTGAAATCAGGCCGGAAGGACATTAGGACATACTGTGGCTTCAGCTCAACTCCAAACCATCTCCTAAAAGCTATAGGCGCAAATACATAAGAATTGCCCCCAAAGGTATCAAAATCTGGATCAATCCAAATTGTCTTGAGTCACATCATCTTAGCCATATTTTCGGATGGACAGGTCACCCCTAGGGGACCCTAACCTTAAAAACGTGTTTTTACGGGAATATTTTTTACTGATACAATTTTGCTTGAGACATTTTGTGATTTTTATAGATTTGTGCAACTTATGGGTGCGATAGAAAAAATTTTTTTTTCGAATTTTAGGTTAGGTAATGAAAATTTCGTAAGCTTTTCACCAGATTCACTGACAATATCATGTGCTTTTGCCCGAAAAAACACCAAACATCGGAAAAACCGCGTTTTCACCGATTTTCTCCAGTTTTTGATATCCCTATAGATTCTTATCAGTTCCACAATCAAATTATTGATTTCTTACCCAAAAAATCACAAAAATATGAAAAATCGCATTTACAGTGATTTTACTTCATTTGTTTACGCTTTTGGTTAGGAAAGACATAGATGGCTAACCTAGTAACCCATTGTAGACATACATGCATTTTTTACATTCTTTTCAGTTTTTCATAACTATGATTTCTTCATCTGGAAAATGGGCAAAAATCGAAAAAACCGCATTATCACCAATTTTGCAATTTTGGTAATAGATAGCCAAAAGCTGAATACGCGTATGTTTTTTGTGCATATTTCAGGTTTCAACATCAAAATTTTGTGGCCCTGAGAATTGCGAAAATAGGAAAAACCCCGTGTTCTCTGATTTTATTCAGTTTTTGACGTTTTTTGTCATATCAGTTCCGTTGGCAAAGCGATGATTTCTCGCCCAGAAAATCGAAAAGTTAGAAAAAACGTGTTTTCACCGATTTTAACAATTTTATAAATTTTTCGAGTAGGATATCGTGACTTTGCTAACTTGGAAACTCAGTCTATGCATAAATATGTGCATAATAGGTTTTAGACCCAAGATGTCAAAAATTGAACAACATCAGCGAGCATACGGCTTTTCCCTTTACTCACAATTTTCTGGACAACGACTCACAATTTTGACAATGTATCCTGAAAGAATGCACAAAAGCACATATGCACATGGATTATTTGAGTTAGGCAGATAATAATATTCTATCCTAAATATACTAAGTGACATATAAATCCGAACACCCAGTTTAAATGGTTTTATTTTAATAAAATTTTGTATAAGTACTTAATGAAGCATAATAAGTAAATGATAAAAATTTCAAAATGATTGCACTGCTTTAAAGCCCTTTGACCTTTAATAATGTGTGGATGCACCCTGATGTGCTACGCATTCTCCAACGCACCTAGGCATGCTTCTGATCAGGTGGTCAATGTCCTCCTGTGGTATCTCATTCCAGGCAACCACCAACTCCTCTCGAAGTGCTTCTAGAGTCTGAGGAGGACGTTGCAAATTAAGCAATCTCCTACCCATCATATCCCACACGTGCTCAATTGGGGATAAGTCGGGAGATCTTGGTGGCCATGGTAACAATGTGACATCATTATGTTGAAAGAGGTCTATTGTGACTCTTGCAACATGTGGGCATTATCTTGTTGGAAAGTTGGATCTGCCAGGGTGTCAAGATAGGGTAAAAGATGGGGTTCTAGAACTTCGTGGATATAACGCTGCGCGTTCATGTTTCCTCTGATGAAGATTAAAGGTGACCTGGAACCATAACTCCAACAGTGTGATGAACATGTCTTTCAACAAAAAACTGTGGATTCCTCCTTTCACCACGTCGCCTTCTAACCCTGGCACGACCATCGTGCATGCCTAAACAAAATCGAGACTCGTCACTAAAGACAATACTGTTCCATTCCTGATCCCAGAGTGACCGTTGTCTGCACCACTCAAGGCGATTACGTCGGTGTTCTCGAGTTAAAGGGAGGACCCAGTGTGGCCGGTATGAAAACAAGCCAAAACTTCTCATTCGTCGGTAAACACTTCGCATGCCAATAGGTCTTCCGTGTTCTGCAAACCATTCATTTGCAATGGACCTGGTAGTGGAGAAACGCTCCCTTAAGTCCAATAATCTTAGGCGGCGATCTTCACGGTCTGTTGTTCTACGGCGGCGTCCAGTGCCCCTTGCTCTTTGCGTACGGCCTTCTCGAAGCCATGCCTGACAACACCTAACCACAGTGTCTACACTTCTTTGCACTCTAAATGCAATTGCCCGAAAAGAAAGTCCAGCTTCCCGAAGTCCCACTATACGGCCCCTATCAAACTCACTAAGTTGACGAAATCGTACAGGTCTCCGTACTCTAGCAATCGTAACCGATCGTAAAGGATGTCAAGAACCAAAATCCGCCAACGTTGATTCTTTACTGCGGCTGAAATATTCATTTTTAGAGCGTTAGTGAATTAAAAAAAGCAGTATAAAAACCGGAATGTCCAACTGATAAGGCTGAAAATTTTTTCACTTGTTATTTACAGTAAGATAAATACATTCACCAACTTTTATTAAAATAAAACCATTTAAACTGGGTGTTCGGATTTATATGTCACTTAGTATATGTCTAAAATCAAGAAAAACCCGTGAAAATGCATTTTCCGCATTTTGGGGAATTTCTGGACAAGAAATCATAATTCTGACAACGAAACTAAAAATAACGAACACACATCCATACAGTGGGTTATTGTGTTAGCTAAGTATTTCTACCCTGACCGACAATGTTGAAAACTGGAGACAATTAGCGAACATGTGCTTTATCCTATTTTCGTGATTTTCCGGGCAACAAATCACAATTCTGACAATGGAGCTTGGAAGAAAGCACTAAAAAATATTTGTGCATTAAAATAAATCTTAGCTTAGGATAGGTTAGGTTTCTTATGAGTGCATCAATAATGATCTTCCACTGCGCCTCTTTGGTCTATTGTGGCTAAAAAAATCTTAGTCTTATGTTAAAAGTTGAAAAGATCGGTTAACCGTTTTTTAGATTTATGGCGATTTTTACGACAAATCATTATTCCAACAAAGGAACTAAAAAAACCTAAAAATGCATGTATACAATGGGTTACAGGTTAGCCAACTATTCTTATCCTAACGAAAAGCGTCAAAAATTGAAGAACTTCGACAAACATGTGGTTTTTCCTATTTTCTGCAGCTTTCCTTTGAGACATATGTTTGTTTCGCTAATTCGAACGTGTCTGTTTGTCTGTTGCTTGTAGACAGTACCTAACAAGCAAAGTGGTGCTATAAGTTTTTGGTAAAAGAACTGTTAAGTCGTAAACTTTTTTCTGTTGTTGTTGCCTTAAGTAGATTTGCTGTAAGATGAGGTGTACAAAACACAGTTGCAGCATACGTATACAACACCTTATAGGATAAATTTTAAATGTTTGTGCCTATACAACTATTTTATACGGCATATTAGCTCGGTAGCGAATATAGTTGTGGTGTGACATCTATACAAATCCGAGCCTTGCTGTTTTGGTGTGCAAAATTACCACTTCAGTCAACAAGTTGCTCCCAACGGCAGCATTAATACAGTAACTGTTAAAGGCTCCAGCTACAATACCACAACTTTTATAGTACGACATTGCTGTGCTCGGCATACACTTACACCAGAATCTTCTAATATACTGAGACAATACTGAAGATGGTACATCATACATAACCACCCGTCATACTGGGTATACACACACACCATGTGCGGTCCCTCCACCACCCCTGTTCCAGGCAACCTCAAACCCTTGAGGAGTGAGCCATACTGGGTAAAAGATGAAATAGTTCTGCTTCAGTCCGACATTAAACATAAAAAATGATAAATATCAGTGTCAAATTTGTTGAAGATTTAAATTTCAACATTTCAACAGAGTGGTTGTATAGTTGACAAAAATTGAACCTTGCACTGACGCAAAGCTTCTTTAGCGGATGCAACAGTATCTACACTTCTGTTGTATCACTGTTACCTGCAGCCCTTATAAAACTTCTGTAGCGACTGAAGGTATGCCCATTCCGCTTGTATAGCTGTTCTAAAAACGTATTGTCAATGCGCTTGCAACATACATTGCTGTGTAACGAATACTATAAGAACGTTCTTGCAACCTTAACAGGAGTGATCAGTTAGTTGGGTATAGTCCGCATCTATTGAGTTTTTATAATATATTACATATTGTAAACTTAATTTTAATTGTAATGCAATGCCTATATCCAATTAATACTTAAAGTTGAAATAAGGACCATTTCCATTTAATTAGTCTATGATGTAGCTGAAACGTTATCAATCATTTTAATAAAGTTTTGACCAAAAAAGCTATTAGTTTATAACGAGTATTTCTCGTTTCCCAGTTATTTCCGAGTCATTCACTTTTAATAATGTTGAACAAGCATTTATTTCTAGGACGACAATTAAGTATATTGCAACACAGAAATCGTGTTTTCCTGTTAAAAATACATGTGCATTTAACTAATTATTAGTATAATCGCTAATTCAGGTCACACTTCCTCTATCGGAAGGTGAGGGCACCACGAACACAAAATATGAGTAGTTTCACTGATCAGTTGACGTGGCTTTTGCAGCAAGTTGGCGAATTTTCTGAAGCCGTTATTATAATGTCGTTTTGTGCAGGATTACTGACAATTCGCCGCATTCATTACATAAAGTGATAGGATCCATAAGATGCAACAATTTGCACCTTATATATATATATATATATATATATATATAACTTGAGACGTGATCATTGTCGTCTAGACCAGTTAGGTGAAAAATTGAAGCTTCCGCCTTTTGTTGGGTACTTCGACAAAATTTAAGTAAAGTAGAGTAGTACTACTCTCCTGATGATGATGGCAAAGTCCATTGAAAGCTAGAGAGAATTAAAAAAAGTATAAAGAGTCCTCTTTGCTTAAATTTTGTCGAAGTACCCAACAAAAGGCGGAAGCTTTAATTTTTCACCTATATATATATATATATATGTTCAGACAAAAATCAATGGAATTCGAAATTTTTCAATTGTTGTAATTTTCAACAATCACCGGAAATTGGACATTCTAGTATAAATAATAAAAATACCATATGAGATATGGATGAGGCGGCAATTGATTTTCGGAGTTTCGTAGTGTGAATGTAATTATCAAATACAAGGAAGAACAAATAGTTTTGCGGAAAGTGACATGAAAAAACAAAGAATGTCCACAATTACGGAATAGGGGCAGAAATAGAAGAATGGGCAACCCGAGCGACGTACGTTTCTGCTTACGAAGTCACAAATGTGCTGGTGGCTTCTTGTTGCATTTTCCTCTGCATGCTTGATTTCCTTTAGGTTACACGCGTATACAGATGTGATAAGCACATATTTTCACTTCGTTGTTTTCGATGCACACCCACGAGTACCTGATGAAAGCCAATAAGCAGAAACGGACAACGCTCGGGTGACCGATCCTTCTATTTCTGCTACTGTTCCTTTATTGTGGACATGCTCACGATTTGCCTTTCTTTTTTCATAAGATACTAGACAAAATAAAATAACAGCTGTTCTAAAATTTTCCGTTCCAGTTCTTCTTAAAACAAAGTTACGACTATCTCAACAAATTACTGGAACATTACGTATAAAAATTACTAGAGAAACTTGATCATATTGTCAGTTTTCCTAGATGGTATTAAGCATCAGTATGAGTGCGTTTAATTCTTCACAAATAGTAGGACAGTTAAAAGTACCTTCGTCAAATAATAATCTCTCAATCAACTGATTTATAATTCTTTCAAATGAACAATAAATTTTAAACAGTCATGCTCAATTCGAGGCTTTCAGTTGAAAATGAAAAATGTTTTTACTTTTTAGCTCCTGCCTTTGTGACCCTTGAGGTGAAAATGGTCCTTTGTTGTTTTCCCTCTTTTACTATGAGCTTTGATTAACGTATTTTACCTAAATATAGCGAACAAATTATCCGAGATGCAACGATATACCGTAGAATCATCTATGAGAATTTGTCACAGCTTTGTTTCTTCTTTGCGAAGTAATTAGACATCTGCTTTAAAAAAATCGTTTCAGCACGGACCACCATAGTATGCGAAAAGCAGAAACCCTCTTCCCCTGATCATTTATGCTTCTTACATTGACGTGTTAGGTTTTTTGGAAAGCTATCTGCTACTCAAAATCTTAGTGAATCTGAAATATCTAAGCCTATTTAACAAACAATCCTGAGAAAGATGAAGCTCCTTTTATCGACACCTCCACCCGAGACGATTTAATACATAGTAATGCTCTGACAACACATTTCCGAAGTTTGATACCCGACTGCGAACTCCTTCAATGCGCATGCGTTGTCAAAGAACTAGTATCAAACGAATTTGAATTACATTCTGCAACAACACATTTTTCTGTTAAAACACGTTTGAGTTGACAGTGACACCATCGTATTTGACATTTAGATGAAATTATATGTTTCTTTCCTCATTGTTAGGCCATTGAATTACAGACGCAGATATACTGCAAGCCAGAGTGTTTGCTTATAAGCAGAAAGTTTCATGTTGCCTCCATCCTCTAGTTGAAGAACATGGCTGTGTTCGTATTTAGTTGAGATATCTTCAGCCACTTTGCAAGTCACTCTGATTTTACTTCCATTATAAACAACATTTACATTTATGTAATGCTCAGTTTTTTAGTTATGAATCAGTATGTGCAGAATGTTTTCATAATCACTCGAATCGATATCTAAGATCCAATCAAATCCTGAACTTGACCTATAAGAGTCTGAAATTTCTGTAACCAATACAAATAGGTATACACAATAAAAAACTAGTACACACCAAATTTTATGAGAACTATGATCTGGCTTCAGTCCTTTCAATTGATACAAACTGTTATACAAGTTGGAACAAAACTAAGAAAGACGCAAGCACGCTAACACAATTACCACAACCTCAAATCATGAGGGATTCATAATAAAACAACATCTTGTGCGATCTGCGCATGTCAGAAAGTCCCGCCAAAATCCTGTGAGACAGTCGACCGATAATTCCCAACTAGGTTTCACCCTTGCTTGAACAGGTTTTCTGAACTGCGATGCTCGTCGGTTTCAAGTCGTTGGAAATGTGATGCTAGAACATTACTACTATTAATGATAAGAATCATTTTATTCGCTTTGTTTATATCATGTCAAGCGGCTAGAGAGATGGAAGGATGGTGGATTCGGTACCGCGCAATAACGCAGATAACTTGGTATTCCGCCCCTATTTATTATTGGTATTTCCAATAACTTGAAATATTCAAGTAAAATCAGAATGAGCAGATCGTCCTACAGTGTCGAATGTTTAGGAGGCTCAAAAGAGTTGTTCAAATTACAGTGACATGTATGTTAAACCAGTCCCACACGATGTGGCGAATGCCTTACAACGTTGGACACATGGTCATTCACCTCATCGTGTGGGAGAACGCTTGTCGGTAAATTTGACCCACGTCAAAGGACGTTACAACGTTGCAAGCAAGGATGGTTTTAGGTTAGAACCTAGTAGCGGCAAAAAACATTATTTACTTGTTTGCTGTGATTGTGGCTAAGTAGTGGTATGTGGGTAGTATTTTGATTTGAATACCTACCTATTCATAATAATGTATTCCCGTAACTAACCTCTGAGGAGAATGAATTAAATTAGTACACATACAAAGCATAGGCTGCCATAACAACACCTTTTTCATATTGCTGATATTTTGTACGTTTCGCAGGTGAGTTATGGCTGGACTAAGGATATGTATTTTAGTAAATTATAAATTATCAAGTGCTTATAGTTGTTCCATTATAATGTCATGTTGCAATGCAAGACTATTTGAGAGATATATTGACTTGCATTTCGTAACTAACGAAAATGATTAAATATATGATAACTCTGAAAGTACTATCATGATTAAGGATGAAATTTTGACCCTAGGTTACTACTTTGAAAATGACGAAAAAGCTGTGCAGTTTTTGAAAATCGGTACAGTGGCGGCGGTGTGATCGTGGAAAAACAAACAAAAACCGGTCAAACTTCGTTTTTCGACATTTCTGAGGCTTCTGACAGACTTAGGTTTTGGTCACTGAAGGCAGATCTGAAATTATTTTTCGACATTCGAAAAAATTGTTTCATCGTTCATTTTGTACAATTTTTCCTTCAGTTGTAAAGGTTCAAGCGCGACACTGACACCGATAGTAGATGTGGGCGCCACAATGCGTCGAACTTCCGAGACTCAAAAGTTCACCCCATCGTGTAGGAGACGCACTTGTCAATTGTGGTGTGTCGAACGTTGTAAACAACATTGCATACAACGTTGTATACATACTATATGCATTGTTTGCGGCATATTCCTTTCTGTTATTGCGACCACCATGTATAATAATAGCGCTTCTACAATAAATAATAGATTCGTGTAACCTACAAAGCACGCATCTACATTACATTGATGGTATCTAAATGGCTATAGAAAATAAAAAAGCTCCACCCCGGTTTAGTCATCATTCTAGAAATTACGTGACTTTGCTTACATCAACTGTGTTTATGTTGGTGCAGGTACAACATACTAATGTGTCACATTTTGTTATTGCTTGAAACTTCTAGAGAATGAAATTAAGCGCTAATTACATTACGCGGCTGTGAATATGAAGTAATTAGGTTTCAAGGCTGAGTGGAACACTTTTTGGTTATATCTGGCCGCAAGCCCAACAGGCTGCAGTGCCACCTGGGACTTTGGTCGAACAACTACCAGGAAAGAAAAAACCCTGATTTTACTAGCAGTACTACTATGCATATGCGACGAAAATATGGGTGATCACAAATTGATGTCCCTGTCTCTCTGTGTTTCCCTACACCCGTAATATCGGCAATGATGGCACCGGTTTTGATATTTGTGCAATAGTATCCTGAATCGTCATAGAAGGAGGCTGTACTTCATTTTTTAAAATCGATGTAGCGTGTTTATGAGCACAAAACTTAAAAATTTTCCATAATTAACCATATAGTCGAAAGATATACTGAGACAATGACAAGAGCTTTCGTTATATACAGGGGAATCTAAAAAATACTATCATTATTCCTAGTCCAGAAACTACATCAAATGATAAAACGACTATTTCTTGAAAATATGATTTATATGTGCTTCCTTGCCGAAATAAAATTACAATATCTATATCAGAAAGAAATTTATCTTCGGAGTAGATAGAGATTATTGTGTACCAACTAAGATATTTTAAACTCCCACAAAACTGACTGAGAATTTTTTTATGATACAATTTTGCATAAACTATCTTTCTTGAAAAATTTCTGGCAAGTCATTCCTGGAGAATAATGGGAACCTTTAGAGGTACAATCGGTATAAAAGCGCTCGCAGGGGGATGCCATTGTTCCCATCTTGGCTGCCTCCTAAAATTTATCTACTTAGCATAATTTTGTGTGCCATATTTGAGGTTTCTAAGATTCCTCACCTGAGAAAATTTGCTACCACCTGCTCTTTTAGGGACCGATACATGATCATAACATACAAAAAATTTGCGATGTCTGAACGGCCCCCTTAAAAATTGTATGTAGTATAATCAGTAAATAACTCCTCCAACTCCAACGTTATTCAAAGAATGTCCATCTCCCACCCCCAGTCAGCGCTGTCAGTGGCTTAGAAATTTACAGACCCTATCTCTTGGTAATAAGTCACCATATGTCTAGGGAAACATTTTGCGTTTCTTTTGGAGTCTCTTTCTGGTCTAAAAAATATTGCTATCGCTTTTTAATCGCATTATATCAAAGATTCTTAAACCTATTTCGTGTACTGCCTACTCTGAGTTATTTTATAGCGCTTCCCAAAATTATTCAAGATGTCCGTCTCGCGGGGAGGTATTTGCGTTTTGAATATTCTGCTGCATCACTACATCAGTGCCCCTCAAAACGAATACTCTTATGACAATTTTGAAGAGGGGGAGTGTTACCAACCATTGAAAATTGAAGACCGGGGGGGGGGGGTACTCAGAATCGAGGGACAAAAATTATCCATTGCGTCGCATCACAAAACTCATTTAATCGCCCCCCAATTTCCTCTTTACTTTGAGGAACACTGTCCTATATAAACACATAATTAAAGAGCTAGAAACGCTTATTTAACTTGCGGTTGTTAGGATCGCGCACGAATACATTACCAATAAGCCCTTGACAATATCGTGGTATCTTATCCCAATTTCGAAAAAATCTGAAAAGAATCACCTACTTTTTTGCTGACGACCGCTTAAAATTAAGCTAGAATAAACTGTCACTTCTCAATACAAGTAACCGTTTTCTCATGCATTTTCATATTATTTACTCATTCTAGAAATTACGTGACTTTGCTTACATCAACTGTGTTTATGATGGTGCAGGTACATACTAATGTGTCACAGTTTGTTGTTGCTTGAAACTTCTAGATAATGAAATTAAGCGCTAATTACATTACGCGGCTGTGAATATGAAGTGATTAGGTTTCAAGGGTGAGTGGAACACTTTTTGGTTATATCTGGCCGCAAGCCCAACAGGCTGCAGTGCCACCTGGGACTTTGGTCGAACAACCACCAGGAAAGAAAGAAACCCTGATTTTACTAGCAGTACTACTGACCTCGCCCTGATAGTGTTTGATTTCGATACTCTATTCTGCTATGCATATGTGACGAAAGTATGGGTGATCACAAATTTATGTCCCTGTCTCTCTGTTTCCCTACACCCGTAATATCGGCAATGATAGCACCGGTTTTGATATTTGTGCAATAGTATCCTGAATCGTCATAGAAGGAGGTTGGACTTCATTTTTTAAAATCGATGTAGGGGCAGCGTGTTTATGACACAAAACTTATACATTTTCCATAATTAACCATATAGTTGAAAGACATACTGAGACAATGACAAGAGCTTTCGTTATATACAGGAGAATCTAAAAAATACTATCATTATTCCTAGTCCAGAAACTACATCAAGTGATAAAACGGCTATTTCTTGAAAATATGAATTATATGTGCTTCCTTGCCGAAATAAAGTTACAATATCTATATCAGAAAGAAGTTTATCTTCGGAGTAGATAGAGATTATTGTGTGCCAACTAAGATATTTTAAACTCCCACAAAACTGACTGTTTGAGAATTTTTTTATGATAGAATTTAGCATAAACTATCTTTCTTGAAAAATTTCTGGCAAGTCATTCTTGAAGAATAATGGGAACATTTGAGGTACAATCGGTATAAAAGCGCTCGCAGGGGGATGCCATTGTTCCCACCTTATCTATTTAGCATAATTTTGTGTACCATATTTGAGGTTTTTAAGATTCCTCACCTGAGAAAATTTGCTACCACCTGCTCTTTTAGGGACCGATACATGATCATAACATACAAAAAGTTTGCGATGTCTGAACGGCCCCCTCAAAAATTGTATGTAGCATAATTAGAAAATAAATCCTCCAACTCCAACGTTATTCAAAGAATGTCCATCTCCCACCCCCAGTCACCGCTGTCAGTGGCTTAGAAATTTACATAATAAGTCACCATATGTCTAGGGAAACATTTTGCGTTACTTTTGGAGTCTCTTTCTGGTCTAAAAAATATTGCTATCGCTTTTTAATCGCCTTATATCAAAGGTTCTTAAACCTATTTTGTGTACTGCCTACTCTGAATTATTTTATAGCGCTCCCCAAAATAATTTGGTATTTGCGTTTTGAATATACTGCTGCATCACTACATCAGTGCCCCTGAGAACGAATACTCTTATGACAATTTTGAAGAGGGGGAGTGCTATCAACCATTGAAAATTGAAGACCGGGAGGGGGGGAAGGGGGGTAAGTCGTGTACATTATTGCTTCTGAGGGAAAATGTCCTTGTATCTACCGAGGAGCGAGGGACAAAAATTATCCATTGTGTCGCCTCACAAAACTCATTTAATCGCCCCCAAACTTCCTCTTTACTTTGAGGAACACTGTCCTATACAGGGTGTTTCAGTTTATTGTTGCATAACTTTAAGATTCGATAGAACTTTTAAAATTAATGCATAAAGCCTATATAAACATGGGTCGAAAAATGCGTGGGTTCCGAAATACAGGGTGTTTAAATTTACTTTCTAAAATAGTTTTTTTAAATATTTCGAACAATATTTGATGTATACAAGGGTTCTTTGGTACGACAAAACGAACCCTGGGCATAGTTTTACTGTAGCCGCTAGAGGGCGCTCTCTACTGTACTTGTAGTGTATTAAAATGACCGAAAAATTTTTCTTAGTGCAATTTTTTGCTTATTGAATAAAAAAACTAATTCTTCGCACTTTTCAACATAAAAAAGCTCTCCTGTAGTTTTCGTTACAGTTAGCCGTTTTTGAAATATTTCGATTTTTAAGGTTCGATGCATTTTTAATTATTTATGGGAAAATAATATTTTTTTTTACATTTTCGATTTGGGCATTACAAGTAATTAAGATGATCGTTTAGATTATGTTTTTAAACACAGCAATAATTCCTAACTCCAAATAAACACAAAAAAACAGAATATTAATTTGTTTAATTTTTCAATATTACTTTTAACAAATTAAATTAATTATTTACAACTAAAATGCTATTGGATAGTTAGCACAAACATACAAAATCTAAAGTAGTTGCTCGAAATGTAAACCCAATTGTTCAATACACAATTCACATTTACGAATGATCGAATGTGGTATAGCATTATTCAAATAAGGCCTTATTTCATCACATGCATTCCTGATTCTGTCAATTAGCATATCTCTTGTGGTTACGGGAGTCTGGTACTTTTTCTTTTAGAAATGCCTGCATAAAGAAATCTAATAGATTTAGGTCAGGGGATCGTGAAGGCCAGGCGATTGGTTCTCCACGGCTGATCCATCTTTCTGGATAATTTTCGTCCAGCCAGTTTCTAGCTATTCTCGAATAATGAGCTAGACAACCATCAAGCTGGAACCAGGCCAATCTTCTTAAATCTAATCTAGCGGCTACAGTAAAACTATGCCCATGGTTCGTTTTGTCGTACCAAAAAACCTTTGTATACCAATTTTCACTGTTATACATCAAATATTGTTCGAAATATTTAACACGTTGGCTGCTCACCAACAATTATATAGATGTCACTGGTGCGGCATTGTCAAATGCTTTTATTTGACATTTTTTAAGCATAAATTAGTTGAAACTACAATTAAAAATAGTTTTTTCTTTAAATTTACAGAAAAAAAAGACACGACGCACAGGTGGCGGCATGAGCACTGCGCACTATTTATTCTTGCTAGGTGCTCAATGACGCACATGTGTCGTCAATAATAACTATCCTTCAGACATCTTTATTTACTATATATTTTGCACAAAATATAAAAGCAAATAATAAATGACTATAATTAAAAAACAAAATCATACTTCCCTGAACTTAACATTCAAATAATAAAAAATATATTCTTTATATAACATAAATTATAAACAGCAAATTAAAACAAAATAAAACAAACCTATATATCATTTTATTTTAGATTTTCGTGGAATTCCTTGAAACAAGGTTCTAGACATAGTCCTGGTAAATCTGGACACGATTTACAAAAGTACATGGCATCTTTGCGAACACCACGTTTTGAACAGCAGCGACACCTCTTCCGCTGTCTTCTATTATTTTAACTCCTTGCTTCACATTTTGATGGAAGATGTTGAGTTGATGGTTCCTTCCCACTGGTCTGGTTCTGAATTGCGCTATCTGGAATATCTGGAAGCAGTGCTTCTATGACTGACTCTCTATAATCTAACAATGACATCTTCTGCCCAGAATATTTGTTGTAAAGCATCTAAGAATTATGGAGCATCATCTCGCAAATATGTAGACCCACTTTTTTGTACCATCTAATTGTCTTTCTATGTGAGGGATAATAAGACTGCATTTGGTCTTGCAGGTCTATGCCAGACATATATTTGTTATATTGCACTACAGGAGTTGGTTTACTTTTTTTATTACCAGATCTAGAAGTCACTTCTTCAAATGTGTTTTCATGTTCTGTTGTGATATATAGCACCTCCCTTTTGTCTTTCCACTTACCCACACACACATTTGCCCCATAACGATAGATAGATTCACCTGTTTTCAGTTTAGATGTACTTACTTCCTTAGGGGTATCCTTTCTTCCAGCGCGCAACGTTCCCGTACAAAAGATTTTATTTTCCAGTAACTGACGTGCAAGCGATACAGAGTTATAGAAATTATCCATGTACACACTATATCCATTATTACAGTAATTATCCAACAGATTGAGAACAACATTTGCAGCGTGTCCTTTACCACCTAAATCGTCAAAAACACCACAATAAATCTGTATTTTTAAAATAGTTCCGTCACATTCGGTAAGTAGGTAAAACTTTATGCCATACTTGTGCTTTTTGTTTTTTATATATTGACGAAACAGAAGCCGCCCGCGCCAAAGAAGCATGGATTCGTCGATAGACAGGTTTTTTCCTGGCAAATAAATTATCGACATTTTCTTGTTGAAGAAATCCAGCAAAGGGCGAACCTTGTATAATCTATCACTTGGAGCTGCTCCCCCAGCTCGAGGGTTCTCGGCAAAATGAAGACATCGCAATATAATTAGATATCTGTCTCTGCTTATGAACTTCCTGATCCTAAAGTTGTATAAACGGTCGGTACGCCAATAGTCCCTAAATCTTGGTAGCTGGAGTATACCCAAATAAAATGTCATTCCTAAAAATATTGACATTTCTTCTTTATTGACTGGTTTCCAACGGCTAATCCTGGAATGGGGCCCTTGACAATCATTCAGCAACACAATTTCTGCGTAACTGTTACTTTCTCGGACCAGTAGTTCAAAAAAATTATCGTCCACGAGGAGGAAAAAAAAATCGATGGGCCTCCTTCTATCAGGTAAGTACTGGTACATTCAATCGTTGCTGCCCAGTAAACATATTTTTTTTAATTGCGGAGGGCCCTCTGTCCACATTTCGCTCAATGAAGGGACTTCCGCCTCATCATTTGAATGCCCGGAGTCGCTTTCCAAGGAGTTTACTGCCTCTTCGATTATATCTTCTGCACCACTCCATTCACTTCCGGAGTCTTCAAATGGTTCGTCGTCTAAGCAATCCTCAGAAAGATATGCCAATTGACGTAGTTCTTCGTCGTTTAGATTTCTAGGATCCCTAAACCTTAATCTTTTCGATACTGAAGGTCCCGGAATGGGATTTTCCGCCATTGCAAAATTAATGTACTAAATTCCGAACCACGTGTGAATTTTTAAGGTTAGAACACTAAGCAACATGCTCCTACTAAAGTAAAAGGCACACTGAGGCGCGCTTCGCTTATAACTATATTTAACTACAACAGGGACTACGCCGACAAGGTTGCGGCGTGAGCACTCGCATACATATTCTTATGCCGCCACGTTGTCGGCGTGAGCAGCGAACGTGTTAAAAAAAAAACTATTTTAGAAAGTAAATTTAAACACCCTGTATTTCGGAAGCCACGCATTTTTCGACCCATGTTTATATAGACTTTATGGATTAATTTTAAAATTTCTATCGAATCTTAAAGTTATACCACAATTAACTGAAACACCCTGTATAAACACATAATTAAAGATCTAGAAAGGCTTATTTAACTTGCGCTTGATAGGATCGCCCACGAATACATTACCAATAAGCCATTGACAATATCGTGGTATCTTATCCCAATTTCGAAAAAATCTGAAAAGAATCACCTATTTTTTTGCTGACGACCGCTTAAAATTAAGCTAGAATAAACTGTCACTTCTCCTTTGAAAATAGATGGAATATTTTTCTTCATAATTCGAAATTCTGTTATAAAATGGTGGACTCGCCAACCCTTTAGCACTTTCACCTTTTTCAACAATTTTGTCCATCCGCCGAGTGTAAAAACCAGTACTTTCCCGATGGAAAGGCAATGCCTTGCCAATAATTTAATGTCTCTTGTCTACTTGTATGTTCCATGCAAAATTGTGTTTCTTTTCCGGAGATTTTTGACACATATCAATAAAAAGTGACATTACTTGACTCACCTGTAGAAATCACAGTGGACCTGCAAGACGAGAAACGCGCACAATACGAATGCTTTGGAAAACATCGTTGTGTATGGCCGTGTGAACACTGCCTTAGAAGCTCTCCCGCGAAAACGTAATCACTTCGATACCGCTTCACTGGACTGTTCTTCATAGCGAAAGAAACGCCGGCTTTATAGGCTCGCAACGCCGGCATATCGGCAACGCGCTGGCGATGTCCCCCAGATAACGCCGTTAGCTGCAGCTGGACACTTCCAGCATCTTCTATCAAATACACGGTGGTCCCATGATGAACTGTTGTGACTAGATTCTAGAAAAGTTAGCAGGTATGTTTGTATTACAACAATTTTTCCCGGAACATGCACCGCGTCAAAATGTTACGGATATCAAAGTAAGTATGCTGGATGCATATTGCCCAATATATGGTACGTTTTGCATACGTTTTGTTCTGTTATTTTTATCTTCGGATTTCGGGTCTCTTTTTGCTTCTTCGCCTACTGTATTCTGTTTTTTGGATGTGATATGATATGACAAGTACATCACGAAAAACCATGTCACTCATTTCAGTCGATCTGTCTGTCTGTTGGTCTGTCCGCTAATATTATAACCGCCTATAACATGAGAAGTACCGCTTAGATGTCGATGAAATTTTTAGAACTATGCCAAGGACGCAAACGCTTTGTAGTTTTTGAAAATCGGTGACGGCAGAGAAAAAGCCCAAAAACGAAAAAGAATAAAAATCGCTCAAACTTCGATTTTCTGACGTTTCAGAGAGTTCTGATCATTTTCGTAAATAATTTTAGATGGTAAAAGTACTTGGGAGTGGGAATTGTAGGGGGTAGTGGGGTTTATATCAATTTGTTTATATTAGTATATTTATATGTTCCTAACCTTGGTAATTACGTTATACGCACCTATTAGACATATTTCACATATCACAGATTTTGCCGTACATTATACCTTAAAACTTATAAATGTGCTGCGTGAACCTTGTTCTAGTGTAGGATGTTTTTGAATATACAAAATTGAGTAATATCTTTTCTTCTGTTGCATTGATGAAATAATTTGAATGAAAATAGGATTTGATTGACTTGACGGACTGGTTGCTTCCATCAAGTAAACAGAATATTGCTTTTGCAAAAAAATGCTATGGAGGTATCAGATTGCAAGCGAAATTCATCAGAAAAAAACACTGTCACCAATACGCACTTTTGAATAGATCTTTGTGCATATTTGGTGCTAGACATTTTTCTGTAAACATATGTTCTGAAATCTCATATTGCCAATATAGCGGGTCCTGTAGATTTCTACACCACTGATGAGAAGGCGTAAAGGCGGAAAGCGAATATTGAAATAATACAGCACAAAGTGCCATCTATTACCAGAATCGACCACTGCGGAGTGAAAAGAGCAAGCTG
This sequence comes from Acanthoscelides obtectus, assembly GCA_963669975.1. Lineage (NCBI taxonomy): Eukaryota > Metazoa > Arthropoda > Insecta > Coleoptera > Chrysomelidae > Acanthoscelides > Acanthoscelides obtectus. Next base: position 80,494,966 of record CAVLJG010000004.1, read on the forward strand.
CCTGTTGGAACTGTGTCCCGCACTGTCGATCGGGAAACCACTGTGGCCGATACATGCCGCCGATTCTGGAGCTATAGTAAAAAATATTGTTTAAATTCTTTCAAAGTAAAACGGTTTGAGGCTTGTTACACGAACTTTTCCATAGAAATAGTACCACTCTTTTCTGAATCACCATATATACGTAGGTCAGGATTTTGGCCCTCTGCACTTTAGTAATTTCCATTTTACTTCCCACACATTGATCGAGAGAAGTATTATTTGAGGTCAAAACTTTTTAATTTCATGTTACTAGCTTTTCGAAATGACCCACAGACAATTCATATGATGATCCTTGATTTTTCAGGTATTGATGAATAATTTTTGCCAAATAATGTTGCATCCACACCTCTCTTTTAATATTACTATTACACTGATTCTAGTAAGTTATGAATCCATTTTGAAAATATTGCACCAATAGGGTCTTCTCCAAGAGTTTGCTATAATAATTGATTTAAGTATTTTCCTTGAAGATAGTCAACCGAATACTGTATTCCCGCGCTGAAAAAATTACCAGAGATGAAAGAAGTAGGGATTCGTCTTGATTTCCAGGCTACTTGACTGACTTTAAATCAAGTCAAGCTCGTCAAGTATTAGATATTAGTGTAAAACAAGTCAAATAGTTTTTATGTCAAGTACTTCAAAATTCAAGTAGTCTTTATATTAATTGGTAATTTTTGTAATATAGTAGTAGGTTATGTTTACACAGCGGAAATAGTATGTGACATGTTACAGAGAACACAATACTTATTGAACAAAATACTCTGTCCACCGTAAAACAAATAAAAGAACGACGAAACTGTGAACTCAAATAAAAAACATTTCTTCATCAGCTATACAAAAAAATGATAAATTGTAAATTATAGCTTTTCACTCACTAACTACGAGTTAAGACACCTGAGGGTCCTATCACTGAAGACCTTCAGTAGAATAAAATTATAATTTGACATAAAGTATCAAACAGTTTGAAAATGCTTGACCTCACGTTAAGTAGAACAATAAAAAAAATAAGGCAAGTCAACCATTAACGTCTCTAGTAATTTTATTGTCAAGTAACGTCTAAAAATATCAAGCTAAATTGTCATATCTATGTCTCTGATTTCCTCCCTAATTACAAATCTACCTTGAAAAGGTTAGCTTCTCACAGATGGGCCTGTAGCCAAGTGTGTTAGCATACAGTATGTATTTGGCTATAGCGCCATCTATGATATGCTTACATGGTAGATCTTTAAATAGAGTGGAGGGAAAAAACATAGCTGTGACAAATCCTCATAGAAAACGTTGCAGAATCTCATTTCATCTCTCATAACTTTTTGGACTGAGGCATATAACGCGTTCGTTGGTAACTAAGTTCTGATACACTTTGCACAAAAAGTAAGCTTTTTCTCTCAAACTAGCTATCGCCGTATCAGCCAAATCAATGGTACCAGGGCCACGCACGAAAAAAAAGTGCGTATCGCGTTTTTCACAATCTCAGGCAAGTTTTTAGCCCTTAAGCGAAATTAAAAATTATCAAGCGCTAAATTTTAAATTGTACGGCTAGGTGCTAGTAGCCATATTAAGTATTCTTAACCCTCCAGATTGCAACAGCTGAAAAAAGCTTTTGCGAAATTAATGTATAATTAAAATATCTCAGGTCTTCTATGATACAACTTTGACTATCAAGCGTCTTCAGAGGCTGAACATTTTGAAACACTAAAATCGTTTTGGGCTATGGATGGTTTTAAAAAAATAATGGCAAGTAGATTAACTCCATACCAAGCATTTGAAATTTTAAAATTCTTCATTGACTAATGGTATAACAGATTAGCCTTGCTAAAGAAATACAATGTTTGAGCTCCATAATGTCTTTGAATATACTCTAGCCTGCAGCAATCAGAAATGATGGAAGCAAATTTTCCGTTTATCAAGAATTTAAACTTCTTCACAAAGATTACCCTTAAAAATGTTATTTTATTTTTTAATTATAACACCGCTGCCGTTTAAGCGATTGCCAAAAATGATCTTGCCTTGCCTAGTATCGGCACAAATGGATTTACTTGTTGCAGACAACACAAAACAAAAAACATAGAATTTCTAAAACGTTCGCATACACAGTACTCCCCTCACTCCGAAAGACTTTTCTATCCCTGGGTCCTCAAAAAGTTTTGAGTGTAGGTACACCTTCACAGAAAGTAATCTCTTGCCCCTGACTGAGAAAGCTTCCTGCGGATGCCTATGATCGGTACGTGACAATTCATGTTATTCAATGCAAGCGTTTTTGTAAAAATCTATACTTCAAATTTTACCCTTCTTTTGGGGGATCCCCTACAAACTGTGATATGGGGCCCCTGAGGAGCAAGCTACGCCGCTTTCCCAAAGACAGGTATAGAAATTTATTATGTGGGGTTACATCTGAAAGCCTGTAGAGGGTGTATATGTAACGGGGACTGCGAGCCGCCCGTTATCTAATTAATAATAATAATAACAATAATATTTATTCTCTCAATGTACAAAGAGAACAAACAACATGAATATAAAATCAAAACAAGCCCAATAGAAGGCATTGCCTGTACACGGACCAATAATTTTAAGTTGCAACTGTAGAGTGCAAATGACAAAGAAGGACAAAAATTATCCACAGTAGATTATGTATTTACTTGATGTTCATATTTATGAGTTTATGAATTTCGGTCTTAGATATAGAATGTAGCCACTTTTTTAAATGTCTTTTGAAACAATTTTCGAAATGTAAATCTTTAAAGTCTTTAGGTATAATTTCATAAAATTTTGGCGTTAAATAGAGATATGACCGCTGCATTATAGATTTATGCAGCTGAGGAACTACTGTGCCACGAATTTTGTACCTTGTGTAATGATTATGTTTAATTTTTTGGTCGGTGTTGACAAATTTATGGTAGTGAGTGATACTGTGTAAGAAATAAAGCTGTCTTATATCATACATTCGTACATCTACGAATAGTTTGTCAGTGAAATAAAGTTTCGATTTTTTAAACATCATTTTTAGAATACTTTTTTGAAAAACATCTAAATTATAGATATGTGAGGAACAAGCAGCTCCCCATACCAATATACCATATATGTGAGATGAGGCTCAATCAGTGCATGGTATAATTTTCAAAAACATTTTTCTGTCAATATTTAAGGTATTTAATTTTGTAGGATACAAATCTAAGTTTCTTTAAAATATAATTGCAACAATGGATAACACGCACTTTGAGCTGTCATCTCTTATAAGTTCCGAAAGGACTAAAGTCCACGGCAAGCAACGAGAAATATTAATAAAATACTTGGAGAGGGCACAGTAAGCTATTCGATAACGACTAGCTGGTTTTGCCGATTTACATCTGGAGATGTGAGCTTGGACGACTTGCAGCGCTCACCGACAGACCAACCTGCAAGACAGTGCTTTGCTATCAGAACATCCGACTCCACGACTCGTTAATTGGGAGCAGCACTCGGGTTCAGCCATTCTATTATTGAGAAGCGACTCCACAATCTCGGATCTCACCTACAACCCAAGAGTATCAGAACTTAGTTGTCAGTTGTAGTATCAGGTCGGCTGTTTTCGGGGAGAGTATGTACCCAGATAGCACACAAGGTCTTAAATAAGTCTATTTTATGCACTAATAATGTTTGAATGTTTGAGGCATCGAAAAGAAATTTTTAGGACAACATTATACAATATAGGCATAAGCTGCTATTTTTGCACTTTTAGGTTAGGCTATCTCAGAAACTAGAACGTCATGCCTTTGTGACAACAGAAAGCGAACACTGAAATTTTGACCTGGAAATTCCTATATTTCTCTATATTCCCTATGGAAAAAACTTTAATAACGCCTTCATATCTATAATGTCGACGTAAATTCGTCTCTCAGGTAAATCGCCTTCTAAATCCGATGTCAGTTTGATGCTAACACCTACGACTTTCAACCTAGAATTCGGCCCAACGACACATCTTCTAATGGTCATATTCGCATTGAAAGCAACAACATCCAAGTATGCTTTCAACAACACGAAACAAAAATGTAGATTTTTGCTTACTGTGTTCAAAAGACTCATAGAGTAGTATTCCTTATATTTTATCTCATTGTATCATGGTGTCTATAGAAATGACTGAAATACAATGTTATCTAAAATTGTATGTGAGTATTCCACTTTTATGGAAGTTGGGGGGATAACTACTGTTTTCTTATCACTTCCTTTTCCTTTTCTTGAAGAGGCAATTTGTCGCAAAATGAGGTTTAAAGAAAATCAAAGATTCTCCGAAGAGAAAAAGTGATAAATATTCACTCTCTCAATTCTGCTATGGAAGTGGAATTTTGACCTATTCTAATATTTGTTAACAAGTTACGTTTCAAAAAATGATGCACAATAAAATACACAAAAAATACATTTTTTAACATAAAATAAAATAATCCACTACGCATATGGGACCTGGTGTTTTCTTGCCGAGTAATGCAAAGCAGAACTTTGCGAAAAATTCGCGAAGCTCCATGGTATGTCTCCAATGAGATACTACACAGAAACTTTGACATTTCTTACTTGAGGGATTATGTTAATCTGAAGGGTGCAGCGACGTTATAGTCAAGCGGAATCGCATAGCAACCCTCTGTTGCAAGAATCAGTAGACTACACAGTGGAAGAAGTTCGTAAACATTCAAGGTCCACGGCTCGCGGTGTACTTAAGAATTAGCGCGAACCTTTAGTAAACTCAAAATTACACTCTAACAAAACCTGAATCAAGATTTGCTTTTAGTTCACCTCCAAATTAGTACAAGTCAAAAAGCCTAGGTGTTTCCTCTTAAACTGATGCACTTCCGTTTTTCTTTGCTTTTCTCTTTTTTTATGTTTACCTCTCTCTTTTTCCTTGGGCAACCAGGACTGACAGATTCGACTAACGTACATTAGACAGTGACTAATGGGCAAAGGTCCTACGGATCGCCTAGACAAATAAATGAAGAATAGATTATGAAATAATAAGGTGAAAAATATTGAGGATACTGCCCCAAGCAGGCAGTTAAAATATGGAACATGCGACCTTAAGTACGATATACCGTAAACGTCTGCATCTCAAACTATACAAAATACATCTCTCATACTCAGGGTGCTCTAAAAGTTAGAACTTTCTGTTACACAGCGTATAGTTCGTCTAACAATAAGGAATTTGTTCTAATAACACATACATCAAAGCTCTTAGATAACCGGATTATTGAATGGCCAGCCCGGCCCTGTATCCACCGTGGTAAGTTACGACGAGTGTAAGTGTCCAACTCAGGTGCCGCGCAGAGAAAACTCAAGAAACTATCGACACTTTACACCAGTGTATTCAGGTCGTTTTGTGTTCCTCAGGATAAAGAAGTGCTCAAGCAATAGTGACTACTTCACCTAGATATGTAATGCACTATTTTTCATTACTGACACTATACAAGGTGTTCTATTTCTATCTGCCTTTAGGTAACATCAAGTTGGAAATGACCTTGACCATTACCTTCAAGACCTTTTAATGGTCAAATCAAGAGAATGTAAACAATTTGCTCTATCAAAAATGTTCTACAGTACAGTTGTGATGTTTGTGAGAACCATTCAAAGGTAACCTGAGCCATGACCTTCAACGCCAATCAAAAATTTGTAAAGGAATCCTCTCATTTTTATACTGGAAATGGAAAAGCAGGACATTTTACGTCCGAATGTGATATCAACCTCAAAGTCAAGGTCGTGTCCGCTTAAATTGAGGTCACGGACACATTCAAACGTATAATTTCCTGATTTATCCATTTCTAGTATAAAAATGAGGAGTTTTCACTGGAAACTTTGATTTGACAGAAAGGTCTTGGTCAAGGTCAAGGCCAAGGTCACCTTTGGGAGATTCCCACAAACCTCGGAGCTGTCGAACATTTTTGCTAGAGCAAAATGTTTTCGATGTATTTACTTGAAAATAGTCTTCCGACTTTGAAATGGTCATCGATTGATGATTCCTACAAACCTTACAACTGTCGATACATTTTTGCTAGAGCAAATTGTTTTCGATGTCTTTATCTGACAGTGAAGTGATCTTGAAGGCAATGCTTGAAGTCATCGCCACGATGATGTTTGAAATTTGCTTCCCTTTTCATTTTCAATGTGAAAAAGGGGGTTCCGTTTGTAAATAGGTTTTAGACCCAAGATGTCAAAAATTGAACAACATCAGCGAGCATACGGCTTTTCCCTTTACTCACAATTTTCTGGACAACGACTCACAATTTTGACAATGTATCCTGAAAGAATGCACAAAAGCACATATGCACATGGATTTTTTGAGTTAGGCAGATAACAATATTCTATCCTAAATATACTAAGTGACATATAAATCCAAACACCCGGTTTAAATGGTTTTATTTTAATAAAATTTTGTATAAGTACTTAATGAATCATAATAAGTAAATGATAAAAATTTCAAAATGATTGCACTGCTTTAAAGCCCTTTGGCCTTTAATAATGTGTGGATGCACCCTAATGTGCTACGCATTCTCCAACGCACCTAGGCATGCTTCTGATCAGGTGGTCAATGTCCTCCTGTGGTATCTCATTCCAGGCAACCACCAACTCCTCTCGAAGTGCTTCTAGAGTCTGAGGAGGACGTTGCAAATTGAGCAATCTCCTACCCATCATATCCCGCGCGTGCTCAATTGGGGATAAGTCGGGAGATCTTGGTGGCCATCGTAACAATGTGACATCATTATGTTGAAAGAAGTCTATTGTGACTCTTGCAACATGTGGCCGGGCATTATCTTGTTGGAAAGTTGGATCTGCCAGGGTGTCAAGATAGGGTAAAAGATGGGGTTCTAGAACTTCGTGGATATAACGCTGCGCGTTCATGTTACCTCTGATGAAGATTAAAGGTGACCTGGAACCATAAGCTATAGCACCCCAAACCACAACTCCAACAGTGTGATGAACATGTCTTTCAACAAAAAACTGTGGTTTCCTCCTTTCACCACGTCGCCTTCTAACCCTGGCACGACCATCGTGCATGCCTAAACAAAATCGAGACTCGTCACTAAAGACAATACTGTTCCATTCCTGATCCCAGAGTGACCGTTGTCTGCACCACTCAAGGCGATTACGTCGGTGTTCTCGAGTTAAAGGGAGGACCCAGTGTGGCCGGTATGAAAACAAGCCAAAACTTCTCATTCGTCGGTAAACACTTCGCATGCCAATAGGTCTTCCGTGTTCTGCAAACCATTCATTTGCAATGGACCTGGTAGTGGAGAAACGGTCCCTTAAGGCCAATGATCTTAGGCGGCGATCTTCACGGTCTGTTGTTCTACGGCGGTGTCCAGTGCCCCTTGCTCTTTGCGTACGGCCTTCTCGAAGCCATGCCTGACAACTCCTAACCACAGTGTCTACACTTCTTTGCACTCTAACTGCAATTGCCCGAAAAGAAAGTCCAGCTTCCCGAAGTCCTGCTATACGGCCCCTATCAAACTCACTAAGTTGACGAAATCGTACAGGTCTCCGTACTCTAGGCATCGTAACCGATCGTAAAGGATGTCAAGAACCAAAATCCGCCAACGTTGATCCTTTACTGGGGCTGAAATATTCATTTTTAGAGCGTTAGTGAATTAAAAAAAAGCAGTATAAAAACCGGAATGTCCAACTGATAAGGCTGAAAATTTTTTCACTTGTTATTTACAGTAAGATCAATACATTCACCAACATTTATTAGAATAAAACCCTTTAAACTGGGTGTTCGGATTTATATGTCACTTAGTATATTCCTTTGATCTTAATTGACCTTGAATGTGGTAGTCAGTGTGATTATCAAGATCATAATTATTTTTCGCCTCGAAACCCTACAAACTTTGCTTGAAACTTTTTCCAGAATGCGCATTTTTCCAAATACTTAGGTGGGAAGTTGAAATGGGGCACTGTGTGTATCACGATAACGAAGTTCCCTGCTTATTTCATCAATACTGAAAGATCTAGTTGGCTGCTATCAGCCTTACAAGCTTCAATGAAAGGGAGTATCTTGCTGACGTTGGTGGGCCATGCCTTATTTCTCGTCCCACTAAGAATCTTTTTCTCATTCGTTTTAAATATTTTGTAGCATAGTTTAACTGTCGAACTGACACACCGTAAGCGTGAGAATACATTTTTTCTGTGACGGGAAAAATGGTTGACATTTTATTCCTGTTGACACGTAACAAAAAGTCACTTTTTATGAAATTATTTTTTTCCCCAGGAAAAAATGAGTCTTTTTTCCCGGATATTGTATGAACACATATTTAGCTGGCAATAATGTTTGTGACTCTACTCTGGCTACTTCTACTAATTCCTATGGAGTTAGACATTTTTTACTTTATAGTATTAAAAATAACTTCTAAACAACCACTAAGTTCGCAATTTTTGAATCAAATCACAAAATTACACAGCTATTTGATGACTTTAAAGGTTTCCTTAGCAACGCAGGTCTAATTTTCTACCAGTACTAGTTTCAAAGTTTAAATTTCTCATCGATAATTTTCTGACTTTAATATTGTTATAGATAATATAATTTTTCAATATTAAATCGTCAGAAAAAAATTGTGTATCATACATGGAAAAAACTACTAGATATTAGCTTGAGGTTGTATTGTCTCCCGACGCGCAGTGGGAGACAATACAAAGTAAAATCTAGTGCTTTTTTCCCTTGTATAATAAATACATACACAAATATTATTATTTACCTGGATTTTTTCTGTCATTATTTACCTAGGTAGAAATGGACTACTTGTTCCAATATTTGGAATGACTATGAATGATGTAGTGGATGCTAGGTATATCGTCAGGTCAAAGACCTGTATGTGGGTGATGATTAACTATTATTTACAATAACATTGCAAAATAAAAGTACAGTTTAGAGCGTCCAAATTTGCAAAGTGATAAAGGCGATGTGTTATGCCTCGTGACATGGCAGGTGAAAAGTAACGAACCTACTTTTACGGCCGGTGAAACCGACATTCGTTATAAATGGGACTTCTGGTGGCAATAACATTCGAAAAGCAAACACATCCTCGAATGTTGTATTAATAACGTCGATAACATCAACATACAGGTGAATCCATTTTCTCTGTTTGAAAAGCGTTGTATATGAACAGATAATTTGATATCAATAAACAATCAAGATAATTATTCTAATATTCCAAACATTGTTCACCTTTCAAAAATGTATCCTATTTGAGTTTTTGTTTTAACCTAAACTATATGTAGGACTGTTTACTAGAGATCCACCGATATACGATTTGTGACTTATCGGCTTATCGGCCTCCGTTTGTTTCTTTCACAATGAGGTGTATTTTGGTTCGGGTGGGTACGTGGGTGCCTTTACTTTTGAGTGATTTACGACATCTCTCATATAAAATATTCCAATCGTAAAAAAATGAGCACCCTTACTTTTAGAAGTAATTCTAACATATTCATATGATCACATACGCGTACAAAACAGTCAAAACTGTATCTCAAAATTAATAATTATTACACAGGGTTCATTTGAAAATTTCTCACCATGGATTTATCGAAAACAACTGATTAAATGAAAAAACGCCTAGACGCGTCAAAAAATTTGACCAGAAACTACTTTACCCCCTTCCACCCTCTGCCCGCAGGGTCATTCCTTTAAAAATTTTAAATGAAAAGGGGTAACGAGTAATAGCTTGTTTGAAAGATATTTCGAAGTCCCTTAGTTTGCCGTTTGATTTTTTTAAAATCGGTCACTTCGTTTTCAAGATAATTAGAAAAATCTGTATTTATCTTAATTTGTTCAGATAGAAAACAAAAACACACGAAAATATCACTTTTTTAAAAGAAGTTTCCAGAATGTTACCCGTTATTGGCCAAACAATGATATAGGCGATGTTCAAATTCCTGGCGGATATTTTCAAAAACATCTTGTGAGATATCATGGCAGCTTTCGTTGATTCGTTGCCGAAGTTCATCCAAAACTTTCCACAATAGATTCCAAATGGCCCCATAGAGAAAAAAAGAATCAGGAGACCTAGCAGGCCATTCTATAGGCCCTCTTCCTATCCATTTATCTGGGAACACCTCGCCTAGCCACTGCGGAACTGGAAGTACATAGAGAGGAGGAGCGCCGTCTTGCTGGAAATATATTTCATTCTCATCAAGTATAGGATTTCCATCCTCTTCGATTTGGCTTTCAATGGTTTCAGTGATAAGTGGACTGATGGTATTTTCCAAAATATCCAAATAAATGTCTCCATTCAAATTTCCATTAATAAACAAAGGCCCAATCACTTTGTTCCCTAAAATGCCTGCCCATACATTAATTTTTTGGGGGTACTGGGTATGCCCTTCTACAAAAGCATGAGGATTTTCATAGCTCCAATACCTGCAGTTATGCTTATTAACAAATCCATTTAGATAAAATGTGCATTCATCACTGAAGCAGATATTCTTCACATTCTTTAATTTTGAATGGATGAAATGTATGGAGTTTAGTAAATGTGTGTACAGAAACTAATGAAATAACAGTCGCAGCAACAATTTTGCGTAATGAAGTATTAGGATTTAATCCAAAATGACCCAAAACTTCAACTTGAGCGGCTTCATCCAAAACTCTCCGATTTTGGACACCATAAATTAGAATCACTTCCATTCTTTCGGCTAGTGTGTAAACCATTTTGGAAGTGAAATCTGCATCAATAAATTAATTTTCACTATCCCAAGATTGTCACAAAGGTAACTTACATAAATTAAATTCTTTCTTTCCCTTAGCAACAAATAACTAAATAGGTATAACAAAAAATACAGTTCGCCCAGGATATCTGTGTTGATGAAAAGAATGCGGACAAAAATGTGGGTTGTTATTTGGTTGTTGCCACGTCTAAACTTCAGAATTGCTGTTTAAGTTGGTAGTTTCCGTTTGAACAAATTATACATTTGGCAAACCCTATCGGACAACATTTTGAACAAATTGAAATAAAAAGTGATATTTTCGTGTATTTTTCTAATTTTCTCGAAAACGAATCGACTGATTTTAAAAAATCAAACGTCAAAATGAAGGACATCGGAAGACTTCTCAAACAAGCTATTACTCTTTACCCCACGTCATTTAGAATTTATAAGGGAATGAGCCTGGGGGGGGCGAGGGTGAAACGGGTGAAGTAGTTTTTGGTAGAACAGTTGTCCCCCTTTACAAATCTTTTGACGTGGTGGGAAGTTTTTAAATGAACACCCAGTATAGCTTCCATTATCTTTAAGCTTAGAATTTCTTAAATAATACGTTGATGATGTTTAGCAACTTGAAAACACTATTTGTTGTGCATGAATTAGCGAGCCTTAAATTTTCTAGTATACTCATATCCTCTATTAACACAATACCTATATATTTTATATACTCGTAGAAGGTGGCCCATCCATGTGTAGACGGAATGTTACCCATAAACAAATACATTTTGGGAAAATCTATTTTAGAGATGTTATACATGACATTTGAGGGCACATTTTTAAAATATTGGCCCTGCGTGGCTGCTTCGATACATATAAAAAAAATTATACAGGGTGTCCCAATTTCGACCTACATATCAAAGTTGTGATTTTGCAAATGGAATGCCTCAAATCTTTTTACATATTTGGATAAACCAATCCAAAACAAGAAAATTGATATAACATACTATGGGATTTTGGCAACTAGCTACTGAGATGTTTTGTCTAGAAAAACCGCCCTCTTCGGCAACCCGTCAGTCCGCCATTTTGAAATTTGGAGTGCTGAATTTTGTATAAAAAGAAACTTACTTTTATCTTATTTGTTACTTTTTATTTTATGGAACAGCTTAATTACCTAAAATATCGCATCATCCTTGGAAACAAATAAATTGTTGATTAGTTAAAAACTGTCAAAATTAGCTTTGTGGGCATTATAATAAAAACGTGTTTGAAAATGAATTTTTCTAAAGAAGAAAGGGGGGATATGGTGTTCGTTTTGGGCGAAGCCCAAAGGAATAGTTTCCTAGCATCTCGCATTTATAAGCAACACCCTAATATGCGACATACAAGGCCGGAAACGTTTGCCACTACGAGAACGTTTTGAATCAAGTGGAGCAGTGGAATACAGCAAAAATTATATAAAAAATCCAAGTGTCACTAATAAGGCGAATTAGATGGAGGTTCTATTAAAGTTGTAGGAAAATCCCCATTTAAGTGCACGGCAAATTGGAGCCGAAACGGATATATGCAGGACTTCTGTAAAAAGGATTATTCACAAGCATAGGTACCATCCATATCAGCTATGCTTGCATCAAGGCCTTCGTCGTCAGGATTTCGCAGCTCGAATGGAATTTAGTAGAATAATGCTAAATAAAGTGAGTGAAGACACTACTTTCCTGGATAAAGTTCTTTTTAGCGATGAGGCAACTGTTAACAGCATAGGTGTTATCAACAGGCATAAAATGCACTATTATGCGACCCTTACTGGGTTAGGCAAATAGATTTCCAAAATAAATGGAGCTTGAATGTTTGGGGAGGAGTTATTGGCAGACAAGTTATCGGGCCTTTCTTTTTCGACAACAGATTAACAGGTACAGAAAACTTGCATTTTTTGATCGAGCATTTGCCGTTGCTTTTGGAGGATGTCAACCTGCAAACTCGAATGCATATGTACTTCCAACATGACGGCGCACCTGCGCATTATCATAATCGTGTGCGTAACTATTTGGACACCTGGAGTAACAATCATTGGATCGGTCGTGATAGGCCTATATCTTGGCCTCCTAGATAACCAGATATGAGACCGATGGACTTCTTTCTATGGGGCTACGTTAAGCAAGAGGTTTATATGTAGATATCCACCATCTGCCCCGGAAAATATGAAGGACAGGATTAAGGATGCTTATCTGAGCATAAGAGAGCACATGCTGAGGTATATGCAACGGTCATTTATCCAAAGACTACTGCTGTATATTCAACATGGTGGAGATATTTTCGAGCAGTTTTTGTAGATTAGGTCTTGAGTAGTGATACTTGTTTGTTTATGTTGTTGTTATAGTTGTTTTTCTCTATTACGCTTGAAGCTGATCTATACTGTTCTGATTGTTATTAGTTTTTACATCAAATCTGTACTCAGTGGCAATATGGAACTAGCCCACTGTTTGTCTTTTGTTTCCATGAATGATGTGATTTTTTTTCCTCAATTTTGGTGTGTGGTTCTATTAAAAGCTTAATGACTCAAAATCTAGTGATTTTATCTGAATCAAACCTTATGCCAAAAAAGCTCATAAAAAAATGAATCCAAACTTGCACAAATATACAGGGTGATGAATTTGAAATTTTTGATAAAAACTACAATTTGCGTTTTTGACCACACTGAATGAGCAGAAATTGAAATTCGAAAAAGTAACAATTCAGATAAAAGCTGAGGTGTCTAAGTTTTTTTGATACAAAATTCAGCACTCGGAATTTCAAAGTGGCGGATTGAGGGGTTGCCGAAGTGGAAGGTTTTTCTGGACAAAACACCTTACATCTCAGTAGCTAATTACCAAAATCCCACAGTATGTTATATCAATTTTCCTCTTTTGAATTGGTTTATCCAAATATGCAATAAAATTTGAGGCATTCTATTTAAAAAATCACAACTTTGATATGTAGGTCAAAATTGGGACACCCTGTATAATTGCTAATATTTTAGAAATGTGCTCTCAAATGTCACGTATAACATGCGATAAGTAGATCTTCCCAAAATGTAATTGTTTATGACTAATATTTACATCCACACATGGATGGGCCACCCTATATATCTATATAGATCCAAGTCGGTTATACTCGTTTTCGTAACCAAAGCCCGAAAATTCAACAAATCTCCATTAAAAGATCAAATTCTAACTACTAGCAAGTGCTTAGTGGGTTGTTTTCAACTACATTTTATCTCATATCGGGCACGCAGAATTGGTCATAGATACTTGTTGGATGAAGGAAAATCACTGTCCATTCTTCAACCGCCCGAACCCAGATATCTTTATCGCCACAAGAACTGACAAACTCTTCCATCCATTTTCTAGTGTCTTTCCATGTCAACTTTGACTATACTAACAAATTATCACCACACTCAGAAGATCTTTACTTTTCTAGGCTGTAGTCGCCGAGTCAACAAATTGTATCGTTACAACAAATAAAGATGGAAACGTTTAAATCATCGCACATGCATGTACACACGGCAGAATTTTCGAGCTAGTTCGTGTATACTGCTACTTAACGAGCTGTATTGAAAGATTATCCTGCAAAATTATTCAACGCCAGCTTAACGTCAGTTAGCTTAGAAGTGAAAATAAATGTACATACCATCTATAGAGGCAAAAAAGTGGATTCTTTACTACTTGGCTACTACAGATTGAATACGGCGAACGCGAAGGCAAAGTCTAAATGCTGAGGTACTACAGGAGCGAAGTTGGAGAAAGTTTGCTGGTACTCTTTTGCGCATTGCAAGTTTCCTCATATGGACGAAGGGTAGTGTTACAGACCGAAAAATTCGCGAATAATATAAGCTGTTACCAATAGTAAATAGACTTGATCTACGAGGAATTCAGCATTAGGCCGCGGCACAGAATGTTTTTGTCACTTTTGTCACCCATCTATATCTCTAGCCACTTGTCATGATGTAAACACTGGTCATTTTCGTTAACATTTACTACGTCATCATTCCTAATATTACAGAAGTGACCACACTTCTCAATAGAATCGTAGCTTAGACAACAAAAAGAATAATATGATATCTAGAAATAATATGAGTACATAATTAGGTGCGTACATATTGTCTAATCAAATTAGACGAAAATACGCCTTGCTGATGAAGTTAGCAAGGAAACTGAAGACACATTTATGTTTCAAACTGTCTCCCGATAGCACGAAATATTCACGAAATATTTATTCAATATTTAATAATATTTTTATCTTAAATATTTGTTATCTTAAGCAAATATTTAATAAATATTAGGAATATAATATTTCTATCAAATATTTATTCAATATCTTTTAAATATTCTAAATACAATATTTATTTTATAATATATTCATCAAATATTTACTTTCCAATCAATGGTAAATATTAAAACCCCGAGCGACCAATGGCATAATGGCAAACCGACCTGAGCCGACCTATTTGCCGGCATCCATTTTGCCTGTGAGTTTGCTTCCTGTGTACCTCCAAATGGTACATTATTTGAGTGTTTTTTAGTGGAAACGGGTAGTTTCTGCAATAATTACATAGCTTAATTTATCTGACTTGTAAAGATTATTGTGCCACTTGAGTATAAAGCTATTTACAAGACCATAAATAACTAGCCTTGAAATATAACAGTGGTTTGGGATTTGGCATTGGTGAATTTATCTGAAAATGGATAAGAAAATTATATTCATAACATCCCAATGAAAATCCATATAACCACAACTTGGTCGAGATACATCAAAACTGCTTTTATGAAAAATCACAAAATAGTTATGGCTAAATTAGCCCCTTACTACTGCAAAAAAGACACATTTCAACAAAATCAATAAGTGGTCTGTTATTAAAAGCGTTTTCTTTGAAAGTTAGTCAAAGGATCAGGTTGTGCCTACGGACATTTTTCATTAATATATCTAAAATAGCACACCAAATTTTCTTAAAAATTAATTAAATCTCTACCTCTCATAGGTAGAAAATGTGGGATCCTTTAAGGTGCATTATATAGCTGCTTTTTTGTGACCCAGTTGAGCTGCTCGGAATAACTCAACCATAAATACACTTTCTAGAGTAGTTCGGGAGAATATCTCTCTCAAACAAAAGATCACTGGAAAGCACCTTATGTACTCAATAATATTTCATAATTAGTAAGGTTTTTTTTGTCAGAAGAGTGGATTTGCAAGATGTAGAAAAGGCTTAGAATGTTTTTTACTGATATTTTTCTAGCAAATTAAATCATTGTATCTAGAATCAATTTTCTTCATAAACCCAATTTTTTAAAAGCATTCCTACAGATCTTGCTAAAATAACCAATGAATAATTTTCTATATGGACTGGAAATATGTATCAGATCAATGCTTGAAAATCTGTTGCTCCAAATATTTCCTAAATACATATTTACTAAAAATATTAGATATTTCGTCAAAATTTAAAATTGATATTTAAAAATTTTTCCTCACATATTTTCTAAATATTTGGAAAAAATATCGCAAAAAATATGAATTATATATACTACAAATATCTATAATGAATATATAAGAAATGTATTTAATAAATAATAAAAAATCTGCTGCTAAAAATATTTAACAAACATTTTTAAAAAATATTTAATGCTATCGGGGTCTTTGCCGTATTATTCATGACCGCATGACTTTGTTAGGTCACGAAATTCAGTTTCTTTACGAAGGAATATAATTCCCTGGACCTTCTTTTTAAGAGTGTTAATATAGTAAACCTTTGTTTTCGAAATCTCGTACGATAAAAACGACTGCGAATTTAAAATGTTGGAAAATAAACTCGAGGAAACGAAAAAACAGTAGATAAAAATCAACCAATTGTAGCGAACTGACTCTCTCAACAATTAGGAAAAATGCTCGGTATTACATTGTTTAGAGTTTCAGCATGACTAAATTCTTTTTACACCGAATGAGCCGCGCAGGGCGCCGCGGCTGCTATGAGGAGCTTGAAGAAATTTGGTCAATAATACTTTTGCATTGCCTAAGGTTAGTAGAACTGGGAAAATCTTGCTCATGAAGATTGTTCCACAATCTCGATACCGTAGGGACAAAGGAGCGATCGTATCGGCCAGTTCTGGATGTACGTAGTTCGACACAGTTAGGATGAAAGGCCGAAGTGGGGTCCGTCTGGCAGGCACATCCCGTGGCGGCAGCATAGAGTAGCAAAGCCCACTGACTTATCGGTAGAAGAGGGCTAGGTTGCCGACGCCCTGCCGTTGCAAAGGGTCCTAAGACTGTTCGTTAAAGAACAGTCATCGATTAGTCGGACAGCTGTTCTCTGGACAGCATCCAGCATGGATAATCTAGTCGGGGCGGCAGCACCTCAAATATGTGAGCAATACTCGAAGCTAGTATAGAGTGAGGAAGTCATGTGAAGAAAAGTATTTCTTAGCCCTGAGCAAATAGCCTAGCTGATTCCCAGCTGCTGCCTTTATTGACGAGATGTGTTCGTGCCACATGACATTACTTTACAATTGGATAAACTCTTACAGATTTGGACCAAAGACTCTGGTAAAGAAGGATGTGTCATTTGCTGTGGAAGAAAATTACCGTTTTTCTATGAGCTTATTTCCAGATAAACTTTTGTATTAGCTCTTTACAAATGTAAACGTGTTGCGTCAAGATACACTTGGGGGTCTTGTAGGGGAAGGTTTTAGCTTTAATTTAAAATTATCATAAAAACATTGGAGTGCAAAAACTTTTTTTGTAATGATTTGGGAGGGGAGGGGAATAAAAAAAATCGACAAAAATACGGGCCTGCAAGATCCGAATTAATATTCTTTGACCTCTTCTCTGTTGATATCTGCTTATAGAATGCGGTCTTCACATTTTGCTCTCTCAATTCCCTCCAGCACCTGGTTCCGTATGATTTTGCTTCAAGCCACACCCCAATATTAGTTACGAAATACTTATCAAATATTTATTCAATAGCTAATAATATGTCTATCTTACTTAGGTATTCGTTATTTTAAACAAATAATTAATAAATATTTGGAATATAATATTTTCATCCAATATCTCTTAAATACTTTAAATACCATATTTCTTTTATGATATTTATCAAATATTTACTTTGCAATCATTGGAAAATATTAAAATACCATTATTTAGAAATTATTCGTTAAATATTTTCGGCTACTGCCCAAATGCGTGTGACCCCGAGCGACCAATGGCATAATGGCAAGTCGACCTGAGCCGATCCGCTTGCCGGCATTCATTTTGCCTGTAAGTTTCTCTATGCAATATAGCGTGCTTCCTGCGCACCTCCAAGTGCTACATTATTTGAGTTTTTTTGTGGAAAAGGGTAAGTTTTGCGATAATTACATAGCTTAATTTATCTGACTAGTGAACATTATTGTGCCAGTTTAGTATAAATGCATTTACAAGACCATAAATGAGTAGCCTTGGAGTGTAAAAGTTATTTGCGATTTGGGATTGGTGGATTTATCTGAAAATGGATACAAAAATTGTATTCATAACATCCCAATAAAAACTCATATGTATAATCACAACTTGATCGAGATACATCAAAAATTCTTTTTTTGAATATCTCAATTATTATTATTATTATTATTGTCGTAATAGGAATCAGCTATAACCTTTTTTCAAATTTTATAGTTCAACAACAACGTTCAAAAATTTTAACAGTCGAAAATACTATATTTTTGTCGCTGGAATTATAATATGAAATCATAAAATAGTTATTGCTAATTTAGCTCCATTACTAAGGGATCAAGTTGTGCCTATGGACATTTGTCATCAATATATCTAAAATAAAATACCAAAATTTCTTAAAAATTAACCAAATCTCGAACTCTCATAGGAAGAAAACGTGGGGTCCTTTTAGGTGCATTATAGATCTGCTTTTCATCGACCCAGTTGAGTAATTCGGGAGAATATCTCTCTCAAACAAAAGGCCACTAGAAAGCAGCTTATGTATTCAATAATACTTCATAATTAGTAAGTTTTTTTTCAGATGAGTGTATTTGCAAGATGAAGGCATAGAATATTTGTTTAATGATATTTTTCTAGCTAACTAAACCATTATATCTAGACTGAATTTTCTTTGTAAACCCAATTTTATAAAAGAATTCCTACAGATTTTGCTAAAATAACCAATGAGGAATTTTCTATGTACACTGGAAATATAGTATTAGAGTAATACCTAAAAATCTGTAGCTTCATATATTTCCTAAATAAAATTGATATTAAAAAATACTTTGTATATTTTGTAAACATTTGGAAAAGATATAGCAAAATATATGAATTATATGTACTACAAATATCTGTAATGAATATTTTATGAATATATAAGAAATATGTTTATTAAATATTAACAAATCTGTCGCTACAAATATTTAACAAACATTTTTTAAAAATATTCAATAAACATTTAATCGGGCAGGTTTTGCCAAGCACCTATCTGGAAATTTCACTACATGCCTTCACACGTTGAGTGCCTCTCGTATATGCTTATATATATATATATATATATATATATATATATATATATATATATATATATATATATATATATATAGGTGAAAAATTAAAGCTTCCGCCTTTTGTTGGGTACTTCGACAAAATTTAAGCAAAGAGGACTCTTTATACTTTTTTAATTCTCTCTAGCTTTCAATGGACTTTGCCATCATCATCAGGAGCTGCAATTACAATGATAACAGTAGCAACAAAAGTGTAAAATGAATTTAAATTGACTCAACTTACAGTAGTATGTGAGGATGTTGCTAATTGTTGTTTACGTATAGGATGAGGGAAACGTCCAGTAACATGGTGAGAGCTGGATAGATGGTACAATGGTCAAAATTATATAAAATATGACAAGAACAAGTTAAAAACAGATTAAAAACTATTTAAAAAACATTAGAGCATTACATCGTGAAGCCACTTGATGATTGCACAAAATGGTGGTCATGGAATAATGAGTGAGATGAACCCTTTGACAGAAGGCCGAAGGTTGTCAATGTCTGTGTTGAAAGATGGAACGAATTGTGGGCGTATGCCAAACGTTGCCAAATCACTTCAGATGATGTAATTTTTAGAATGTTATGTAAGAAATTGTTAAACCGACCAGAGGCAGTTGAATAAACTATATTTTAATTAATATGAATTTAAATTACAATTATTAATAAATCGTGAGAAGAGAATTATTAGATTTTGAGTGGAATGAAATTTACTGGTGGAATCGGCCAAAACACAGATTCTATTTATGGTTGTGAAGAGTCGAAATTTGGGGAGATATGTAAGCTCTCCAATTTTTCGCAGTTTAGCAAATATGAGTAAATGACACTCAGTTGTTTAACATCTGTCTTTTTGTTGATACAGTTGTTATTCATGAAAATGTGGGACATTTCCAGGAATAAACGTTTGGAAAGGTGTTTTTCTTTATCAAGAACTTTGATACTTGTGTAATTCATAGAATGCCCTGCTGTGTTAACATGAGATGCTAGAGCACATCTTTCAGGATGAAGCCTAGCATCACTTTTGTGTGATGTAATCCTTCCTTTAAGAGATCTGGAGGTTTGACCTATGTATATTTGGTTGCAGTTGTTGCAATTGATGGAGTAGACTGTGTTGGTTAAGCCAAGCAGCGGGACTTTGCCTTTCATTTTTGAAAAAATGCAGTTTATAGTGAGGACGGATTTGCAAGCAATTCGAAAGTTCAAAGGACTGCACAAACTGATCAGCTTAGGGGTCAGTTCCTTGATATAGAGCAGGACAGCAAAACCAGGTCTGGAGTCCGGGTTGGTGCTTGTACTGTCTGGATTGATGCTATTATTGGGAATTACATCAGTTCCGTTATTAGGGGTTGTGCGACTATTACCTGCATCACCAGAGTTCGGCAAAATATTGGAAGGTGAACTAAATAAGATCTTGTTAATCAGACACTTCGGATAACCATTATTGATGAACAGTTTTGATAGTTTACGTAAATTTGAGGTGTGGAAAGTATTATCTGAGATGCTGATTACCCTTGTTTTCATCTGTTTTACCAAATTGATTTTAATCCCTAGCTTATGGTATGACCTAAAATTGAGAAACCGACCTGAGGCCATAGGTTTCTGGTACCAGTCTACCAATAAACTGTTGTTGTTGGTGCGGATGACTCTTGTGTCTAGAAAGGGGACAGACAGGTTCTCATCTTCTTTTTCAATAGTAAATTGGATGTAGGGGTCATAGCTGTTGAATTCTCTGACAATACCATCCAGACCTATGGAGGGGAGGCATAAAATAATGCCATCTACGTATTTTTTTATGAAGAAGAAGTTATAGGGTAGTGTCGAAATAACAGTATCAAGCAGATCATCCATGACATATTCTGCCAAAATTGGTGATAGAACAGATCCCATAGGACAACCATGTGTTTGTGAATATATTTTGTTGTTGAAAGAGAAATAATTGTTATGAAAAAGGAATGTTATAATGTTGGTGAAAGATTCTAGAGATATGTTGCAGTGTTGACTTATCTCATTCCAGTGTTTATTAATAGTTCTTGTACATGCATCCAGATAGATGTTGCTGAATAGCGACACCACATCAAGACTGGCGATAATATGATCGGCTGGTATTGTCAATCTGTTGAACTGACGAGAGACTTCAAATGAGTCTTTGATGTAGTAATCATTATCTGCATGTGCTGATTTTAGTGTTGTCGATATTAATGAAGACAAAGCCTTGGTGGCTGAACCTATGGATGCAACTATAGGTCTTACTGAGAGTACAGGTTTGTGAATTTTCGGAAGTGCATAGAATTTGGGAGGGACAGAGTTATAAGTAGTCAAAGTTCTTTTTTGTTCTTGGGTTATTTGTCCAGTGCTGAGAAGTTCCTTAACAATGTCACTACTTTTCTTTTCCACTTTAAGTGAGGGATCTCTATTAATTTCATGATATGATGGGTCATCATTGATGAGATTGTTGCAAAGATCTAAATAGTGTTGTTTAAGCATTATCACTGTAACATTGCCTTTGTCAGATCTTGTAACCATAAGTTCAGAATGTTGTTTTAGAAATGTTCTAGTTTTGTTTAAAAGGTTGTGATAAAAGGAATGATTTTTATTAAGATTGTTATTATGATAATAGTTAGTGATGAGGTTAGTGGAAAGAGTTGTGAAAATGTTTCTTTCAGTGTCATCACTTATGGAGGATGCTATTGTGTCTACATCAGCTAGGATTGATCTAATTGGAATGTCATTGTTAACAATCGGCTCTACATCGCACCAACAACAACAATTTATTGGTAGACTGGTACCAGAAACCTATGGCCTCAGGTCGGTTTCTCAATTTTAGGTCATACCATAAGCTAGGGATTAAAATCAATTTGATAAAACAGATGAAAACAAGGGTAATCAGCATCTCAGATAATACTTTCCACACCTCAAATTTACGTAAACTATCAAAACTGTTCATCAATAATGGTTATCCGAAGTGTCTGATTAACAAGATCTTATTTAGTTCACCTTCCAATATTTTGACGAACTCTGGTGATGCAGGTAATAGTCGCACAACCCCTAATAACGGAACTGATGTAATTCCCAATAATAGCATCAATCCAAACAGTACAAGCACCAACCCGGACTCCAGACCTGGTTTTGCTGTCCTGCCCTATATCAAGGAACTGACCCCTAAGCTGATCAGATTGTGCAGTCCTTTGAACTTTCGAATTGCTTGCAAATCCGTCCTCACTATAAACTGCATTTTTTCAAAAATGAAAGACAAACTCCCGCTGCTGGGCTTAACCAACACAGTCTACTCCATCAATTGCAACAACTGCAACCAAATATACATAGGTCAAACCTCCAGATCTCTTAAAGGAAGGATTACATCACACAAAAGTGATGCTAGGCTTCATCCTGAAAGATGCGCTCTAGCATCTCATGTTAACACAACAGGTCATTCTATGAATTACACAAGTATCAAAGTTCTTGATAAAGAAAAACACCTTTCCAAACGTTTATTTCTGGAAATGTCCCACATTTTCATGAATAACAACTGTATCAACAAAAAGACAGATTTTAAACAACTGAGTGTCATTTACTCATATTTGCTAAACTGCGAAAAATTGGAGAACTTACATATCTCCCCAAATTTCGACTCTTCACAACCATAAATAGAATCTGTGTTTTGGCCGATTCCACCTGTCAAAGGGTTCATCTCATTCATTATTCCATGACCACCATTTTGTGCAATCATCAAGTGGCTTCACGATGTAATGCTCTAATGTTTTTTAAATAATTTTTAATCTGTTTTTAACTTGTTCTTGTCATATTTTATATAATTTTGACCATTGTACCAGCTCTCACCATGTTACTGGACGTTTCCCTCATCCTATACGTAAACAACAATTAGCAACATCCTCACATACTACTGTAAGTCGAGTCAATTTAAATTCATTTTACACTTTTGTTGCTACTGTTATCATTGTAATTGCAGCTCCTGATGATGATGGCAAAGTCCATTGAAAGCTAGAGAGAATTAGAAAAGTATAAAGAGTCCTCTTTGCTTAAATTTTGTCGAAGTACCCAACAAAAGGCGGAAGATTTAATTTTTCACCTAACTGGTCTAGACGACAATGACCACGTCTCAAGTTATATATATATATATATATATATATATATATTGTAAAAGGGCACACACATTTTTATTACTTAATAAATGATTGAGAATACTAGAACACTCGGAACTTTCCATTGTTTTTTTTTTTGAGGTATTTCGACACAATGCACACGAGTTCGGTATCGCACGAAATAAAAACTCCCCGATAGCACTAAACATTTGTTAAATATTTAAAAAAAAATGTTTGTTACATATTTGTAGCGACAGATTTTTTAATATTTTATAAATATATTTCTTATATATTTATAAAATATTCATTATAGATATTTGTAGTATATAGGTATAATTCATATATTTTTGCGATATTTTTTCCAAATATTTAGAAGATATATGAGGTAAATATGTATACATTTTCAAGCATAAATCTGATACATATTTTCAGTGTATATAGAAAATTCTTTATTGGTTATTTTAGCAATATCTGTAGGAATGCTTATATTAAATTGGGCTTATTAAGAAAATTCATTATAGATATACTGGTTTAATTTGGTAGAAAAATATTATAAAAAAACATTCTAAGCCTCTTCTGCATCTTGCAAGTGCACTCCTCTGAAAAAAAAAACAAACTTACTAAGTATGAAGTATTATTGAATACCTACATAAGCTGCTTTACGGTGTATTTGTGGGAATATAAAATGCAGTGGAACAATATTGGTGCTGAGCATGCTGAGTTACTCCGAGTAGCTCAACTGAGTCACTGAAAAGCAGCTCTATAATGCAACTAAAAGGACCCCACATTTTCCGCCTATGATAGTTCGAGATTTGGTTAATCTTTAAGAAAATTTGGCATGTTATTTTAGGTATCTTGATAAAAAATGTTCATGGTATAACTTGATCCTTTGACTAACTTTTAAAGAAAAGCTTTTTGAAAATAGACCACTTAATTCAAGGGACAAAAGTATAGTAATTTCAAATATTAAAATTTTTGAACGTACTACGAAAAAAATAATAATAATTGAGATATTTAAAAAAAGCATTTTTGATGTATCTCGATCAAGTTGCGATTATATGCCTTTTCATTGGGATGTTATGAACATAATTTTTGTATCTATTCTCAGATAAATCCACCAATACCAAATAACTGTTACACTTCAAGGCTAGTTATTTATGGTCCTGTGAATACCTTTATACTCAGCTCGCACAATAATGTTTACTATTCAGATAAATTAAGCTATGTGATTATCGAAAAACTTACCCTTTTCCCTATTCCACAAAAAAACACTGAAATAATGAACCACTTGGAGCTACCTACACAGGAAGCACGCTATCATAGTGAAGGTCACTGGTAAAATGGATGTCGGCAAACGGGTCGCCTCAGGCCGTCTTGCTATTATCCCATTGGTCGCTCGAGAGCACGCGCACATGCTCCGTAGCCAAAAATATTTAATAAATATTTTCTAAATATTGGAGATTTAATATTTTCCATTGATTGAAAAGTAAATATTTAATGAATATTATAAACGATATATTGTATTTAAAATATTTAAAAGATATTGAATAAGTATTTAATAAAAATATTATATCACAAATATTTCTTAAAAACTAAATCTAGACGCGGATTTGAGCTACGTCGTATTTATCGTAAGGGCGCGGCGCAGAATATAACTTGCCCAGGGTCTCTAGCCTGTTAGCTTACTGCGACTGGTAAGATTGGTGGTGTCTCAAATTCTGTAGACTGTAGTTGCTTTTACTTGGCGGACCTCTTCCATCTATGTACAATTTGTTGTACATATGTTACACAAAATGTATCTTTTTTCAAATTGTACTATTTATTTTTTTTATACTCCAACTACCACGAAGGCCTAAGGCCTGAACACCCATGGGGTACCGTGGGGCTAAAAGGGGATACAGGGAAGAGGGGGGATGCTACACAGACTCTGGCGAGGGAACTCGTGTGCATGCAACATACTCACATTCTTGCCCCCGCCGGGTGGTACCTCCGCGTTCGACACTCAGAGACCGTCTATCACCTACGACTTGTCAATAGTTGCAGGTTTTTAATTCGAACCTCACCAATTTTGGATCTCAGAAGCAGTAAGACACACGAGATCGGTTAAATAGGGGTAAATCTGCTTATTTATGAAACTACAAGTAGCTAAAAAGTATTATAATACAGAGTACTTCCGGAGATAACGAAGGTAACCGATTTTCCCTAAATCCTTTTTGTTGTTTCATGAGTTCCAGGGCCCGACGCATAATTAAATGTATTTGCTATTTGAATATTTCCGAACGGGATGCAGATACCTTCATAAATATTTTTGAAAGTATGAAACTTCAAATTTGCCTCCTTAAATCACTTAACTAGCATGAGTTCCACCTATTGGACAGCTAGTAACAACTGGGTACGTCAGTGATAACACCTATTCCAGATGCTCCTTGGTAGACTTGTACAGTGTTGCCATCCTCATTTGCCACTCAGGGTACCTACGTCACTTACATTGAGTCAAAAGTTATATCCTATCGTACGCTTATTTGTAGTTGAGTGAGTCGATTCAAGCCGATCTTCTTTCAGTTGCAACAAGGATAGGCTAGCTGGACATTTAGACAGAGATAGATATACCTTATACCGACAGACTGACAGTGGATAATAATGAGACATCACTACAACAAAGAAACTTGGCAACGCCAAAACTGTCATGCCTGACTTGCAGAGCAGCCAACAAGGAAACAAGAAAATCTAATAACTGTGTCACTGCAATTATGCATTTTCAGAGGCGTACTATGAGATATCTAATAGGGGCATTTCAATAGCCTTTTTTTTTAGATGTAAAACGGACAAGTGTACCATTTTTTGTTAATAGCTCAAATGAAAGCTTAGGAAAACTGAAACAAGATAGTGAAAAAAATATTAATTTATCTCTTAAAACAAAAAAGTTACAGCCCATAAAAGTTGCGCTCAGCGAGAATATTTTTATTCCGTTTGTACGTTACGTGTGACGTCACACTTCAGACTTCAGTATCCAGTGGCAGCTCCCGCGGCCGATTCCTGGGCCCGAGCCGACTCAATCTCCTAAACACACGCATAGGCACACATACAGCGGGACACATGGTAGGCTAAATGTCTTACGTCCCAATTTGATTAATTAGTTGACTACATATACGATCGGTTATGAGCGAAATAAAAAAAAAGGTTGTTATAAATACTGTACCGTTCCAAAGGTACGAGCACAACAGTTACAACCCCTAATAAACATTTTTTCTACGTACCTTCACATGCGGCGTCCATAATGGTATGAACCTACGCAGTAACCAATAGCTGTCAACTGGAAACCACTTGTCCGAGCGCAATGGTGTGCCTTATGAATTGTCTATAGACTAATGACTAAGCGCACAGACGCTGTCGAACACCTACGCGACGAGACGTTGGACACTAGAGAAGTGTGACGTCAGACGCGAACGAACGGTAGCTATTATTTCGCGCTATAATGGACCAAATTTAAGTATCAATTTACTGGCCGACTTCAATAATTTTTTTCTGACTGATTATATTTAATCTATATTTTGCTATGGTATGTCATAAATATGCCATTCTGAATATCACGAAACTTCTCCTTCTCACTTAAGGTACTATTCATCAAAGAGAAAAACCTCCTTACTGGAAAAGTCAGAAAGACAAAGCAGTTACTTGATTTTCTTAAACAAAAACTGATATTTTTGAAACTTTTGATTTTATATGATTTATTAAGTTTAAAAGGAATAGTAACATTTTGGATATAAAATGACATCATCTTCGTCATGTCGTAGACCAAAAACAGTAAATACAACATTTTACTGTATGTGGCCGTAAAAGTAACTTTTGCTTGAGGGTGAATTTCATTTATGTACAGGTTGCCCGAGCCGCCGCAATCAATTTTTGTCTTTTCTCTGTTCCTATATGTGAGGTACATCTTCAAGAAGCCGATGCATCTGATGAAAATACACCACTGGTGACTGGGTCATGTGGGGGTCAACTGAGGCCTTACAGAGGTGCAAATATTTCATTGTCATTATTTGTTAGAGGATTGCCAATTTGAAATTCAAATTGTTCTTGTCCTAAAATCGGAAAGATATCTGTCACATTCATTAATATCGTTGATTTCTGTTCACAGATGAGTGGCGGCTCTGAGTTTGAGATCTTTCCACACCAACCAGTTCGAATGGATTAGAATGAGCCAAGCGTACGAGTATGTTCACATTGCATTGTTTGACACAAAAATTGCGTAGTTGCACTGCATATTTTTGACTCATTTGACTATCATTGCCTACCAAGGTGTCAACCTAATAATAATAGGTACTGGTGAAAAGATGTTGTCTCATCGGGCTTGTACCGCAAGAAGTACCTACCATGCATGATCGGAAATCTTCTAACACCATAATTATTCGTAAACACTCGCTCAAAAAATAACACTAGAATATGAATATAATAATGACAGGATGGTGAAAAAAATAACTTATATATTATGGAGACAAATAAAACTACCGAGTCTAAAAATTCGTTGGTTCATAAATATGGTCGTTTCTAGGCTAACTAAACCCGTGAAAATTTTCGCATGACACGCCACTGCGTTTTTTTGACATTTCAGTCGGCCCTAAATAGATTGTCAGATTGTCGCCATTGTGAATTCTTTATAAATAAATTTGTTAAATCCTTGGAAAAGTGAGTAATTGCCATTATTTAAATCGTACTTAGTCATATCTGGAAATATAGATTGTTTCTACTCTACCAGGAATTTTCTAGAAAGAGTTTTTTTGCATGTAATCTGGCGCCTACTTAGCACTTGATGTGATGACGGATTTTTCTAATTATCAGGCTGAATTATGTATTTGTAAACAGAGACTATTGAATTCAGAGTGTTGGATTCGTCCTTTCCAGGTATAGAATGAACGCTGACCCACGTAGGCCTGATAAAGTTCAAAGGTATGTGCCTAAAACTGGCAGTGGTAATGGCCAAGAAGACCTCACTCCCGATTATATGAATATTTTGGGTATGTAAGCAGAATACTTCATTACAATCAAGCTTCTATAGTCCAATGGCCCAGTGCTGCGAAACATCGCTTACTTTATGAAAGACAAAAACCTGGGGCATTAAATAGCATTTATATGTAGTTTCAACCCCTGCATACCTGCTAAGCCGGGTTGAGGGCACTGGTCCCAAGTAAGAAAGGTCAAGATAAGATAAAACCAGCTTAACTCAGATTGTGATGGCTGGCTTGTATATACTTTGTAAACATTACTAGAAACTGCCAGACACTTCCCATCTAGCATAACTTCAGCCAGATGCTTTTAAGCAAGGTCGCTGACTTTAAAATGAGCCCATATATTGTATGGTATTATCAGCTGCATTACTTGGCAAATAATATTTTTACAAAAATAATTTAATAACATGCATTACTGAGTTAAAAACTCAAGATGCTTACTCACATAATACCAGAAACTGGGATTTATTAATTACTCCTCAACACAGATTGGCCCTGACTCATAGGATTTATATAAAGGCTGTACTATCGCCTTCCAGTCAGGATGAGCATGCTTGCTTTTCATAGGTTTGGGGTTATGGGATGACTAAAAAATGTTTTAACGTCTTTGTCTCCCTATAGTCTTTTTCACGAGTATCCACAAAAGTAGGATGACAGCTGA
This sequence comes from Acanthoscelides obtectus, assembly GCA_963669975.1. Lineage (NCBI taxonomy): Eukaryota > Metazoa > Arthropoda > Insecta > Coleoptera > Chrysomelidae > Acanthoscelides > Acanthoscelides obtectus. The sequence goes on from CAVLJG010000004.1 coordinate 80,523,956, forward strand.
TTATCTAGTCATACTTCAAAATTCTGCATATCAGCAAAGGACACATAATTGCCAGGAAGGCACAGTCATATTTTGTTTACGTTTTTTCTACGCTACAGATTCATTTTGTACTTGCTAAAGGCTGTTTTATCTAGAAAAGTTCATTTGCATATAAAAAACAAAACGTAACAAACAAGTTTTACTAGATTTAAACCCTCTATAATTGCCAAAATTACAGACTAACACAAAAATGTTACTTGCTGATCAGCTGTTCACCTCATAAGATGTCAAAGAGTGATGGATACTCATGAAATATGGTATATATTATTGAAGAATTGTTTGATTGTAATATAAATGTACAATATACTTCCTAGCACCTTGTAGTTGCATGTGCTGGTTCACAAAGTAAATAAGGAACTTTTTTTGTATGAGCATTATGAAAAAAATGTTTTTTACAATAGTTAAATAGTCTAATATAAGATTGTTTTTGCAATGTTTTTTCAGTATATAGGGTTATTAATTAAAGTTCCTTGCTCAAAAAAATACAATATCAGTCAATACAACTTTCTTGAGACACACTAAAAACTTGCATGAAAAACCGACAAAAGTTATGGCAATGTGTGAAGTGTGACAGAAGTGTTGGCAGGTGGGAAGTGTCTGGCGGTGCTGAATATTACTCTGTAATAGTATTTTATAAACTTGCATATAAAAATCGAATTTAAGCCAAATTAGCCTTCTGCTCACTTGAACTTTCTCACCTAACACTCGTTAATTGGTCCTTCTACCCAGCATTGCAGGTACAATGCTGTTTTTTCAATGCCCAATATTATCTTTCAGAAAATAGGTAATGCTGGGAGCACTGGGATCTCATCTACTCAATTAATAAGACTTTTAATATGGGTGTGGGTAGAAGATACCTACAAGAATATCTCAGAAACGTTTTTCTTTTTATTCTTTTGCTATGTCCAACATCTGAAACTTATCCTGTGATATTTGACAGTTTTGGTCCATACATAGGTTGGAGACTTTTTGAGAATTATGAACCTTATGGATTCATATTCGCTTCATTTGGGTTCTACAGAGAACTATCTTAGAACGATTCTTACTTAGACAGTAATCAATCGGAAAGCGGTTTTGCAGAAGCAAGATTCTACTGCACAGAATGGTTCCAGGATAGTTCTCTATAGAACCCAAAAAAGGTTATTAATTCTTATGACAAAGTCTGTGGTAAATTTGTTATATCTATACTTCTAATTTAAAATTAATTTGAGAAAATGTAGTTAACTTGTGTAAGCAATTTACATAGTTTTTTTAATGATGTATTCAGGACTTACTATCCCATCATAAAGTTTGTAAAATGAAAGGTTTTTGTGAGTTTTCATGTCATTGGTTATGTCCATATGTCCAATATGGAATGCTAAGTAACTGTGAGACTAGCACTTTAGGTACTTGCATAAAGAGGAGCAAATATCCGCATCTAAGACTTGTCAATGCAATGCATTATATCAAGCATTGGATGATTTATTTCTATGGGATATAATATGGATGAAATATAGGTTTAAGTTGGATATACAGTTTTTGGGTTTTAAGAGGCAACTAAGGAAAATAGCTTATTTTGTTTTTATATTGGGAGTATTTGTTGCTCGTACAGTGGTCAGTGACTTGTTCGTGACTATTTCAGGGATCCGGCTGTGCGAATTTCGTCTAAATAGCGTAGCAAAATGAACGGAATTTGTGTGACGGGACCTTGGACATGCTCACTGACAGGTTGGCGACAGCTGTATGAATAGGGCTAATATATGTGATTCATATTTGATAAGTGTCAGATAATATGTTGATTCTAGCAGTTTTTATAAGTACTAGGGGAAAATATGTGGCCAGAGGCCAGATAAAAGTTAAAGAAATTCAATAGTTCTTTATTAATAATAGCAAATCTTTAGTTCCATCTGTCTTGAAATGAGATAATTGAGAGCTCACAGACCCTCAGGGTAATGGTTGTGTTTTGACGCTAGTCATTTTCTGATGGTGGGTCGCAGCCTTTCATTTCCTTCTTCTATTTGTAGTGAAAGTCGGTATGGAGCACGCCAGGGGAGTATACATGTTATTAATTTTCAGACATGTTGTGTCTAAATCTTAATGGTTACCTTAATCGCATCATATGTCACATGTACTACAAACAAAGGCGTTATTATTATCATTATTATTATATCTTCCAATTAAAGCATGATATTTTACACTGTTTGGATGGTTCATTTTCCCAATTTGTCAGTTTGCTTAAGATTTTTTTGGCGGAACATTAAAATCCAAATACCGTATATTCACCTCTTTATGTGTTCTTATGGTGGCAGTATTCTTATTTGTAGAACACTTTAATTTTTTTATTATGTTTTCAATTAAAAGTAGATATTATATAATGGCAATTCTTGGAAACATATTAAGTCTATTAAATTGATCTCTGTGAGTCTGTTAAAGTTTAATCCATGAAAGAACATTTAAGTGAACTCTGAACTATTGAAAATCACGTAGTTATATTGTAAAACTTTGATTCCTGACACATTCTAAGTAGTTAGTATTTTGTTGAGAATTAGTGGGTATTTTGTGATGTGAGGAAATAGCTTAGAACGACTAAACATACTGCTTTTGTCAGTCGGACTACGGTCAGCCAACCATGGACAGCTGCTGCTTTTTGGCAAGTCGTTCATATGGTCTAGGCTTGGCCTCTGGGACAATCAATGAAATCATTCCAACTGTCCTCTATCCGAGGCATGAGATCTATCAAAATAAGACAGTGCAAACCGATATTACCAGAATCCACCACTGCCAGAGTATATTGCAGCTTATTGGTTGGAACTATGAAGATCTTAGTTTGCATTTAATAGGCCAGTCACTACTGCTAGAGGCATAGTAGATGTGGCAGTGGCGAGTAAGTAGGCCACATCCACTTTACGTCCAGAACCGTCATCTTCTATCGGTAACAGTGGAGTGGTGACTGATAGCTGCTATACACTCTCGCAGTGGTTAATTCTATCACAGATGGCGAGCTGTGAGAATTACATTGCTGTACTAATTTATTCAGAATGAGAAATCCGTCTCATCAAGCTCATTCTTTCATTTCTGACTGCACAATATTTCTGGCAAGGTTGATAAACAGTTGTTTATTGTTTACATCTGTAAGTTTAACTGAAGATTGATATATTTCGTAATGTAAAAATGTTAATGTTAGATCAATGATGTTAAATAGAGCATGATGGCTGGCTGGGGTTTATTCTTGCTCTGTGCATTTGCTCTGCTTTCAAACTAAACAAAAGTGATTCAATACATTATGATTTGTAGTTTATCTTTTTACTAGGATTCTAAATCCAAATTCCATTTTTCCGAAGTTTATGAAGATTCTAATTTGACCTCTAGTTGAATGATCCCATGTGAATTTAAGATCGAAAACGCACAAGCAAGTTGGCAGTAGGTCAATCAATATAAATAGAAAGGAGGATTTTGGGATGGACATATTTACAGATACATACAGGATTATGGAGAGATTAAATAGTGATTGTTTAACAGACGAGTAGTGTCAAATTCTATATTATAAACAGCTGATAGGTGATTTGTTTAGAGGTACTTTTTTCAGTAGCTGGGAAAATAAAGACAATCTTTCTTTTGGGTTATCTACCATATATTATCGAACAAAAGAAGCAATCATTTTTTGAAGATTACTCTTTCAAAATGTTGGCCACTCTGGTTATCGTTATCTATTTACGTATTCCGATTTTTGATGACTCGTTCGTGCATTTGAAGTAGTATTTGGGGATAACGCGAGAGAAACTTATTCAATCATACCCGGCTTATCGATGTAGATAAGATATTGCGTTGTCACATAATCTAGGCGGTCAATTTTGTGTCTGAAAAGAGAAATTAGCTGCTCACGTAATTTTTGTTGCAATAAAGTTATGGTATGTGCTAAGTTACACTGTCTTGTTGAAACTAAATGTTCTCAAGACCAAGACCATAATCTTGAATTTCAGATAGCAAGTAGTTTGTTACCGCTAGACCAATTTTCAAAGTCGAACGTTCAAAAACAGCTGAACAATTTGTAACCACTGTGCTCTACTTACTCGTCATGATAAAGTATCAGGCAATACTGAATAGAAGACTGTACAGGTCAAGACAACTATGAGTTATCTGTGAAATAATTCATGGAAAAAAAGACGTCAAGTCGGTTATTATTAAGTAGATTGGCTCTGTACTTCCTAGATAATGCTGTCATAAAGGATTATATTAGAAAAAAGATTGCAGCATTAAATGGATCATGTCGGTAAACAGGGTCATACAGTTACACCATAGTCCCCACAGATTTGTAAGGGGAAATCTATCATCTCCAGTAGGTGCGTAGAATTACCGGGCTGGAATTAAAAAGTATATTTAAACGAATCACCTGCTATATGCGAAATTATGTTTTGTTTTTTCTTTGTACAATTTTAAACTAGTAGAGCATATCAATACTTCAAACAATGAAGATGTTGGTCGTTGAGGTATCAACAAAAATAAATCTTCAATAAAGAATGTGACACTGCTTACTGTGACAAGTATACAGCAATTTTTTTTATTTATGCCAAAAACCTGCTATAAATAAGAGGGGCAGGCGGTTGCACATGAAAATGAAGAGCGTCAAGGCACAAGTTCTGTGATGCTTGAGGGTATACAACGCAACTAATTCTTGAGCAAAATGTGTCTAAACGCGGGGTTTTCGGCCCTAAAAATAACTCAAGTTAATGGCGTCTTTGTCATTTTTGGATATATATTTGTACTTTCATCAACATTTTTATGTTTATTTTATCATTTTATTTTAGTCGCATTTTTTAAATCTTTGTCCATAAATGAAGCCATTTTCAGACGTTTAACTTTTTTTATTCTATATGAGTGCATGGTCGCAATACTTTCTACGACAAATCTATAATGAAACACATACAGAACATAATTAAAATGAAAGTGTCACTCACAATAAAAACAAAGGTTGGAACAGAATAATTCTAAGACTTTTGTCATAATGTGAGTGCAGTGGAGCAGCACTTTCATTTTTATATGTTTTGTATCTATGTGTTTAATTGCAGATTATACGAAATATTCGAAAATTTGTTTTTTAAAGAACAATCAAGCACTAAAATAAAAAGAAAAATGACCGTTTAAGATATGTATGTATGACGTAAAAATTTCAAAATGCAATAATCTCAGATGCGACCAACTTGAAATTTAAGTCATATTCAGGGCTTACAGATCTCATAAATTATGAGGTTTGAGTGAATTTAAATTATGTCACAGTTTTTTAAATCCCATATAGTACTTAGTTTCCATGTTACTTTACCAAGACAATTTTTTATATATGTTATATAAATTTTAATTTATTATGTTTACTTTCAAGCATATCGAAAATTGTTGCCTGGTGCTTTTATCTTTGAGTTGTCACTTTTCGTGATCTGTGTCAAAACGCTCACTGTGTATGATTACTGATCTGACCATTTTCCTTGATGTACTTGTACAAATGGCTCCTTGCAAGTTTATCAAACTATTGATTGGCCTAAAGCATCAATCGCCGGCTGGCTGATTGACCTGAGAGTGAGTTTCTAGCAGCTCTGTTCCGTAGGTCAGCAGCACCAGCATCAGTCAGTCCCTGTAGTCCAGCCGGCGATGCCCGCCCCAGCCAAGCCTTCGGATGTGTCGTCCGCTGAGGTGGTGACGAAACAACCGCCGCCTCCCTCTGCACCCGACCCTTCGGAGGACCGTCGCCCTTCCGCAGATGACCTCGCCTCCAACGTGATACCCACTAGTCCTCAGTACGGTGTCGCGATCATCCCTACCGAAGCCACTCAGCCCGCCCCCGAGTCGGTGACCTCATCTACGGACGCCGCGCATCACGCGGGGGCGGTGACGGCCGGCGATACCGCCTCCAATTTGAAACCGGCGAATCCTGTCGCTGAAGCGGATGTTAAGGAGCTGCATGCCACGCCTAGCAGAAACGATAGGTTTAAGGTTGTCAAGATTGCCAGTTTGGAGCCCTTTAAGAGGTTAGTCACGTCACTCTTAGGCCCAATTTTACTAAACCGGGGCGCACATTCAACCATTGAGAAGGGGTCTTTGAAATAATGGATTTAATGAATATGGTCTATTTCTTGTAAAATGTCTGTCAAACTAGAGAAAAACCATACGATTTGTGTAAGATGGCCCCTCAATTCCCATATTAAATCAAGAAACACCTCATAAGTCACTTGGTTTAGTTACAAAATATGCTTTTTCATTTGCGTCCGGACAATAAATTAGTGGTCATGATCATATAACGTACCAATGAAAAATACACATTTGCACATACTTGAAGCATGGACAATATAGGAATGATATGACAGTAACTAAATTTTCATTTTATTGGAAATAATAGTGTCTTACTGTTGCTCTACGACATTCTGCTTGATAAATTCTTTGAGGACATAAATAAAATTACAGAATTCTTTTTCTTTAACAAACATCTCGCGCCCTCTACTGTAACAGTAGAACAACTACTTCTAGCCTTGCCACCTTCACCGCGGCGCAACATGGCCGTCTGGTAGAGTGCGCGACATCTTCCTGTTAAGAGTAAGTACATTGATTATTTACTCGATGCTTATTACAGATGAATAATCATTCTGTAATTTTGTTCAAGTGTTCAAAGAATTTTTTAAGCATAATTGCAGAAATGAAACACTGTTATTTTTAATAAAATCCCCAGTAGTGGCGTCATATGGATATATTGTATCAGGTTTGATCCATGTTTCGAGTAGGCCACAAATACTTTTTGATTGCTGGAATTTGCCTCAACTTTTGTGTTCGGACACAAATGAAAAAAATAGATTTTTGTAACTAAACCAGGTGATTTATGGAGCTTTTTTGTTTTAATATAGGAATTTGGAGCCTGTCTTACACAAATCGAATAATTTTACGCTAGTTTGAGAGATATTTGAAAGAAATCGACCAAATTCATTAGATGCATTATTTCAAAGCCGCCTTCTTATTGCTCCGATTTGTTTGTTTGTTGAATATTTATTGAGCATTAATGCCACAATGTCAAGTTTGTATATTTATTTGTTTATACATTTTTTGAATAAATTTGCTGTAATTTTACATTCTTTTCTATAAAAATACATTACTATGCATTTTGGCTATACATAAAGTGAGTTTTTAATTTCACCTTGAACACTTTTAAAACGTAAATTTATATATATACATAGTCGTGCCATAAGTTCTGTCCCATGATAATCTCATGATAAAAATGAAACAAGATAAGATATATTTATATGAAAGATATTATTTATTCGACAACATTTTTAGAATTCATAATCAAACAGTTTTATTCAAAATGTCCCCCCTTGGCCTTCACACACTGCTTCAATCTCGCGGGCCACTCATCTATCACTGCACGCACAGCTTCCAAAGGAATAGCTGCCGCTGATCGGATCAAATCCGCTTTCAGGGACTCGATATTACGGTGGGCTTTGGAGCAGGCCAACTGCTCTAGCAGGTCCCACAACTTGTAGTCTAAAGGATTGAGGTCCGGACTCCCTGAGGGCCAATCTTCCGCAGCAATGAACTCTGGCACATTGCTTTCCAGCCAGCGCTGCGTACTCTTAGCCTTGTGAGCGGGGGCGGAATCCTGCTGGTAGACCCAGTGTTGGTTGGCAAACAATGTACCACTTAAAGGCTTGACGATAGGATCCAGTATGTCGCTCTGATAGTTTGCCGCTTTTGTTTTCACGCCCTGTTTACAGAAATGGAGCTGAGTGACCCCTTCGTAGGACACCCCCCACCAAACCATGACTGACGCAGGGTGGTGGCCTCTCTCAACTCTCGGAATGATCTCCGAAGCTTCCTGTGAACTCCTTGCATACACTTTGTCATTTTGTCGGTTGAATTTTTCTTCTATGGTGAAGACTTTCTCATCCGTGAACAAAATCTTTCGGAATCCCCCAGCTGCGTACCTCTCCAAGAGCTTCTTGGATCTTGTCGCCCTGATGTGTCGCAAGGTGGCCGTAAGTCGCTGGCCCGTACGTCTCCGGTAAGCCCCTAGCCCTAGGTCTTGTTTAATGATGCGTGACATCGTCCGGACAGGAATCTTCATTTCCCTGGATAGGATCTTCTGCTTCCGGAGTGGATTCCTTTGAATCCTGGCTTTTACGGCTTTGATGGCTGCTGGAGTCCTTACTTGACGAGGTCTTCCGCTTCTTGGCCTGTCATCAACAGAGGACGTCTCATTGTACCGCTGAATGGTCCTAGACACAAATTTACGCGATATTTGAAGGCCGCGTAAGAGTTCAAAAATCTGACTAGCACTGTGATTACACTTATGTAAAGCTATCACTGCAATACGGTTCTCTGCCTTGCCCCACTCCATCGTTATGCTTCGAGAGATCAATACAAACTGAGGTATATGTAATTACCCGAAAAGCGCTTAATCAACTGACACCACAATGTAAACAATCGGACAAGTATTAACAGGTCTACACTTGTTTGAAAACGAGGGACAGAACTTATGGCATGACTACGTATATATATATATATAAATATACATATGGTTGACAAAAGCTTCAAGAAGTATGGGATCGTTTCACAAATATTTGGCCAAACCTTGGTTAACACTATGCCCCAACGAATTTCAGCCGTAATAAAAAATAAAGGTGATGTTACCCAATGGTAATCTTTCAATTGTTGCTTTGTTATATATATATACAGAATGTGTTTGGTCACGACATACCGATATTTAAGAGGGGTATTTTTCAGCAATTTTAATCGACAAACCCACCCCCTATAATGCGATACTTCATCCCCCTTGAAATGGCAGCCATTTTTATTTTTACGTTACGTTTAGGGTAGCGCATGTATGAAAATTGTAATAACTGAGTATTTAAGTGTCACATAATGATAAATTAGGTGTCATTTGAACGATGACATGTTGTCCTAGCGATTATTGAAAAACTTGTTTTGATACTAATCGTCAAACATACTTAAAAGCAGACAAAAACAGAAAAAAAAATGTGGAAGAAAATTGATTATTTTGTGCATTTCCGCATACCATTCAAAAACTAGTATGCGAAGTTGTACTTTTTTGTGATAATTCTACAGCTTTTTGTTATCCTAAGCATTCTACGTTAAGCAATATATGCTATCTAACATGGCTCAAAATGGGTGTAATAAAATGCAAATTGTTTTCAAACGTTTTATACATAAAAATGACAAATCCATGTTTCTTATAGAGAGTTGGGACATGTTTAAAGTTACAGAAGCTGTCCTCCATTATTAGTTATGCACATTGTTGTTCTTAAAACAATGTGTCGTGTTGAGCGGCAGACCATAATTTTTTTTGTTACAGGCCTTTAAACTAACATTAGTTCACACGTCAAGCTACAAAGCTGTCTTGAGAACTTTTTTCTATAATGTAATATTTAAAGGAATGTAAAAAAAAAAAAAAAACTTTTTCAGACCCTGCATACCGCAGAACCCCGATTAAAATTAAAATGGCTCAATGTAAAAAATTTCATCAAATATCTTGTAATGATATTCATTTATAAATCTGATTAATAAAACAGTTTTTTGAACCATTTACCAAATCCAAAAGGGGCCGCTGGAAGTGCATGGATTACGTGGACGAAGCCCCGCCGGCTGGTACGGTGAGGATTCCCCAGTCCGCAGGCAGCATACAGATTCAAGGCGGAGCTTACATGCAGACCCAAAGTCTGCCACAGCAGCAGATTCAGCAGATGCTGCTGCAAGGAGGATTCACCAACGGCACGCAGTTCTTTCAGCCGCAAATGATGCCGCAAGGACAGTATTACTACCCACAGGTAGATATGTTTTTCATAGGGCGCATCCAAACGGGCAATATTTGTAGCCCAACCAGATATCTCGGATATTTATTTATTAATCATCTAAACGGGTAACATTTGTGTCCTGACCATATATCTCGGATATATGTATCAGCTATGAAACGATTATATCTTGGCAATATCATTTGCAATGTGTAGACACACCTGGGGCCGTATTTTTGAAATCGGTGATAAAACTCGTATACGAAAACAGCAAGTGGCAGCTTTTCACGTATTATTATACGTTGTTACAGAGAGTTGAGATCACAAAGATCCTTTTGAAATTTCGGACGTTTGTCTTTACTTGAATGATATAATACACTGAGGATTTCAATGGGCAGTTATGAAGAGGAATTTTATATGAGAACTTTTGAAGTACCTGCTGGTGTATTTTGAGACATCGAGATTCTACGAAATGCTTCTAGATACCTTGAAGTCATTCACAGTGCACCAAGAAAGCAACAAAAGAATAGCTAGAAATACTTTGTGGCCTATTGGTGGAGAAAGTAATTTCTTTACGACCATCTGGCATGGTTGCTATGACTACCCTCTCCATTCTTATCGCCCAGAACTGCGATGCAGGTGTATCCAGAGGCTCGTGTGTTTTAAGGGTGAATGTATGGAAACATCTATGATGTGCTAAATATGCCTAATAGGTGCGTAGAATTACCGGGACTGGAAGCGTCTAAATATATTTACGCCAATTATTAACCTCTACGAAGAAAATTCTGTAAATGCCCTCCCAACTATGAAAGTGGTGATATAAGTATTTGGTAAACAAACTTCTTAACCGTAAAAGCTGTCTATTGTTGTTGTTTGAACCCCAAAGCTTAATGTTGTGTGGTACGCAAATTTGCTTTCTGCAGCATATTTGCTGTAAAATATTCTTGTAGCATAGTTATACAACATCTTAAACGACGACCTTTATACGACTACTTTATACAGCATATAAATTAGTACTTCAACCAACAAATTGCACCCAACGGAAGCACTTATACAACTGTGGTTTAGTAACTGTTAAAAGCTGTACATCTGCAACAATATCACAACTTTTCTAGTACAAAATTGCTGTGCTTGACATACAATAATGGACAAAAGTATATAGACAAATATTAATATTTACCTAAATACCATTAGAAAATGAATTCATGCTACATTGCTCTATAAACAAATGCGTTATTAGTAGAAAAACTAAATTCCTTGTTTTTACATTATCTGCAATGAACACAATACAAGTCTGAATATAAGCACTTTTATATGAGGGACAAAAATATGTAGACAATATCTTTTAAACATCAGTTTAGTACAGTTTCGTATCAGAAGAGGATTTCATCAAGTATTGTGGAATAAGTTGAGTGATTTTAAGACCATATGCCGCGTGGTCCAGAAATTTCTTTGGATGTGAGCTGAAGCGTAATGCAGTTTGGGCAATATTGAACAAATATAAATATAAAGGTATCTTGGAAGACTAAGAAAAGTGGTCGGCCTAGAAAACTAAATGCTAGATCAGTTAGATTAATAAAAGTAATTTCGTCCAAAGATCCGTTTAAAACCCCAAGACAAATAAAAGCCAAAATCGAGAAAAAAGGAATAGCTGGTGTTTCTACGAAAACTATAAGTAGAAGATTAAATGATTTGAAGTTATTTGTGCGTCGCCCGAGTGAGAAGCCGCTAATCTCGAGGAAAAACCGTAAGGACCGATTACAATTTTTTAACGGTTGCATCTTGATTGGAGCATCTGTGACTGGATGAGGGTATGTTTCAGTGACGATTGCAAGTTCAATATATTTTGGGGTGCGCTTCGGGGTTTGGGATGGGACCTTTACATAGAATGGGTGGCATTATGGACACAGACATACTAAAGCATGTCATATTACCCTATATGGAAGACAATATGCCCTTAAGATCAATCTTTCAGCAAAGAAATTCTTTCTGGATGAAAAAATACCAGTTCTCAAATGGCCTTCACAGTCTGCCGATATAAACCCCATTGAAAATCTATGGGAATACTTAGATAAGCAAATACGAGATAAAAATTATTCAAACAAGGATGAACTTTTTGCCGCTTTAGAGCAAAGGTGGAAACAGATTGATGAATCTTATATCAAGAAACTCCTACAATCTATGCCGAGACGATGCCAGGCGGTGATTGATAATAATGGTTATGCTGAAAAATATTAACATAAACATGGTTGGTTTTCTATAATTCAATGAACTTTCTTCTTTTTTCTATAATTGTTTTGCTTTGTCTATATATGTTTGTCCCTCATAGTTCCAGTTTTTTTTTAAATTAATTTTTTATTGAAGGGAGTCTAATGAATTTATTTATGTATAAGTGAGTATTATGCTATGACGAATTATGTATACAGGTTGGTTGGTGTATAAATAAAAAAAGTTAAAAAAGAAATACAGCACAATATTAATTTGTTTATATACTTTTGTCCAATACTGTACATCTGCTGCTAAATATACACTATTTCACGAGTATCCATCATGCTTTGACGTTTACTGAGGTGTACAGCTGATCAGCAAGTGATATTCTTGTGTTTGTCTGCAACGTTGGCTATAATGAATCGGGTGTAAACCTAGCAAAAATGTGATTGCAGCATTGTGTTTTTTGTATGCAAATTAACTTTTCTAAATAAAAGAGCTTTTAGTAAGTACAAAATGAATCTGTAGCGTACAAAAAACTAAAACAAACTATGGCTCTGTCCACCTGTCATTGTCGGATCCGTCAGAATTATGTGTCTTTTGCCGATATGGGAAATTTTTAAATATTATTAGATAACCAGCGTCATTCTACCGTGACAGATACTCGTGAAATGCGGTATATATGTAACTTCATCATAACCTAAGTTTCCGCTGCCATCTTTTGAGGTTAAATGCCATAACCAAAATTTTAAGATGAGCAACGCATGACTATTCGTTATAAAGGTTTTATCAAATTTTCAAACAGAAGATATAGATATGGTGCAAATTCTGAGTAAAGCATTCGACTCTGTCCGTATTGCTGTATAACAAAAGACAATATGGACCATGCCATGATTATAACTAACTACATAACCACCCGTCATATTGGGTAAAAGATATATTCTTATATTGAAAATCAAATAATTGTTTCAGTCCGACATTTCAGATGTAAAATGATAGACATTAGTTTAATCTTACATTTTAATAGTAATGAATAACAAAAAGTCAAGTTGTCCCCCAAGAATTCCTTAAACCCAGAAACGAAAATTCGTATCCTCCAATATATTTCAATTAATCACGCAATCAAATACATACCAACACGTACAATAACTTCCTATGATACCAACCGCAGGGAAAACATACAAAAACATAAACTATGCATAATGAACTTAACCAATAAAAAGATATACTTACATAGTGATTGTTTCTGTTCAAATATTAAATCCTAAATTATAACCAATGCGCCAAACCAAATTGTGGATTATAATTTTAAGCACCAGATGTCAACGAGTCAAATAACGAAGGTTGGTAACTAGGAAAAAGAACCATCAGTAACTAGAATTCCCCAAACAACTGGAACAAGCTCTATTATGGCAATTTATTTATTCATAAATTTATTGTAAATCACTTGGTAATGTAATACCGTACATAGTAATGAAATGTAGATTGACAGATGAAATTTCACTCTGTACTACTGTGAAACTTTATTTTTTGAACGCCTAAATTATTACATTCATGTAATGACACTTGATGACAGCCGACTAATTCGTAACCACGCTTTTTGCGACCATTGTAATTATTATAAGAGACCCTAGGGATACAGGGTAGCATTTATCATGAAAAATATATATATTCGGCCAATTTTGAGCAGGTTTTGATAACCACACAAAGTATACTCTGTAACAATTTACGAACGCAGCTCTGCTTAAACGGCTTAATGGAATTGGACATGAGGTGTGAGTCGCGGAAGCGCTCAGTCGCTGGTCCGACCGAAATGACTAAGAGTGTATATAAATAGGGCATTTTACATCGTGTATTTATATGTCGACATCCATTTCTTTCGCGAGATCGTCTTGGTTTAGATTTGTTTGGTGTTTCGTTGTACTTCAAGTATAATATACTGTGAATAAATAGTTATTGGGTTAGGATATGTTAAGATATTAATTTATTGATATACTGAATGACAAGAAAGGTAAACACTTATGTATGTTTATTAGAATTCAGGAATTACTTACATATCGATTTATCTTGCCATGAACAAGTTGTTAAAAATGATGTTACAAAAATAGCCATTTTTATAGTTATACTCGTACACATTTTCATTAAAATTTATTTTAACAAGTTGATCTGGATAGGTGGTTAAAAAACGCATATTTTAGAAGAGCCACCAATATTAGCCAAGATAATTGACCAATAGCAGCCAAAATATTTTTTTAATTCATATGTCCTTTGTATATAAACATTAAGGCTAGATATTTTTACAGATTTTAATCAAGGATCTTAATTTATGATCCAATTTATAATTTTACTATTAGTTCAAAGGTCTTCAAGAAATAGCCACCTAAAGTGAAAGTACACGCGTAGTTATTTCCGGGTGAGGTGGTGAGGAAATCAGCTCTAGCTCGATTTATTTTTTGAAATTGAATCTTTAAATCAGAGCGCGCTGTAAAGTTTTACATTATCTCGCCTTCTAACGAACGTAGAACTTTATTTTTCAATTTGGGGTAACTCGTCGAAATAACGACATCTGGCACATTTTCATTTTCCTGGAAAATCGGGAAATCCGGAAAATTTAACACGTTGTGTTCTCCAAAATTAAATTACTATGAAATAATAATAAATGAACAACAAATCATTTACCTTTACTCTCACTCTAATCATATAACATATTTTACAATACAATTGTTTAATCAATTCATAATTCAGTTAATTGGTATACTCTTAGCAAAATACTCTCTCATAAATTGTAAAAAATATTGACTCACGTTTGTCTTTCATTTGCATTTATTTTATTATAATAATATATTTATTCCAATTAAATCGTTGGAACACAGACTTGTTTGATAATAAAGAAGCATTCAGTTATCGTACATTTGCAGTGTCAGTTAAATGTTAAATTTCGTGTAGCTTATTGAGAAGCCTTTTGGTATATCGCCGAATACGACAGTTTGACCTTTTTTCTTATCACCTTTAATTTTTATCAGAGGTAAAATGCCAGCCCGACGCTATATTCAGGAAGTAGTGGAGCGTCATCTTATTCCATACATACACACCATCAAAAACCCGATTTTTCACCAAGACAATGCCAGACCGCATGTTGCCAGAACATCGTTAGCCTTCATAGGTCAACATCGCATCATCCGTTTACCTTGGCCACCACGATCGCCTGACATATCTCCAATTGAACAAATCTGGGACATGATAGGTCGCAGGCTCTTGAATTAGCAACACCCTCCACAGACTTTAGTAGCTCTTACTCACGAAGTTGCAATAGCCTGGAATGAGATACCCCAACAGAATATCGACCACCTTATCAGCACGATGCCCTGGCGTGTCAATGAGTGTATAAGAAATCTTGGATCCTCAACACATTATTGAACCAGCTTCTGCAGTCAGTTGACGAATCAAGCTGAAAATTTAATTATTTATACATATAGTATATGCCAAAAATTATTAAAATCGGATAAACATACGTAGGTGTTTACCTCTTTTTGTCACTCAGTATACATTAAAATGTTGAATAGAAAATGTCCACTGCCAAAGTAACTATTGCATTAGCTTCGGGTTTAGGCTAGTGACGTTATAGTTTGATATGCAGAGGGATAGGAGAGACATCTTTCATTTTTCACATCGCATTTTTAATTTTTAGGTGCAGACAGGCCAGGGAACAGTTCCTCAGCAGGTACCTAGTACAATGCCGGCTCAGTTCATTGGCGCACAGCCTTATTTCCAAATACAGAACAGCATGCCGCAGAATTTCGCCAATCTTCAGTATGTCCCGATTAACCAGGTTAGTGAATATCATGTTTTCCATAAATCATGTATCTTATTTTTGGGCTTGGAACTAGGAACACAACTTTAGATCAGACCAGGCGATTTTTCCAAATGTGGAACATTGTATTTAAGAGTTATACCATGAGGTTCAAATTTGGCTGACGTCATAATGTATACATGAGATATAGAAGCTTAAGAGCCTCAATATTTGAGAAACCTGACCAGTTTCTAACACAGTACCCTAGCATTCGGGAAGCAGACTATGTAAGAGAACTCTGCATCAAATGTAACACTTAGGTCTTTATAATGGTTTCTCCTTTCTAACCTTACCTGATTAATAATGTAGTCATGATAAAGCATAACATATCGTTTCCTGGAATATTTTATTTACATTTAGTGTGAGGAGGTTTTTGGAACAGCGTGAATTGATGATTTCTAAATTATTTAGAAAATGGCAGTCTTCGGATGTTACAATACCATTATACATTTTTTAGTGAAAAATAAATGATGACACTTAATCTCAAGAGCAAAAATCATTAATGAAGATTAAAAATAATAAAGCTCCCAAGTTAGCCCCCTGGGGAACTCCTGAAGTAGGTATGTAGTTATTAGACTTGAAACCACCACGTTCAACAAGCAGTATACTGAACGAAATATATGACTGGAGGAGTGAGACTAGTTTTTTAGAAAATCTAAGCTTAGATAATTAATGCAGTAATAAGCAATGGACGATTTAGTCAAAGGCTTATACAGAAAAATTTAAATATCTCTGACGAGGTAATGTGTACGAGAGAGAAGCGCGAGAAACGTGCAATACGAATGTTAGAAAGAATGCGCCGATGGCAATGCGGAAAGCCGCAGCTGAGTCCGTAGCTTCGTCACTCGGTTTGCTAGGCAACGTGGTGCTTCTGTCTATTTCTAGCATACGTATTGTACGCTTCTCGCGCTTCTCTCTCGTACTCATTACGACGTCAGTTGTATATGGATTTATCTGTATTTACAATTTACATTTGTTAACAAATGATGGACATTTTGTCGTAGATATGTAGCTGGCAAATTAAAAGCTTGCGAGAAGAATCATTCTGACTTGGTGCTGTTTACAAAATGTAAGGCATCTTCAAACGGTCCAAGTTTTTTGTCACTTTCCTTTGCTTTGTAAGCCGTGTGATATTGTACAGAAAGTTTTTCACTCGAATTAACGATTTTTCAGATATATGGAATTCAGGATTCATGATAATGATCTCGCTACTCTGGCGTATGGTAGAACTTCTGCAGACTTTTTACCTCTTGTTCTTTTCAATACAACCAGTGGAATATCACGTAAAAGTCATAATACGTATCCATTACCGAGACTTATTTTGTGAAAAAATATTTTGATAAGTCACGACCATGAGCTTCTTAATCTTTATCTGCCGCAAAGTTCATTTAATTGTATACAATTATGTTATCTATTTTATTAAAATACATTACGGTGCGTTGTTTTCTATATGCGTTTAATTCAGTTGGAAACAGTAACCCCACTTATGTGTTTTGTGGCTATAACCGGTCCTTTTTTTAGCTGGATAATACAATTTGAAGGTAGTACTGAAGTGAATGTTAAGGCAAAGAAGCTAGCTTGGTTTTCTACAGTTTAGTAATGATTTTTTAAAAACAAGCATGTCAGATCTACCGATGCAATTCTTACTATTAATTATGACAATATTTTTAATTTTTATATTAAATGTTCCTTTATTCTAGAAGAACCTTGCCTCCCATAATTTAAATTGTCATTACTGCTAAGTATAAAACAGTATCTTCGTCTTGCAAGCATTACCATCTGTCGGTAGTTTCCCTCGTTTATTACACCTTGACCACAACCATAGGCAGGTTTGTACAGGTCTGAATCACAGTGGTTGCCGGTGATTTTCTTAACTACAGTAAGACCCTTTAGAGCCCGGATTTTTTTTAATAAGAGTACGTTGTAATCCGACAAATTACAAAACAAATAATCTATTCGAACTACGAATCATACTACATAATTATGTATACATAAAATGTATGCAGAATTTAGTAAATTAAACATCACAATGGAGAACTAATATTTTATTATAAAAACAACATCATTAGTGATATAGAACTTGCAAAAAATCATACCTAAACTTATTTACGTTAGGAAATGATTATCTTCAAAAAAAATGTACATATGTATAAAAATGTAAGTATTGCAGAGGATATTGAGAATAATCAAAAACTAAAAATACAAATTATATTATATATTATATTAATTATATTATATACCAATCAATCTATAAAGCATTAAAATATTCAATTTTTAAAGTTGTTAAAGCGCGAGAGCACAGCTCTTAGTCTTTTCAAAATTAAAGGTTCGTTGTAGGAACATATCATGCCTGCCTTTTGCCTGGCCCACAGTCAGTCGTTGACACGAAGGTTTTAGTCTTCTAGTGGTCTTTTTAATGTCATCAATAATTGTTCGACCCACACCGTATTCCTTTGCTAAACTGCTGAGGGATTCATTATAATTTAAGCGATCCAAAATATCACTTATTTCTGTGCTTTCGCTTTTGGACTTGTGAAGGTTTGCAGAAATTTTCATGACCAATCAACAGTGATAGGCGTGTTGGATTACAGGAGTGCTGCATTATAGGGGGCGCCGGGTTAGACAGTGTCCGGATTATCGCGTGTCCATTTTATATGTAAATAATTTTATGTCAAATTTATATCACCTATCTAATTGGACTTTACGAAAAAATTCCTAATATTTCAATATTCTACAAATCCCGCCTTAAATGTGAGTTATTGCTTGCAGTTTGAGCCGAACTCGGTAGGTTGATTCGTAGAACCTTTTTGAAATGAAAACAGGCATCTGGTTTGAACGACAAACGTATTTAAAGCGGTTTCAAATTTATAAAAATTTGGAAATCATACGTGAACCTATTCAGATGAGTTTCTCAAACTAAGACACAGTCAGATATAACCAATCTCTTATCATCTCTTGGTTTTATTATTTTCAGGCGACAGCATTTGTCCCTACGTCGCAGATCCCGGCCAACTTCCAGCAGAGTCAAACCTACGCTGGCCAGCCGAACGTGTCGCAGGCAGCGAACGTGGTGCCACCTCTAGTCAACGGTCACAACTTCACGCCACAGACGGAACAACAACAAGGAAGTTTGCCAACGCAGGCTGTAAAAAGTGTCATTTTGACGGCGGTGGGGAATCCCCAGCCACAACCGCAGCAGCAACAGCCTCCGCCCCAACAACAACCACAACCGGTAAGTTGGTGTGGCCCGCAGCGGTATTAAATACCTTAATAGTAACATATTGATCTTTAATGACATTATTTAGTTTTTCCGAAAAATTTTTAACTTGAACTAGCTGTCATTCCCTTCATGTTCACTTATAGTAGCTGAGCATTTTGAATAGATAATACAGGGTCCAGCAGTGAAATGGGAAGATTTGCGAGTGTGGGGGTCCGACCTTGGGCGTCTAGACAGCTGGTATTTTTAGTAGAAATGTTGCGTTGGACGAGTGAGCAGCGCGCTTTCGTCGTAAAGGCATATAAAAACGCAGATAGTGCTTTCCGGCGAGAATTCGATTTATCTCCACGTGATCCTGTGCCCTCTGCAAATGCTATCAACCTTTGGGTAATAAATTTTGAAGCTACTGCTAGCACTACTAAGAAATGAGGTGGCAGTGTTAAAATAGCTTGCACCCCTCAGAATTTTAACGGTGTGCGTAAAGCACTAGCGAGAAGTCCGCGGACATCTGCAAAACGGCACAGCATAGAACTGGTCTTAGTGATCGCACCGTCAGAAGGATTCTTGATCTTATTGGGCGAAATGAACATGGAGAGCAAGTTCACAACCTGTGGATAAGTGACGAGGCCCACTTCCACCTCAGTGGCTTCGTTAAACAGAATTTCCGGTGCTGGAGTGAATAATCCACGCAATCTCCACTAAAAACCTTACATTCAGAAAAAGTAATTACTTGGTGTGCTATCTCATCGCAAGGCATAAGTGGTCCATATTTTTTTGGAAGATGACAATGGTGAAACTTGTGACAGTTAATTCTGAACGCGATGCCGCTATGTTGGTAGGCTTTGTCCTATCTGCACTTGATGAATATGTGAATAAAAACACATTATTCCAGCAGAACGGCGCCACTAGCCATACAGTCAATATTTCAATGGATTTGCTGAGGCGTGCATTTCCTGGTCGCCTCATTAGCAGGATCTGCTATAGTCCATGGTCTGCCAGTTCTCCGGACTTGACCGTTCCTGACTGTTTTCTCTGGCGGTATTTAAAATCAGGTTTTCCATATAAACCCACTGAGAAACAAGGAGGATTAGAAGGCCCGAATTCGTCAAAAAGTTCGACAAATTCCATTGGATATGCTACGTAGAGTTATGGGTTCGTTTTGCAAAAGACTCCTAGAATGTGTAAGAAACCGGGGGTGACATGTAGCTGATACAATTTTCAAGAAAAAAAATTAAATATTTAAGCTACAACACTAAATTCCACTAATATACATTGCATTTTTGTTTAAATTGTTATACCTTAGTTTATGCTAACTTTTTTAAATCTTACCGTTTCACTGCCAGACGCTATATTCCTGAAAATGCTTTTAAATATGCTATCGTTATTATTGTGCCTTATGTTTTTTGTTTCATGAATTTTTGGTGTTCTTATTTTGCTGCTTCGTTATGCTTTTCTTATTCTGGGTTGGTGCAGTAGCGAGAAGGCGTTTCGTTCTCCGTTATAGAAATAAAGTCAGTTATTTATTGAAGAATAAGGGAGAGATTATTTTGTAAGGTTATTTTTTCCTTGTATGTGTTGCCGGGACAAACATAATATATTGTTAAAAATATACTGGAAATATGCGTCCTAGGTCACAGATAACAGCAAATTCATGAAATTGGCAGTGTTCTGAATGGATTAAATTGCCCTGATTTTTGTTATACACTGAAAACTAAATCTGTCTGACGGTTTTAGTTCAATGTGTACGAAAGAGAAGTGTATATAGTCTCATCTGTTAGAAAGAGATGGAAGCCGGCTGATTAGCGAAGCTCATAACCGCGTTGCTTAGCAACGCTGGCGCGGCATTCTGCATTCCAATATGTTGCACCACTTCCTTGAATTAAGATGCATGTTGAAAATATGCATTAGTTTTTTCTCTACGTCCAAATAATGATTTTATTTTGAGCGTACACATTTTTGAATTGCGAACTGTATTGAATCTGTTTAGGATCGATTCCGGGTCAGTTCTAACAGCGCTCCATTTTAGGTCGAAATGAAAGGTCACAATCGCCACAAATTCTGTAACATCTTGTACATTCCAAGACAAGGTTTCCATCTCCATGATCATAGTTGAGCGATTTTGGTCAGTACCCATCTAGCGCTAATAGGAGAATGTCATCCTGGTTCGAAATAGTTTTCACCTGCGTACCTTGTATTGCGTAATGGTATTTGTTACATTTTCCGCCCGCTCGCTGTTGCAAAATGTAACAATAACTTAGGATGTGTTGATTTATCACCATTGGTGGATATCAAAGAATATTCTGAAATAAATTAAAACACTAAGTCGCAGCAACACTGAAATAAATAATTCTTATCAAAATGAAAACAAAATATTAAATTAAATGTTCGAACAGACCTCTTTCTTGGGTTTGACAGTAACCTAACCTATGGTACAAACCTGTCTTTAACACTTTGGCCTGTGGCAGGAGATTACACGACCTTCTGCGTCACCGTTGCTAGGCAATATGGTGATGATCTTGGTTCTTCAGCCAGCTTCTATCTCTAACATGTGTTCATACATACTTCTCGTGCTTCTCTCTAGTACACATAGAACTCGAGCTGTCAGACAATTTTGGTTTTCTCTGTATATGCAATGTTCCAGAATAGCTTTTTGAACTGGCTTTGCTGTGATTCTATGGTTTAATTTTTCTAAGTTTATTCGTTCTTTGGACAGTTTGGAGTAACCATAGCACAAATATTACCGAAACTTTTCGTGAAAAAAGTTAACGGAAAATGAAAAAATAATCAACCTGTCATGATCGTCAGTAGTCAGTACTGTCAAATTATCTTGCTTTACTTTAGTGGTCATAAAAACTCTTATTTCGCGCATTGGTTCACCATGTAATTTCGGATTCGCGAACATCCCATTAGATCAGCTATCTTCCGGTGGAATACGTTAATCTATTATCTTGCGGGTACGCGGATTCATTTTTATCATATTTACTCGAATACTTATTTGTACCCATGTTTTCTGATTACTTTTTGATGTTTTGAACTTCAAAATGAGACTTCCCCAAAACCCTCAGTTCCACAAGGTGTTCCAATAAACGAAACAACCATCTTCAATTGTAATTACTCCCCTGCTCTTTATTTTTTTTTCGATCACCGGCGTTCACTGAGGATTCATGAAATGTTGAAATGATCACCAACATCGCTGTTAAATTTATCTTAAGCAAATTAGTCTAATCATAGACGAAAATACCCATGGCTTACGAAATAATTGTAAAGTCTGGTTTTATCGATGCAAGTTGCTCAATGGGGCATTAAAAGCATGGACGCATAAAATGGGTAAACCAATTTTTGTGGGAGAACTTTTATTCGACAACAAAGGGTGAGAAAACGTGTTTTTTGGGATTCATTCGAAAGTGTTGGCAGGAACGAACAACATTTTCAAATAAGATTTTTAGGTATTTATGAAGCCTACAGAATGAGACCACACCTAGAAAGATCTCACTAATAGTAAAAGAGTTACGGCCGAAAACCGCGGAAAAATGTTGTCACTTGTTGAACATGTGACGATAATTTCACGCAGCTAAATAACCGCAACAAAATTGGAGTCGATTGGTCAAGGAGTTTTTGAGAATTTCTAACTGTTTATCGAAAAAACCCCTGTCTTCCGGCAATCACTGCTTTATTGAGTAATATACAGGGTTCGTTCAAAGGGCATTTTATAGCAAAATACACGAGTTTACCTTGCCGACATGAATCACAAGGCATTCCGAAAGATAATTGTTATTTTTATGCGAAAAACGAAGGGTAAGGTTTTTTTCTTCTAACCAAATTCAAACGTTTCTTATTTATGAATAATTGTACAGACTCGCTACGATATTCGAAAAACATACATATTTTAAGACAAAGCGGACGTGTATATCTCCCTTTGTTAGGAAGAAAAAACTTTCAAGATTTCTTCATACTTTTTTGTGTCCATATTTAGAGCTGAAATTTTTACACGGTCACAGATAAGCCTCAAGGTTTATAAAAAAAATATTTCATACTGAAATGCGGTGACCTGTTTATGAAGTTAGCACGCAAACTGAATACACAATTATGTTTCAATTATGTGCGCCGACCGCGGTTTTGTGGGTGTAGGTGCCTTCGCTGCCGTAAACAAGTCCTGTTCCTTGAAGTTTCTTGTTGTTTAGTTACGTTACTGTTACACATCTATCATTCTCCAGGTGCAACCTCAAATTCCCGTGCAAGCCAACCAGTCAGTCACAGTGGTACCTAGCCAGCAGTTCTACCAGCAACAGCCGGTGCCCCAAAACCCGGTCCAAGCGACCCAGGTGCCTGCTGTTCAACCGGTGCCCATCCAATCAGCCGTTTCCCAGACATTTGACCAGAATCTTGCGAACAACGTGTACACGAATCCCCAGTTCGCGATGAGCGTCAACAGTTTGACGGTGTTGGACCATGGTGGGGACGCGTTGGCCAATAGTAACGAAGTCACTGAAACGAACAGTGTCGCGGATGCTGCCAGTGAGAATGCAGGTGAGTTTTCAGGAAGTGACAAGTTGAGTGCTTTTAACATGTAAAAAAAGTTTAATTGTAATCGGATGAATAGTTTAGGAGTCCGCAGGATGGAGAGTTAAAAATAGGCGTATCCTTTAATTCTCTAGTTCAAATTCAAATAATTTTTTTTAATATCCCAAGAGACATTACAATGAATGTATAGAATTCTTCAGAATAAAAACTAATAAACCACACAATAAATATATGCATAAAGCAAACTCACAAATAAATCATAAAATAACAAACTCAGAGACGGCATAATAACATTTACCTACAAGAAATTCTGTCAGTTTAGCCTTCATTATGTATTTCTACACACTCTTTAATATGGTTTGGTAGCCTATTGAAAATTCGTGGAACCAATATTTCCGGAGATCTGACTCCGATCTTATACTTGGCAAAACACACATTTGTCTTGAGCTTGCCTGGTCCAGTACGAGTTAAAATTGTCTAAAAACATATTTTTGTGAGTGAAAGTATACATACTCATTTCGTATAAAAAATAAAGCTGATGGTAAATTTAAAATCTTAAGGCGCTTAAAAATATTCCTGCTAGAATGCCTACTTTTGACTCCTATCATGCATGAAATGTGAAAGTCGTCGATTACAAAATTTTTGATTGTCTCGCTCAAGGCCCAAATCTCAGTCAAACACATAAAATGTATGCTTTTAAAGTCCATCATTGTTAAAAGCAATTCGTCAACTTTAAATGCATTAATTGATTGAGCCACCGGTGCAACCAGTTAGCCAAATTTGTGTCATCTAATTCCCGCTGCAATTCACCATCAATATAAAGAGAAGTTTCATGTACAACCGGTCGGTTCAGCGGGAATTAGAGGACGCAGAATCGGCTAACTGGTTGCACCGTTGGCTTAACCGGTGAATTGATGAATACGCCTAATTATTCGATCTTATTTGTTCACGTAGTAGTTCTACAGTGTTTTGAAATATTTTGGGTCCATCAGCAAATATTTATTTTTGCAGTTTGATAGATCTGTTGGAGATACATTCAGTAATTCTAACCCCAGATATCAACAACACTGTTTGTACTTCTTAGGTAAAAGAAATATACACTTGCTTGCTCTACCGGAGTTGCATAATATGTGGATGGTCCTGTTTCCAAATTTTGGAGTTTCAATTTCTAGGAGCACCTACAGATTTTGCATCCTTTAACAAAGATTGATTAGGGTAACATTTATAGACGTACAATGAGGATGGAGTGTCGTTTGAGGAATGATTTCTTCTTGACTAAACATGCTGCTTTTGTCCAGATAGCGAACCATGGGCAGCTGCTTTGTGCCTTTTCGCAACTCTTTGGCATATTCTCTGTGATAAAGAACGAAACCATATTCAGTATCCTGTATCCGAGGTATAAGAACTATCTAACTCAGATTGCACAAAGCATCATCTAGTAGCTGAATCGACCACTGCGAGAGTGAACATACGCAGCTATCGGTTGGAATTGTAAAGATCTCGGTTCGCGTTTAATAGCCCAGTCACCACTGTGACCCTTAGAGGCTGACGAGTCTGGCGGTACTGTAGAAGTGGTCTACTCGCCATTGAACAACTAAACATGTTGCCTTCGTCCGTCCGACCAAAAGCAGCCAACCATTGACGGCTGTGGCGTGATTTTTGGCATCTCATTAGCATGCTCTAGGCTTGGTCTCTGGGATAACGATAGAAAGCATAGCAACTATCCTCACAAGCACAGCTTAATGCGCCATCTGCGAGAGTGTATAACAGCTATCGGTTGGAACTGTAAAGATCTTAATTCGGCTTTGATGGCCCAGTCACCACTGTCACCACTAGAAGCTGTCGATTCAAGCGGTATAGTAGAAGTGGTGTACTTGCCATTGAACAACTAACCATGCTGCTTTCGTCCGTCCGATCATTGATAGCTGTTTCGTGCTTTCTGGCTTTCTAGGACAATGAACAAAATTTTTAAAAATTTGTAATTTAGAAAACTATGATTTTGTAAATTGAAAAATTTTTAAACATTACAATTTTGATAACACAAAAATTTTGGTTTGAAAATTTTGAATATCTGGCAATTTTCTAAAATTTTGAAAATCGTGCATATTTTGAAAACCTGTGATGACAACTGTTACAGCCTGCTGTGAGATGCGAATGTTAAATCATCCCATGAACGTTAAACGAAGCATTGTTGTTTGCTTGAGATCCAACTAGAGATCTTTCCTCAAACTGCACTCATTGCTCAAGGAAGTTCAATACATGTAATGTAGAGACCATGAACTACAAAGAGATATTTTTTTGATCAATGCACGATCATTATTACTAAATGTTATTCTTTATTCTAGATGATCCAGCTAAAACGAATCCAGTAGTAAATGCTATCGATAACAAAATTGAACAGGCTATGGATCTAGTGAAAAGCCATTTGATGTATACAGTTCGTGAAGAGGTAGAAGTATTAAAAGAAAAAATCGCTGAGCTGATGGAGCGGATACAGCAGCTGGAAACAGAAAATAATTTCTTAAGGTCGCAGATACCCAAAACGCAGGTAAATACCCATACTTCAATGAACTATGATAAAAGGGGCAAACATTGAAATGGAAGATGATGAACATGAAACTGGACAGATTATTGAAGTTCGC
This sequence comes from Acanthoscelides obtectus, assembly GCA_963669975.1. Taxonomy (NCBI): domain Eukaryota; kingdom Metazoa; phylum Arthropoda; class Insecta; order Coleoptera; family Chrysomelidae; genus Acanthoscelides; species Acanthoscelides obtectus. The sequence goes on from CAVLJG010000004.1 coordinate 80,550,194, forward strand.
GCTTTATCTCGGGAACGGGTAATATGCTACGTGACTCGTATCTAATTTTATAGAATAAATGAGTATTTCTTACAGTACTTGACTTAGGAAAACGAAATTTGTCGATTTTAGTTTTCTAAAGCGCAAGATGGATATACAGGGTGTCCAAGATAAGGATCCTATGCATGGGGATCTCAATACCTGTGGGAGATACATCCTAGGTTAAATTAGGAAAAAGCTGCCTTTTTTGGGGCGTATTTTTGGGAAACTTGTAAAAATTTCATATTTGGGACAAACTAAAATTTGGCCAAATCATTTTTATTTTTTTCTGACTTTATTTTAAGGAATATCAAAATACTAATGAAACTTTTCTATTGGCATTTTTTAGGTTGGTGTTTTTAAATTTTGTGCTCGATGGTTTGTTTTTGAGAAACCATCATCAACTTTAATTTTTTAAAAGGTTCGAAAAAAGGTACAGCCTGTATCTAACATGTTAGATTTATTTTCTTGGTTATAAGGAAAAATGCGTTTTTTGTTTTTTTTTTTATTTATTTTAAGTATTCGTTGCAATCAAATGCTTGAGTTGACGTAAATACCTGTCACCGAGTATTGTTATTATTGTGTATTGTTAATATTGCTTTATTATCCCCAAAGATGCCAGGCGGTCATTTTAGCAATGAAGAAAAGTTCGACATACTAACGTGCTACTTTTTGTGCTACAAAAAAACTAAAAATTCTTCAGAAATGTATCTTGATAATTTCCAGAAAGAAGGCAGCAAAGTACTTAATTCCATTTTCTTAGAGTAGGCTCGAAATTTAACTGAATAGGGTTCATTCAAAAAGACGTCTCGAAAACAGGAATCTTTAGAGGAAGCTCAGAATAGTGTTTTACAAGCAGTTGCTGAGAACTCGTAGATATCAACTAGGCAAATCGAGAAAAATGTAGGAGTAGCCGAATCTACAACCCTATTAATTTGCGAAAAAAAAATGGATATCACATCTATAAATTCTGGATTTGCCAAAGACTTAGACCAGGGGATAGCGAACGGCGCCAGCATGTGTGTGAGGGGTTCACTGCGGGCTAAAATCAAGAACGTTTTGGGTTTAATAAGTGGTCTGGAATCCTAGGGATCAGAGTATCACGTCAATTATTTACCACAACACATCAAGTGCTCCTGCACATAACTCTAGGCAAGTTCGCGAGTATCTTTTTCCCGGAAGGTAGATTGGTCCTCCAGTGAAGTGCCCTGGCCAGCGGGTTCCCTGGATTTAACTTCTCTGGACTTTTTGTTTGGGGTTTTATTAAAAATCATATTTATCAGCATACTTTTGAAACTGAGCAGCAGTTACGAGAATGTGTAATAAAGGGTATCTGAACAAGAGCACCGAATTTGATTTTCAAGAAAAACACAATTCATTTTCGAATTAAGCGAGTATTTATATTTCAAAATGAAGAGGAATAGTTGTGATTAAACATCAAATAGAACATCCGGTAAATGGCCGCCACGAAACCTCTTGCACAGGTTCAGTCTTTTATCAAAATTCTGGATAACGTATTTGCACAAGTATGGCTCTATTTCGTCGATAATAGCCCCAGAGGAAGAAGTCCATTGGCGTTAGATGGCACGATCTTGGTTGCCAATTTTGATCGCCAAACCGAGCGATGACACGGTCTGGAAACATCAATTCGATCCCACTGGGGCCACAACAACACAAAACTCGGTTAACATTTCGCGATACCCCGCATCATTAACAGTTACTGCAGTTCCTGCTCCATTTTCGAAGAAATACGATCCAATCACTCCACCACCAAACGGTAACTCGCGGCGGATGCATTTGTTGTTCGATTAATACACAAAGGTTTTCAGAACCCCAAATTTGGCAGTTTTGCTTATTGATGTACCCGTTTAGTTGAAAATGTGCCTCATCACACCAAATGCTTTTCTTCGAGAAATCCGCAAGCGTCCAATCAACGAATTCACGGCAGAGTGGGTCTGGGAAGGTTCAATTCTTGGCCACGATATCAAATGGAGGTGCCTGTATTCTCGGCCACACTTTCCCGCACCACGACTTTATTTTCGAGGGACTGACCAGGACGGCGACCAACAGTCTTCACATTCAGCAAAGTGAACTTTGTCTCAAATTTTGTAATCAAACGGCGAACTGTCGACTCATTTGACGCATTAGTGCCACCGAAAATTGTACGTAATTTGCGAACTATTTCCGCGTACTTTTCTCCATTTTTCCACGATAATTAAACTTTGATCGTTTGAATACTGCGTCACGACGTCTAATCGCGTGGTCTGGACATGGCAGCTGTCTTCAAGTAAACACCATACCATTTTTACCAAAAAAAAAATGGCGACAAATGGAAATCCGGCGCTCTTGTTCAGACACCCTTTAGAAGCAGTTAGTATGATTACATAAGAAATGTTTTAAACTCTACTGTTAGGAGATCATATTTATGTTTAGAAAATAATGGCAACATATTTGAACACCTACTGTGAATAAAATGGAAATATTGTTAGAAAGGTTTTCGTTATTCTGAATATAACTAGATTATGATTTTATAAAATTTTACTGTCATATCTTTATGTAATATGCATCTATCAGTAGTCACATAATCTTACATCAAGCATTCGTTTGCAACGTCTACTTAAATAAAATGATAAAACAGTTTTCTTTAAGAAATCAAATCTAACATTTGGTACATCGTTGAGTTCGTAGAAAAAAAAGCTATCATCTGAAAAATGAAGTTGATGATGGTTCCTCAAAACCGAAACGTCGGGTACAGCATTTAAAAACACCATCATGCAGTACCTAAAAACTGCCAATGGAAAAGTTCCATTAGTTTTTTGATATTTCTTAAAACAATGCCACAAAAAATGTAAACGATTTGATCAAATTTTAGTATTACCCAAATAACTACATGAAATTTTCTCAACGGCATGTAAATACGCCCCAAAGAACTCAACTTGTTCCTAATTTAGTTTAAGCTGTATCTCCCACAGGTATTGAGCTTCCCTTGCATATGATCCTTGCCTAAGACTGTATATCATGTTCAAACTTCCCTTTTAATTCCAGGTATCGCAGACTTCGCAAACGCCCACCAGTGCCAGTTCTAGCTTCGTCACAACCACGCAACCCAACCAGCAACAACAGCAACCGCAACAACCCCAAGGCAACTTCTCATCGAGCAGTAGCACGCACAGCAGCGTCGCGCAGGCGCAGACGCATCCTGTAGTGTCGGGGGACGTGCAACAGAAACAGCAACAGTAGGAATAGGATAGAATATGTGTGTATAGAGCAACTGAAAGGTTCGGCCAGTAGGCTTTTTGCTTTTACGGTTCTTTTCACTTCCGTTTCATTTGGAGGTTAAGCAGAATGCGGTGGAGTAGCTGTGCCCATTTTCACAAAATGTTTGTGGATCGACAAGGCTATGTGATCAGAAACGCAGCTATCAAACGTATACGTCACTTTTTCAGTATCCAATAGGGACAGAATTACGGTAGTGTCGTAACATGATTCTAAAATATAGACATGAATAATGAAATGTTAATAGACTAGGCAAGGCCAACTATGCGTTCAGTCACTAAGGACAGTATAGTAAGTTGTTCCTACAGTTGGAGGACGCCTTTATAGCCTCCTTGATATTCATAGTCTTTCCTCTACTTTAGAAAGGCTGTGATATTTCTAGATTTCTATTGTTCCGTGTCGGCATCAGCGCTCTTCTATTGTGAAGTTATGTTTTCTTTTTGAATTGCAGGAAATTTCAGGCTGATAACACATATGGTATAAATCAAAACCATGAACAATTTCATGCAAATAGACATTTGTGACATAATCTCAAAATAGAGCACTGGCATGGAAAAGTAGAAAACTATGACAATCAAGGCGGCCATAAAGGCATCTTACAATTGTAGGAATGACTGACGATACGGCCCCAAAACATTTACGCGACTAAGAAATCCCATAGTCTAATCATATTAGCAAATTTAACCGAAATAATTATGAAGTCTGGTTTTATTGGTGCAAGTTGTTCAAGGGGGTATTTAAAACATGGACGCATAAAATGGGTACACCAATTTTTATGGGAAAACTTTTTATTTGATAAGAAAGAATGAGTAAAAGTGTTTTTTGGGATTCAATCGAAAGTATTGACAGGAACGAAAAAACTTTTCATATAAGATATTTAGGTATTTATAAGACCTACAAAATGAGACCACACGTAAAAAGATCCGACTAATTGCAAAAAAGGAGGCAAAATGCAGGTTTTGGCACTTGTTGGTAATGTGACGATAATTTCACCCAACTACTTGAAATTTTTCAAATCCGTAGGATTCATACTTCTAAATAATAACAAAATTGGAGTATATTTGTCAAGTAGTTTTTTGAGAATTTCTAATTGTTTATCCCAAAACACCTGTTTTCCGGCCATCACTACTAGTTTATTGTGCAATATACAGGGTTCGTTCAAGGAGCATTTAATAGCAAAATACACGTGTTTACCATGCCGATATGAATCACAAACCATTCCGAAAGATAAATGTTATTTTGATGCGAAAAACAAAGGTTACGTTTTTATCTTCTAAACAGACTCAAACATTTCGTACTTGTGAGTAATTGATCAAATGCGCTACGATATTCGAAAAACATACGTTACTATACATATTTTGAAACAAAGCCAATGTGTCTATCACCTTTGGTTGCGAATTACTCACAAATACGAAATGTTATAATTTGTTTAGAAGAAAAAACGTAACCCATTCTTTTTTGCATAAAAGTAACATTTATCTTCCGGAATGGTTTGCGATTCATATCGGCAAGGTAAACTAGTGTATTTTGCTATAAAATGCCCTTTGAACTAACCTTGTATATTGCTCAATAAACTAGAAGTGATTGCCGGAAAACAGGTATTTTTGAATAAACAATTAGAAATTTTGTTGTGGTTAGTTAGAAGTACGAATCCTACGAATTTGAAATATCTGCGAGAAACCATCGTCGCATTACCAGCAAGTGCCAAAACCTTCGTTTGCCTCGGTTTTCGGCCATAACTTTTTTGCTATTAGGCGGTTTTTTGCGAGGGGTCTCATTTTATAGGTCTCATAAATACCTAAAAATCTTATATGAAGAGTTTTTTCGTTCCTGCCAACACTTTGGATTGAATCCCAAAAAACACGTTTTCTCATTCTTTGTTGTCGAATAAAAAATTTTCTCACAAAAATTGGTGTACTCATTTTATGCGTCCATATTTTAAATACCCCCTTGAACAACTTGCATTAATAAAACCAGATTTTACAATTATTTCGGGGAAATTTGCTAATATGATTAGACTATAACTTCCAATACCCCGCGAACCCCGCCTTAGTCAGATTTATTTGACATGACTTATGTGTAAAATAATGTTAACGTTAACATTTACGGATCCAGTATTTGTTATTGTCAAAACTTTATTTACTCAATTCGTGATGACGTCGAAGAATGTAACTTCGGTGCCTTGAGTAGTTAGTATGTGATATGCTATCACAGATCCCTTTAAGACAGCGCTCGCAGGGTATATAAGTTGAATTGCAAACTAACAACTGAAGACACAAGTGGATTGAGGTGTCATGCAGCATTTTTTTTTTAAATTGCTTTTCTGAATTGAACTAACCTTAAGGATAGATTCATTCTCTGATTAAAACAAGATAATAACAAACTAAATAAACTAAATATTTAAAATCTCAATAAAATAAAAAGTCCCAATAAAAAATGATTAAAGTCAATTTCCTCCATGCAATGAGTTTGTTACATGACACCTTTATCTACTTGTGTCTTCAATTATCCCTTGATACTAAGCCAAATCGTGTATCTCCCGCGTGGGGCCCTAAAATCTAATCAGCTGAGTGATAACTTACATGTTTTACGAATAACTAACTAACCTCAATACCCTGCAAACCCCTCCTTAAATGCCTGATTTTTATCAACCAAAGCGCTGTATGGCTTTAGATACATTCGTTAAGACATTTCTTGATTAATAGCCACGTGGTTAGAATCTACACGTTGTTGCATATGCATGTGTGTCAACTCGTAATTTAATGGGACGTAGCGCAAATGGGTCTGGATATCAGAATATGATCGTATTGACCGAAAATTAGTTTGTTTTCAAAAAGGACGTCCTACTAAAAAACAATCTCAACTTGTGATGAGAAATTACAAAAAAATCGCGGTGATTTATTTACTTGGTCAACGCTGATGCATGGTAATTTACTTTATGAACCACGTTGAAGTGTCAGTAAACAAGAAATTTCAGTTCAAAACACGTTTTTTACACATTACTTAGCCACTATTCGCCGAAAGCGAATTGCACACTGGGGGTAACTGAATAGCGTACGTGATAGACAAAAGGGAAACTTCGTCGAACATATAGTGAAATATACGCGTCGTCTCTGGTGAAATCTATTATCTGGGTCAAAAGTGCAAATATTTCGCTGTCATCATTTGCCAAATTGATCTTAACCTCAAATCGACTAAATCTCTGCCATTTTCATTAATATCCGTTAGGTGGCGCTATGATCGTACACCTAGCTATTATTTTCTAGCTTGTGAGGCCGGCCTGTAATTCGATATCACTAAGCGCCGAATTGTCAGTCGTTCCTACAATTGTAAGACGCCTTTATGGCCTCCTTGATTTTCGTAGTTTTATACTGTTCCGTGTCAGCGCTCTATTTTGAGGTTATGCCACAAATATTTATTTACCTCAAATTGTTCATGCTTTTGATTTATATCATTTGTTTGATCATCCTGAAATTTCGTACAATTCAAAAAGAAAACAGCTTCAAAATAGAAGGGCACTGACGCTGACAGGGAACAGTAGAAATCTAGAAATACCCCAGCCATTCAAAAGGAGAGAAAAGTCTATAAAAATCAAGGAGGCTATAAAGGCGTCCTACAATTATTGTAGGAACGACTGACGATATGGCCCTTAGTGAATCAAGACTCCTGGCCTCACGGATCTGCGTCCCAACTTGTACCTGGCATTTCCAAATTTGTAGGTCTTTAGTAATGATTTTATTTAACGGTATTCCATTACTAATGATAATAATTTCATGTAGGCCTAAATATTCCGTTAATGAAAATTATTGATTATTAGCCAAACCTACTCCACCGCATTAGCGTATGAAATAGAATTACTTTGCTTCGGTTCTTTTAAAAAAAATTGTCTTCCCATCCTTATTTTATAAAGTAGCATGCATGCGTCCAGACAAACCCTCTGTGGCGTTGTTTGTCGTATGTGCTTATCAGTGAGCTTAGCAAGTAATTGCTTGCTACAAATTGTTCCGTGACCAATTATGTAGCTATTGGCCGAAAACATTGTACATTATGTAATATTTTGTATATTAATGGAGAATAAGCCAAATTTATGATTTGGTGCTATTTAAATCTGTGATTTTATTACTCATATTTTCTTCTTCGATTTAAATGCTCGTTTCTTCATAACTACTGAAGAGAAACCACTGTTACGATGTCAATATTTTTATAAACCTTCTATTTCTGGAAGGAATCAATTCACATTACTGTCAGATTATGGTGTTGCTTAGAAGTTGGAAGTTTACCTACTAGTAGGTAAGTATCTTGACTTGTTAAAAAAGAACTGATTAAGGTATTTTATACTCGAAATCTGTGTTTAGAATTCAGACTTTGGAGGTATATACCGGGTGTTTCACAACCTATCCGACAAATTTTAACCTCATATGCACTGTTACGAAAGAAGTTGATTTCTCAAAAAACAAATGTAAGAAAAGTCCTACAGAAATCGAGATAATAAAATAATATTCAATATGCTCCACGCTGTTGCATGTGACACTTCTGGGACCTGGTAACTGCCTTGTGTTTATTCCCAGATTTTCTTCCACAATATCCAAAATTTCGTCTTCGGCATTTAAAACGCGTTGTGGGCGAACCCGAACCCCATCCACTCCACGTTTGGGGTGCAAATCTCCACTAGCACGTGCACGTAAAACAATTGAACTAAATGTTTTATGATGTGGTGTGCCTATTCGGAAATCGGTGTGCATACAAACGAGAAGCCGGTCGCGAATTTTGCCCTGCTTCTCCGTACGCTGAAACAATGTCAACTAACTCCTCATTAGTGTAAACATGTGCCATTTTTATTAATAAATAACTAAAAACATAAATTCGCAAAATACTTTCTTATTTAACTTCACAAAAATCGACCGTTCTTCATTCAGATCACCCACGATACAGATTAAACCTTATTTACACGTTCTTAACAGTATGCAAAAACAAAAAATTGCTGGTATTTTATTTTCGTCAGTTGTTTGGTACAACATTTGCTACAATAAATTATTAATGGGTATTCTAATATCACGACTATGAACGCAAAATACAGATATCTATTTTTCAATTTATTATTGAAACTCAGGTTTATAACTTAATTTCTGTAGGACTTCTATTACATTTTTTTTTTGAGAAATCAACTTCTTTCGTAACAGTGCATATGTGATTAAAACTTGTCGGATAAATGGTGAAACACCCTGTATTATTGAAAGGATATTTATATCCCTTTGGAGTAATTTCTGACTAAACTGCTCTCTAGCGAATTGGCAAAAACTCTCATTGATTAACATATACCACCAGAAGATACTGAATTTAGTTTAAAGCCGTGATATAAACCGTGGCTTCGCCAGCTACTTGTGCTTACAACTCTAGAGGGTGTCGTTAAAGCTGGAACTTTCCTTTACACAGCGTGTAGTTCATCTAACAATAAGCAAATTTTTCCTACATGCCAAAACCTTAACATATTCGACGTGCGAAATCTGAATCGGACCGGTCCAGCATGCGCCGCGCGATGTGTAGGTTAACCAATCCACAAATCGGATTTGAAAAACTGAAAATGGCACATTCCTACCGCAATAACGTAGTTATCAATTTGATCTTAGTTTACCGTGAGAGTATTCGGAATTGCGTGGGTTTGTTTATATCGTGCAAAATCCGTCGAGATGGATACAGTTACAAGAATAATGTGACGATTCCTTGGAAAGTTGATGCCATGTTTAAGAATAAATAATTCTCTTATAAAAGGAAAATTGAGTCTGTATTGTTACTCGATCCTATTTGGTAGCATGGCTGTAACAATGAGAATTGTATTCTAACGTCCTAGCATAGATTTCTGTTTCTTCCTGTAGAATATGTTAATCAATGAAAACAGTGACGATAGACTAGATTAACCTGTATATTGAAATGCATGGTGAATTCTAATCATTTTCGAGTTTGGCGATAATTCATCTTTTGCTGAGTAAGTAGGTTACAACTTGATTACTGCTCATTTTGATAGTCTATGAGTATCAAAAATTGTACAAAAAATTAACGAAATTGTTGATAATAAATGTGGTTTGAAATTGTATGGGATAAACATATTTGAGAATGATGATAGATACGTGTTTGGTTGTGTTCATAAGAAATATGTGTGATTAGGCGCAGTATGGTCCGATGTAACTGGATACTTGCCTATTATAGTCCATGACTGAGGTTCTGAGAGTGTATATTCGATTTGGGTGTAATAATTCAGAGTTTATGTCGACGAAATTCTAACACAACCATTTCGCTTTATTTACTACACAAAGATTTTAGGTCTAATTATTTTGCACTTTTTAGCTGATCTAATTTGTTGAGCAAGGGTATGAAAACGTTGAAGTATCAATCAATTCAGAATTACAATATAATTTTATCTAAAAAGATGTGTAACATCAATTGAAGTTTTATTCCTTTGACTACTGGTATTTGGTGATCATATTATCTCAACCTTGAATCATGCTCGTTCAATTTGCATTTAGGGTATTGTGTGATGTTCTGTTGATAACGATGTGATCGAAGATCTGAAGTTGGATAAAGAATATTGGTTGATTCGAGATTAATTATGCTGAATAGGTAACCAAAAATATCATATTCTGTCTTCAATGTATGATCGACTGATGTCGACAACCACTATTCATTGGTGTTGACCATGACCAGATGTCAGTTGAAGTATACGACCTCTCCTGAAGCTGAAACCAATGGCAATTAAAACTGCTAGTACTTTGAAATTGTCGTTAACCTTCAGACTCGAGCAAACGCAAAACCGAATCGTCAATATCGGTTTTTGATATTTACACAAAACATATGGAAAATGGGTCTGAGTTGATTTAGCTAACATAATTTCTCATGGGAGCAAAGCAATCGTATGATTATTTTCAGAGGAATTGGCGGGTGAAGTTTGTCCAATTTTAAAAAACAATGAATGTGCCGATTTTAGTTATCATACCAAAAATTCTGGGAATCTGTATAGGAGATTTCATCTTGACCTGTATAACTACAAGGTCACTTTAAGTTGATTTGCATATGTTAATGCTGAAATAGATCTGGCACGAGAATTCCGAAAATTCAATAGGACAGTTCGTTTCTCAAGGGCACAACCACAGCTTCTCCGTGACCTTGTGTAGCGAACTGCCCTTTTGAGTGATTTTTTTTAATTCTCGAACGACTCGTGCCAGATCCATTTCAACATTAACGTATGAAAAAAAACTTGCCCTTCACTTAACCTTGTAAGAATCATGGCCAAGATCAACATGGCATCTCTAGAAGATTGTTTAATGAAATATTTCTTGCCATATAACAATTCCGCGACTATTCATTGTCTTTTGCACGAGTATCCGCTATGGTAGAATAATAACTGATTGACACGTAATTCTGACGGATCCGTGAGCGCCAGGTAGACATAGTCGTATTTTGTTCTGGTTTTTTGTATACTACAGATCCATTTGTACTTACCTCTTTTATTTAGAAAGGGCCTCGGGCCCATATTAGGCCTCATATTACCAACAGTCCACGTTGCATAAACAAAAAAATATAACAAATTTTGATGGTTATATAATTTAACAGTAGTTATACCATAATAAACTTAGATATTAATAAAATCTATTTTGTTTACTCCAACATTAAAATATTTAGTCAAAATCGAAAAAAGTAAACATAACCTACCTTAACAAAAATAGTTGAATTGGCGCGTGCAAATATCAAGCCACCTGCACGCGTATTCTGTATCGTCCTAGAAACAGAAATTTCTTTCTTTAAGTATAGAGAGGAAATTTCTTTCTATGTCGTGAACTTATTCTGTACTGTTCTCTCTACGGGCGTTCGGGTACGTTCGGTTACAGAGAAATGTGAACTATCCATTGTAAGAACATTGACATCTTTTAGGGAAATTTCGGAAGTCATTCGGGTAAGTTGGCAACGATATAAAATATTTGTTGTTTTGCTTGTTTAATTTGTCAATTTGTTGGGAAATTCCGAATTATTAATAATTTAGATTTTACGACTCGTGCAAGTTTATGTAAGGAGATAGAAGTACAAAAAATAGCACCTACATGTAAAAGTATGGAGCCAATATTCCTTCATTTGCTACAGGACGCAGAAGATGAAGAAGCACAAAACCAATTACGTTTGGAGCGGAGAATTTTACGAGATAAACAAAATGCATTCGAATTGCCTGAACGAGAGTTCCGAAAGTGCTTCAGACTTAGTCGGCAGTTGGTACAAGATCTCATTCGTGATCTTACCCCTCATATGGATGCAGGAGCAAGAGGCACAAGAATTCCCGTCCATATAAGGATCTTTGGTGCCTTAAGGTTTTTTGCTCAGGGCTCATATCAGAAGGCAGGAGGAAATGAGGCGTATGTGGCATTGTCACAACCATCATTTAGCAGAGCAGTGTCTGAAGTTTGTCTGGCTCTAGAGTCAATTGCTCATAGATGGGTAAAATTCCCATTAAGTGAAGCTGAAAAGCAACAGAAAAAAGAACAGTTTATGGCGCAATTTGGATTTCCAGGAGTAATAAGCTGCATGATGGCACTCATATTGCCATTGTTACACCTCAAAATGATGAGCATCTATATTTCAATAGAAAGCAATATCATTCAAAAAATGTACAATTAATATGTGATGCAAATCTATTGATTCTAAATATAAAAGCAAATTATGGTGGAGCATCTCATGACGCTTTTATTTGGAGAAATTCCAATGTAAGGACTCATTTAGAAGAAATGTACAATAATGGTGATCATAATTCGTGGTTAATGGCAGATAGTGGTTATCCACAAGAGCCATGGCTTATGACTCCTATTCAAGGTATGCCTACTGATACTCCTGAAGGTAGATATACGGCAGCTTTGATAAGAACCAGGAATTGTGTGGAAAGATGTATAGGTATTTTATAAAAAATGTTTATTTTTAATATATTTTTGTACTAAATGAGAAAATTTTGTTTCAGGAGTTTTGAAAAATAGGTTTCCTTGTCTATTGAAAGACAGGGTCTTACATTATGCCCCCTTCAGAGCTGGTCAAATTATCGATGCCACTAGTGTCCTACACAACATGTGTGTTAGCCCCAATTCACACTGGGGGGACGGTGGCGAGGACGTGGCAAGGACATGGCACAGACGTTGCGGAGACGTGACGTGTGCCAATGCACACAGAAGGAGCGGGATAGTCACGAAAACGAAAGATTTCGAACATTCGCTGGAACATCGAGGTGAAGTTTAAGGGCCACAAACGAATGGATTTCTCAAGCAGTGATGAAGATGATGAAGATATGTTAGATCTGGTTTTCTTGGGTAATATGCAGAAAACCAGACGATTTTGGGTGCATCCATTGTGGCTAAAGAAGGGGAAAACGTGTGGAACATTCGACGTTATGCGTGAACTGAACACATACCCAGAACGATTCCAGAATTTTTATAGGATGTCCCGTGAGTGTTTTTATAATGTATTGGCACTTGTAAAAGAAGGCCTTGAAAAGAGATCAACCAATTTTAGGGAACCAATTTGCCCAGAAGAGAGACTACTGATTACTTTAAGGTAAGTAACTGAATGAATTAATTTAGTAATAAATTTATTCACAAATTTCAAAAACAGAAAACATATTTTTGTCTTCATTTCTGTGGATGTGAACCATATTTTGGGAGAAAACTCAGGTACCTCTCCATAGTGTAATCCTCTTCCTGTTCAATTTGTTGCTGCATGTTGAAGAATCGCTCTCCCCCATTGGCGTCGTCTTCGATTGACTTCGGTGATGTGCATTAAATGGTTTGTATTGAGGAATCCCTTGATAAAGTATTCACTGAAGAGCTTTTTGATTGAGCATTTATTGAGGATCCCGCTTTATGATCAGGCTGCGCATATCGTATTTGTTCGGTTAGGTTCAATATTTCCCGTTTGAAGTACAGTTTTTGTCTGTCATCCATTGCCTTCATGTCCGGTAAAATACTTTGCAAAAATGCCATATCGGGGTCAGGCTGACTTGTAGCGGTACTCTGCTGTCTCCGTTCTATCATTTGTTGTTTTGCCTCAAAATACTTGTAGGCAGAATGGTTTACATCATCTATATTTGATGATTTTAATTTCGTTCCGTTCCAGGAGTGGAGGAGGCATTTTTGTACTTGGTGTATCTTTCCCAGAAGATTCGGTTTCATCCAACTTTTCATCCATATCCTCATCTTGATTTTCTTCTTCACTCTCTCTTGCTTCCTCCTGGGTAGACTTAATGTTGCTTTTGTTTGGACGTGACCTCACGAAAGAGTCCAAAAAACGAAGGTGGCTAGCTAAGTAGTATTCTTTAATATGTTTAGCACCTGATCCAGAGGGCAGTTTTGACTGATTTTTGTATTTTGTATAGCGTCCTCTCACATTTTTCCAACGCTCCTTGCACTCTATCGCTGAAACAAGGAAAACAAATTAATGACAATGGAGACATGACATAAATAATTACGATTCATAACAAAAAAAAAACTTTTAAAATAGGATTCACAGTTCATTATGATACATTTTTTTGTTTCAGATACTTTGCATCTGGATGTTCATTCAAAGCGCTGTCCTATTACTTCGTAAAAGGACATTCTACAGTCAGAGCGGTAGTGCATCAAACTGCTAAAGTCATTTGGGAAAAATTGCAACCTAAATATATGACTGTACCGACAACAGCGAAATGGATGCAAATTGCAGACCGTTTTCATTCATTGTGGAATCTACCTAACTGTATCGGCAGCATAGACGGTAAACACATCAGAATACAAGCTCCACCACGATCAGGTTCCGCCTACATTAATTATAAAGGCTTTTTTTCCACTGTTTTACTCGCAGTAGCAGATGCAGATGGCATGTTCGTGATAGTTGATGTGGGCGAGTACGGACGTAATAGTGATGGAAGAGCATTAATGAACAGTAACTTTGGCAGAGCATTACAGTCCAGTAATCTTGATTTACCTCAACCTCGTCCCATACCTGGAGATGTCAAGCAGATTCCGTTTTATTTTACAGCTGATGAAGCGTTCCCCTTAAAGAAAACATAATGAAGCCTTTTTCCCGTAGAGAATTAACCACTAACAATAGAAGGATTTTTAATACCAGATTGTCCAGAGGAAGAAAGTCTGTGGAATGCTCTTTTGGAATGCTGGCTGCTAAATTTGCAGTTCTAAACACACCCATACGATGTACGCCTGATAAAGTTGATATACTCGTTCAAGCAATGTGTGTTTTGCATAACGCCATAAAAGAATGCAATGGTACATTCACAACGCCCCAATACGACAATATGATTCACCGTGATTCCATTTTGCAATTACCACCCCTGACCCACTCAAATGCAAAAAATATCAGAGAGTACCTAACCATGTATTTATCAGAATGTGCCCCAATTCCATATCAGGATAGGTATTGTGTATAAATAGTAATAAAGACTAAAACTTACCTTGAACACCAAATTTTTTTGCGATTTTCTGCCACGCTTGGTCCTGAGCACTCCTATTACAATAATCTGAACGACTGTAGTCGTACAAGCATGGATATTTTTCAATTTCCTCGCAAAATTGAATGTTAAATTCAATATCGTCTCGCATTTTTAAAAAGTTTTAAGTAAGCAACAAGTGTCGTGCAACGGACGTGTCTGTTCTTGTACGCCACAAGAGACTGGAAGAAGACGTGGCAAGGGCGCGATGGCGACCGCCAGCGCCACGTTGCCGCTGTGTGCATTGGACAATTCAATTATATAGGAGAGACGCTGAATTGACATAAGTCTGTGCCACGTCCTCGCCTCACGTCCGTTCAGTGTGCATCGCGCCTTAGGGCTAATTTGGATATGGAAGATCAAGAAGAGGAGCAAGATGATAATGATGTTCCAGGGTCGGATGCTATTGTAAGCAATGTTCTTGAACAAGGGCAGGCAAGGAGAGTCAACATAATACAATTGTATTTTCAAAATGTTAGATAGATATTTCAAATAAAATGAAACTAAAATTAAAAAAAATATTTTATTGTGAAAAACACCATGAAACAAAAACAAAGGTTTTCCACAAACAAACATTACAACGAAAAAACTTGAATCATTATTCAGTCAAACAATCTAAGAGCAAACAAAAATAAATTCTATAAATAAATATTATTTATACTTCTAAAACTAAAATCACATTGTTTACAATGTTTATTCATTTTTCATCTTTTGTTCTTATATAGGCCAAAAGTTCTTTAAGTGTTCCAGCCATTGCTTCTTGGGCTTCAGCCTGTCGTTTGACAATTTTTTCCTTTCCTCCATGGCCTCCTGATGCATTTTTGCCAAGGAAACAAATTTCCTTGATTTTTCAGTAGATAGTCGACTACGTTTTCTGGCTGGTTCTTGATTAAGTAACCTTAGTGTTGGAGGCGACTTCGATACTGTGCTGCAAGAAGGTTGAGGATCTGGTGTTGCAGTATTACTGGTGTTTTCTTCTATGAAGGGTTTCAATTCTGGCAGTGGCTGGTGTGCTGCGATGGGCCGGATGGATCCCTGTAGATAAAAATGTTTGTACTGTAAGTACAATTCTTTGTGAGGGCTCAGTCGCTAGCTCTGCCATTATGCTATGTTTTATTTGGGAATGTAATGTAATATTTTTCATTTTTTTCCATTCATATCTGAATTAAAAAGAGTCAACCCTGTTAAAGGGCAATGAGAGGATGTTAAAATATACAGGGTGCCTCATTTGAAAATTGATTGATTGATATCATGTTTAACCCTTAACCCACCTTGTGAGAATGTTTGGCATAAACAGCCATGTGTCGTCTGACAGACTACTTATCAAAAATAAACAAAATGACGCTCGTTTTTTTTTTAACTTTATTTTTGGAATTTTGTAGTGACAAATGAGGTTACTTCTACTAAAAATAACGATACTTTATACATTTTCGGTATTATTAATGCAATTATAGTAATAGTAATAAACTTAAACACAATATTTACTCTAAAGAAAATTTAAATTCGGCTTATACAAAAAAAGTGAAAATATTGTAATATTTTTGGACAACTTTGTTGAAAAAGTAGTATATTATATAATCCAACTTAAAAATCAATTAAAACCTAACCAAGTTGCCTTGTAGCAAGAGCTAAATATTTCGTTTGTTTATACACATATCACATAATGGTTTCAAACATTGTAAGCAAATTGCACGTTTACACTGCACACATAAATATTTTGTCATACGGTGTTTTGCTCGTGGACATAAGTAACATCCCTTGCGTTTTTGAAGCACTAGATCCTCTTCTGCTTGTAGTTGATCTACTTCCGGTATTCCCAAAATTCTACTAATAGTGCTGCGTATATCGCGAGGTACTCGAGGATCTTTCTGGCGCCTCTCCATGTTTTCCCGAACTAAGTCAGCTGCTAGTTCTTTTGCAAACACTGACTTTTTTCCCGAACTGCTACGTTGTCCTTGAAACATTGATGTAAAATATACGAATTTATTACAGAAATGTCAAGTATACGGAAGAATATCGCAAGCGGCCATCTACGGGTGCGTCGACTTGAAGAACTTTTAGAACACTTCTCGTCAATTGTATCCACACCTCCCTTGTTCCGATTATAATAGGCAATGATTTCTGGATTTTGTGTTTCCGGATCAGTAAATTCCTTATCATGCATAGAAGAAAGTAAGACTACCGATTTTCCAGGCTTACTCACATGGGAAACCATGGTGACCTCTTCTCGAAATCCGTATAATGATGATCCTAATTTTCTCTTTTTGTTCGGCAAAAACTCCGTGAGAATTTCTCTTTTATTTTTCCTAACTGTTCCGACGTAGGTATGTTTATTTTTGAGCAAAACATCTACAAGCTCCATGGAGGTAAACCAATTATCAGCTGTTATATTCCGATTGCTCCCAAAAAAAGGTTTAGCGAGGCGTATAACAGCCTGGGTCGGTTTAGAAAACTTCTGTTCTTCTGCACTTAGTCCAAATCCATCGGATCCTTTCCCACAGTAAATCTAAGCATTGCAAAGATAACTCGTCCTAGCATCAGTGAGACACATAAGCTTTATGCCATATTTACAGGGTTTGGCAGGCATGTACATTTTGAAATGAGTTCTCCCCCTAAAACTAACGAGCATCTCATCAATTGTCATTGATTCTCCCATACCATAACAGTCTTGACAGTTTTCAATGAACTTCGTAAAAACTACAGAAATTGCTGCTGTTGGGTCTTCTTCCTTACGATAAATTCTTGTCTCAGGGTTATCAAATCTCAGAGCAGCTAATAGAATTGCAAATCTATTTTGGCTCATTACTGCCCGGAATATCTCTCTGCCCGATCCATCGGTAGAAAAAATTGTTTTTATATTTTCATGGTTCGATTTGAATACCGATGTGTAAATCAACAAACCTAGGAAAGCTTTCAATTCGATTTTATCTAAATCTCTTACATGGCTGATACTGTTTTTATCCTTGTAGTTTGAACGTATTTGGAAGAGTTTGTGATTTGTCCATATAATTATCTGTTCTAAAATATCGTCGGAGAAAAATAGGTTCCATACCGGGATAGGATTTGCGCTGTTACCTAGGTCGCGAGCTCTTCCTTTTGCAGTTGGAACCTTCATGACTATGTTGTGTTTTCTTACGCGCGACGAAGGAATTACCTCACTAGTGCACCACCTGAAACGGTTTTTTCCGTAAAAATATTTATTTTCTCCTTCCATAACTTCAGAATCAGCAGTATTTTTGTCTTCATCACTATCACTTTCATTACAGTCTTCTTCAGAAAAGTCAGAAGCCGTGTCGTGTTCAGATTCAATAACTTCATCTTCTGGCGCACTGTCAACATCACTCGCATCACTATCAACTTCATTATACCACTGTAGAACAGTTTCTTCAAACTTATCATCCTCAAAACGAATTCTTTTCGACGGACCGGCCATATCAGATCACACGATGTTTCTAACACAAACGAACATGTGGCGTCTAGGAGACTACGCTGAATTAACGGACCGAAATAGTTTATTTGCACACGGGCATAAAACAATGCCAGTCAGGCGATATATAATGGACCAATAGTAGAAGGATTAGGTGGGGTGACAAGTTTTGGGGGCGGTCCGTTTTAAGAAATACAGTCAATTAAATTTATTGAGTAGTCTGTCAGACGCCACATGGCGGGTTAAGGGTTAATAACAGAGGTATCAACCGAGGCCACACTGAAAGCTCACCCTGCATATTACAATCCTACTTACAATTTCATTTAAATGTATCAAATGACATAGTTACCAATCCCAGCTCTGCATTGCTATTCCCTGTTACTGATTTCCAACCAATTAATTTCATTAGTCGCGCCTCTGTGTCTGTTAACGGAGCAGCATTTAAACAGCCACCACCAGTTTTTTGGCTCTCGATCCTCAGCTGTGCTGCTTTTGCCTTAACCTTAGATTTCCATCTACCAACAGCCTAAAGCAATATATAAAAATGATAAATTATTGATATAGCACTGTCCAACATTAAACATTAATAAACACCCACATTCATTCTTAAAGTATTTCAAAGTACATATATTTGTATCTTTTTAAATGACAAACTGACATATAATTTTAATCATTTTGGTAAGCTGCTGGAGATGGTTTGTGGTTTGAACGTTTAAAATACAAATTCTCAAAGAACTTTAGAATAATCAAAAGTTTTTTTCCAGTTGTATAAAGTAAACCTAAGTGGTAAACTACTGTCTATAATTTGTGCAACAAGCACGATATAGATAAATATATACGGTCATGATATAAAAACCAAACCATTGTCCATTTCTCCACACTCCTAAACCCAAATCCCATCGAATTCAATGATTGTACTAGATTCTCCCAACATATCGCATTTTGTTTAGCATCACCGTCACCATGCTTGAATTGTGGTCTAAAAATTGTGGGATGCTCTTCTCCAAAGTCCACAATAGTGCTCCACTGGTGAGGATGAGTCTTAAAATCCCGTTTATCTGGAAAATGTTATTTAAAAATTAAGTAGTTTGGTATTAAACTGAGACTTACCCATGGTATTCACTTGTAGATGATTATTATTAACCGTCGTTAACCCCACTTTTACGTAATGTAGACAACATGCGGACTGCCGACAAAGATGCAATAAGTACGCGTGTGTTAAAAAGAGACAAGAATAATAGAAAGAGGTAATTTTGTCTTTCTATTCCTTTATACCGAACAATGCCTTCGTGCAACCCGAGCGCTGCCGAATCATCTTGCAGAATAGGGTAAAGTGCGATAAAGAGTTTATAGAAAGAAATTTCTTTCTTAGAGGATACAGAATACGCGTGCTGTTCTGACAGAGACGGAAAACGAACTCGATATGATTGAAGAATGAATAAGCCGTTCGGAAGGAGTAGTATATGCAAGTGTTCATAGATGCCACTGGTATACTATGTTCAAACGGCAAGGTGCCCATATTAAATGCAGGACCTTCTCTATTTATAACAAAGAATGAAAACCGTTGAAAAGATATCAGGTTGTTTTATATAAGTACATACAGATGGCGCCATTTTTCCTCTGGCTTACGTTTAGTGAACATACGTCGCGTTTCTTCAACCGTCACACAGATGGCGCTGTTTGTAAAATCGATTGTATTGTTCTTTCATCAAAAATAGAGCGTGATTAATATGATCGAATTATTAAAAATCGATTTTTAATATTTAGAAGACAGTTAATTATAAAAAAAAATTCGTGAGAACATTGAATTCTTAGGCAAATCGACTGGGACCCATGTTGCGTATTCTACATGCAAATTTTGACATCTTGTCATGGGACTTTCATGTTTGCGATCACTGCTATGTTAAATCGATCATGATTAGTTATTCTGTTGCTTTTCGTAGTTTAAAAGGAGCATTAATTTGAAAAAAACCAATGTAGCTATTGTGACATCTTTGTAATAACGTGTTAGAAAATTTTTAGTCAATATATATTTATGGAAAAGAAGATGTAGACTATTATGGCTGTGTTATATATAATATATTCCTTTCCCATTTCAGCGGAAATACCAATATGTGTTGTTTAAATAACTGGACTACATTAAAGTAGTGTTTATAAATCTATGTAATTTTTCATGGTATATCAGTAGACACTTTTGCATTGAAACATTGTCATTTTGTCAC
The DNA here is from genome assembly GCA_963669975.1 of Acanthoscelides obtectus. Taxonomy (NCBI): domain Eukaryota; kingdom Metazoa; phylum Arthropoda; class Insecta; order Coleoptera; family Chrysomelidae; genus Acanthoscelides; species Acanthoscelides obtectus. The sequence continues at coordinate 80,570,640 of CAVLJG010000004.1, forward strand.
AGTGAAAGTAGTTGTTGGAATGGTGTCGTATTTGTAATGCGCTTTCTGATGGATCAGGGATATTAGATATAATGTATATTTGATTTTTTCTCAACATTAATAAAAAAAATTCAAGTTTTTATTTGGAGGTCTCAAGGGCATGCTTTCAATCTTCAGTAAAGAGCACTTAGGAATCTAGTCTGTCTTTTTCGATTAACATATGTATGTTGTATCATAATATCCCTGAACTCTGTGTTTGAGGAATATTTATTACATTTTTGAGGTGTTTCATATTTTGGTATTGTATTGGTTATTTGTTTTTGAACAATGTTTTGTCCAGTATTTTTCGAAACATGATTTATAGATATAATAATTATGTATAAATGATTTATGTGAATGTATTATTTTTCTTGAATAGTTTTATTTTGAGAGTTCACACTGCTTATATCTATTTTAATATATACTTATAAATATCTACGTAAAATAAATTAATTATACACATGTTTTTTTTTATCGTATTCGCCTCCTATTTACGCTGGTTTCGATTATTGATTTATTTTTAGATTAAGGCTTTCTGGTTTCAGTATTATTTCTATATCCTGTCATCAATTTCGTTTCGACTGTGGAGCAGCAATAAGGAATTATAGAAACCAGGACGACAAGAGTTATATTGCCATTTTTAACCTTTGTTGCATTTGATGCTTTTTGTTTGTTTAGTCATTATCTTCTTGCATGGCTATTTTATATTTTAACTATTTTGAAAGAAATCAATTCATTGCTCCCATGCTTTTTTTCAGCATAAACATCTACATGTGCTGAGAGTCACAGGTGAAGTTTCAGATGTTTTATCATTAGCAATAATGCTGTTTGTTTGTTATATACAGGTTGTCCTATGATTACAATGTTTGCAAAAGATAAGCTAGGCTTCGTGAGACGGAGAAACAAGTCTCCTTTATAACATTAGTGATGCTAAAGAAACGTATTTACTTTTGGGAAAGTCTTGCTTTCAGTTTTACCTAGCACAGCTTAATATTGTGTGAATTCGGACACCCTGTATAAATAATTATTCTTCGCATGTACTAACTTTAATTTTTTTTGTTCAACAGGTATGATATTCAGCATGTGCGGGTTGATGATGCGACTGAAGTGGTGCGCTTGGGTGGCACTGTACTGCTCCTGCATCAGTTTTGCCAACTCAAGAATATCTGACGATACAAAACAGGTAAGCACTTATTTTGAAAACATTTGTGTATCTGTCAATTTAACAGATACATATCGAAGAATTTAATGCCATAAGGTATGAATAAAGGCGCAACTGAAGTTGAAGACGAAATGGGAAGTGAAAGCGCATGAGTGCTGTTGTGGTCGTAGCTATAGACAAATAGGACGATGCTGCGGCTCAAAATCAGGGCCGCCGCGTTAATCTCTCATAAGGGGGCGATATCACCCACTTTGAGAAAGCCTAGTCCAAAGGTTAAAATTTGCTACGCAGCTCCGTTTAGAGTTTCTACATAAATAGCGAGCGCCTAAGATCACAAACAATGTTTATCTGTTTTTTTGTTATGACTTGCAGATTTTGAGCTCATTCATGCTCTCCATATCGGCTATAGTGATGTCGTATCTGCAAAATCCTCAGCCAATGACACCACCATGGGCTTCAGCTGTCAACTGAGGCATACTGGATTGGGAATTGGATCAGTCATTATACCTTTAAGTGCAAACCAATTTCATTAAATGAAGTGTGTACCACTACAATAAAGATTTTTCCAAACATTTTTTCATAATTTTTTAGACAATGACCTTCCGATTTTTTTACCAGGTTTCTTGTGTGATTTTTGAAACCGAAATTCCGTAGCCATGTGTTCCTTATTTGATATCATACTTCACATTCAGTAATGTGTTGGTACCGGACGCAACAAATTGCAAACAAAAATTTTAGACGCTCCAGTTTATCGTCACTTTTGCTGATTTACAAGCAGAATTTACAATGTGCGTGAGGAGAGAGAAGGTAAAAGATATTCCGCTTGGTCTTTGGTCCTTTAGTACGACAGAATATTCCGATTTCAGCAAAAATGAAATTACGTGCCGTTTCGTTATCTTTACGACCAGGTCTGCAGCATTGAGGCTGTTGTGTTAGTGCGGGTGAAGATAGGAATACTTTTGCTATAACAGGCCTAATCTTTATTTACTAATTGTTTCGCTGGTTCTCGCTTTTCTCCGTGGCACTGACACGCGAATGTATTTGGAAACACTTCTAGTGGGTCATAACTTTTACCAGCCGATTTAAATAAAGTGTCTGTCTAGCGATTGGAAAAAATGTTTTATACAAAAGTCGTAGAGCCTAATATATTTTTTTATCGAATAGTGTCCCATTTAAAATATACAACTTTAATCCGATAGGAGTTCGCCGAGGCAAATACAAAAAAAATCTAGCATGAAAAATATCGCACCCTATAATTATTCTATGAAACTTCTCCTGCTAAACTGTCATACAAACAAGTTAGAGAGAGCTCAGGGTGATTCACAAGTTGTGGCCAAAAATGAAACATCATCATACAGAGGACCGCATTCTAAGGGGGGTATTCTATGTAACATTTTTTCCTCGAGGGCTTCATTAAAAAGATACGGGGTGTTGAAGTTTAAAAATAAAAAACAATTTTTTTAATATCTTCAAAACCGGCTACTTTAATGAACTAAAATTTGGTAAGTGGATTAATCTATTGTCCACATTAAAAAGTCTTTACTTAAAATTAGCGTGCACCAGTGGCAGAGATACAGGGGATCAGTAGCATTATTTTTCCAAATAAAAGTAGTACGCCCTTGTCTCTTTCGTTAAACGACCAATTTTTCGAATTTTATCTTCAATTTGCTACAAATAATTACTCTTGTGTTTTTTTATTTATAATTTGTAGCAAATTGAAGGTAAGATTCGAAAAATTTCTCGTTTCGAAAAAAAAACAGTGGCGTACTATTTTTACTTGAAAAAATAATGCCACTAATCCCCTGTATCTCCGCCACTGGCGCACGTTAATTTTAAGTAAATACTTTTGAATGTTGAAGATATTAAAAAAAATGTTTTTAATTTTCAAACCCTGTATCTTTTTAATGAAGCCCTGGAGGAAAAAATATTACATAGAAGACCCCCTGAGGTCCTGCGTATGATGTTTCATTTTTGGTCACGACTTGTGAATCACCCTGTATACTTTGCAATAGTGTTTTACTAAATGTATAATAAAAATCAGCCGTCAGAATTCAAGTAAATTTGTTCTTATTTTCACTTGTCTTATCTGGTGCTAGTTAATTGGCCGAATATCCAACTTGATGGGAGTTAAATGGAAAACCAGACTAAGTATGAATTTCGCTTCCATATTATTATGTAGCCAAGTAGCATTGTATCATTGTACATAAAGACAATACTATAGCAGGTACGCAAGCGCTGAAGGACCACCATATAAACGCTATTCACTGTCCCACATTTTGTTTCAGAAAATGAGGAATTTTCAGCAGCCTATATTAGACATGCTGCTTTCGTCCGTCCGACCCTAGACAGCCAACCATGGACAGATGTTTCGTGCTTTCTGGCAACTCATCAGCGTGGTCTAGGCGTGGGCACTATTTATCCTCTATCCGAGGTTTGAGATTTATTGAAATAAGACAGCAGGAAGTGCCATCTATCAAAAGAATCTATCATTGCGATAGTATATGCTAGCTGTCGGTTGGAACTGTAAAGATCTCAGTTCGCGTTTGATAGCTCAGTTTCCGCTGTGACCGCTAGGGGCTAACGATTCTGGTAGCATAGTAGATGTTGTCTACTCGCCATTGAACAAACTATATTGGTGACATTGATTTTATTTTGATAGACCTGATTCTATATTACTTAAAAAGCTGCCTTTTACATCACAATTGTTAAATTCCCCGCCTATGAATCTCCCATTTAGTTAGCTGGTGCTGGGTGCAGCTGTCCCTGCGGTATATTAGAGAAAAGGCCTGCTGCCTGTTATGAAATGTAATTATACATCACTTCATTATGCTGCGACTAATTAGGTTTTAAAAGGTTCTAAGTTTCTGCGAGTGAGGTGACTCTTTTGCTCTCTCTTTCCAACACAGAGATGCCCACCAGCTTTGTGTGTCCATTAACTGGGGAGCTTCCGAAAATAAAATATAATGAACGAACGGGGAGAATAAACGACCTTTTGGGTTTCATTACCTGCACACACCTACCGACACCAAAATGGCGTCAACCAGTTGGTCTCCGCTTTGCATTTTGTATTAAATTACTAAACTTTCAACCTTTGATGAAGTTTTGTTCTCTTTGAACCGCAAAAAAAAACGAGGGCTCGCTGATTTTTTTAATACAAGTACAATGATTCTGAGGTGTGAAGCAATAAAGTTTGTTTTTAATTGTAATAATTGGTTTAGAAAACGTTTATTTTCTTCATCAGGACACACTACAAAGATAGTTGTATGACAATGTCAATCAAATAAATGCTCAAATTAATTAGCGAGTCACATTCTTTGATTACTTATTTTAGCATTAACCACTGTCTGATTTCATTGCGGTTTTAAGGAAAATAAAGTCTCAACCTTCCTCTAGACTAGGTTTTAAACCGCATCACAATAATAATAATAATAATAATTTATTTGTCCTGTATGGTCACAGATGTGATATAGGATAAGTCAGTCAGAGCACTACAAAAGCTAATAACAAATCATGTTAGTGTGGACGCACACATATTCGTACCACATATGGCATATTCCAAATATGAATACAGATAAATCAAATTAGCGTATACATATAATTTATAAATATGAAACATATATGTATATATAAAAAAGCGAAATAAAGGACAAACCATTGACATTCAAACAACAATGATCAAAATCAAACAAGACATTCACACATCACAAATTCCTCAATAGAGTAAAAAGCTTTCTCCAGTTAAAACTATTTAACTGTTCTTTTAAAAGTGTTCAGTGGTTGTGATTTCAAATTGTTGGGGAGTCTGTGGAAACACTTAATAGCCATGTATCTAGGGCTGTCCTCCGTTCTCGCCAATCTATGCGACGGCACCTCCAATACTTGACAATCGAATTACTGCACTTGAAGGTGTCCCAAAACAATGGTTGCAGAGACCTTTACGTGAATTTGCCGCTACAATTCAACATGCTACGCAACACTCTGTTCGTTGTCTTATGATTCTGGTATTATGTTTGCTCTAACGAATCAAATGGGCAGAACGACGTGTTTGACATCTGTGTCCCTATTGTAACCCCTTTTTTTACTCCGTTTCACACAAAGGTGTTTATTACGTAGCCAACACCAGTAACAATTATAGGATTTACGCCAATACAAAGGACGTTGGACGTTATATGTTGGTTCCAGCAAGAAGGGTTATTCTCAGACATAAAATAGACGTTCATTATACGATTTCTTAAACTACTACTAAATAAAGTGCTACATTGCCTACCTGTCATTATTACTTTAACTCGGCACCTTATGACATCCTTTTCTATATCCCAGAATAGTTACTTATGCTATTGCAGCTATTGATGCTGAGCTGAATTCTTGATCAGCGGGGTAGGTCGAGAGTTTTTTGCCTGAAAATTACTGAACGGAGAAAAGTCTTGGGTATTATTTCCTTTTGGGTGGTGTAAGGATATAGACAATTCAGCTTTATGAGGATAAACGATTACCAAAGCATGAAATGACAAACAAATTCAATAAGGTCATACAAAAAACAAAGGCAACAGAACTCTCGATCACACCGAGATCCCCTAACAGAGGAGGTTATAATTTTGACTCAACATATTAGCTGATATCAATCACAGATCGGCCCAGTTTTTCGTACCCAGGGGATTGGAACCGGCCTTGATCCATTTTTGTTCTTAATTGTCAATCTTATAAAAGTCAAAACGTTATCACAGACGACATCGTTATCTTTATCGTTTCGTTCGGATTGCCCGCTTAATTATGTTTTTAATGGTAAATAACATGAATTATTTATTCCCTAGCGTTTTTTTCCATTGCATGACTGTTTATTGCCTTATTATGTTATTTTTCATATTTTTTGATCATTGGTGCTCAAATCTATGTGATTATTCTAGAAACATTCAACGGCAACGTTGCCAAGTGGTAAATGACAATGTCAACAACTTCACAGCGCGATGCGGACCACAGACTTCATTCTCACACTCTCGCCCTAGCACTCGTGTTTCTCTGTATCTCTCACACATATCAAATACGGAACATCAATGATTATCTGCCGAACCTGTATATGAGCGTATAAGCTCCTACTTTTTCGTGACAAGTATCCCCATTGGCGAAATATCGTGGTATATTATCCCGACGACCTGGATTTCGGATTTTCACACAGTGACCCTAATCGCTTCCGATTTCCAAATGAGGCCATCATCGAGTTTTTCCGGACAGGATGAGAAATATGCATCAGCCTCAGGCTTTTGGAGGTGTGTGAGACTCCAGTCGAGCACTATCCAAGAAAATTAAGATGATACTTGACAACAATTTTTAGAAATGTGGAAATTGTTATACAGGGTGAGTGTCTAATGTGTAGGCTGACGGTAAAAAAAATTGTTATACAAATTGTAGGCAATTTTTTGCCAGGGGAAACCTTTTATAGTCACTCTTAGGTAGAGAAGCTCTACAGTCTACAGCATTGCCCTGTCGGCTCTGCCCGACGCGTGAGATTTTCCAGAAGCGGCATTAAATGGATATAACGTATGTTGCAATCCATTCTACATAGAATAAGAACTATCAGAAACATACTAGTATCATAGAGTATTGTCAATTAAAAATATTATATCTTGCATTGGCAAGAATCTCATATAAATTATGATATAATCGCCCGGGGAGCTGCAACCGCAACTCATATACATGGACCAGAAGGACCAGAAAGACGTACGCGGGAGCGGAACACTGGTAGTGGGGATAAGTAACGTGGTGCTCGGAAATTTACTCGCCATGGAGTGTTTCACCGGTGAGCAGTATATTCAACACATACCGATTTAGACAATATACTCGATATATCCATCCATAGGAAATAAAATACTAATAAATTTCCTAAGATAGACTTGATGCCCTAAATGAGACATTTTACCTAAAAAGGATCTATGATTAAATGAAGCCATCCATACTCTCACTGCCAGGCAATGTGTGTTTTAAAATCCTATATACTGCTGTTACTTTTCTGTAAATCACGTGTGTCATTTTATTTCTAGTTTAAGTAGTAGGTATATTATTTATAAGCTCATGCTTACCCGCGTACAAGGCAAGACTTCTGTGGGTGTTCTCCCATGTTTATTGTTCTAAAAGATGTACTTTCTATTTATTTGCTTGTAGCTTGGACAATAAACATTATTATTATTATCTGACAAAAAGTGTGTTCCTTCCATCGCTTTGAACTTCGATGCTCCTCTTATAGAGCGTGCACTTCTACTCAGCCAGCAAATCAATTGGTGGGATGCCAGCCACCACCAGCAGTGAATTGGTCGAGACGATCCTGTAAGCGCGCAGCACTACTTTTCACTGACTTCTGAGTAGTAGCTGACATTTTTTTCTCAAGGCGTTGTTATAGATAGGGGCGTAATCGAGTTAGCTACCAATTCCAAAATCCTGCGCCTCTCGCTACTGAGGCTCGATCAAATGGCATTAGTCATATCAGGGTTGCAACGTCTTCATTTGACTTATCAGTAGTACGCCTTATGTGTTCAGCCATTTCTAGATCTTTGTCGAGCCACACACCGAGGCACGAATTACATTTTGGCTTTAAATCTCGGCGTTTTCAACCTTAAAGCTATTGGAGTTTTAGCTAATTTTAAGCCATTTACTTCCATCTATGTGGCAATTCTCATGATTCCATATGCCAAAAGGCTTTTATCTTTGCTAGTGACTATCATTGGCTGGTCCTCAGCGTACCCCACTAGAAATTTAGAAGTGCCTGCAACCATTACCTACCATTAGTATCCTCTCTTCAAAGTACCTACTTATCATGTTCAATAAGCAGATAGCAGTGAATAGTTTCTCGCGAGACTCAACGATTTTCATTGTGCCGTGTCAAAGACAAACACGGCTCTGTTAGCTGTGAAACTGCACTGTATCAAATCCATATTGTTGGGGAGACAGTTCGTTCTTCTGCTCGACCTCTTTTCGTAGCCTACCTTCTATACCCAATGGGCTGTGTTTGACTTCCCTATCGGTAGGCTTTAAAGGTTTGGGGATGAGCACCAAAGCGGCTTCCTTCCATCGCTTTGGAAACACTCGTTTTCAAGCATTCATTCATGACAGACAGCACGATTTCGGGTATTTATTCAAGTGCATTGTACCTTCTTCCAGCTAGGTTATGGTGAACTATGGCACGTTCAGAGCCTCTTCGAATTTCGCTTCGGTGAGCGAGCACCTCGGAAATGGTCCCTCTGTAATTTTGGTTCGGTATCCAGATAAGGTCTGTCTGTGAGCTTTACCTGTCTCATAGCTATCTTGAACGCTTGTCAGCACACATCATCCTCAAGGTTATTCTATAACTCTTACCATAACCTTTGCTTCGAGTTCACCACCAACTTTTCTAGTTCCTTCCTGGGCATCTTGATACTGTCTTTTATATTCCTTCATGTTCTGTGATACTATGATACTTTCTGTTTCCTCTCATCATTTTCAGTCTGGTAGTAAGCCATTCTTTTTTATTCTGTGATATTTATGTGTTCCATTAATACTTTGCTTCCCTCACTTTAGCATTTTTCATGCCCACAACGAAGGTGTTTGCACATTCTATCATTACTACATTTTCTAGTAGTTGAACTTTCGCCATTGCAGTCGTCAAAATTTGTGTTCCCTAGAGCTAGCTGCAGATTTACGGGGAGCGCTGTTAGTTTAACTTGATTTATTTTCGACCTGCGCACTTCGTATTTGATCGATGTACGCGACCAAAATTATTTTTTTGGCCTGGCCCCTTCCAAATGAGGTATATCATACAATAGTAACGTTTTTATTAAATATCTATGTTATTTTTATTAGAAGTACGCTTTGTAATTAAAAAAAAAGAAAACAGAAGAAATTAATATTCTTGGGCACCATATTCCATAGAGTTTGGCAGCGCTGCTAAGAGCATGTTTATGGTTTCAGGAAGAAATGAGTTGTTTTTCCTTTTTTTATGTCCTCATAGAACTAAGAAAGGGATCCGAACTTAACAGGAGTCGATTAAAAATATCTTGATTACATGGCTCCCTTGAGAATTTTCTAGACTAGCTCTGTCGATAAGCCCTGAAGTGCGCGCCTCTACTGCCTCCTCAGAAAGCTGTCCAATAGGTACTAATGCATGTTTTAATATAAGGGCTCCATGAATGAGTATTTTATGTTGTGTTGGAGTCATTGGATGCCAAGGATACAGCTCCACGTATAACCGAGTGGTTCCTAAAGCATATTGATCAAATTTCTCTACATCTATCAAGTATCCACTTGAAATGGTTTCTAATATGACTGTACATTAACTCGAAATTAACGCCTGTGATTTCTGCCGCTAATTCTGGATCTCCAAAAATCTTCTACTTGTATTGCCGTCATTTGTAGTTCCAAAATTTGATTTCGGTATATCCACTAATAGTCCGGTCTCTTTACGAAATCTGGACTGTATTTCTTTTTTCCGTTCTTTTTCCCTGTTTTCCCCTACTGCCTTCCTTTGTCTGTATTTTTTAACAGGTAGTTTGTAAGCTAAATGGAGGATGCTTTCGAAAAACCTTTTCCTGGCGTGTAAAATTGATAACCCAAATTCGGCAGTTTCTATTATGTCCTTCTTCATTTCCACTTGATTAAACTCTTTGGATGTCGCACCGCAGACGTCGCAGCGACTACAGTATATTCAGATAAGAGATAGACCGGATGTAAACAAAAGGTTCGGGTGATTTTCACGCTAACGCCGCCGTCTCGACGTAAAACAGGAGCCCTCATTGGTCAATTCGCAATTAAATGCCTATGCCGAGCGGCAGAGCAGTCGTATCAAGGCAGAGTCACATTCAGGTTCAGACGTGTTACGTATGTCGTGTGCATCATTGCAATTTGATATTTCTTTGGACGTTTTCGTTTGTTATCTTATTAAGTTGTTGAGTTTGTCGTTGTTATTGTTATACCTTGTTATTGATTGTTATTGTTATCAACTGCTTGCGCAAAATGCCCAGTAGTACAGATACTGCCGATGAAGTTGTAAACTCCTGTAGTCCGCCTAGGAAACGCTCTAAAAAAAGACAGAGAGTGCAGAAATGAAAGAGGTCATTTTGAATATATATAAGATCGAGCGCGAGGAGAACGAGGCATCAACCATCAAAGAAATTGTTGTGAAGGTTTCTCACAAAGTTGGGGTGTGTCGCGCATCAGTGTTTAATGTGTTAAGACAATACAAAAAAAATCACACCTTTTCTGAGCCAATGACCAGTAAACATCGCAAAAGTATTGTTAAATCATTGGATGAAGCTGATAAGCATGCGATTAGGAGGAAAGTGCATGAATTCTTCTTTAGGAATGAAATACCTACTATAGATAAAGTACTGCAGGAGGTAAAAATGGAGATACAACGTTGCCAAATTTCAAACGATCAACTTTCCATGCGTTACTGAAGCATTTAAATTTCAAATGGAAAAAACGGGGTCGTAATAGTTTACTACTGGATAGAGAAGAAATTGTGCTATGGAGGAGGGATTATTTAACAAAAATTGGGAAATATAGAAATCAAAACAGGAAGATTTATTACCTTGATGAAACGTGGGTAAACGCAGGACACACTACAAGTAAAGTATGGGTTGATGATTCTGTAACTTCATCCAGGAGGGCCTTTCTAGATGGACTGTCCACCGGATTAAAAAATCCAGCAGGTAAATACGAGTAATAGACAACAATCGGATGTTTTTCAAACCTTGGGAACAAGGTTCTAAACATTAATTCCAGGGGGCAGATAAAACATATTACAAGTAACAAAACTTTTATAACTTTCGATAAAATGCGTGGATGTTTTATTGTCATTTTCATTTGTTAGAACTTTTTTAAGCCATGTTTTTATGTGTTTTCGATATTTCAATAATTTTTTAATATAATCTTAAAATATGTCGAATATTATAAACTTAAAAAAAGTTACTAAGTTTTATATTGTGTACCGTTACTAATATTTCTAATCATTTTAATTCATACTTTAAGCTTTATAAAGTTATAATTTGTTAATATTAATATTTGCGCGTATTTCAGGTTCCTGATCATTCATTTTTTAAAGGTTTATAACTTTAAATTAAATTGTGAAGCGCTGAGTAATCATACGACGTTCAATATTCTTTCTTTCAATATGACTAAATAATCCCAATTATAGCAATCTAATACTCATGTCTCAATGTTTTTTCGCTGAATGTGATGAAAACATTTGAAAAAGGTTCGCTTATTGAAATAAATCTACACCAGTTAGTACTTCGATTTCCAGGTAAAGGGAAAAGGCTCATTATCTGCCATATTGGCAGTGAGGATGGATTTGTTGTTGACGGTCTGTGGTGCTTTGAGTCTAAGAAAACTGGAGATTACCACGAGGAAATGAATGGCGAATCGTTTGAACAGTGGTTTTCAAAAATTTTACCGAACTTAGAGGAAAACGCAGTAATTGTGTTGGGTAATGCGCCTTATCATTCTCGAAGAATGGAGAAGGTCCCAACAACGGCTTCAAGGAAAGTTGATGTTCAAAATTGGCTCCGCTCGAAAAATATCAACTTTGAAGAAGCACTGCTGAAAGTACAATTATTAAGAATTGTCAAGGATCACAAGGCGGAATATCAAAAATACGCCATTGACGAAATGGCAGCAAGTCAAAATAAAACTGTGCTCCGTTTACCTCCATACCATTGCGAGCTCAATCCCATTGAGCTCATATGGGCAGAGGTTAAAAATTATATAGCTAAGCACAATACAACTTTTAAATTTTGTGACCTCAAAGGACTTTTCAAATAAGCACTAGAATTAATAACAGCGCAAAAATGGGAAAACTGTATTAAGCACGTGAAAGACAAAGTTGAAAAGAGAATGTGGGAACTGGACAATATTTTAGAGGAACACGTCGAGCCATTCATTATTGACGTTGGTGCTTCAGGCAGTAGCGATGATGAAAGCTCATCAAGCTCATCTTTCCAATAAAAGATGTCGTTCATCAAATTCGGTAAGTTATAAGTAATTATAAAGCTACTGTATTTTTTAATTAATTATTGACATTTTTGAACCCATTTTGGCAAAACCTATTCAAGAATCTACTTTCTGACAATGTTCAACCACGCACATTTTTTTACGTTTTGAACGTTTTAATTTGGTTACATATTTACCTAGAAATCAAAAAATATACTAATCAATATTCTAAAAGCAATTTTAAGAGATATACGATTATTTTTAATTTAGGCTAATTTAAACGCCATTTTGAGATTATATTCGACTGTATTTCACCAAACATCAGGCGGCATCCGAAGCTGGAAATCGAAGCGAAAATTTTGAAACCCTTATGTATATTTACATCATTATATATTTCTTACCCCACCCCCACATGATCCTATATCCATCACCAATCGTATACACATCGAATTGTGCTAATTTACTACAAAGTTACGCAAAGCAGCATCTACTATCTAAAATATGTACTGCGTGACTCTTAATACGTCCCTGCTGAATGTTACAGCGTTCGATGATCACGTGGTCTTGTTTATGTCCGGTCTATATCTTATCTGAATATACTGTAGTTGATGTTGTGCCAGTTGATGCGTTACGAGTATATATTTTGTCATCAACCATTGTCATGATAAACACATGCTTGACGGAAAACGTAAATCCATCTATGTTAAGCTGTGTTGCTGTTAACGAGTTTATGGAGTCCTTGACGTATCTAACCTTCTCTTTCGTAATATCGGCAGTCTCTTTCACAAAGCGGAATCTGATTGGGCGACAGTAGCGTGGCGATGAAGGCGTTGGATTTTCCCATAACGCTTTTTTACTATCTTTCCCATAAACTAATCGCACGGGTACAAAACAACTCTGGAAAATGTTTGCATCTGAATCAAGTTCGTTGTCAAATTTCTGTTTCAATTGTACTTCGTTCTTGTGTGTTCATTGTTAATAAAACTTCTTCAAGGAATTTTGACAAACGTTTGGCTTTCGGCCAAGGTACTTGTTACCGTGCATGCCTCTGAGGGTGGATAACACTCTTTTTCCGCTTGCTGTAATAGGCTATAACACGGGATTTTTTTTTTGTTGGTGTTACGTATTATTTCATATTGCCCTCTTGTAAGATCTGCATCTATATACATTTTCAATGCTTTCATTGGTGTGAGATGTCATTTTTGGTAGTCACTATCAGTAGTATATGTTTTTTTATTTCGATGGGCGCTTTGAACTCCTACAAATATCTTTTAGCACTTCGAGGCATCTCTTTTTCCAGACCTTCTTAGCTCAACTTGAGCTGCTTGCAGAATGGCTTCCCCCTTAAAAGCAGAACGAATGGTCTCTGTTTTTCTTCTTTTAGTTCACTAGATTCGCAAAACGATTTTGAAGGACGACCTGGACGACTGCTCTTAACCACAGGAATCTCGAATTAATCATCTAACCAACGCAACGATTATTATTTTTCAAAAAATATTCTTCCTGCTTATAAGCTCTTGACCATCTTTGCTTAATTTCTGCCTTAAAATATGCAAAATTCCTCGTTAAGTTTGTCGTTTTGATCATCTGTGTACTCATTAGACGACATAAGTTGCTCTTTTAGAAAATTTTGTTTTTGATCCAAATTTGTCAAATTTTCATTTTTCATCAACTGAAATAAATGTCTGCGTATCACCATTCTTGACCCAAAGGAACCCAGAGGGCTTAAAATAACGAGATTTCGACTTTATCATACATAAAAGATAATTTCTATAATTTGGCTTTTTGTTCGGAAAATATAAACACCCTTAATTGTGCACATCTGTGACTTTCTGCGGCTGATTTCTTTATCATCTAGTAGTTGAAACTTTATAATTTGGATGTCAAGAAATGTATTTGCCTGATCTAACCCTATAGTATAACTAAAACAATGTTGAAGACAAAGTGCTTTTAAAACCGAACCTTCAAAAACTATTCTTTGAAAACTGATATAGTATGTATTTGAAAGGTGAAAATAAAAAAAGCAATATAATAGAAGTATAAGATGATGACCTGCAGAATGAGAATCCTTCACTTTTTTAAAGGACTTGCGTAATAAGTTTAATATTCTGTCTGACACCTGACCTTTTTTGAAAGACGCTTAGTACGGAAGCGCACATTAGATTGTTCAAGTTGCAGTTTCAGCTGGTAGTACAGCACGCATACAAGCAGAACGGAAAGGGCTAGATATTGTTCTCTGGAGTTTTCTGTAGTGTATGCAGTCGATTTCAAACAAGTCTGTCAGATTTCGAAAATCGACTTTTGGCCGTGTAGATCGATCAAATGTGCTGCGGATCTTGTGCATTAGTTGTTTACAAAGTGTTACTTCAAAGATAATATACGAATATATATTTTCGTCATAGTAGCACTTTGCAGTCTTTGATTTTACCCAACAAGTTCTCCCTATGGAAAGTAATTTCAGTATATGATGTTTCATTTCCTCTGATAATAGTAGGCTTTCTTTCATTGTTTGTGATAAGTCAAGCTTCTTGCTGCTAGGGTTCCTCAAGACGCTCTCCTCTTTTGTCAGTTAGTCTGGATCCCTACGTTGCCGCCTCTAAATTAAAATCTCCTCCTATCAAGTATTGTGTTGTGCTATGGTTCATTTGATATGTTTGGCGAAATGTAGTATAACTATACTATTTTCCATTTCTATACAAGCCATCCCCTTTTTTGAATATATACTAACGGCTCCATGGCCCAGCTTGCATTATCTTTTTATTCGACCTCGACACCATACGTCTATTGAGCTATCGTTTGCCGCGCTGCAAGATTTGCTTGTATTATTTTCATTACGTTACAGCAATCTCTGACTGAGGGTGAGATGAACTAGATACATCAGGTTTCCTAGATGTAACAAGCGTCGCCTGTCTTATCACATCTGTGTTAGCTATCTTGTTGATTGGTAGTAGTACGAAGTTGCTTCACTGGTTCGCTGTATTTCCTTCCTTTCACCATACATGTAGCACCCTATTTCATTAGCGGAGTCTTTCGCACCGTATTGGCAGTTGCAACATCTGGTTGGAGAGACATGTCCAGTTACTTTGCATCTATTCCATCCCATTTTAAGTCGTCGGTGTTCCAGCAGGGTACGTCCAAGCCCCTGAGGAATCACCATCAGGGCAGTCCACGGCACTTTGACAGCTTGACAGACCTCTTCCGTTTCTATGATTCTTTCAAGGTCACATTATTGTTGCAATAGTCTTTTCGGTACGGATATTATTTAAAAAACCTGTAAAACGTAAAAAGACCTATAAGATGTCATATTGCAGACTAGATAGTTTTTAGGGCGCAGTTATTCCACGTTTGCTCACTAGGATCATTGTGAACGTCCATCTATGGAGGAATCACTCAACTAAACTGCACGCATTGTTGGTTGCATATCTTTTGTGAAGCCGAGTGGTCTGTAGTTTTATCTCTAAGAAGAAAGTTGGTTGAATAGCAAGATCGCATCTGGATGATTGTGTGTATTGGTCTACATGTGTATAAAATCAGTGTTATTTGCTGTGTGAGAAAATCATTACTGAATATGCTGCGAATGAAGTATATCTATAAGCTGTGAAATTACGAAAAACTTTGGGAAATCATCACCGCACCCGCGTTGTGTGTAATTACTGCTAGCATGTATATGGCTGGTGATTCGACAGTGTACAGTGAATAAAATTATTTCTTATCTCTCTCATTTTTGAAATTAATCAAATTTGCATATGTAATTTCCAGAATGGTAAAGAAAAAGTGTATGCGCAACTGATTTCTAGATTTGAATTTCAAGTAAGTGTATTTGAGACAAGAATCCAATCGAATTATCATCAACACATATAACTTACAGCTTAGACCTTCAGTAATGCCATCTCTGAAGCAGATTTTACATCACATCAGGGCCAAACATTGATAAAACTGAAGACTCATGACGTTTAGGCAACACGTACAACTACAAAACGAGTTAAGAACATGTCTATCAGCTAGTGCTGAGTTAACATCTTGTATAAAAACCTATATAATGTCAGAGAAAATCGGCATAATGTCACTTTTCAAGATACGTAATACCCGTGCGGGTGTCTTAGTCACACTTCCAGCGCCTAAAGTACCTTCAATCGGCATCAAAAGTTTATTAGCCGCGCCTTCCTTCTTTTTGCCTCAATTTCACTCTTTTTCGTTTGTCTCACATTGAACACATACGCAACTATTTATTGTATATCTATATTTTGCTTTGGTTTTCCTCTTTTTAGGCCGTGGTTTCAGCGTGTCCTGTCATCGACTGTCTACCTCTGTATATCCCGATACGCTTGCATATGCCCCTTTCACGGTATTCTCCATATCTTCGGAGCAATTTAAGGTTCACCAAACGGGTTGACTAGGAGTTACTAAACTTGATGCTTTTGCCCTACTGTTAGAGCTCATTCTATCATATTATAGAGCCGCCTCTGCTCATTGACTTCGGCGATTTTGTTAGCTATAGCTTATCTTTTTACTTGCGACGTTAAGATCGTCGATGTCGACATCCTAGAGATAACTGTACTGTTTGTCTTCACCATGTATCAGTATTAGCGTACTGGTATCTTTTAATGGAACGTTTGCCACCCACGGACTATTTTAGTTACCTAGAAGCAGATTTCTAGCCACTCTGCTTCCTTATCCAGCTCCATGAGTTTATCATGGCTTTTCATCGCATTCTTAAGTCTTGCGCTTACCCGTTTATCCGCAGGGCATTGATAATATCTTTGGAACTAGTTTGAGTTTGTGTTGTCACTCCGCTTTCTATGTGCATTTCAGTGTATACTCGTACGTTGGCGTCGAAAGTGGGGATTTCAGGTTTATCCCATTTCACGCTGCCTAGCCATTCCTTGTTTCAAGAGCCACTGAGCCGCTGTAGGTGCACATTTATGTCATTGATATCAATCACGTCCTATACCACTAAATTTGACTTCTTCTTTGGAATGGTCCCCTCAATATCTCCAGCCGTTAGGGATAAAGCCGTGCTTTCGTTTCCACCGAATGCTGTGATCTAAAAAGGGACGGAATTGTTCGTCTTTCATGGTCGGGCTGCAGCGTTGTTTGGTTTCGTTTCGTTTTATTCATTAATTTCATTCAATTGGCGGCCCCATTTAGCTAAGGGCGGATATAGCCTCAGATGCATTTTGCAATCCTACCCCCGTTTCCTGCCCGGAGCAGCACTGTTACTTACTCAAGATGATTTCTGCTAACGTCAAATTTGCTAGAGGTGTTTTTGATTTGCGCCCAGCCATCAAAACTTGAAAGCAAATCCAATGGCTAGCAACTTCTGCAATATTAATTTAGTAATTTTACCTACTATATATCTTCCAATCTACCTGAGAGATCCAACCTAGAAATAACGTAAATAATCAGTTTCAAATGAAGTATGTGACACTCATACCACGTAAGCCTTGCATCCATTTTCTTGATTATTTTTTTCTAGATTTCACCCATTTTGTCACCTGTGGAAGGATCATTCATTTTGATATTCATTTTCTCTGCTGCAGCTTCGTCAATTTTATGGTGACCCTGGCTATGGTCATACCAAAGTCATGGGGATATTAAAATGGAACTCACCCTTTTCGACAACGGAATCCGAATTATGAGGAAATTTAAATTGATGATGATGATGATTATGATCAACACTATGAACTTCAAGGTTATCTAAAGGTCAAATCACGACAATAAAAACAATTTACTCAAGCAAACATTCCAGACAGCACAGTTGTGAGGTTTGTGGCCCTCACCCAAAGTTGACTATTGACCGTCACCTTCAAGGTTACGTCAGAATCTTAAATATCAAAATTGTTGCTCTTTAAAAGTTTGACACAAAAATTAAGATTGGCATGACGTTGACTTTGAGGTCAACAAGTAAAAGGGCGGGGTTTTCTTTGAAAATCGTTACTTGACCTGGGATGCCATCTTTGGATGGACCTCACAAACCTCACAACTGTGCTGTCGAACATTTTTGCTGGAGCAAATTGTTTTCAATGTCGTTACTTGTGTATAAAATGACCTTGAAGGTCATGCTTATGGTCAAGTTCATTTCCAGGCGTAGAATTTCTTCCTCTTTTAAATTCCGGTGTAGAAATGGGGTTTCATATAAAACATTCACTTGACGCTGAAACGATCTTGAAGGTCGTGGTGGACGTCATGGTCAAAGTAACCATCATTTGGATCCTTCGAAATCCTACAGCTTTGGTTTGAAGTTCTTTATAGGTTGAGTAGCTTTCGAAATATGTAGATTTGGAGATTAAAATGTGACATCCTGTATAGTTTGGACAGTAGTAAAATACGCAAATGAGCCTTTCTGAAAACCCCACCGCGAACGAGCCCATTTGTCTGCCGTTTGCTGACGGACCATTCGCGCTATGGCGGCACCAGCAGCAGCTAAAAATTTATCACTTTCGCGCGGATAAGAGTCGGATACATTGTTGTGTCAACGATTTTATTGGGCTATATTTTCGACCAGATAAATAACGGAAGGCGATTTGGACGGATGGTGGTGTCGTTTCTGGTTACCAGAACACCGCTCTACGCTGCTTGCTGCTGCGCCAATAAAAAGTCGATAGTTCTAGTCGCCAATGAATTGCTAACGATTAAGGTCTTTGCCGACTGTGCCCTATCAAACTGGACGCTCTCTAAAAGTGCGACTCCACCACCCGTGCTTTTGGAATGAGCAGGATACTGAACAATAATGTAAAGAAGAAAACATCTAAAAGAAAATAGTATTTTAGCTAGAAAGAAAGGAACTTATGGCAGAGCCTTGCGAACATCCTTGGAAAACGACTCCTCAAATTTATCATAGAAGCAAGAGTATGATACTATCCTATTATTCAAGTAGCCTTTCAAAAGCATTATGATGTTGGAAGGAAATTGATAAGGGATTTCAAGTACCGCTCCGTCGCATATCTTGTTCGTAAAAACTGCTTGAATTTGTCTCCGATCGATATGCTAAGCTCTTTCTATATTTGCGACATTCGTGGGTGCCTAGGTCTTCTACGGTTTCCACCTCGACGTTCTTTGCATGATATAAATAAACCCACATAGTTTCGGATGAAAACATTCTGGCCAACGATTTGATTGGACTCGTTGAGTAGTAATGTCAGATTGAAGAGGCAAACTAATAACTACGTTATAGCTTTAGGTATGTGCCGGCTTTGATTTTCCAAATCCAATTGGTGAATAGGTTTATCTACACACCGTACGGCGCCTGATTTGGATACTGGCGTACATCATATCATATCTCGTTGGATGCTGGGCCGGACTGGCCCATTCTTATTTCATCGGACCTCATTATCTCGGTAATCTTCAGGTTTTGGTATGAAGCCGTCGTAACGGCCAGCTCTGGATGTACGAAGTTCGACACGGTTAGGATAGGAGGCCGAAGTCAGGCGGATCTGCCTGAGGAGCAAAGTTTGTTGGTGTAGCGGTAGAAGAGAGCTAGATCGGCGACGGCTTGCGGGTGCGAAAGGGCCGGAGACTGTCTGTTCGAAAAGAGTCATCGATCAGTCGGATAGCCATGCTCTGGACAGCATCGAGCATAAAAGATGTAGTTGCGGCGGCAGCACCCAAAACGTTTGAGCAATACTCGAGGCTAGGTGTTATCTGAACTATACGCTGGGTAAATTAGTCACAACTTTAAAGAAATACGGAATAAATCATTATCACAAATGCGGCAGTGACTGTCGGTTCAATGTGTGTGACCAGCTATTTGACAACTATCCTAACAATTATCATTTGCACCCTCAGAAATCCGTTGAAAAGCGAAAAAAAAAACACCGGCAGGATATATTGTAGGAACTATGAGCCTTCAAAGCTTTTTAAAGAGTGGACGAGGTAACCTTTCATTGGTGTGGCAAAATCTTAAAGATATTTTCAAAAGATTTAATACCTACTAAGGAACGCGCTTTCTCATACTAATTACATGTTATATTAAATATCTACGTGTGCGAAGCCGCGGACAGAAAGCGAGTCACCGCATGAATGTCTGATGTATTTTGTATATTTAGCTAGCAATCGCCCTGTACAACCGATTCCATTTGAATGTAACATCGATCTCAAGAAAACAGATTCTTGTAGCTGTACAGCCACCGGTCTACCAGTGAACCGTATTTATCCGTTATTTATCTCTAGAGGGAGTTGATCTCCCTTGTCGAGATGGAAACTACGTTACGTTGTCCGCCGGGATTCGGGAGAAGATCCGCTGGCCGAGCTCACAGTCTCTTTCCTGCTAATTTATCGTGCTCCCTGCTTCCTGAAGCTCGCCTTCGTATTGAATTTAAGGCGTTAAAAGCGTCATAAAAATGTTTTCGAGACTCTCCCGCACAGAATTTACCAACCCTCTAGACATCAACATAGCAGGGAGGAAAAACTAATGGAATTTTTTTCGAATTGGTGTTCTAGAGTGACGGTTTGGACGCGTAACCTTAAGTAAGTATGCAAGCATTGGAAAGGCGAATCGCTTACAGGAATTAGGGGGGTTAATATCGAGGAAGAAATAATTAGTGTTGTTTTATTTTTGGTTGCATATTTCCACAAATTCATACTAGTCTCTACTAATCTCTACCAGTACTATAAAGTGAGCAAGTGTAGATGTATGTTAATCTTTCTTAACTTTGAAATAGGGTAAAATACCTAAGTGTTGGCACTTCAAGATAGATCTAACATTTAGTTTAAATTATCCCCTCATGTGTACATTCATAGAATGCCCAATCGTTGCAGTCGTTGAAAAGTTCTGAAAATTGGCGATTAAGCACCCAATATTAATTGAAAGTGAAGAAAGCTGATGCGTTACCACTTTCCAAATGCTGGCACTGAAAATCCAACAGTTGGCATACCTTAAACCTGAATGTCGGCACCGCCTTAAAGTAAATACAAAATAAGCAGATCTAGAGAATTTTTATTGTATATATTAAGCATGTCATAAAAATAAAAAATATTATTGTTTGATTGCATTACATTTGATAGTTAAGGGCGGCACTGGAAGTTTCGTGTGCAAATTCTTCTTTTTCAAAAATGTGAAATGATGCTTTTATCTAAATGTTTGACACTCAATACTGCTGTTGAATTTGCATATATTATGAGTGCATATACCACCACCACCATATACAGCTATATTATTTTTGGGCTGAGACTGTTCATCAGATAAGTCAAATTTCTAATATGTGAATGAATAGATTGCGACTATTTTTATTGGAACCAGGAGTATTTCTCTTCCTGTATTTTTTGAGCTTTTGTTCTTTGATAATCTCCATGTGTTTCCTTTTGTTTTCACTTTTTGTTTTTTCTTTCTCTTCTTTAATCTGTTTTTTTCTCCTAGGTTCTTTTTATACACGGAAGATGATATGATGAAACTTACGGGTTTAGTTTGGCGGCTACATTTTCCCACAGGAATTTTAGAATATATTCTCCCTCTCATGATAATCTACAAATGATTTGATTGCTATCATTTCAGGGTTTTCTTCAGTCAAATATGTTCTATGGCCTCTTTTTGCTAACTTATTTTATAGTCGAAGCTCCATGTAGTCCACAATTCTGGGCAACTGGTTTTTTGTTTCACCAACCTAAACATCTTTGAGAGGCCGTTGTAAGGTCTTCTCTAAGTAGGTGGCAAATATTTTCTTAAACATTAAGAATCTCTATTAATAGTTGGGAAAATAGCTTCTAGGACTAGTTGGAGGCATGTGTATCAATAAGAAATGGCAAAACTGAGCCAAATCCTGGCATCACCAATTATTTTATAAATTCGATTATTTTTTTACGAACAATCATTGTAGTTAGTAAAATTAATTAATAATCACCAGATATATTAAAAAAACACCAATGAATTCAAGCAACGAATAGAGCATCCATAAACATGAGTCTGCAATCCATTCGAAACTAACAGACATGTATGACTAAATAGAGACTGAAACGGTTGACTTATCTAGATAATTGATGCTATCTCTGCTCGTCATTAAGAAAATGAAGCTGAAAAAACAGGGTGTCAATAATTAGAATGTGAAAATTATCAATAACCAATTTCACATGACACACGATGTCAATATTGTGAAAAATCATTATTTTTATACCAACACATTAAATTATTCAGTCACTAATCATATGACAATGTCACAAATATCAAATATTCACCTTTATATGATCTGAAGTGATAAAATTATGCTAGAGAAGCTACCTACCTACTTAAAACTTTCACTAATTTCAAGAGACTATGACGATGCACATCTAGTCAAAACAATATATAAGCCACAACTAATGTGTCACATTGTAGGCAAAACGTTCGATAGTTGTAGAAATTATCTCCGAATCACAAAAATGGTATGAATCTACCAGATATCCATCGATATGGTGCCGACATTTGGAAAGGTGCCAATTTAACATAAGGTCGCTGGCTCTGAAGCGCTCAATCGCTGGTCCGACCAAAATGAGTAAGGGTATTTAAATAGGGATTTTGAGTCGTGCATGCTTTCGACATTCGTTGATCGTCTTGATTTAGATTTGTTTGGTGTTTTGTTTTACTTCAAGTATAATACTGTGGATACATAGTTATTGGGTTATTTGTCGTACAATTTATAATGCTGCTAGGCGGGTACGATACATTTATTTGTTATCCATCAAACTTTAATGGTGAGTATGTTTTTATATAAATGTGATTACCTATCCAGTCGGTTGGCATTACGTCTGAACCACAATATGGAGAGACGTAAAAATGCGTACATTTACTAAGAAGTACCAATATCTCGACCGCCAGCGTGAAGCCGGCAATAGTGAGGCCCGTCATCGCTCTACGCAACCTGTGACTTTCAAGCGATGCAAACGTTTCAGTTTGCCGCGGCTTTGAACCCTTAAAACTGTTATTAACACAAAACGTTGTCTTTGAGTAATGCTACGACCTTCGGCACGGGTATTATGTGAAAACCCTATAAAACGTCCAAAAAAAACCTGATGTCATCTTGCAGACTAGGTAGTTTTTAGGGTGCAGACAGTCATTCCACGTTTGCTCACTAGGATCGTTGTGAGCGTCCATCTATGGAAGAATCTTATGTTTTGTGAGGCCGAGTGGTCGGTAGTTTTCTCTGAGAAGAAACTTGGTTGAATAGCAAGATCGTATCTGGATGATTATTTGTATTGGTCTGCATGTGTATAAAATCAGGATATTTGCTGTGTGAGAAAATAATTACTGAATATGCTGACAGCGCATATCTATTAGCTGTGCCCGACGGGTTATTTATATGTTGTCCTTTCTGAATACCGGTTATGTTCAATGTTATAAATTACGTAAAACTTTGAGGAGAATTACGGGAAATAATCACTACACCCGCGTAGGTGTGTAATTACTGTTAGCATGTATATGGCTTGTAATTCAACAAGGTACAGTGAATATACACTATTCAACAAATTTAAATGTTTATAAAGTAACATTGATGAAAATAGGTTTGTTCGCAAGTTGTAGCACCTACAGTTTTCTTGTCATAAGGAGAAAAAGAGGAGACGACATATTTTTACAATCTCATATATTTATTTAATATAATCATATATAACATGCGGAATCTATGCAAAAACATTACTGAGGATTGGTTGTTATGTGAATAAAACATATATTACACAATATATGTGTCAAAAACGTTCACTTTTTCCTTTTGTGTTCTGTAGCATCTTCCCTTTTTAAAAACCAACAGTAGTCGCCCAACATAGATGAGTTCCAGCGTCCCTGGTATCTTGTTTCTATCGCCCTCAAACCTCTTTTCTTGTTCGTCACTTTCTGCACCCAAATTTTTCTGGGAAAAAGTCAAATGGGAGTGCAAAACATGTATTTTTAGAGACATGCGACACCCTAGTAATTCGTAGCTCACAGTTCATCTAAGAGTCTTTTATAGTTTTCATCTTTCTTGTAGCCCAAAAATGATTTCACCAGACGTACAAAACACGTTCAAGCTGCCAATTCCTTTTAATTTAATTGTCCTTGAAAACGGCGATCATCTAGGAGCTTCCTTATCTGAGGTCCATTAAATATGCCTTCTTTTAATTTTGCATCACTTAGTTGAGGAAATATTTCTCCTGGGTACTGAAAACCAGTACCTTCTTTATCTATGTTTTGGACAAAGTTTTTCAATAGTCCAAGCTCAATATGGAGAGGCGGTAGCAGCACCTGTTTTGAGTTGACAAGGTTGCATAATTAATATTTGAAGTACCAGGTTCAAAAGAAGTTCTATGAGGCCAATCCTTTTTACTGTAGTGTTCTTTTGTTGCCCTATTGTCCCATAGACACAAAAACAGCAATACTTTGTAAAACCCCCTTGTAATACTACTAATACTAGTAGTACTAGCAATATACACTTTTAAATCTCAACAGATATCCTTCTGATAATGTTCATATTCAACATGATTTTATATGGCTGCTAAGTTGTCATAGGTCTCTTTCATTGTCACTAAATGGGCTAAAGGAATAGATGGTTTCTTGCTTCCATTATGAAGCAGGACTGCTTTTAGGCTGTATTTCGACGAATATATGAATAAACGCCACTAGCTAGGATCATGCTCCATACTAAGCTCATTCATTGAACCATCAATATCACAAAAGACACATAGCGACCCTTCCATTTTAAAAAACTTGATAATGTTACATTCCGTTTTCAGTAACATAAAACACTTGCTTTTGTTAACAAGTTCCACTGTTGAAGTCTGGAATCAAGAAGTTTCGATTTTTGTTTTCACAATCCTAGTACCAAGTCACTTAATTAATTCTGAGTTATTAAGTGAGGTTCACTGGTAGCAGTTGGTAAACATGTTGGGTCACAACTGCTGTTCTCAGGAAGTTGCGGATCAAATTCTGAGAAAGAATTAAAATCACCTGGAGACACGATGTCCAGGTTTAAGGGCTCAATCGGTACCGGTAGTTGCTGGCAATGAGACACTGGCCTTCGCGCAGAAGGGAGATTTTGATACTCAATTTTGTCGCTACGCTTTTTTGAAATCCTTTCTGTTTTAGTAATGCAAAAGTAGCAATCACTTACATGGTCAGTAGGTTCTCTCCACACCATAGGAACAGCGAACGGCATAGAATTTTTCTTGCGATACATCCAATGCGCTGCACTAAATTCACGTGTCAACTCACACAGCAAACCTGAAGAGCCCAACTTTTATCTTGATGCCCAATTTGCCATTTTATATCAAAAACACTTGACTGCATAGTACACGAGACAGAAACCAACTAAACTGCAGAAAACAATAGCTATTTTAGACTTCTAAATGATGTACTGTCACAGAACGGTTCTGGAACTGCGCAAGGCTGAATGCGTAAAGTGGAAGATCTCTGGAGCGGTTATGAACAGTCCGTGAACTATCAGAATTTTGCCAAAACCCGAACGACCTGAACCCAGGACTACGGCAACAATTATTATTTTGTTTAGTGCTACACGTTGCCCAGGGTCTTTAGGAAGTTGATTTGCTGGATATAAAATATCTTGCCTAAAATGCTGTTTGTCAATATAGGACGGGACAGTTTCCTCAAATAAATTATAATTTTTGCTCACATTTTTGAGAAGCTCTGGCAAAAATAAGTTGGGAGCAACTGCTTCAAGTTCATCTTCACACTCAGGCGACGATGATGATGACAAATCAGAATCAAAAATGATCTCCGTTGAACCCATTTGTCAGTTCAAAAATCATCCCGGCAGTAAAGCAAGAACTGCTGGAATGATTCTCGAATCATCCTAGAACTGAACAAGGATATAACTCAAACACCAAATTTCAGTTCTAAAGCGGTCCGATAGTAATCCAACAGAAACCCGAACACCCCGGTTTCTTCTGCGCATGCTCCCGATAGTTCTAGAAAAGTAATGATAAAAACCCAAAGAAACAATAAAACCCTTACAGGTTCTTACAATACTGTGATAATAACCCTTCTGCGGTCTTGTACGTTCCGGTCCTAAAGCATGTAACAATGATTTCAAAGATCGCATTATAAAAAAGAGTAGGTAGTAGTAGTAGTAGTAGTAGTAGTAGAAAGATTTATTTAGCACAACACAACAACTTAGAACTAGAAAATTCAAGCCACATGCTGTATGATGTAAAGGCTGGGCAACCTATAATTGTAGATTTAACAAGTGATTTCTCAATTTTACTTTCAATTTTGTCAAAGTTTTCTGGTCTTTTATCTCCGAGTATAATTTATTATATTCAATCAACCCTTGATGGAATACAGATTTATAGCATATGTTATACTTTTTGGTCATCTTTATTTCTGGTATTATGTAAATGATGGTCGACATTTGATGATGTTAAATTAGTTAGACTTGATGGAAATATATTATTTTTTACTTTATAAATGAATATCATTACAAGATATTTGATAAAATTTTTTACATTGAGCCATTTTAATTTGTTAAGCATTTGCCTAATTGGAGTATATTTATCTTTATTTAGTATTATTCTCATGCACTTATTTTGTAAAATTTGCAGTCTTTCAAAAGTGGAATTATTTGCTAAATATAGAATAGTCGAACAGTACAAGAAATTTGGAAGAATGATCGTATTATAGATAATTTTTCTGCTATATGAACTCAGACATCCAGAAACTCTCGATAAATATCCCACTTTACTACTAATCTTATTTATAACTTTTTCATAATGAATATCAAAAATTAATCGAGAGTCAACAAAAACTCCCAGGTATTTAAAATTTTCTACAAATTCAATATCTTCACCATCAATATTCAGTTGAACATTTGTACATTGTTTTTTTCCGATTAACAAGGCTTTCGTTTTACTTGCATTTAATTTTAGTATGTTAGATGCTAACCATTTTGAGACAAGCTTCAAGTCTTCATTTATATAAGAGATACCAGACTGAATATTTTTAGTACTTATATAAATCATAGTGTCATCGGCGAAAATTTGAATTTTGCATTTTTTGACTATGGCAGGTAAATCATTTATGTATAAAATAAAAAGAAGTGGTCCCAGGATACTGCCCTGTGGAACACCCAACGTATTTTCAATTTTTGATGAAATAGTGTCATTAACTTTTGTAACTTGCATCCTTTTAGACAAATAATTTCTGAACCAATCTAAAACACTTCCTGTTATACCATATGCCTTCAATTTACCTAACAAAATATCTCTATCAATCGTTTCAAATGCCCTCTTCAAATCCAAAAATACTGCTATGACAACTTCTTCTGAGTCTATGGCTCTTCTCCAATTCTCAGTTACCAACTGGAAAGCTGTTTCTGTGGAATATTTTTTTCGAAAGCCTGCTTGCGCCGCCACTAAAATTTTGTTTTCTTCTATAAACTGCATTAATTGGTCATGCACTATGGACTCTAATAATTTTTCAATGTCTGGTAACACATTTACTGGTCTCATATCGCTGCATCTTTTAGAATTTTTTATTTTGGGAACTGGTGTTATTGTAGAGCATTTCAAATTTTCAGGGAAAGAACTGCTTCTCAGTGAACAATTGATCCAATTTAATACAGAATATCCCAAAATTTCGAAACAGTTTTTCAGCACGTTTTTAGTAGTCATTTCGGCACAGTTGTTATTTGATTTTAAACTGTTTACTTTTTTTCTTAGATAATTCAATGATACGCTGTGAAATTTTGAAAGTGTATGCAACATTTCCCCCTGGAAACTGATTTTCATATAGTCAGGTGCAGCATTGGCAGTACCTACAATATCAACAATACTTTCCACAAAATATTCATTTAGTTTGTTTGCAATCACCAAAGAATTTGTTTCGGTACCGTTTTCGAATTGAACTTGATTTACACAATCATGCGGCTTCGAATTGATCAGTCTTTTTAAAGTCTTCCACATCTCTACACTGTCGCACTTGTTATTATGGATTTGTTTATCGTAGAATTTCCTTTTTTCTTCTCTAATTACATATACACATTTATTCCTAAGAGTTTTATATACCTCCCAATCATCATTTGATTTTGTGAATATACATTTATTGTATTGTTTGTCTCTCAAATTTTGAGCTGCCTTAATATTCTTGTTATACCAGGGTGTATTTTTTGTCGAGCAAATCACTTTTTTATCAGTTGCAAGATCTAAACAAGTTTTTATATTTCCTATTATGTTGTCATATATTTTTTCTATATTCTCACCAAAATTCCAATACCAGCCAGCAAGTTCTCGTTCAAGTTTTTCGTACTTCATAGTATTTACGATTTTCTTAATTTTTGTATCAGAAAAATGCCCTACCAAGGGCAGCATTGTCCAACTGTGATCGCTAACTTTAGGTGTATGTACAGCTTTAATCCCTGCACATTCGAAATTTACAATAACAAGATCTAACAAAGTCTCTGATAATGATGTTATTCTGGTACTCTCTTCAATTTTTTGCTTGAACCCATAGTTGTTTATGGTTTCTTTCAATTTTCTTGTTTTCATGCTTTTACCATAATAATTTAAATTAAAATCACCTAAAAGTATTATATTGTTTCTAAAATTCCACATTTCTTCGCATTTTTGTTCAAAAAACGTTAAAAATGTATCTGCATCACTGTTTGGTGAACGGTAAAAAGTACAAAGATCATAACGTTTCCCAAATAATTTGAACTGTATATGTGCATACCAGTATGCATAGTCTAAAGTGGTACAATCGAATAATGTGATCTGTATTTTGTGGTAAACATAAATCACTACACCTCCAGTATGTCTGGAGTTGGAGTTGCATCTGTAGGTTTTATAATTAGTAATTTGTAATTCACCATCAGTGATGTCTTCTGTAGCATGTGTTTCGGTAAGACATAATACAAGTGGTTTTCTCCATCTTAAAAACTGTTGAACTTCATCTATATTATTCAGGACTCCTTGTATGTTTAAATGGTATATTGAGTTATATTCATCACTTACAGATTTAGCCACGTCTTGCAAATCTGAGCTTAGTAGTTGCTATTCATTTGCATAATTAATTTTTTCCCTCTCACGTTCAATTTTCCTTTTATATACTTCACAATTTTTGTCAAATGGTCCATGATTAATAGGTAATCCTAGATTAAAATCCTGGTTTGCACTTTTACAATTTGGACAGCATTTGTACATTTCACTGATACTACAGTTTTCTGTTGAATGTCCTTCTAATCCACAAGTAAGACATCTTCCTGATTTTGTGCAGTATTTAGCTGTGTGGTTAAATCCGGTACATTTATAGCATCTCAAAACATTGATGTACTCGAAAACAGAGCAAACAGACATGTCGATAAAAATAACACCTTGATTCATAACACACTTAAAAGTCACAGCATCTACTTCTAAAATTGCTTGATATTTAGTTTTCATTTTCTTGACTGTAATTACTCTCATATGTGAATTTTCTTGAAAAGATTCATTTTGTGATTTTATAGTATTTATTAGCTCGTCTTCTGCATATTCTTGACAAAATCCAATAACTTTGATTTGTGGTTTTTTACTTATCTCTGAAGTTTTCACTGTATATGTTTCTGGCATTTTTGATTTTATTTCATTATGTAGCTTCGCGTTATCATCTTTTGTTTTACATTGGATTTTCACCCCACCTGAAAGATAAACTTTTTCAATAGCAATTTTCAAACTGGTAGGATTCACAAATTTTGCGATGTCTTTCTTTGTGTTATTACACTTTTGTTGGTTATTATGCTTAACAATGACTGTATTTGTGGGTTTTAATACTGGTGATTGTTTTTTTGCTGTACATGTTTGTAATGGTACGCATTGTTGCTTATATTCTACCATTTTTGTAGGCGAATTAACGGTTGAAGGCCCTGAAGCTTTAACCATATTAGCGTAAGTTGTAATTGCTTCTTGTGACGGCTGTTGCATTTTCCCAATTTTTTTGTTTAATTGGTCTATCTTTTCGTACAATTCTTTTATTAATTTCTCTTGAATCGAAATGGTATAATCTTTTAGTTTCAAAACTTCCTCTGTACAAAATCCCTTTTCACTCAGCGAGACCACACTCTCCACTTCCTCACTAGCTCCATCCTTTTTAGAGTTTTCCTCCATATTCAAACTAAAAATTCAGGAATCTCCTAAACACCTTTTTTAGCTTGACCTAATTTTTGACATTAGAAGTCAAAAAAGTATTTCCAGAATTAATTTTGTGCAATCTCTTCCGTGTGGTATCTGCAGCTGCAAACAGGTGTGGCGATATATATTTCGTTAATCTTCCCGGTGATCCTTGGTTGATATTTTTATGTGTGGTCTTTACCAATATTTCGTGTCTGTGTTGGAGCGAATAAAAAGAGCAAGTGTAGTAGTTAATATAGCAAACAACTTGAAAACCATTGCTGTGAAAAACCGTTTTAATAACTTCCTAAATGAAACGCAAAACACGCATTCTCATCGATGATAACAAAATCATGTCGACTTGTGATAATTATCTCGAATCTCGCTCATTTTTGAAATTCAGCAAACTTACATATCTATGTAATTTCTTGAGTGGATATGAAAAAGTGGATGCGCAACTAATTTCTAGCTTTGAATCTTAAGTAAGTGTATTTGAAACAAAAATACAATGGAATTATCATCAACACATATTATTAACACACAAATCCCCACTATGCAACTATCCATTGCCGTTACCTCGAGCAATGACATCTCTGAAGCAGATTTTACATCACATCATAGCCAAACATTAATAACTGAAGCATCACGACCTTTAGGCAAAACGTACAACTAAGTGGTAAGTTAACGTCTTGTAGAAAAACCTATATAATGTCAAAAAAATCGATATAACGTCACTTTTCAAGATACGTAATACCCGTGCCGATCACGTTGTGTATCTTTGATAACCACATCGCATGTTTGGAAAATGTGGTGACTTCATTAGGGACGCCATCTATATGGTCTGCGGGTAAAATCGCGAGACAGGAAGCTATTGCTATTATAAGTGCGAAACTATGTTTGTATGTTCCGTTTTTACGCCAAAATGGCTGAACCGAGTTTGATGAATCTCAACATAGACATACGAGTATATATTAAACAGACAAACATATGCTACCTCTTGTTGCGAAAATAAAACTAGTAGGAGGTGAAATATTGGGTGGCAGGGTACTAAGGGGAAACGACAATTCTTTAAGTGGGGATACAGACATTATATTTGGTTCTTTGATATAATGTAAATGAGCATTTGCCAATGAATTTTATAAATTCCACCCCTAAGAGAGTGAAATGGGGATTACCACGTTCGGATTTGTTGGGAACCTTGATTCTTCCTAATTACGCCCGCTTAGAGGTAGGAGTACGTTTTGTACAACGAATTTAGACTAGGTAGAAGGAGCCAGTCAAAGATTTGTTTGTCACCTTAGTCTCATAGTCTGTAGTGAAGATCAAAATGCACTTGACATAAGTCAATTTTTTTCACGGTTCTGTCATTAAATTCTTAGCGTTGATGTTTGCAGA
Source organism: Acanthoscelides obtectus (assembly GCA_963669975.1). Lineage (NCBI taxonomy): Eukaryota > Metazoa > Arthropoda > Insecta > Coleoptera > Chrysomelidae > Acanthoscelides > Acanthoscelides obtectus. The sequence continues at coordinate 80,602,201 of CAVLJG010000004.1, forward strand.
TAATTGTGGTATTACACGATTTCAAGCTGTACTTTTAAATAATTTGCAAAGAGCAGCACAAGCTTCCGGTAAGTATTATTACTATGTTGGTACCACGCTGTCACTTCGGTACGCATTGGTAGACATATGAGTCAAAAGTATGCACTCAGACTACAGAATCCTGACCACAAACACTGCAATGTAGATGTTTAGGCTTCTAATCTATTTGTACATAATCTTCAAAATAACGACCATTAATGAAGAATCCAGAAATTATATCTTTAATATTGGGTACGAGGAGGTTAAATACGTCATTATCGCTTATAAAGTAGTTTCTAGAATTTCTCGTAAAATATTTGACCCATGAACATGAAATTTGACAAGAACATTGCCTATGGAGAGCACATGACAGCTAAGTACGAACTTTACCCAATCAAGGGGGCTAAGAGCAGATATTTATACCGGGTGTCTCAAATTCGACACTCACCATTGTGATCTTGGAAACGATAAGAGACACAAAGTCGCTTAAATGGGGACAAAGTTGCGTATTTAGGTAACTAACAAAATGCCACCCAGAAAGTTTCGAAATTCAAAGTACTTCCGGGGAGAGACAAAAAACCGTTTTAATTTATTCCTGACTTTATATGTAGTGAGAATTGCACATTAAAATTGCCTTTACAAGATGGCATAATCAGAATTTCAATATGAATGTTCGTCTATTATCCTCCTGTATCAACTTTAAACTGAAACGATGAAAGTATTTTGTGATAGAGGCGATCTAAGGAGTCTAACTAGGGACTCGAGATTTGGGAGGGTAACAGGAAGGCTTTTACAACGTAAAATTCAATTTAACTTGATATGTCGACTTTAAGATGCTGGTTATTTTATTCATGCTTGATGTGCGAAGCACGGCAAGTAAAGCGACGTCATTCCAAATTTAAGAAGGCGGACACCTAATTTGACAATCCAATATTATTATGACATGCAACTGATCTGATAATGGATCCGGAAGTTGGCAATGGGAACGACGCAAGTCCATTTAATATGATTCTTCTTGACAAGCACTCTGGGCCTATGGTCTGATGATCAAGTTAGTCGACACTTATCTAAAATGAATATTCATTTATAATAAGCATACCATTAATCAGCTTTTTAACTTTAGATGATTCGCAAATATATATAGGTTCATTTTATTTCTTTGATCAATTGAACAAGCATACCTATAGATATAAGTACGTCTCCCATATTTACGGAATGTATGGTAAGAGTTTTATGAAGTTTTATAAGATTAGAATTAGATAGAAATTACCAAACTATTTAACATCATCTGCATTATATAAATGTCAACGTCAACGTCTGAACCAGAAGACGGAGAGACGTAAAAATATGCACACTTATAATTGAAACCTGAGGAAGGTTATAGACACGGGGTGTTCAAAAAGTATGAACAGATCAAAATATCTCGAACAAATATGTTGCCAATAGGAAAATATAACTTTTCTAAAGGTTCATCTAATCTTGAAAGTATGAATTTTCCAATTACCTTGATCATGATGTTTAAGTATGTCCATTACCTTGACTATGACCTTGATCATTTGAAGATCAACGGATTTTTCAACAAGTTACATCTATTGTCAATTCCTGTAATGCAGATTGCGGAAAATTTTAAGTTCAACTATATCCCTCCCTGGCCATTATCTTGAAGCTCAATTTAACATCCAATAAATTTTCAAGTAAACTCCTTACTTTTTTTCGAGGATATAAAAAACATTGAAACTGATTATTGTTGCAATAAAACGTTGGATAAAAATGTACATCTCCAAAGTATCTATCTCACTTTGAATATTGTATTTCCTTTTGCCGAAACCAACCTTCTTCACACTAATACAAAACGAATGACCTACACTTTACACTACTTCCATGCGAATGGAGCTACAAGCTTAGTCTACTACATACCAAAGGGTAAGAAATAAATAAAAAACGGCGTCAAGTGGGTTGACCCTGCACTTCCTACGCAACGCCGTCATTAGTTCATAAAGTATGAAGTTCAGCGCAATTTAAGTCCCCTTGAGAAAGAAGTCGGTTACGGACATGTACAACAGAGAAATTAAATGCATCAAGTCAGTTGACAAGCCCATACAGTACCATAGATATTCTTCCCTGCCCTACTGGTAGTTACCGACCATGTGACAACGTTGTCCCTTTCCACATCTGCAAGGTCCGTGTATGTTTTTTGAGATTCAGCCTGTGCGGTTCAGTGCGGATAGATTAGTCAGCCAGGCCAGCTCTCTAGGCGGTGCGCTTAGATAGCAAAAGTACGCGTGTCGAAAAGATTTCTATATCATTCTTGAAGGTAGACCTACGACTAAATCGATGATATGTGAAGAATGGCTAATAGGTGCATACACTTAGCGGGGTTTTCATAGACCCTCCGCCAATCCCCGAATTTAACCCATACACACTTTTTCTGAAAATGACCAGGAGCCTTTGAAACGTCAAAAAACGAAGTTTGGGTATTTTTTTCGAAAACTTTACGTCCTTGGCATAGCAACAACCGTATCTGAAATTTTCATCAAAATGCGAGCGGTACCTCTCAAGTTAGAGACGGGACAAGGACTAGCCGACATACAGACAAACAGATCGACGGAAATGAGTGACATGGGTTTTCGGGACGTACATGTCATATAACATCCAAAAAACAATATTTCATATTCGAAATTAGAAACCTCCTCGGCCAGTTGCCTAGGAAGCAAACCGGCCAATTTTATTGATGCCGTCAATAAAAAGCACTAAACATTTGAAAGCGCTTTTTGCTGATTGGGATTATGCCATTCAATACTTCTCAGCGTGTTCGGACATTTTAACAGCAACGGATGATAAGGGTGTAACATGCTTTTATTTGGAAACTTGATCTTGAACGTTATTCATTATCGTTCAAAGGTTAATCTCTTCACTAACGGCTAAATAAAAGCTTGTTTTATAATTTTAGTTATTTTTCTATCAGTAATAAATAGAGATTCAGTATTAGGCACTCACCTCTACTACTACTAGTTTCTCTCAGCATTTGAACCTTTAGCGATTTATCTCTGTGACCAACTGCTTGCATGTAATATGTACAATGCAGGCCAGTAATCAAACTTGTCGTGTCAGCCTTGTAGGACTGTCGCGTCGACTCAAAGCGACTTAGCGACCCAACCAGACACATTGAAATGCCGTTCGCGCAGTACGGAATATGCACATGTTAGGGGGTTGGATGGTCTTTGATGTTAGCCTCACCCCAGGCGGCTACCCTCAGACCGCACACAGTTCCGTACAGGGTGGTGAAAGGTCTTATGGGCGAACTGGCAACGCCAATGTCATGATCTCCGGGCAATAATCAAGAAAACTACATTACCGGCATCGAGTCACGTGATGTTTGGTGGGATGATAGATCTTCTGAATTTAAGAATATCGAATATGGGTGTTACTTTGCCCCTTGACCGAAAATTGTTTAATCGTGTCTTTACTATTTGAAGAGATAGGTTGAATATGAATATTGAAATTTACCTTCCTGAATAATACTCCCGCCTAAATCATTCCACGTGCATAAGTAAACAAAGTGACTGTGGCTGAATTTTAACGTGCAAAATTTGTTGTATTCAGCGGATATTTTCATTTTATCTGGCAAGTAAGTATTTTTGTACTAGTCTAATATCATTTTATAATATGTTGTTAGTAACTTTACCCTTCATAAACGATAGAAATACCAAATAATATTTTTCTTGTTGGGACAAGCAACATTTTAATTATTCGGGGCTACTTTGCTCCGGAGCAAATTAACCCCACCAAATTCTGTAGTATTTGGGATATCTTTTTTGGGCGCTTTATTATATTCATATGATTATATTTCATTACAGGCATGTCTAGAAAATATAAAAGACGAGTGGGATCGAGGATTTATGCAGATTGTACAGCCGAAACTTTGCAAATGTGTTTGGTGAAAACAGAAGAGGTGACATTTCACACAGAAAAGCGGAACAAAAGTATAAAATTCCAACGAGAATAATCTGAAATAAACTAAAAGGTAAACTTTCAGTGGCGGCTCGTGACAAAATAAAGCAGGTGCTCTGCAAATCCGAAATTACCTATTTTTTATATGACCGTTCGAACCTGCGCCCCTTCTTGGCAGCAGATTTGTCGATCACCTTCCCGTTGAAATTTTCCATGATCGAAATAAATTCCTTTTTAACTGGCAGCATCGTCAACGCTGTAAGGCGATCGTGGGTCATAGTATTTCGAAGAAAAGTCTTGATTTTCTCAATGTTGAGAAATTTCGCTCAGCCTCTGATGTTGACATAGAAGTAACAATAATTTCTAATAGCTTTTTTGTTTCTTTTAGTGTTTCCTCCAAACTATTTTGTATCAAAAATTTCAAAGGATACAGAGTTCCATGTAAATCTCGGTAATCATTCCGTGCATAAATAACAGACAACTCTGTCTTTAACGACCTTTTTCTAATTCGGGATAAGCCAAGTGGGTAGTTTCCAACTTGTCATCAGGAAACTTACCACAGAATTCACCAAAGTGATCCAGAAAAAAAAGGGATACCAAATGATCTTTGAATTGAAATCTGTCATTTGCAGAATTCACCATATTGTCGCATACTTCTAATGCGACCACTCGGTGATCGTGACTGCTATTTGGCTGCATTTATTATGTCATCAATTTTATTTCTCACATCGACAATACATTTTCCAAAATTATCGATAGCCGTTTTAACTTGCGCTGGCTCGGTTTTTCTCTTCTGCAACTGGTTGAACAAGATGTCGACGTGAGGCATGACATGATGAAAAAATTTCAACCAAGACACGAAAACAGAATCGTTTAACATACGGCGAATACCGCAAGCTGCCTTGCAAACGGTTTCATTAGTGAAATTTCTTCCATGGATTCGATGAGTGATTCTCTGTTCTCAAACACTACATCTATTGTTCGAATATTAAAATTCCAACGAGTTGTTACTCCCTAGGGAATTTTTTTCCCCACAATTCTGTTCAGTACCTTTACGCGTTGAGGAGAATTATTAAAAAATCCCGGAATACCTAAATTATCTAATAAATCCCCAAAGAACACCCGAACCTGAGCATTTGCGGAACTAGCTTGGGACATAATCAGGTTCAACTGATGCGCATAGCAATGGACATAGTAAGCAAATGAATATCTTTGTTTAATTTTTGCCTGTACTCCAGCATTATGCCTGCTCATTACCGCGGCTCTATCATAGCTTTGTGAAATCAGTTTGTTAGGGAAATTTCTTATTAATGGATCTACGACGCTCAAAATATGTCTTGTGAGAGTATCAGCGTCACATTTTTTGGGATTATCATTCCAAAATCGTTCTACTGGTTCGCCGTTAAATAGGTATCTGAAAATTGTTACCAGTTAGGTTTTCCCCGAAATGTCCGTTAATTCATCTGCTATTATCGCCAGATATGAGGCTCTGTTAATCTGTTTTATTATTTCTTCACGACAAACTTCAAGAATACAATCCAGTAGATCGTTTTGTATTTCTTTTGAAGTTCCTGTAAATATTGAAGCATTTTTTATGTTTTCGCTTAAGGTTGTATCAAGCTCAGCAGAAAAATTAGTCATTCCACGAAATATTCCCGGGTTTTGAGAGACCTTGGTTTCGTCGTGGCCCCGTAGCGCCAATTCAAACGCTCCGCAACATTTTATACAATGCATCTTAATTTTTTCACTCAGGTGCACTAAATTTGTAACACCTACCTCCGTCCAAGCTTTGTCACCGCCGAAAAGTATGCAAGAAAAGCAGAAAAGGACATTCTTCCTGTTGCACCCACAAATCCAGTCATTTCTGGTGTAAATCTCCCTGCTGAAATGCCGCGTATAGCCCTTGCCCCGACTAACGTCATGCGTTTCTATAAATATGTCCGGCAGCGGTCGACCTAACACCTTCAGCTCGATTTTTCTTCACATGTGTATTTCCAGAATCGTTTCACGCTGATAAGTCTGTAAACCACATCCAGTGTCTTGCACTACCCTTCTACACAGCCACAGTCAGTCAGTGAGTCACTAGTCACTCAACGTAAGACCCAAAATACCTAAATAAAAAATTTTTCGCATTCAAATTCTAAGCCCGTCACGCGACAAGACCAATATGCCAATACCGCCGAGGACCGAGCACCGACTGACCAATCAGATATCGTACTTCACATTAGACCTGTACAGATCTGTATAACGTGCAGCACATGCTTATGCTTAAATCGCGCATTTGCTTTTGTAGAGAGAGACAAAAGCTAGCGCGTGCGGCTTGTGTCAAAGTAGTGCACAGACCCTTTTCAAGTGGCCCATGAATAATGTTACGCTGCGGTCGCGACGAAAATGACAAGTACACAATTAGTCGATTATAATGCTTTCTCAATACAAAACAGACTCGACGCCGTGTCTTGCGGGGGCAGCGTTGCCGGTATTGTTTCTATTTGAGTGACAACATGGAAAATAAATAATGATCAAATTACTACTGCTTTTTTCTGTTAAGACAAAAGTTTCTGCAGAACTTAAGGGCCAGCCGCCCCTGTAACCTTTCCAAACAGGAAAGCAGCCTATATTCACGTCTCAAAAAAATACTAATTTGTCGAATGCATCGTAGCGCTGAGAGAATATGGGTTCCCAATTAACTCAAGGGAATCGAGACACATTATCAAAAACTATTTAAGCGCTGCGGGAAGGAAGTGAAAACCTCTCAGGATAATTTATCGGAACAAGATTGGACAAATGCCTTTGTAGTTAGGCATCCTGAAAATTCAATACGTTTTGCAGAAAATGTCAAACGTCCACGAGCTGTAGTGGATGAACCGTATTTAACCCTAAAGGGGTCGCGCGTGGACTCTCAGTCCGCAATAAAAAATATTTCCTGATTACTCGGCCATTTTCGCGAATATACCGCTGACCGGCTATGTACCTTTCGTATACATTACGTTTAACACTAGTAAGCCATATCACGTTTTTCAATAAATTGTGATTGCGGACTTACAGTCCCGCGCGAGCTCTCGTGTTATACTTGGAGAATATGAAAATTTCATAAAGGTAAATAAAGTAAAATTTATATTATTTTGCATGTATTTATTGTACTAATTTGGTTTGATTTTGTAGAATGGGTAAATATGAAAAATAACATGCGCGCTTAGAGAATCGTGTTATTCAGAAGAAGAATTTGATGATGAAATGGAAGAGGACGAAGATAACATAAGTCTGTTTGGTCAAGATTCAGATGGAGAACAATTCGCTTCAGATACAGAAATAGATTTGAATCAGTCCTTCGAGCCGGTAGACACAAGTCCTTATTTCATCGGTAAGGACAACGTCATGAAATGGAGAAAACACGTACCTCCAAGAAATCGGTCAACTCGATAGTGTTGTGTAAACTGTAAGGATTATGTCTGTTTAGAACATGCTAAATATTTGTGCAGTACCTAACTGTCTGGATAAGGGTTTTGACTAATACGGAAGAACCAGCTTTAATTTACTTTCCAGACATTTCATAGTTAGCATTTTCTTGTAAATATATCATAAGTCAATAAGATGTCTTTATGCTTTATAAACTTACCTTTGTTAAATAATTTGATATCGTTTCATGTAAATAAAATGCGTTTAATGTAAATTTTCTAGTTTGTTTTATAATAACGGGTGATTCAAATTGAGTTTCCACATTACAAATAATTTTTTTTAAACGCCACTGAATTTGTCAACGACAACGTGCCATTTCTAACGTCAAAATATAAACAAAATAGTCATGAAGCAATATGCGACCGAACAACGTGTTACAATTATCCAATCCTATAATGAAAACGGCCGACCAAGGAAGAATACATTTCGTGCTTTACGTGAATTTTTTGGCGCACAAAATCGGCCTTGTGAGAGGACAGGTTGGAATTTTGTGCAAAGATTCGAGCAAACTGGATCCGTCGCTAACACCAAAACCTCTAGGCGTGCTCGTAGAGGTCGGTTGGAACACAATATTGCTATTGTTGTCGAAAGTGTGGCCGAAAACCAAGAACCTCGATTCGTCATCGATCGCAGCAACTGGACCTCACTTATTCCACTACTCAGCGGATTTCAACAAAAGATTTGAAGTTACACCCATAGAGAGACTAAATAACACAGGAATTGAAGCCTAGGTCACACATCAGGAGAAACGATACAATTACTGCGCGGCAAGTTTCCAGGTCGCGTTATTTCACGTAACGGCGATATCAATTGGCCGCCGCGACCCTGTGATTTAACTCCCTTAGATTGTTTTCTTTGGGGGTATTTCAAGAGTAAAGTCTACAAGAATAACCCGAACACAATTGCGGAGCTGAAACAGGAGATCAGACGCGAAATTACCAACATAGGACCTGATGTGTGCCACGGAGTAGTCGAAAATTTCTCGAAACGTCATGCCACATGAGCCGCGGCGGTCATTTACTTGATATCATCTTTCAAGCATAATTGTAATGAACTGCCCTGAAAGGACAAATACATATAGTCGAAATCACGAAAGATGACGATTACGTCATACCATAAATTGTAACGAAATAATTACCGGACGTACGTCGATGATAAGGTTACGATGTCAGGAACATGTGATCGAAGTTAGCTGATTTCAGTGATTATTTTTATTTATTCTATTTCATGATTTTAAATTATCATTATCCGTGCACAAATTTACATTTTAAGACTTCTATTTGCAATAAAATTACATATTTATTAAAAAAAAAACAGCATTTCCTCTGTTCACAATAATAGTACGTATTTTGAACCTATTTTGCATCTAATACTGTTGAGTCCCTAGAGTTCTTACCAAAATCATAATAATACATTGGTATCAGCTCCATTAAAACGACCAATTGATTCTGAGAACATGGTTTTATTTTATAAAAAAAATATAAACACAAATAAGCATACCAAAGTGAAAATATTTTTGTACTATTTCATGTCATGCCACCCACTATTCATTTTAGCATAAGCTACAAAATTATATAAAACATATATCAAATAAAATAAACTGTACATTTCAATATGTTATTCCATTACTTATGGTCAAATTCAGATTAAAAATTAATCGCTACTGTCAGATTCAGTATCGCTATCTGAATCAAATGAGATTATCAGTGGTTCTATTTCACGAGTAATAGTTTTGTTGTACCACTCTAAAATTACATCATGGGTATGCTTCACACATTTTTTTAAACTTCTGGTGTAATTTGTGACAGAGCTTCATTCCACATAGCTAAAACATTTTCATCACTATGACCACATCTTCCAATATGTCTATCATAATACTGCTTAGCATTGGCCCATATTAACTCGATGGCATTAAATTCACACTGGTACGAAGAACTTCATGTCCATAACTTCTTATGATTTCATCTATTAAATACTTCTTTTCCTTACGATTTCTTTTCTCTATATTCAATAACTCCACTTTAGTTAATGTTGGTTGGAACACAATTTCATTTTTAACTAGCCAGTCAATAATCTCTTTCTTTGGAGAACTTGTGTTTGGAGTCTTTTCCAATAAAATGCTATGATAGGATGCATTATCCATAATTATCACTGATGGCTCTTCCAAGTTGCAGAGGAGTTTTTCTTTTAACCACTTAATGAATGTCTCGCCGTTCATATCACCATGGTAGTCTGCAGATTTAGACTGGGAGGAAAATAACAGACTTGCTCCATCAACAAATCCTTTTTCGCTCCTTGCATGGACAACAATAAATCGCTTTCCTTGAAAGCCCAATGGTCTCCTTACACTTTTTATTGACTCATCTTGCCAAGACTTTTTTGGACTGCCTTTTGAAAATATCCATGTTTCATCCATGAAAACAATTTGATGCGAGGAAGTGTTCACATAGTCATTATAACTTCTCAAAAATTTGGTGCGAAGTAAAGCAATACTGGATTGCTCAACTAGAAATCTTCTATTACCATCTTTTTTATATTTAAAGCCTATGGTGGGCAGCACTCTTTGTAAAGAGCTATTGCTGATAGAAGCAAGCTCTTTCTCTTTAAGCGTTTTATTCAAATTTGCTATTGTGACATGTTTCTCTGAAACAAAACAAAAAATCAATAATTTGGAATGTACCATCTCACGTTCATTATCATTACTTTCACTATACATTTGATACACTGTATCTCGTATATTATGCCTGACTGCATCAGATAAATCTGTTGTCTTAGACTTTTTTCTGGGTCTCTTCTTTCCAGGTGATCTTAGGACATTATCATTAGATGATAAACGGCGCTGTATTCTGGTAATAGTGGACAAACTGATACTTAGTGCCTGAGCAACCCTCTGAAAAATAATATAGAATAAATTGTCAATCATATGACCATATTTCTAACTATTACAAACCTCTTGGACAGCTAACAATGGTAATAGAGGCCCTCCATTATCCTTTTCTTGTTGAAAATAATTCAGAAAGGATAGTACCAAGCCCTGTGATTGAGAGCTAAGAGTTTTGCCTTTCATAGCGAAAACTAGAATTAAAGTCTTAAATGATGCTCTTATGTTGTAAATTATTTAGTTTCTACCTTAATAATACTGGACAACAAATTTTAGTTTTTTAATTGTATCTTGTGGGAAAAATGCACTTCTTTGTTAATTTTGGGGCGCTGAATCCAAAAATGACAATGAAATAAAAAAAATAGTTGCGGTTTAGAAAAAAACTTTATATTTTTAAGGATATATATATATATAAAAAGTAACAAGATTCATATACTTATAAGAATCACTATACGTATATGCGCTGTCTTTTTGCTGTTCTTTTATGGATCGTTTCTGGAGCATCTCTACCAAGAGTCCAACAGTAGTCTGCAAGCATGGAAGGATTCCACTTTCCCTGGTACCTTTTTTCCATTGTTGAAATATCCTGATGAAAACGTTCACCGTGCCCATCACTTACGGCTCCGCAATTGTCAGGAAAAAAGTCCAGGTGTGAGTGTAGGAAATGTATCTTAAGAGACATATTACAGCCCATCTTTTGATACGATGACAGCATATTTTTGACAAGGGTTTTATAGTTGTCAGCTTTTCTATTTCCCAAGAAATTAGTGACCACCAGACGGAAATCATTCCAAGCAGGTTTTTCAATACCTGTTAAAGTGTTTTCAAACTGTGTATCTTTCAAAATATTTCGAATCTGTGGCCCAACAAAAATACCTTCTTTAACCTTTGCCTCACTTAGTCTTGGAAATTTCTGACGCAGGTATTGAAAAGCTGACCCATCTCTATCTAATGCCTTGACAAAGTTTTTCATTAGGCCCAACTTGATATGCAGTGGTGGTAATAAATGTTTTTTCGAATCTACTAATAATGGCATATGCTGTACATTTTTTAGACCTGGCTCTAGGAATTGACGAACAGGCCAGTTTTGTCTGGTATAATGAAGTGCCTTTGCCGGACTGTCCCATTCACACAAAAAACAGCAAAACTTTGTGTAGCCTAGCTGCAGCCCAAGTAAAAGTGCAACAACTTTCAAATCGCCACAAATATGCCATTGGTGCTCATCGTATTTTATGCATGTCAATAGGTACTTCATATTGTCATATGATTCTTTCATGTGAACTGCATACCCTACAGGAAGAGATGGTAAAATATTTCCAATATGCAATAACACTGCCTTTAAACTCAATGTTGAACTGTCTATAAACAATCTCCATTCTTCTGGGTTATAGTTTATATTTAAAGCCGCCAGTAAGCCGTTAATGTTACTGCAGAAAACCAAGTCTTTGTGGCGTTTACGAAAAACACATACCGAATCATCGTCTTCTAACAAGTTCCACTGCTGCAGTGTTGATCCAAATAACTCTGCCTTACATTTTGGAAGTTCTAAATCTCTTACAAGATCATTTAATTCTGACTGTGTTATTTTGTGCGGTTGGTGGCATGACCTGCTCGGTATAAAATCAGGATCTCTTGACGTTGATGGCATATCTTCTTCCTGACGAATCACTCGATCGCCATGATCTGATTCGTTTTCTGATTCGCAAGTGTAGGATTCTGGGGGTTTTGGAATAGGATTTTCGTCACTGTGAGGCACAGGTCTTATCGCAGACGGTATGTTTGGGTAGTTGATAACCGATTTTTTTTTTCTTGGACATACCTGTGGCTTGTCCAACACAAGGTACCATGCAAAAGTAACAATCATTAATATGATTTGTAGGCTCTCTCCAAACCATTGGGACAGCAAAGCGCATAGACCGTTTTTTGCCATTTAACCAGCTCCTCAGACTTGAAGCACATGTATTTCAGCAGATGTGGGGTGCCCACTGTTTGTCTTGATCACCTAGTTTACAACCGAAATAAAGCTGATATGCCTTTGTTATTAGTGGAGTAATAGACCGTCTCTGAGACGCAAAAGTCACATCACCACACACGTAACAAAACTGATCTGGATTGTTTACACACTTTCGAGACATCTTGCATGAACGCTGTCAGCCAACTGAGGAAAAAATGGCTAATATAATACAACAATATAATGTGCACGTATGTATAACGTAACACAATCATGCCGATCACATCATCTTTCCTTGCCGAATATAAAAATGTAGCACGTGCATTCTTGTGAATTACAGTATATTAACACTGTCACAACAGGAACACATATAATTACCGTTTCTCTAAAACTTGAACTAATATTGAAAAAATAAGTTTCATTCCGGTTTTAGCACATTAAAAATAGTAATATTTTGTTGATTTTATTTAGGATATTTTTTGGCTGTTGATCAGTGTAATTTTTATGAGGAGTTTTTGTTTTGAAAAAAACAGTTATACACACAACAGAATACACCTCAAGACAGGAACACCAACGACCAAAGTATTGTTCGAAAACAACCTAACCTGCAACGAACTGTCAACACGCTGACATGACATAACCTCACTTGTCATCTTTCAAATGTGATCGATCATGAAACATGCAAAAATCGTCTGTCTGTATCAGATACATGCAATGTTTAGACAACAAAATTTTGTTTGTCTCTGTCTAACACATGTGAACCTTCATTTAAAAATATTCACAAATGGCTGTCGTTTGTCTTTACTACAGAATAAAATGATGACGTAATCGTCATCTTTCGTGATTTCGACTATACTTTTTTATAATTTTCAATCTCTTCTTTTTTTTAAATACTTTTAATGTGGAAACCCAATTTGAATCACCCATTATAATTAAAGTCTACCAATTAATTTAAAATTCCGTGAAAATAGTTTGTCTACTTATATGGGTGAATGCATTATAACACATTTGATTAAATGTAGTATCCCATAGCTTGGAATTACTTTGCTCCACTTTTGACCTAAAAAAATATATTTGTTGATAATTTAAAATATAAATTCTAACAAATATTAATTCTATTAGGTATCACCTAATATAGAGTACTAAAAGAATAATGAGTTTTAGTTAAACTTCATTTATTTAGAGTAATGCTAAAATATTATATTGTGGGATATGTAAAATTTAAGGAGACTCTGTGATAAAGTGCTATGGGTAGGGTGCAAACTTAACATATCGGCGTGATGTAGTTGGTAGATCCTGTAAAATTACAGGGAAAATTATTTCTGGAATCAGTCTCTGGATGATGCTTGTAGTTGGCCCTGTGATATAAAGTAAGAAATACTATTTGTATTGACATTAATATTCAAATAACGCATTGTAATAATGGCACAGTGTACAGTAAAAAAGCCTTAAGTTTTATAAGGCACGTAATAAGACAAACTTCTGCTTATCTAGGCCAACGAACATAACAGAGAACTGAGAAAACTAATTAAAAACCACTTATTTACAAAGACTGCATTTCCATTAGTGTTTTCTGTATTGCTTGAGATTAGCAAGAAGCAATTCAACGAAGCCAGACACGTGTTTTGCGAAGAGAGTCCAATAACATGAATTTTTATACTATTGGCAAAAACATGCTTAGGCATGTGATTATTTGTTGAAAATAAAGTATTTTGTGCATAATAATTATTATTAGATTCTACTATCTACAAACTTGTTTCCAACAAAACTGCCGAAAGAGATACTTTATGGACCTACCTATATAAAATGATTCTTCAATATGCCATGTTCAGCTGGTTCCAAATTATGAACAAACGAAACTTCTGCCACATCCGTAGCAGTCCTTATTAGTTCCTCCAGGTCCCCAGAAAAGCAGGGGGAGCCACCGTCTGTCACACGTCAACGCTGTTGCCATCCTTTAACAGCGTTAAGAGAGAATTTGATTGAGCTGTTTTTCGCGGGTGACCTAATTAGAATTTAGAGGTACTTTGTAGAATAATGATGAATAGAGTAAATTTCATGGGGTTTACTTATTTTCGAATTCAGTAAGCATTTTAGTCTAATCGGATTAGCAAATTTCCCCGAAATAATTGTCAAGCCTGGTTTTATTCGTGCAAGTTGTTCAAGGGATATTTAAAATATGGATTCATAAAATGGATACACCATTTTTTGTTTTTTCTTTGTTGACAGGAACGAAAAAACTTTTCATATAAGATTTTTTGGTATCTATGAGAACTTCAAAATGAGACCACACTTGAAAAGATCCGACTAATAGCAGAACTGTTATGGCCAAAAAACGAGGCAACATGCCGGTTTTGGCACTGGTTGGTAATGCGACGATAATTTTACGCAACTACTTGAAATTCTTCAAATCTATATAATTTATACTTCTAAATAACAACAACAAAATTGGAGTATGTTGGTCAAGTAGTTTTTTGATAATTTTTAATTATTTATCCCAAAACACCTGTTTTCCAGCCATCACCGCTAGTTTATTGAGCAAGGAGCATTTCATCGCAAAATACACGTGCTTACCTTGCCGATATGAATCACAAGCCATTCCGAAAGTTAAATGTTATTTTTATGCGAAAAACAAAGGTTACATCTTTTTGTTGTAAACAAATTCATACATTTCGTATTTGTGAGTGATTGACCTACGATAGTCGAAAAACATATGTTACTATACACATTTTAAAACAAATCATCTTTTGTTGCGAATTACTCACAAATACGAAATGTTTGAATTTGTTTAGAAGAAAAAAACGGAACCCATAATTTTTTTGTATAAGAATAACATTTATCTTCCGGAATAGTTTTCGATTCATATCCTCAAGGTAAACTAGTGTATTTTGCTATAAAATGCAATTTGAACTAAACCTGTATATTGCATAATAGACTAGCAGTGATGGCCGGAATACAGGTGTTTTGGGATAAACAATTAGAAATTCTCAAAAACTACTTGACCAATCTCCGCCAATTTTGTTGAGTTATTTATAAGTACAACTCCTACGAATTTGAGGAATTTCAAATATCTGCGAGAAACCATCGTCGCATTACCAACAAATGCCAAAACCAGCAATTTGCTTCAGTTTTCGGTCATAACTTTTTTGCTATTAGTCGTATCTTTTTACGTGTGGTCTCATTTTGTAAGTCTCATCAATACGTAAGAATCGTATATGAAGAGTTTTTTCGTTCCTGCCAACAATCCCAAAAAACACGTTTTCTCATTCTTTGATGTCGAATAAAAAGTTTTCTCACAAACATTGGTGTACCCATTTTATGTTCCATGTTTTGAATACCCCCTTGAACAACTTGCAGCAATAAAACCAGACTTTACAATTATTTCGAAAACCAGAGGTATTTTGGTCTTATATGATTAGACTATGCCATTTAGATCTTTAGAGTTCACTGCGGTCGATGAGGTATGTTCTACAGACTATTGTAGTAACGCACCGTTTAGGAATGTGATGGGGACAAGTAAAAACAAACGAACTGTCACCTGGAAGACAGATAAATCAAATAAATGACATGGTACTGAAGAATCAACCTGATTCGTAGAGCGACGAATCTCCTCCACGAAGTGAGAAATGCACTTCATGAATTCCGTAATGAGCAGTGGAGCGACTTTCTGGCGGGGATGCTTGAATCAAGTATTCCTTTCTGGAAGGTGGCAAAATCGATCAGAAACGGAAGGCAAGAACAACTACCACATATTCATGATCCTGGAGGCATAGTTTTCAGGACTGAGGATAATGTGGAGGTTTTTGCTGACGTCATGGAGAGGCAGTTCTCTCCAAATTATAATCTGGACAATGACCTTGACCAGGAACGACAAATTGTAAGATCTGTTAGGAGATATTTTAGAGCGAATGGCGACAACAACGTAGTGCTAACATCGGTGACTCCTTTTCAGAAGATTCTTTTACGGAAGATTCTTCAGATGAATCTCAGCATATCCAATCATCGGAATCCTCTGAGATTCCGTTTTGCACACCAGCTGAGTTCCAAGGCCAGATTAAGCACCTAAAGGTGCGTAAAGCACCTGGAGAGGATCAAATCACCAAAAAGCACTGAAGTTGCTTTCGCTCAAGGCTTTGACTTATCTGGAGACAATAATAATCGATGCAATGCTCAGAACTCATTACTTTCCCAAGGCGTGGAATATCGCTGAAGTTATTATGATCCTAAGACGGCAGGTTCGATATTCCCCCAGGATTACCGTCTCATTAGCCTGCTGGCAGCTCCTTCTAAGCTCGCTGAAAAGGTGATTTATCCTCATCTTGAGAATTTCTCATCAGATCACCATGTGATTCCTGACGTGGAATTTGGCTTTTGGTCTGAGCATAGTACAGAGCTACAGGCAGTTAGACTGGTGGAGCATGTAACCACGGGGTTCACCCTGAACAAAAGTACTGGTATCTTGCTTTTAGATGTATCAAAGGCATTTGAAAAGGTGTGGCACATGGGACTCTTGTATAAGATCATCCAAAACCGTTTTCCATTTTGGCTTCTAAAACTGTTGGAATCTTTTCTAGAAGAAAGGAAGTTTCGGATCAAAATTAACAATGTGTTGTCAACAGCACGGCCCGTAAGGGGCGGTGTTCCTCAGGGTTCGGTCTTAGGACCAATCCTTTATTCACTTTACATACATGACGGTCCTTGCCCCAGCAACTGTGAAGTCTATCTCTATGCTGATGACACTGCACTGCTAGCTCAGTCTTGTTCTGGTAACCTGGTTCACGACAGGCTGCAGAGTGCGGTGGAGGAAGTATTGGAGTGGGCGGATCGGTGGTTGATCAAAATTAATACTTCGAAAACGCAGGTAATCTATTGTACTAAAGACGTCGGGGTGCCCCCTCAGAGATATCAATGAATGGAACTCGTATACCATGGGAACAATCTGTCAGCTACCTTGGACTCATCATTGACAAGGGGTTGACCTGGCAGGAATACACTGCTATTTTGAAAACAAAATTACAAATTACCTTTCGGCAGCTTTATCCTTTGTTGTGCAGAAATTCAAAATTAAGTTTGATCAACAAGAGTCGGTTATATAAAATGGTCATAACATCCGCAATCACCTACGCATGCGCGACTTGGTGTTTTCTTGTCAAAACGCACATGCAGAGACTGCAAGTCCTGCAAAACAGAATCCTACGCACAATCACTATCGCCCCTTGGTACGTATCAAATGAGACCATTCACAGAGATCTTGATATTCCATATTTAAGGGATTATGTAAAACAATAGGCACAGCGGCGTTGTAATCAAGCCGAATCGCACAGCAACCCTCTGTTGTATCATTCAGTAGACTACATAGTTGAGCAAGTTCGCAAACATTCCAGGCCGCGCTTCGAACTGTGATCAAAATTAGATTGTGAATTCAGACCAGTCAAAACTATTTCAATATACAAAACCGATCAAAATTATTTTTTGGAGTTAAAAAAATTATTCGAGTAGTCACAGCAATAATGCTTAAACTATCTGAAATTATTTACCTCTTTTCTTTGCTCTATCTCTTCCTTCCTTTCTTTCCTTCTTTCCCTTTTCCCCTTAAGCATGTTTGGAATCTGGGAAGCCAGACCTGACAGACTAACAGACCGACGAGACTTTTAACTAAGAGCAAAGGTTCACCGGACTGCTCTGACGAACAATAAAGAATAGTAGGTACTGAAGATCACCTTTGTGATTGAAACGTCTACTAGAGTAAAGATCTGTCAATACATTGATTGGTTTTATTGGCCAGAGAGGGATGGAGGATTATCGATATTTAGGAATAGGCTATTGACCAGAGAAGGATGGGGGATTATCGATATTCAGTAGCCTTAAACTACAATTGCCAAGTGCTGCTGGATGAGAAGAAGGATTTATGCTATGAACAGCTGCGTAAAAGTTACCAATATGACACGATGTTAATACATTTTAATTTAAAGTTCATTTTTAAACCTTTCCATTATCGCTATAGGGGCGAATCTGTCTTCCGATAACTGAAAAAGCATTCTTTTTTCAATTATCCCTCATATTTTATCCCAGTTGTTCTTTAAATATAAACAATTTAGAAAATACCGTGTTTTTACTTTTTATCCTATATAGATTTACTTAGGGTGGGAATTATGAAAGGCGTCCTGCGAATGAGGAAGGCAAACAGCAGCTTCTCCGCGTTCGGGGCTAATTCTAGTACTCGTTAATCCATGAAATTATTATTTTATCGTGACAAAACGGTTCAGCTGGAGCAAAGTCGAAACACGTCCGCATTTTGCACTCTGCCGTATTAACGACACGACAGTCTAAAAGGAAAAGTGAAAAATAAAACCGTTTTTCCGTACCGAACCCAAGCCGTAGCACATAAGTCGCGCGTTTCGTGATTAAATTAGCCGCTCTTTTACTTAAAAGTGCTCTATCGAAAGGTTTTTAACATTTTGCACACATATAGCTTCTAAAAGCACGGCAAAAACTTCTGCTGCCGCCACCGTCGCTTTGTAGGCCTTTTTCCGGGAAAGTCTTTCCAAATCGCTTTAATATTTACGCATTTCACTTGGAAGTGCAAAGTTGGTAAGATAATTTTGATTCCAGGTAAATCCGAGTGAATTCGAAAAAAAAAAAGGAAAAATAGAGGCGTCCAGTGTTAAAGTATAGGATTCAGTGACTACAAACCTTAAGGCAGAATATTTAAAACTAAATATTGGGGGCGACTGTGAAGGTATTGTCTAACGTTTACTAGCTTCTTTAGAAATAAGATACTTAAGAGTAGACCAAATAAATGACAAATACTGTAAAATGTGCCATGGTCGTTGTCGAGGCTTACTCATTGCAACTGTGACCTGATCGCAATGTTGTCAAATGGGTGCACTAATGCCGATGCACTAATTGCATTGACGTACGCATTCAACTTTTTACTTCTTACGCCACTGGCGAGAAAGTATTGTAAACCTGAAAAATGAGCTTTTATGTTTTTTAACGTTATATCACACGGACATAATGAAACACCGTATCACCCATTTCGGTCGGATGGTCGGTCTGTCTGTGTGTTCGTTAATTCTTGATTCCGCTATAACTTGGAAAGTACCAGTCGAACTTTGATGAAATTTGCACACAAGGTTACTGCTATTCAAAAAACGAAAAAGCTTTATAGTTTTTGAAAATTGATCAACTACTGGCTGAGCTAAGTGAAAAAAGTAAAAATAAATAAGCTGCTCAAACTTTTTTGACCTGGAGGATCTTGATAATTTTTGATACATTTTTTGGGGGTAAAAAATCAGGGGGGATTGTAGGGGAGTGGAGGAGGGTTTATCTCAATTTTACTTCACGCCAACTGGTGAGGAAGTATTTTGACATTGGTATACAAAATCCTGTTTCGTTCATTTTGCTACGCTATATAGACAGAATTTACAAGACCGGATCCCAGAAACTGTCACCGAACATCTTATTTCCCACGCCTACTGGTGGGGGAGTATTGTAATCGCGAACGGATAAAAAAATTTCTGTCTCTATTTGAATATTAAAAATTTTCGATAACGAGATATTATGCTTTTTGGATGTTATATGACATCACGGAAAACGACGTCACTCACTTCCGCCGTTCTGTCTATCCGCTAATCTTATAACCGTCTATAACTTGAGAAGTACCGCTAGGATTTTCACATCGGTCCACTAACGGCGGAAAAAAAGGCCAAAAACAAAACAAAAAAAAATACTCTAACCTCGGTTTTTGATAATGCAGACTATCCTGACAATTTACGGAAACTTTTTGTTGAGGTTAAAAGTTGGGAGTTAGTGGTGGGGAAGGGTATATTTCAATTTTTTGGTGTTGGTATATTTATACGCCTCCAATCACAAGAATTATACGCACATTTTAGGCATATTGTACATAGATACCCTGAAGACGCGCGACGTCGTCCCCCGGTGGACAAGCGTCGCTGTCGGTGCCCGTACGTTACAGTCGGCACTCTACTGTGGCCTGCGTGCACTTTGAAGGTCAATATCGTAATTCACGCAGGATTGGTCAACGCAACGTTCATGTGCACCTGCATCAATTTCTCTCAGGGGAGGAGGAACGTCATTTAATTTGTTGTGACTAACTTTTTTTCTCAGAAGGGCTAACTTGTGCTAAACATAATCCCTTATGAACTAATGATAGCGGCAAGTGGGAAGTACGGAGTCAACTTACTTGATGCCATTTTTTCTCAGAAGGGCCATCTTGTGCCTTTTATGAACTGATAACAACATTCCCTAGGTAGTGCAGTCAACTTACTTGACGACAATTTTTCTAAGCGAGAACTGATTACTGCATTGCGTGGGACGTGCAGGGTCAACCTACTTAACGCTATTTTTTTAAACGATACCGTGATCATCTCTAAAGCTTAAAATAGGTAATGTAGCTTTTAGCTTATATTTCTCTGAGTACAATTAACGATCAAAGTCTTGGTCCAGGGATATTCAGGGACTCAAATTTGCATTTTTTAAGGTATTGCCGGGGTATGTTGCCTATATACGATGATACATGCCCACATAGCAGACGATTTTTACCTTCTACTTTCCAAGCTAATTGATGAGTAAGTATTGCAATTATGGGACATTTCTGAAACGAGGTATGTACGTCATAAGAAAAACATGTCGCTTATTTCCGTCTGCATGTCTGTTGGACCTTCGGTCTGTCTGTGCTCTAATGCTTGACCCGCTCAGTCTTTAATAAAGGACGATCAAGTTTTGTATATTTCACAAATCGTCGAATGGCGGCTTAGCTATGACCTTACTGGCTCAGCAAACATTTCAAAGTATGTATGTACTTATCGGAATATTAGTATCAGTAGATAAGAAATATTTACCCTGTTTTTTTTGCAGATATAAATAAGATACCGGAGATGTGACTTATTTAAGATACAAGTATCTGATATAAGTTACAAAATACGTATTTTCACCTTGCATCTAAATTTCTTTTTTAAAATGCATTCTATGTCTTGTATTTAGATACAGTCCGACTGGTTTCTTAGTATTCCGTAAATAGTATGATTGCTCGAATACTTCTGGTAAAAGTTAAATCTAGAAAATATGCAACAAAACTTATCCTGACTGAAACACGAAAAATTAAGCGATATAAAAAACAAAAATCGAGAGATTTAAAAAATAAGGAGGAGACACAAAAAGAGTTCAAAGATGAATCCTTTAACACGTTCTTAGGGGATTCCTCCATTGCAAGTAGCGAAAATAGGAAAAACACCATGAACTTTCTTCAGGGCCATTTCAAGATTCAATCAAGATATTGAAAACACTTTGCTCTAGCAAAAATATTCGGCAGCATAGGTGTAAGGTTTGGGGGATCACCGTATCTTTTTTTATACCGAAGCAGCCGCGCAGGCAGAAGCCTAAATGCCGGACCCCGCGGCTGCTATGAGGATCCCAAAGAAATTCTGTTAATCCGATTTTTGAACTGTCTAAGGCTGGCAGAACTAGGAAAAGCTTACTGTTGTAGATTGTTAAATACGATACCCTCGGGACAAAAGAGCGGTCGTATCGGCCAGTTCTGGATATACGAGGTTCGACACGGTTAGGATGGGTCTGTCTGGCAGGTGAGGCAGTATCATGGAAGGGAGCTCTGAGGAGCAAAGTCCGATGGTAAAAGAGAGCTAGAGTAGTCGATCAGTCGGACAGCCCTCCTTTGGACAGCATCGAGTATAAATAATGTAGTCGGGGCGGCAACATCCCAAACGTGTGAGCAATATTCGAGGCTAGGCAACTGCTGCTAATGACGAGATGTGTTCGTGCCAGATCAAGTCCTCGGTAATCTGGACTCCGACCAGCTGAAGTGAACGGCTCTCCATCCATCGAAACGAGATGAGCGCTAGGACGCTTTTTGGTTGTTAAGGTACAGTATTGTGTTTTGGAAGCATTAAACCGTAGAAGATTGTTGCATCCCCAAGCAGTTATAACCTCCAGGTCTCTCATCGGAAAGAAAGTCGTCGCTAGTCTTTTCTTTTCCAGCTCGGCAGCAGAGATTGGCTTGTTAATCTGAATTCCTGCATGTAGAGTGCTGTCATCAGCAAAGCTGTGGATTGGGTTGATCGTACAGGAAAGGAGGTGGTTGATATGGAAGAGGAACAGTGTCGGAGCCAAGACCCATCCCTGGGGAATACTCGCGCTGACGTTGTGGGACGAGGAGAAGAACCCATGAATTACGACGGATATCTTGCGGCCAGAGAAAAAGTCAGCCACCCATCTGCAAAGCTTTTCTGGGATATCAAAAGCAGCGATATGAGCCTCACCATAATACTGGATGAGTTTACTCCACAATTACGTGACGTTGAGGTAGTCCAGAAGATCGCGATTTATGCACCTCTCCGTCACCATACTTATAACAGAAAGCAGAGCTATAGGCCTGTAGTTGTAAGGTCGGTATTAGATCCTTCTTCGGGATGGGCTGGACAAAAGCAAATTTCCAGTTTTCTGGGAAGGTGCCGGATTCATAAGTTATCTGGAAGAGACGCGAAAGAACTAGAGCAAGCTCCGCGGCACATCTCTTCAGTGCAATGGCAGGAATCAGGTCCGGACCAGAATCTTTGTATAGGTCTGAATGTTACTTCCCGCATGGTGTAGGAAACCCTCTGAATCGGCGGCGCTTGGGCATTGGGGGGGGGGGGGCGTCCATGGTGGAGTTGGCAGCAAAGATCTTGGCAAGCACTTGCGCCTTGGCCCTTGAGTCTGTTACAATCGTTCCATCCTGACACATAAGTGGTGGAAGGCGACTGACAGCCATTGCGCTGCGACATTACCCTGTGTCTAACTTGTATATCGTGCTGGTCTTTGGCTTTGGTTTCTGGACTCAAATGCGGCTTGTCTGTTCTCTACAGTTGAGTTTTGTAAGAAGGTTCTGCGTGCCTTGATCTTGTGCTTGCGAGCAGTGTTACACGATTTGTTGAACCAGCCGTTGGACCCTGGTTTAGGCACTTTCACTGTATGAGAAATGTATTCCTCTATCCTGACGTGGATAATTTCGGTTAACGAAGAACAGACAGCCGACGCATCCGCGTCAGCGAAACAAACATCTCACCAAGGACAGGTAGAGAAGAAGTCTCTGAGCCCCTCCCAGTCGGCATGTCCGTAATGCCAAATTTTGCGCCCTTGGCGAGTTCTTCTGCCACAGCGGGTTCTGACCGAAACCTAATCTCCACAACACCGTGGTCTGAGTTGCCCAGGGGGACAGGACAGCAGTGCTGTAGGGTACAGGATGAGTGGCCACAAAGAGATAAAGCAGGCTGCTGGCAAGTGGCAAGTGGCCCAACCAAAGCTCATTATGGGCATTTATGGCTCTAAGGTGACTTTGTCCATAACCTTGAACATAGTCATGTCAAGGTTAAGTCGAAATCCGCAAAGGAGAACATTATTAATTTGGAAATATAAAAAGCCAGAACTCCTACTTCCGAATGTGACCTTGATCCCAAAGTCAAGCTCGTGTCAAGCTTTAATGTTATTTCAAGACAAGGTCGGATTGGACGTAAAATTTCCTGCTTTTCCCAATTCCAGTAAGAAGCTGAGAGATTTCCTTTTGAGTTGACCTTGAAGGCATGGACAAGGTCACCGTTGCATGATCCCCACAAGCCTCAAAAACTGTACTGTCTAACATTTTTGATAGAACAAATTGTTTTCAATATCTTAATCTGACATTGAAATGACCTCAAAGGCCATGGTCAAAATCATAACCATGATGATACTCGAGCGTAAAATTTTAATTATGAAAAAAGGGTAATTCAATCTGAAAGTATTCACTTAACCTTCAAATAACCTTGAAAGTCGTGGTCAAGGTCGTCGTCAATGTCACCATCATTTTGACTCCTCGAAACCCTACAACTTTTGTTTAAAACATTTTCCTAGAATGCGTAGTTTTTGAAATATTTAGGTAGGGAGATTAAGGGGGATATAGCGGAACTCCCAGCACACACCACTTGATGACTTGTATAATTTGACCGAAACAATCTACTTGATACCGTTTTTAAAGGGTAATTCAAGAACTTGTGTACATCTTTGAACACTAACGTCTTTCCAAGTACTTTCCTGACCGCTTGGTGTCACCTTTGTAATTGGTAATCGTCATAATGTAGCTGTAAGTGTCGCTTCAAGTTTGTAGGCAAGTTGGTAGATTAATTTAAGACAATGGAAGTTCAACATAAATCTTTTGATTGCAACTGTAACTTTAGCGCTTAGCGTGGATCGTGCAGCGTGATGAGAAATTCAGTCAGCCCGATGAAGACGAACATTAGGAGGGCAGTAATCTTCGAGCAGGTATTGAACGTGCATTGTGCCACGCGGTGCATACACATAATCCCGCTATAATAATGGACGCCGTATCAGCGGGTGGTACACTGCCGTATACTTAGGAGATGTCCTTCGTGAATAGGAGCATGCTGTGCTGTGGGAAACTACGATAGGACCGGAGGGTGGTGTTCAGCCCATGTAACTCGATCAAGGTTATTACAGTGCAACAATGAGAAGTTATGTGTTACATCATCCCAAACCAATGTTTTTGCTTCTTACGTAATTTTTCGTATACTATAAGAATAATCATGATAATTATAATGGCCTTTATTTACGAGGGTGGTCCCAGAAGTACGGCCTGACCTAGAGATGGCGATAGTTTTTTGAAAAATGTCATTGTATTAGAAAGTATGTAACCTATAAAGGATATGTGTCAAGTTTGAAGACGCCACGTTGTTTAGTATTTGTTTGGCAGCCATCAATACTGAGCGTTTTCAGTGAATTTGTGAAAATGGAGAAAATTGGTCATCGTTATTCACAAAATTTAACCCCCTCGCATTATTTTCTGTTTCCAAACTTGAAAAAATGGCTCAGTGGTCAAATATTTTACAACAATGAAGAACTGATGCCGGCAGTTAATGGCTATTTTGAGGAGCAAGACAGTTCTTATTATAAAAAGGGTATCGAACTTATTGATCATCGCTGGGAAAAGAGCTCAAAGGAGATTACGTTGAAAAATAAATACATTTTTTTACAACATTTTTGTGTTTTCTTCGTTGGGTCGGGAACCACCCTCGTCGATGAGCGAAGTTCAGCTTGGCAGTTGCTCTTCCTCTTAGCTCATAAATATAAACAAAGCACTCTACTACAAAATACCTCAAAAATTACTTTTTCTGGTCAAACATGGTTTTGGCTTCAGATCTAAACACAGAAAATTTATATTTCTCATAATTTGATGGTGGACCGTTAGGGTAAGAGCGCGTAAGAGTACGCACTTAACTTTTGACAGGAGACAGAAACGTCATATACAGTTTTATTTTTTATTCGAAATAAATGTCAGTTGCTTGGCGCTTCAAGCATCAGAAAACAACAAAACACATTTTTCTTCGTATTAACAAAAAAACGCATATGCGTACTCTTGCGAACACTGGATTTAAAGATTACGAAGTGGTGGTGGTAAGAGTACGCACGATGGATATTTTGGTTAGGTACAAAAATCGCATACAAATTCACCAGATCCCGAATATTCGCTACAGTCCTCATGCCACCAGGTACTACAAGAACCACATCTGATCCACTCTGAAGTGCTGTAATGTTCGCTGCACAAGGGACAGGCAACATCATTACAGAACCGCTAAGTTTTTTAGAAGCCGGTAATTTTTGCTCTATATTTTCTTTGGGGCGATCCTCTGGTGCTTTCCTTTTTTTGCCGAAGACATTCTTCTTTACACTATTTTGTTGTGACTCCAGTTTTTCTGTCAATATATCTTTGTATGGTGTGGAGGTTAATATCTCTGATTTTTTAGAATTTTTGCGCCTAACCTGTGCGTGCTTTGCCTTAGGGAACGAGATAATATCGGATGGCTTTACACTTGTTGAATTCAGTATACTGTCATTTTGATCTGTTGTACTGTGTGGTATTTCTTCGTTTTTGTAGCTTATGGCTTGCATGCGGTGGTAGAGTGAGCAAGATTATAAAATGTTCTCTACAATATGAGATTAACGGCAGTGAACAATGAGACACATGATTGTCCATAGTAAGTAATACCGGGTCGTCTTTGGTGGGCTTTACATGGTTACAAAAATGTTTTATCCACTCCAAGAATAACTCCGTATTCATATAACCGGTGTCAGAAATCAGGTTCAAGGTACCCAGTGGTGCCCCAAAGAACAACTGTTCTCTCATCCGTTTTCTCGGGAAAATTAGGCCAGGCGGAACCCATATCCCAGAAGCACCCATGCAGCAAACTGCTGTTATAGGTTGCCCACGTTCTGCCGCCACGATCTTTGAGACACACTTCTTTCCTCTTTGTGAATATATTTTAGGCAACCTGTTTGGCACTGTTGATAAGCCTGACTCGTCCATGTTGAATAAACGGTGAGGTTGCATGTTATATTTCTCATAACAAGCTTTTAAGTTGTCAAAAAATTTATTGACTTGGGGTCTATTAAACCCCATCGCTCTTGCCAAACTGCATTTTTCTGGGACTCGCAGAGATAAGTTCTGACGAGCTGCAAAGTCACTAATCCAATGTCTTCCTGCCATTTTTGTTTCAGGATTAAAACGATTCGGAATATTATTTAATTCTGCGTATTGATAAGCAAGTGCCATTACTTGTTTTCTTCCCAGGCCATAAAACCTTATTTCAAGATCTTTAATGTGTGCAGCTAATTCCCTCTCTTGAGCATGTGTGAAGACGGGTTGAAACCGGCCTAGTGACGTCGGAACTGTTCCCTAAAACATTTTTTTTTATTAAGTAGTTGTAACATTTTTTTTGTTAAATTAATGTATTACCATTCGAAGCCGCTTTCTTAAGCTGCATTCATTTACCCCCAAAGATGCCGCAACGGATCGTTTACTTTCTCCATTATCCATCCTTGTTTGGGCTTCCTCTAATAATTGTTGTGTAAACTTTAACTCCCGGCCAGATTTTCTTTCTTGCTGTGCCATTGTCTGTAGATCATTTATTTTTATTAGATTAATGGAAAAAATTTAAAGAGTGGTAAGAGTACGCGTTGGCCATAAAGAGTACGCGTGGCCATAAAGAGTACGGGCGTACTCTTTGTGTGCGTACTCTTGGGTACATGAACAAGGGGGCAAGGGCATGCATTTTCTGAAAATAGGCAACCACATTCACGTGAAGCATATTGATCATTTTATAATCTAACAAACCTCCGTTGAGGTGCATAGTCAAAATCCGGTCTTAAGCTTCAACTAGACAACACACTACCTATTGTAAGCTCGCAAGAAGTTATAAAAAAATATGCAATTTCTTTCTACTTACATTTTTTCCTTGTAATTTCCGCCAAACCTTCCTTTAAACACATCGACACTGCAGACTACACCTATCAGACGACTTTAGAACTATCCGATCCGCGCGTTGCGTACTCTTACGGGCTGCGTATTCTTACGCGCCCTTACCCTATGCATGTTTTATATTTGGAAACTGAAAGCACACCGCCCGGATAGCATTAAATATTTAGTCAAAATTTTTAAAAAATGTTTGTTAAATATGTGTGGCGACAGATTTTTTAATATTTAATAAATATATTTCTTATATATTTATAAAATATATAATAATAGATATTTGTAGTAGATATATATAATTCATATATTTTTGCGATATTTTTCCAAATATTTAGAAAATATATACTAAGTGACATATAAATCCGAACACCCCGTTTAAATGGTTTTATTTTAATAAAATTTTGTATAAGTAATTAATGAAGCATAATAAGTAAATGATAAAAATTTCAAAATGATTGCACTGCTTTAAAGCCCTTTGACCTTCAATAATGTGTGGATGCACCTTGATGTGCTACGCATTCTCCAACGCGCCTAGGCATGCTTCTGATCAGGTGGTCAATGTCCTCCTGTGGTATCTCATTCCAGGCAACCACCAACTCCTCTCGAAGTGCTTCTAGAGTCTGAGGAGGACGTTGCAAATTGAGCAATCTCCTACCCATCATATCCCACACGTGCTCAATTGGGGATAAGTCGGGAGATCTTGGTGGCCATGGTAACAATGTGACATCATTATGTTGAAAGAAGTCTATTGTGACTCTTGCAACATGTGGTCGGGCATTATCTTGTTGGAAAGTTGGATCTGCCAGGGTGTCAAGATAAGGTAAAAGATGGGGTTCTAGAACTTCGTGGATATAACGCTGCGCGTTCATGTTACCTCTGATGAAGATTAAAGGTGACCTAGAACCATAAGCTATAGCACCCCAAACCATAACTCCAACAGTGTGATGAACATGTCTTTCAACAAAAAAACTGTGGATTCCTCCTTTCACCACGTCGCCTTCTAACCCTGGCACGACCATCGTGCATGCCTAAACAAAATCGAGACTCGTCACTAAAGACAATACTGTTCCATTCCTGATCCCAGAGTGACCGTTGTCTGCACCACTTAAGGCGATTACGTCGGTGTTCTCGAGTTAAAGGGAGGATCCAGTGTGGCCGGTATGAAAACAAGCCAAAACTTCTCATTCGTCGGTAAACACTTCGCATGCCAATAGGTCTTCCGTGTTCTGCAAACCATTCATTTCCAATGGACCTGGTAGTGGAGAAACGCTCCCTTAAGTCCAATAATCTTAGGCGGCGATCTTCACGGTCTGTTGTTCTACGGCGGCGTCCAGTGCCCCTTGCTCTTTGCGTACGGCCTTCTCGAAGCCATGCCTGACAACACCTAACCACAGTGTCTACACTTCTTTGCACTCTAACTGCAATTGCCCGAAAAGAAAGTCCAGCTTCCCGAAGTCCCACTATACGGCCCCTATCAAACTCACTAAGTTGACGAAATCGTACAGGTCTCCGTACTCTAGG
Source organism: Acanthoscelides obtectus (assembly GCA_963669975.1). NCBI lineage: Eukaryota > Metazoa > Arthropoda > Insecta > Coleoptera > Chrysomelidae > Acanthoscelides > Acanthoscelides obtectus. Next base: position 80,631,292 of record CAVLJG010000004.1, read on the forward strand.
CATCGTAACCGATCGTAAAGGATGTCAAGAACCAAAATCCGCCAACGTTGATTCTTTACTGCGGCTGAAATATTCATTTTTAGAGGGTTAGTGAATTAAGAAAAAGCAGTATAAAAACCGGAATGTCCAACTGATAAGGCTGAAAATTTTTTCACTTGTTATTTACAGTAAGATAAATACATTCACCAACTTTTATTAAAATAAAACCATTTAAACTGGGTGTTCGGATTTATATGTCACTTAGTATATGAGGAAAGATTTTTAAATATCAATTTTATATTTTGATGAAATATCTGATATTTTTCGTAAATATGTATGGATTTTCAAGCATTAATCTGATATGTATTTTCAGTGTATATAGAAAATTCTTTATTGGTTATTTTATCAAAACCTGTAGGAATGCCTATATAAAATTGGGTTTATAAAGAAAATTCATTATAGATATAATGATTTAATTTGCTAGAAAAATATTATTAAAAAAAACATTCTAAGTCTCTTCTGTATCTTGCAAGTCCACTCCTCTGAAAAAAACCAAACTTACTAATTATGAAGTATTATTGAATACATAAGCTGCTTTACAGTGTATTAATGGGAATATAAAATGCCGTGAAACAATATTGGTGCTGAGCATGGTGAGTTACTCCGAGTAGCTCAACTGGGTCACTGAAAAGCAGCTCTATAATGCAGCTAAAAGGACCCCACATCTTCTGCCTAAAATATAGTTCGAGATTTGGTTTATTATTAAGAAAAGTTGGTATGTTATTTTAGATATCTTGATGAAAAATGTCCATGGGCACAACTTGATCCTTTGACTAACTTTTAAAGAAAAGGTTTTTGAAAACAGACCACTCATTGATTTTGTTGAAATGTGACTTTTTTAGTAAGGGAGCTAACTTAGTCATAACTATTTTGTAATTTCATATTATAATTCAAAGGACAAAAGTATAGTACTTACGACTGTTAAAATTTTTGAACGTACTACGACAAAAGTAATAATAACAATTGAGACACTTAAAAAAAGCATTTTTGATGTATCTCGATCAAGTTTCTTTTCATTGGGATATTATGAACATAATCTTCGTATCCATTCTCAGATAAATCCATCAATACCAAATAACTGTTACATTTTAAGGCTAGTTATTTATGGTCTTGTGTGTACCTTTATACTCAGCTGGCACAATAATGTCTACTAGTCAGTTAAATTATGCTATCTAGTTATCGAAAAACTTACCCTTTTCGCACTTGCGCCGTAGCCGAAAATATTTAATGAATATTTCCTAAATATTGGAGATTTAATATTTTCCATTGCCTGAAAAGTAAATATTTAATGAATATTATATAAGAAATACTGAATTTAAAATATTTAAAACATACTGAATAAATATTTAATAAAAATATTCTATTACAAATATTTATTAAATATTTGTTTAAGAAAACAGATATATAACTAACATAAAAAATATTATTAAATATTACATAAACATATAATGAATATTTCATGCTATCGGGGCGAAGGAGTTCAGTACGTAATATAGGAGGTGTTAGTAGACCTCTGGATCAAACATTTGAACAAATATTGTGTACATCAGTACGAAATGTAATCCTATTAAATAAGCAGGTGACAGACTCCAGCAAAATAATTCTATGGAAAATGCACAGCGAGTGAAAAGTTCTTCAATTATCCATATTCCTCCAAACAACGTCATGCAGTTTGTGAGACATTCTTTCACGTTTGTTTATTCTATAGATAAAACTTAGCATTAGTTCTGAACAATTTGGATTTAGCGATTTGTAAAAAATGTTTGTTCCGTACAATATTTTCAGAGAGAGGCTTTTTGAGCATGGCTGTTAACATGTTTCTCAAATTAGAGGTCGCTATCATACATTACACGAAGGTTTTTAGCCTCACTACATTTAATACTTCGTTATTTACACTGATCGTTAAACTTGTTGCAGCAGCTTCTCGTTGATTTTTGGACCAAATACCATTATCGTAGACTTGGTGTTAATTTTCGTACAGCGTTCATTGACCTTCTTTACAAATGTCGCTGGCTTATCATTATTTACCAGGCATGCATCAGTTTCTGCTGTTAGTGGGAAGCTATGGTAAATTTGGGTGTCATTTTCATAAAAATGAATTTGACAATATTGTACACTCGTGCTCAAGTTTGATATGTAACAAGGAAAACTGTAATGGACTCAAAATAGTGCCCTGTGGCATATCAGATTTCAGAGGCAGACTATCAGAGTGTTTAAGGTATACCTTAAAGAACCTAAAATCATCTGATGTAAGCACCATCAAAAGCTTTACTGAAATGCCATGCTACGAACACTGACAGATTATCTCTGTCAGTTGCTCTTAAAATACCATCTCTGACATGGAGCAATCTTGATGTGCAATAGTAGTTCTTGCGAACGCCTGACTGTGTGGAGGGTAGGAGTGAAGATTTCGTTACGTGCTGTATAATTTAGTGCTCTGCCTCTCGTTTACTAATATGTCCATGCTCATGTTATTCTGTACAATAGCAAACTAGAAAGCATAATTATAATGAATTGGCAGGGGTGATAGAACCAACAAAAATAGTAAATATGGATCTTATCAAGATTTATTTAACAACAAATAAGAGTATGCTAATTGATGTTAAAAAAACATGTAAAAGTGCAGCATAACTATAGCCTCACCATACGTTTTCGCAAAAATCAACAATACAGTTTCTTTTTATGGTCTAATCATATTAGCAAATTTCTCCGAAATAATTGTAAAGTCTGGTTTTATTGATGCAAGTTGTCAAGGGGGTATTTAAAACATGGCCGCATAAAATGGGAACACCAATTTTTGTGGGAAAACTTTGACAAATGTCAAACGAACGTGGGAGGCAAATCAAATCTAGTGTAAACAATTGGAATACTCTTGGAAACTATACAAGGTACAATGCTGAAACTTTAAATAATGATTTAGGGAATAATTCCGAGCATTTTGCCTAATTTTTCAGGCGGTCAGTCTACTGTTTTTTCGTTTTCTCGAGTTTATTTTCCAAAATTTTGAACTCGCAGTCGTTTTAAATCGAAAACAGACGTATACTATATTAATTCTTTTAGAGAAAAGGTCGAGGGAATTACATTTCTTCGTAAAGAAACTGGATTACGTGACCAACTGATTTGACCAAGTGATGCACTTATCACTAATACAGCCGTTTAGCTCATGCTACATACTAACTAGTCTAAGACATTTGAAACCTAATCGTGTCTTTAGTTTGCGTGCTAACTTTATAAACAGATCAGCGCCTTTCAGTATAAAGTATTTTTTTTAATAAACATTAAGGCTCATCTATGACCGCGTAAAAATTTCAGCTGAAAATACGTATACACAAGAGTAGAAAGAAATCTTGAAAAAATATTTTTTCTTCGCAACAGAAGGTGATAGACACATCCACTTTGTTTTAAAATGTGTATAATAACGTATGTTTTTCGAATATCTAGCGAAACTGTTCAATCACTTACAAATACGAAATGTCTGAAGTTGTTTAGAAGAAAAAAAAACGTAACCCTTCGTTTTTTGCATAAAAATAACAATTATCTTTCGGAATAACTTGTGATTCATGTCGGCAAGGTAAACTCGTGTATTTTACTATAAAATGCCCTTTGAACGAGCCCTTTGTATTGCTCAATAAACTAGTAGTGATGGCCGGCAGACGGGTGTTTTGGGATAAACAATTAGAAATTCTCAAAAACTACTTGACCAATGGACTCCACTTTTGTTGAGGTTAAATAAGTAGCTTTCGGAGATTAACAATTTTAAGTACCTTCATGAAATTATCGTCGCATTAGTAACAGTTGCGAAAACCTGCATTTTGCCTCGTTTTCGCCCATAACTTTTTTACTATTAGTGCAATCATTTTACGTGTGGTTTCATTCTATAGGTCTGCCAAATTTTTTGATTAAATCCCAAATAACACGTTTTGTCACTCTTTGTTGTCGAATAAAAAGTTTTCCCACAAAAATTGGCGAACCCTTGAACAACTTGCACCAATAAAACCAGTATATACAATTATTACGCAAACGATACGCCTGGTTTGGATACTGACTCACGTAGTCTTAGTACATCATACGTTTTGAGGGGAGGGTGGCAGGGTCGTAATGGTTAATTTTTTGTTTTTTGGAACCCAATATTTTGGTCGAACGGGACACTGAACACTTCCACACCTGAGACTTCAAATGTCAAAATCCGTCGTTTGAGGTGTAAGCCGTAACGTACATATTTCAAAGATGAAGTTGTGTTAAAAGACAGTTTTGATTTAAATATACCCAGTGTTACCCGCATTTCAAGATAAATCTAGGGACACCGGCACCTCACATAGCTGTAGGCCGCTAAATGAGAATTTAAAAGTTGAATTTTTTGATTAGAGCCTGTCATTTGTCACTATTACTACATAGACGAATCCAACCACACCTCATATGTTAAAATCCATCAAACCGTTAAATAGAATTTTATATGCATGCATGAAAAACATAACCCTCCTTCAGATGTTGTCGGGTAAAGATTTTTACAACCATTTCCCTCGGCTTAATTTCTACCAATCACAAACGCGCAATTTTGAATTACAAATGGTTTCGAGATGGAAAAATCGTATGACAGTACCTGTCAGCAAATTTTTTGAGCTTAACCGCTGCAAAACTTGACAGTTTTTGCCACCAAAAACTACAAAGCTGATAGAGATTTTTTCGCGAGATCCCGTAGTGAACCGGAACGGGAACAGGTGGAATTTCCCCTTCCTCTCCAAGTTTTGCCAGTTTCAAGTTACACCGGGAGTGGTTAGATGGCGCATGTTGCCCAAAATGTTTGCTTTGAGCTCCTTGATAAACTTAGCTGCCTTGTTTGAATCTGAAATAAAAAGACCGATCGTTTTTTGTGCAATGTACATAAAATTAATCGTTTGATATGACAAGTGCGGTTCATATCTGTTCGATGACCTTCTCCCTCGTCATTTAAAATCAGGTGGACGTATTCCTCCATTTATGACTTAATAGTTTAACTCAATTTTCGCCACTGCGAAGACAAATTTTCCATTGAGATGCCTATTTTTTAAATGTCATTGACATAAGACCCGCACCCGCTAGTACCTCACAGACGTTAGGCGGGTACCCGTACCACGTGATTTTTATGACATTCGGATCACGTCACACCCGTCTTCCCCTATTCCCGTTCTGCGCGAAAATATGAGTATCGGTTCCCGGTAGTGCACCGTGGACTCGCGAAAATATCGTTTTTGATAACAAGTAGGAAATTATGGTCTCTTAGATACCAGAAAACATCGCTAAATAATTTTTCTGATCTTATTGTAAGCTATGTGTATGCAGAATAATCTGTTACAAATTTCATTCGGGCATCTATTTTTTTCCTGTGAAAAAAATCGGATAAACAATGCGAAGTAATATTGTTTTAACAAAAAACATTTCTGCAAGTGCACCAGCACTCATGCTTCTTGTTAAAATATTACCTAGCAACGTGTTTTTTCGATTTTTTTCCGGAAAAATTGGATACCCTTGTAATGTTACTTATGATATCATTTACGCTTTGACGTCTACTTATGGTGAACAGCCGTTCAAAAAAGCGGCATCTTTGTATTAGTCTCTAACGCTGGAAATAATGAATTTCAATACCATATTCAGAGCTGTCCATTTAAGCACCATTAAAAAATGTTTATTAGAAAATCATTACAGTCGATCTGGGATTTATTGATTACAAAGAAGTTGTTAGTAGAACAGGCTGCGTTGTCCTTTCCAGTAGCTGTAATTTTATCTGTAAAAATAACATAGACTCTTGCTTCCGGTTACTGGTCCGTCATCAGTATAACGTAATTCAAATACTGGCTAAGTATGTGCAGAATCTGTCATAAAAAATAAAAATTAATAATAAATGCAGCTTGTTCAAAACACCACTGATATAAGCGGAATTGATCTTGCACATTACATTAACATGCAAATTGAATAGTTAACGGATACGACATCCAAGAGTACTGCATTGTCCTAGTTGAGCACATTTCATGAGTTCCTGCAGTAGTTGCATTTTTCTAATGTTCAGATCTAATTTAGCGATTTGAACCTCTGTCAATTCGGTCATTATACTGCCACACATGCTCAATTAATTAGATAGCTGTTTCATTGCCCTTTGGAATTATTATTTATATATATTTATATATATTATTCAGAATATGGTGTTTTAAGTTCTAAAAAGTAGAGATGATCAAAATAGTCAAAAAATTTATATCTTGTTTTATTCCTACCTGACTTGAAATGTAGTCATAATATTATTATCAACCGTTTCGCTAGCAATAAAATACGGATTTGTCTACGCGGCGTTGACGGGTCTTACAGAATTATGTGTCACTTGTCGATATGGGCAGTTTTGAAATATCACTAGATAATCTATCGTGATGGATACTTGTAAACAATACGTTAAAAACGATGTGCATAAGATGTTAATATTTCTTAAAGCATTACTTTGGACTAGACCTTCACAAACATATGGATTTTAAGATTCTATACCATACCCCTTAGTAAGAATGAACAGGGCAAAGTATCTAGCAGTTGTCGAGGTAAGTTCAGAACTGTTTTTAACGACAATAATGGTATAGGTGACATATTGCAACAAAATAACGCACACTTGCATGTCTCTAGGCGGTCGATAGTTTGGTTTGCGAAGAGTAATAATGAAATCTTGGATTGGCTATCTTGCTCTAGAGACCTCAGACCTATGAAAAACCCCTGGGAGATTTCAGTTCGACAAATGAATGAGGAGAACAATACACATGCATCCATAAATAACCTAAAAAGTGTGTAAAATAACGTTTGGGCCAATTTAGAGCCTGAAATATCGAACAGTTTAGTCCTTATCATGTCTGTCAGACCTTTTGACTTTACTAGGAAATCCGGCAAACCAATCAACTATTAAGATGAAAGTTTTTGCTAAATAGGATGTAGTGTTGCTAAAGATATGGTCCACTCACCTCTGGCTTTCTATTACCTAACTTGTTAAATTAATTTCACTAAGCTCCATATTTATTATTTTTGTTTGTTATATCATCCTTGCACGTCATATAAAGGTACATTTAAATCAATTGAAACAAAAAAAAATGCTGTTGGGGTTATAGGTTTCCTCTCCAGCTTAGCCTTATTAGACTGGACTATACTTTTCGAATTTACGGCCTTCGCTCATTGTCATCTGTGAAGTGATCGAAACTCAAACTAGCAGTAACTGGCTTCCAGAGCAGCTGCCATACGCGATGTGGACTGACTTATTTTATTGCTCAGTATACATGTACAGAAGTGCACTGCACCAGCAGAGACAGGACAGAAGCAGCTTTATTTGTTTACAGCGAGCGAGCCTGCTGAAATACGGATCCATAAAGCCGTCGGATGCTATATGCGTCAAGCTGGAAGTTTTTCTGCTGAATGCAACTGTGGCTGCACGATGTAAATGTCATTTCCTGGATTCGCGATACATTCTTGGGACTATACTCAGTGACAAAGGAAGTAGGACATCAAGTAGGAATTATTTTATTTGAGTTAGATTTTATACACATAGACATACAGAGCAGAGGTCACTTGATGTTGCACTGAAGACATTTAATCGAAATGTAAAGATCACTGTGGCCGCCTTGCCTTTTATTCATACCGTTTCTTGTTCTTTCCTGTGGAATAATAATCAATAATGCTTAGAAATTACGGAGCGTTGCACTTAATAAACTATAAAGAAATGAAAACGACTGAAAACGGCAATGGAAATTTGAATTCTCAAAGCAACTCTATGCGAATTTTAAGTAATATTGTGAGAAGTGTGATTAAAATTAAGGTGGAAACATTTAACATATTGAGTTTTGTGTCGTATAAAATGATAGAAATAATGGATAAGGCTATATTTTAGAGCATATCGCAAATACTTCATTTCTTACTTTAAAATGGAATATTAGGATGTAACTTTTAGGAAAATATGATTTTTTCTTTGAAGAACCCTCTGCTTGCTATTTTATAGAACTTCAAAGTTGCATTTTTGGTGGTAATGCTCTAGAATAGAATACTGTTTTATACGCTGTCTTTCTTTGCTCTTTGCACAAAAGGATGCTCTAAATTATAAGAATATAACATACTCTGTATAGTACTAAGGAAAATAGATGTGGAACTGTAAAAAATAGTTTCAAAACCAGCCGCGTTATTACACATTAGCTTATTAGCTAAAATACATTCGTAAATGATGATATTTACTTGGTAAACTGTGTAGAGGTGTTGTGGTGTGATTTTTCAATGTCTTCTTGAAATTCCTTGATCTTCTTTTGGCGTATTTTCAATGAGATCAAAGTCTTTGCATTTATAAGAAATATTTGAACGTACAAACAATTCTCAATGGCCATTTTATAACGTTCATTTCTTGACAGGTAAGATAAATGATGTTCATTGTTGGCAAGTTGTACCTTTTTTGTGAGAAATACTAAATAAAAAATCAGGTTATTTGCAAAATAAATGTCTTAATTTATTGTAAATGGCTTGATTTATCAGAACTCGTCCCAATATTTACCAAAAACTAGACGAAATTACTACTACTAAACAGCGGAAAATGCACCAGCTGCTCGCGTGACATACAAAATCCAAAAGGCACCAGCGTCGTTGCATATAAAAATACCCAACTTCGATTGGTCGATTTGGACCACCTCGCTAGGTCCACCCAACATATAACCGTCCAACATTATAGTTAAGTAAAGATCAACGATCATTCCATCAAATTATCAAAAAACTTGCATGTTGTTTTTATTATTTATTGATTGGCAACAGCTACTTTTTCAGTTATTTCTTGTATATATCACATTTAATTAGGTATATTTTGTGACATCAGCTCCACTTTAAATAATTCTTCAAGTACATACCTAAAAAAGTAAATAGATTATGACTATAATATAGGAAAAACAACAACCGAAACAGTGTATGTTATACTCATATAAATTTGAGAAATCTTCTGTGTAAACAAGAAAAAAACAGCTTACAGAGCAGTATTATATACCACAGTATTACCACCCAAACTGCAACTTTGAAGTTCTATAAAATAGCAAACAGAGCGTTCCTTAAAGGAAAAATGATATTTTTGTGCAAGTTACATCCTAATCTTTCATTTTGAAATAAGAAATGAAATATTTACAATTTGCGCTAAAGTATAGTTCAGCCAAATAATGTACTAGGGCAAATAAACATTTTTGATTGAAAAACCACAAGAGGCGCAATCAATTATGCTAATTAATAAGCACCATTCTATGGCTTTTTTGTGCATAGTTACTAAACATTTTAGAATTCAACTTAAAATCTGTTGATTTTGATAAAAGACAAACTAGTTATGAATTCTCTCGATTTTTAACCGTCCGACTATATTCACGTTACTTCTAGGTTATTTTTGTTATTGTACAAAATTCACTTGCACCATGTCCATTTAATCCCGAAAAACCTTTTGCAATTATCAAAACACATTATGGTAAACAAGCAGACATGTTACGGGAGCTGTGCAAGTGCACACTACAACGTGGGGTTGTATAAACTAACTATTTACACATGATAATGATGGAGTTTCAGAGATTACAGACCCAGTGAGTCCATGCGTCTGCTTTACTAGTGGATCCGAATTAGGGCACTTTCATCTACGAATGCATGCGCTAACCCAGATGTGCTCAATGGCCTATAAGAGAATGATTCTTACCTTGTCTAGCTAGCTGATTGGAAAATGAAACAAAAAATCAAAAATGTCTGGTATGTATGGGATTTGAACCGCTGACCAAAAATGCAATGGAAACGCCTGTTTGAAGTTAGATGTGCCTCATCACGTCTACAAACAGTGATGCTCAAATTTGCAAAAGGGTTATCATAGTCCAAGGACCAACCTCTCATGTAATGATTTATGTGAAAATAAAATATTTTAATTTTTTGGATTGTTCTTACAACGTCCTTGTAGTATCAGTCTGCCACATTTTACCATAATTCATTTTAAACTCTTTTAGATACAAAACATATAATTTTTTCAGACGGATTTTATCGATTCCACAATCTCCCAGTCTATTTGCAAGCGTGACAAGTTTCGCATGTCACCATGACAATGGTGTTATCTTTCATATACGAGTTCTATCTCTGATTTCAAAAACACAGCACCAGATCGTACTCAACCTGCCAACAATTTTTTTCACCATTAATTTCCATCCAAAGACGCTTTCCAATAAACTTTCCTTCCCAGTCTGTACTTAGCCCCCATCTCGACCGTTTGTAGTAACGCGCTGGTTAAGTACTCGAAGACGATTTTGGCTCTTTGAACACTGGCATCAAATTGGAATTACAAAGTATTCCCCCGCGTTGAAACAGTATTAAAACTGCATCGGTCTTTAATCGCCTTTAGGTGCTTTCCCCGATTGCTACATCGGTAAGTGCTCGTTGCCTTTGAATTTAAAATGGAAACGACATCAGTTGAACTTGATAGGGTTACGGAGCTAACAGGGTCCAGATTGGTTTAATGAACCTGATTGTTTATTTATTCGGAGTTGATCGCTTTTGAAACACTATCGAGTATTGCGTCATAAAGTTCAGAGTCTTTGATAATAAATAAAAAAGACGTCACCAATGTAAAAGCAGTAGAAATTAATAACAAATTTTTGTAGGTGTGGCCAACTCACCGGACACGAGAAGAAAAGGTATGGATGTTTTTACTCAATTATGCCAAACAGGCTGAATGGCGTGTGGTGACCCACTAAGTCATGCCAGTGAAACTTTTGTAAAATGTGTCAACGATGCCATCCCGATATACAATGATAATGATCATGATCATTAAGAATTGGTATGTGAACTTGTGTACTAAGTAGCTGCTAGCCCATTCGCCTGCTTGCTCTGAGCGCCACCTATGGAGGCTAAGATACTACAGCTCACATTTCGCCAGCATGATTTATGGGCTTCAAGCTAACGATAGCCTATAGAGCAGCGTTTCTCAACCTTTCAGCATTCGCGACCCAATTTTCAATAATTGTGTATACATTAATAATGTACGTTGAGTATTTTGACGCTAAACTTACACTACAACCTTAATTACATTGTCAAATCCGGAATCAATGCCAATGCGTGTTAATTGCAGATCACGGTATTAATATATACAGGGTGACTTCGAAGTTGAGTCATTTATTTTAACAGTGAGTAGATCTGATCAAAATAAATGTTTTTTTCGTTTAACATTTTTCTGGTAAAATTAAATTAACAAAGTTATAGCCCTTTAGAAGTTTGAGTACCGCCCTGTCTCAATAATAATATTATGTGCTCGTGTTTGGCAACAACGGATATAATCCGCCTTATCGGTTCATCGCATCGGAAACAAAATAGCGAAAGAATTTGAAACGCTAATCACGATGTTTTTACAACAATTTTATTCAGTTGTATTCAGTCAATATGTCAGTCGGTAACGCGTGAGTGAATAGTGGGGTTTGTTGCGTGGCTCAAACGAAATAAAAAATCGCACATGTTTACGAAAATGCTGAACTTGTGGACATGATTCCTATTTACGGGGGGGAGTCTTTACAAAATGCTGCCGCGGCATCACGGATTTATGCGGATCGGTTTGCAACCAACCCGTCGTGTAGTACAGAGGGCTTGTGAATCAGGTGACTTAAGACCTCACAGGGGAGGGCATGCCGGTGTTCCAAGACCGCACGATCAAATACAGGTCCGCACTGAAATACTTGTCGGGAGGATACTTTATAAAACAAGGTAACATTTTTTTTTAATTTTTTTTATTTTTACACACATGTTTTGGTTTATCTTCCTTCTACAATCATTATCTGAAAATTAATGACTCAACTTCAAAGTCACGGTGTATATACCAAATTATGAATACATTTTTGAGTGGACTTAAGCGAGCATTCGATACTAGTGAAGCAAAAAGAAGTGCACAGACGAGAGAGGTTCGAAAAATACTATCAAGAAAATATTCTCAAGAATATATATCAAATTTTGGGCTTACATGTAGTGAAGTCAATAAAGAAGAGGGGCTTTTTATTGGCTTTAGGACTAAGCCATGCAGCCAGAAACTAGGTTGTATTATATATATATATATATATATATCTAATTATGGACAAACACACGACGTCACAACATCCATGGCGAAGGCGAGATTCGAACTCGCGGCCCGGCCGGCCGGCTGATCAGTAGCACGACACTCTGACCCACGCGGCCAACCGAGGTCCCCGAAGAGGGGCTTCTGTGCTCAAAAACTTTAGCAGCAGGTAGCATGAAACCTAATAAACTTAAACGACATTTGGAAACGCATCATAGTGAGTACGTTAACAAACCCACATAATTCGTCGAGTTAAAATTAAAATCATACGCAAAGCAAAAATTATTTAAAAAAAAAACTTGACTGTGATTAAAAAAGCTCTACTTGCCTCTTATAAAGTTTCATAAGAAATAGCCAGGTGTAAGAAGGCAAAGCAGGCCCGTGAGAGTCACTAGTAATTATTATTTTTTACAATTAATATTATTAAACTTATTTTTAATTCAGTATTGATAAATACAGTCCTGTTTTTAAGTGTATCTACTATATCAGTGTTAATATGTATTTTATTTTTCATCATGTCAGAATTTTGTTTTTCTTTCCTTTAGTAAATTACTCAATGTTGTTATTGTTTTTTTGTTGGATGCGCTCGCGCCCCGCCCCTCTTTCATATTGAAACGCCTCCCTAGGGGGCGCGCCCCACAGGTTCAGAAACGCTGCTATAGAGTATGCTTGTGAACCGGCTGTGACGAAGAAAATATGGTCGAGTATTTATATCACATCTGGATGCTTGTATGTATTGGTCTGCATGTTTGTTGTATCAGTGATATATGGTTATTGATACCTATGCTATGGGAGAAAATTATTACTGAATTAGTGTTATAAGAGTATATATTAGCTGGAAAGGCTTTGATTGATGGTGGTTAATCGGAAACTACGCTGCGCTGCGATCATTGGAGGACAGACAAATAAGGTCAGACATATTTTAAGAGCAAGAGGTTCGTAAAAATAAGAGTTATCCACTTGGGATGTAGTGAAGAGCGTTGCTTAACAAAGCTAACTAATGTGTGGCTTTGAATATATCCCAACTAAGCGTATTTGGGACAAGAAAGACACGGAATCATTATCAAAACAGATTATTAGTAATCTAGTCATCACTGTGCACTACAGTGCTTCTGTCAGGATACAGTATAAAACTTACAGCCAAGGTTATAGAAACTATAAAGCGCAAATGTTATGACGTTTAGGCAATACGCACAGCTGCTACACGTGAACATGACGAGAAAAACATGTAGTTCCAAGGTGACATTTTTCCCGGAAAAAACTACATAATGTCATTAAAAATCAATATAATGCCACTTTTTATGATACTTAATACGGGTGCGGCATGGGTATTACGTGTGACCTTATATCGATTTTTTTTTGATATTATACTGGTTTTTGTTGACATTATGTAGCACTGGCTGATGGACACTTGTAAACTCGTTTTGTAGTTGCACGTGTTGCCTAAACGTCACGAGTCTTCAGTTATCAATGTTTGGCTATGATGTGATGTAAAATCTGCTTCAGAAATGGCATTACCGGAGGTAACGGGGCGTAGTCAGGACTTGTGTGCTAATAATATGTGTTGATGATAGTTCCATTGGATTCTTGTCTCAAATACACTTACTTGAGATTCAGAGCTGGAAATTAATTGCGCATCCACTTTTTCTTATCCATTCTGGAGATTTCATATTATACAAATTAGCTGAATTTCAAAAATGAGAGAGACAAGAAATAATTATATTCACTGTATACTATCGAATTACACGTCATATACTTGCTAACAGTAATTACACACAACGTGGGCACGGAGGTGATTTCGTTTTTTACGTTTTGAAAACACAAAAAAAAAACGAAAAAATCGTAATTGATAACTTTGACCATAACCTGTCTTCCTAAAGCACAACATATAAATAACCCGCCTGGCACAGCTAATTGATACCTATACTTTATTGGCAGCATATTCAGTAATGATTTTCTCACACAGGTAAGTATCACTGATTTTATACATATGCAAACCAATATCCAGATCATCCAGATGCGATCTTGCTATTCAACCAAATAACCAACTGTCTTCTCAGAGACTCAGAGATGAAAACTGTAGACCATTCGCCTTCACAAAACATATTCAACCAGCAATGCGTGTACGTGTAGTTGTGTCATTCCTCCATAGATGGACGCTCACAACGATCCCAGTGAGCAAACGTGGAATGACTGTTTGCACCCTGAAATCTACATAGTCTGCAGGATGACATCCCATAGGTTTTTTTTTGACGTTTTATAGGTTTTTTACATAATACCCGTGCCGGTCTGGTAGGGCTATAATCAAAAGTCCTTTGGAGCGCCAACAATGATGGACGTAGCGCAGCTTGTTAATAGGTACAATGTCAACTCTCACTTTCCAGTTGCGAAATATTTTACTCAAGACGCGATGACATTTTAATACAATTGCACTTAGTTATCACCGTTATTATCCGTCCATGTCATAACTCTCCGGAAATTGCTTTACGGCTGGCTTGCCCGAAAGTTTTTAAGTGACCATTAAAAGTATGAGTAAATGATTGACCGAGGAGGCGCCTTTAGCAATTATGAAGTTTTCACTCGAAAAACTCTGGAGTTGTCTTGTCGTAAACGTTCAATTTAGAATTCATAAAGATTTTCGGAGTGTCTGGGTGTTTGTAAAATGAAGCTGTCGAGAAAGCATAATAGATAAATTTATTGGGGAGCTAAGTTGGTCATTATTAAAAAGAAAAGCACTAAGATTGTTGTAGAGCTTTAACTTCGAGTTACTTTCTTGTTGGAGAACTTGACGTGTAAAGGACTTATGGTCACACTTATAGACGTTACTTGAAGATTGAATTGAGTTTGAGGAATCATCTCTTCTTAGATTCTTTTTTTTTCTTGTGATTTTACTTCCTACGCCACTTTATAGGAAATATTTTAATCGAAAAAATTCCGAAAATGACATGTTATGCTGTTTTGGACTTTATGTGACATGCTCATCACGAAAAACCATGCCACTAATTGCCGTCGGTCTGTTTGTCGGTCTGTCTGCAAATCCTTGGCCCGTCTTGGAATTAATGATAATATTTGGATGGAATTTTTACACAAGGCCACTTCTACGCCAGGGTCGAAAGAGCTTTGTAGTTTTTGAAAATCGGATTAGTGGCGGCGGAGCTAGGCCTTTAAAACAAAAATAATGATAATCTTTGTTTTTTGATGCTCCAGAAGCTCCTGGTCAGTTTCAGAAACGTTTTTGTTGGGGATAAAAATTTGGGGTGGTATGGGGTGGAAAAGCGTATTAGCCAATTTTTCTAACATAGTATATTTATATGCTTCCAACATCGGTATTTCTATGCACACCTTATCCACATTACACAGAGCATATATTTTCCTGTTCATTTGCTTTAAAAACCTCGAGAAATGTTTTAGATACTTTGCTTCTGCTCTCTGGGCTCATAGGCGGGCATGCGGCTCTGGTTGAGTGTTCTGCCACTAGTATTTCGGTGCCGCGCTAAGCATTGCTGCAGCTGCCGCGTAGTGCAGCCACTTGCCTGAATTAGCAACGTTGCCAGATGGACGGTACTACCGGTGGAGCAAACAAAAAATATCTATGGACAAGTTGGATGGGCTTATTCACTAACTTGATCCATTGTACATGTTCGTAACTGACTTTTTTCGCAGAAGGTCTAGCTTATGCTGAACTTAATCACTGATAAGCTTGTTACGGCGTTGCGTGGAAGCTGCAGAGTCAACCTACTTGACGCCATTTTTGTGAGTCGAGAATGGTACTAATCTTTATTTTTATCATTTCCTTGCTACACTCACCGCCACCTAATCTAATTTCAAAACCTGCAAAGCTTATTGTTCCTCGACATAACGGTAACTTTGTGTCAGTCTTATAAAAACTCGAGTGATACTGTTCCAATAGAGAAAAAGAGTGCGTACGCCAAAAATGGAAATTTTACCAACTTTTGTTTTTATCGTTTTTTGACCGTAATTCTACCGCTACTTTATCGATTTTGAAAACATATAAAGCTTTTCCGTCCTTGGCATAATAGTAAGATTGTGTCAGAATGTCATCCAAATACGACTGGTACCACTGAAGTTACAGAGGGGCCAAAGATTAACGGAGAGACAGACAGATTTTTTGTGATAGATATGAGGAATGTCCTTTAAGTTTTGCATATAGAAACATAGTAGGCCGCGCGGATCGAACGTCAATACTGAATTCAAAGTTTCACAACAATACGTGCAGTGTTCTCACTACAGTGAATTTTTAAGTGTCACCAAATGGAACCCAACCGAGAACATTTTTGCGCAATAATTTATCACAACTTTCAGAGACAATTATCGCAACAAGAATGCCTTGCTGAGTTACTGTCTGTTTTCGGCAACGAAGCGCCACATCAGTCGACAATTTCCCGTTGGTATGGAGAATTCAAACGTGGACGGGTGAGTCTTAGCGACGATTCCAGGGTGGGTGCACCAACAACGGCAGTCACCCAGCGAAACGTCGATGCTGTGCGCAAACTCATCATTGAAGATAGACATGTGACATATCGGGAGATTGAGGCGTCCTTGAAGATCTCAAAGACCTCAATTCAAAAAATTTTACATGAAGAATTAGGAGTAAGAAAATTAGTTTCTCGTTGGATACCCCACTTGTTGACTGAAGAGCAGACAGCAGCCAGGGTTAATTGGTGTCAAAAAACGCTTGACCGTTTCAATTCTAGAAACTCGAAAAATGTGTACAGCATTGTTAGTGGTGATGAATCGTGGATTTACTGTTATGAACCAGAAAATAAATGACAGTCGGCTGTTTGGGTGTTCCAAGGTGAAGAAAAGCCAACAAAAGTCATCAGTTCTCGAAGTTTTTCGAAAAAGATGGTCGCGACATTTGTGTCAAAAGCGGGTCATATTGCAACAATTTCCCTTAATGAGCAAAGAACTGTTACTGCGGATGGGTATACCATCATTTGTTTGCCAAAAGTCATCACCGAGCTTCGAAAAATCAACCCCGAAAGAAGAATCATCCTCCACCAAGACAATGCAAGCTCGCACACAGCCCAAAAAACAAGGCAGTACTTAACGGAAGAAAACGTGGAACTATTGGACCATCCTCCATATAGTCCCGAACTAAGTCCTAACGATTTCTTTACTTTCCCGAAAATTAAAAACAGACTGCGTGGTCAATGGTTCCAGTCACCAGGAGAAGCAGTTGACGCATTCAAAAATGCTGTTATGGATCTGCCAGCAGACGAGGAATAAGTGCTTCGAAAATTGGTTCGAGCGCATGCAGATGTGTATTAATCTTCGTGGAGAATACTTCGAAAAACAATAAAGTCATTTAAAACTACCTACCGTGTTGTATTATTTCCATATGCAAAACTTAAACGACATCCCTCATAGATAGATAGATACAATATTCAAAGGACATCTCATTTTCGAAATTGTCCATAATTACAATAGTTCCACGCCAATTGACCTGGGAACTGAAAACAAAGCTCACAATGTTGAACCTTTATTTTTTTTTCCAGGGGGCCTAAAGAAGCTAATATGTGGGCATGACAATACTGATGATAGATAGTCACAGTTTAGTGTTTTTGATATCAAGGTTGAGCATTCTGAAGGAAAATTGTTATCAGGGTTTTCAGTACAGTGTGGATTTCTTGTCCCTATGGCTTCAAAGTGCCCACAATCTGGCTGCAATAACAGTAGCACTAGCACGCTGGGACGATTAAAAACAAACAGTCAAATCCCTTTGTTACCGGATATAGCCATGCATAGAACATGCAGATTCAGTAACGGGTTTGACAATATTTTAAAGGGTTTTGATGTATTAAAATTAATTCCAAAATTCGCTTCGGTCAACAGCCTTTTCTCACTACTAATCTGAGAAGTCGCATTTCTTTATGGAGGCGTTAACTTAAATATTTTCAAATCATACTACGAAAGACAAAACTCCAATATGTATTGAATAAAAAATAATTTATGAAATGATTTTAGAGAGAAAATACCCAGTCAAGAACCTTAGTGTATGGTTGGCTACAAGTTCCAGCTTCAAGGAGCATATACATGAAAAAGTCAGTAAATGTGGAAAATTGTACGCATTCAAAGTAATAAATTGTAAA
Source organism: Acanthoscelides obtectus (assembly GCA_963669975.1). Lineage (NCBI taxonomy): Eukaryota > Metazoa > Arthropoda > Insecta > Coleoptera > Chrysomelidae > Acanthoscelides > Acanthoscelides obtectus. The sequence goes on from CAVLJG010000004.1 coordinate 80,649,526, forward strand.
TTACCAAACATCATGGCAATGGCGAGTAGACAACATCTACTTTACAGCCAGAATTATCAGTCATCTAGCGGTTACGGGGTGACTTGGCTATTAAAGACAAACTGAGATCCCTAACAGTTCCCACAGCGGTCGATTCAGGCGTGATAGATGGCGCTTTGTGCTGTCTTATATTGTATTGTTAACCGGCGTTAGGCAGCAGCGGTGGCCGCATTGGTAGATGCTTCGTCTCCTGATCAGTCGCCATGCGTTGCGAGGGTTCGAATCCCGTTCCAAGAGAAATTATTTTATTGGCTATGTATGTTGAGATTGTCCGTAGGTGGTAGATGGTCTCTGACTGTCGAACGCGGAGGTACCGACGGTCCCATGGGTGTTTAGGCCTTAGGCCTTCATGGTAGCTGGAGCATAAAAAAAAGGTAAATCATTAAAAACACTATTACGAGTAGCAGAAGATCCCAACCAGAAGCGACCTGCAGCCATTTGTTTATTGGATGAAAAGTATTTTATTTCAAATTGATATCGCCAGTGGGTTGGCTAAAAAATTCCGGGTGAGAAATGATGAAATATTGAAAAATAACTTTTCATTAAAAGTTGCACTTATAACTTTGAAAAATAAATTTAATATGAACCGAAATATAAAAATCCAATTTGTTTTGAATACAAAATTAACGAACTGACTCTAGAAAGAAAATAACTGGTCAAGGACGGTAGTGTATGGCTTGGCACAACCCAAAGCTTCAAGGAGCATATACAGTAAAAAGTAGAAAATTGTACGAGTTGAATGTAGTAAAAATAGTAAGTTGTTAACCGCCATTAAACCTTTGAAATCACTATATTTTGCGTTTGTTAGAATATTCTTCATTTGTTTCGAAGCTTTATTATAGTGTTCGACTGAACTTTCGGCTTCGGCCAGTTTCGGTCCAAAATCAGATTTTCGGCTTCGGCAAATTTATTCAGACCAAAGGTCAAATTTGCTAGAGGAAAAGGTTGAATAAAATTGTTATTTATGTTATTTAATATCAGATTATTCAATTATGATTATTATATTACATTCTAATGACCTGTTGGACCAACATTGAATTTGAATTTTGTAAGACTACAGAAATCTAGGGCCCTTTTTATGTATCCTAAGATAGTAGACAACTCACAAATGATTGGGGAACTCCAATTCAGGCTTAAGTGCAGGCAGAGTATTCAAAACTGTTTGTTTAAACTAAATTTTCAGAAACCTGAAAAATTTAGTAATCTCTTGGAAATAGACTTTGTTGGTATTAAATAACTCTTCTATAAAACCACTATTTATTAGTCCAAGTATACCAAAATCATCGTTTAAAATATCATTACGGCCCATAAAATCTATTTTGCAGACTAAAATAAATTAGACGGTCTTTCATAATAATAACCGACTTTTATATCAGGCGAAGTCTAGCTACAAGCTACTCTACCACTTAACCCTTGAAAATAACTAGCACTAGAATATTGAAAACAATTTTAACAAAATATTCTTCCAAAATTTAAACAAAAATTACATATTGAATACAACCTACTCATGAGTGTACAAAAAGAAAGAAAAAACTATAAACGATTTATATAATATGCAAAAATATGATTAAATTATATAGTGGGGGTTTCAGATTTGAGCATCAAAGATCATTAATTTGTTTAATTTGTTGTTTGAAATTACGTAGGAGTACGTACGTGTCTGTGAACATAGCATAAGATATGAAGCTTATACAATTTTGCAACATTCAACCAGTTCAAGTATTTCTAAACCTAATTTTTTTACTAATTCTTCTATCCAATAAGATGACCGTTTAGAGTTGACGTTCAAATTATTTTTAATAAGGAAGCTTAGTTTTTAGGAGAAAAAAAGATAGCTTTGGATTTAGAGGGACTATTCTGTTGCATAATTTTCAATAGAATTTAGGTCCTCTATGCTTTGTGCTTCCGAAATTTCTAAATTTTCGTGATTGAAGCTATAATATAATTGTGAGTGGTCAGCAAAAAACTGAAGACTACAAAATTTCACAACCACGTTCACATCTGCTATATACAAAATAAAGAGAGGTGGTCCAAGAACTGCTCCTTGAGGCACTCCCGAGGAATTCAGATGTTTTGCAGAAAATTTTGAATCAACGACTACCTTTTGGGATATGTTTATCATAAAGCTGCGTATTAAACTCAGTAAGGAATCATTGAAACCATAATGCTTGCATTTAGCAATCAAAAGAGATTTATCGTACCGAACGCCTTTGTGAAATCCAAGAGAACTAATGGTGTAACTAAATGGTGATCCCAGGCTCTGACAATATTCGCCTTTCCGAAATCGACACCGTTTTTCAGATAGAATCCCATGTTCTAAAATATAACCATTCATTTGAATGTACATAGATTTTTTCAATAATTTCAAAAGTGTAGGTAGGTAAAATATACTAAGTGACATATAAATCCGAACACCCAGTTTAAATGGTTTTATTTTAATAAAATTTTGTACAAGTACTTAATAAAGCATAATAAGTAAATGATAAAAATTTCAAAATGATTGCACTGCTTTAAAGCCCTTTGACCTTTAATAATGTGTGGATGCACCCTGATGTGCGACGCATTCTCCAACGCGCCTAGGCATGCTTCTGATCAGGTGGTCAATGTCCTCCTGTGGTATCTCATTCCAGGCAACCACCAACTCCTCTCGAAGTGCTTCTAGAGTCTGAGGAGGAAGTTGCAAATTGAGCAATCTCCTACCCATCATATCCCACATGTGCTCAATCGGGGATAAGTCGGGAGATCTTGGTGGCCATGGTAACAATGTGATATCATTATGTTGAAAGAAGTCTATTGTGACTCTTGCAACATATGGTCGGGCATTATCTTGTTGGAAAGTTGGATCTGCCAGGGTGTCAAGATAGGGTAAAAGATGGGGTTCTAGAACTTCGTGGATATAATGCTGCGCGTTCATGTTACCTCTGATGAAGATTAACGGTGACCTGGAACCATAAGCTATAGCACCCCAAACCATAACTCCAACAGTGTGATGAACATGTCTTTCAACAAAAAACTGTGGATTCCTCCTTCCACCACGTCGCCTTTTAACCCTGGCACGACCATCGTGCATGCCTAAACAAATTCGAGACTCGTCACTAAAGACAATACTGTACCATTCCTGATCCCAAAGTGACTGTTGTCTGCACCACTCAAGGCGATTACGTCGATGTTCTCGAGTTAAAGGGAGGACCCAGTGTGGCCGGTATGAAAACAAGCCAAAGCTTCTCATTCGTCGGTAAACACTTCGCATGCCAATAGGTCTTCCGTGTTCTGCAAACCATTCATTTGCAATGGACCTGGTAGTGGAGAAACGGTCCCTTAAGGCCAATAATCTTAGGCGGCGATCTTCGCGGTCTGTTGTTTTACGGCGGCGTCTAGTGCCCCTTGCTCTTTGCGTACGGCCTTCTCGAAGCCATGCCTGTCAACACCTAACCACAGTGTCTACACTTCTTTGCACTCTAACTGCAACTGCCCGAAAAGAAGTCCAGCTTCCCGAAGTCCCACTATCCGGCCCCTATCAAACTCACTAAGTTGACAAAATCGTACAGGTCTCCGTACTCTAGGCATCGTAACCGATCGTAAAGGATGTCAAGAACCAAAATCCGCCAACGTTGATTCTTTACTGCGGCTGAAATATTCATTTTTAGAGCGTTAGTGAATTAAAAAAAAGCAGTATAAAAGCCGGAATGTCCAACTGGTAAGGCTGAAAATTTTTTCACTTGTTATTTACAGTAAGATAAATACATTTTCACCAACTTTTATTAAAATAAAACCATTTAAACTGGGTGTTCGGATTTATATGTCACTTAGTATACTTAAGTCTGTACATGGGTTTGGATTGTTAATTTTCGATAGTGGTAAAATGAGAGCTTTTTTCCATAAATTTGGAAACATACCTCCTTCTAAGCAATAATTTATTCTATGCAGGATGTGTGAAGAAATTGCGGGGTAACATAATTTTACCACACTGAGTGATACACCATCAGTTCCCAAGGCATTCGATTTTAACAATGTAATAACTGATGAGCTTAAAACTAAACACGATTTAAATAGCGATGTTTTTCTTAGTATTGAATTTTTTCTTTGCAGGTCTTTAAACACTAAAAATTGATCGTTAAAGTTAAACACAGCTTACAAAATTTAAAACGGGGTTCAAGTACTGGTGCAATAGAAATCTTCAAATTAAACTAGACTTCCGTCCAAACCGTTGAGTATTATTAGTGCAGCAGTCCGTAAGTTGTTATTTTTGTTTAATTGTATGTATTTTTACAAAATGTTGGAAACAAAAAGAGATTATTTATTTCGTGTTGTAAGAGATACATGCAGTACTGTTTTAGTTTTCTTTCCCTAAGACTTATTAGTATTAGATAATTATATATTATATGGAATTTGTTTTATTCTTCAATAATAAACTGTTATTATTATTACTGATATTAATTGATAAAGACTGAGTTTGTTTTTCTTGGAGATATGCTTCTATCTTACCTCCCACCCTCCCGTGCTGAAAGTTCCGATTTCAGTTTGTTTCGGCCGAAACTGAAAATTCGGTTTCGGTTTCGGCTGGAAAACTAGTTTTGGTCCGACACTACCTTATTACATAATACCAAAAGCAGATGCTAGGGAAGTTGCAGCACTAGGTCCTGGAATATTTGTATTTAACTGTTGAGGGAGTACATTCTGAGACGGGTATCGGTGCACAACTTTTTGTAGCAAGTTGAACATGGACTCACAGAATCATAGATTCTTGATAACATGATAAAGTAACGTCGATATATGGACTTTTCTGTTTGCAAGGTAAATGCTTTGGATATTTTAATGGTAAGGAGAGTGAAACTGAATCAAAGTTTGCGCATTTGCCACAAAGGATGGATCTAATGAATTTGGTCGATTTTTTCTAAAATGGGAACCGGAGAAAATTTATACGATTTGTGTAAGATGAGCTCCTAATTCTCATATGAAATCAAGAAATACTTTATACGTCACACGGTTCAGCTACAAAAACATATTTTTCATTTGTGTCGGATCCATATTTATTAGATCCATTATTTCAAAGACGCCTTCTGATTGGTTGATTTTTTATTCAGTAAAATCGGGCCTTAGAGTCGCTTCGTACGTAGCATTTTGCTCGTATTTGATACTTCCGAAATAAAATCTAAGTCTGAATTTAACTTACAGTCGCAGTCATGAGTGAAACCAATAGAGACTCCATCGGATTTTCAGAAAAGGCCGCTCTCTATGCCGACCTTTGGATAGCTTTGAATCCAGATAGCATATTCATCGGTTTTTGTTAGAGTATAGCTGAGTTCGTGGAATCGGTGTCTCGCCAGGATGCGATGGTCCAGGCTATTCAGCTTTTCTTGAATGGCAGTAGAAACTATTTCTTTTGTCACTACTAATCTGAGAAATGGCCAGCGTTTACTGCATCCTATAAGGAAAAGTTACACTTCTACCCTTAAGTAAACAATTATGGTGAAAAGAAGTAAGTGTGTAATGAATGTATGCGTTCATGTACGGATTTATGGGGTACTGATTTGTAACTGCTATTAAACAATACTACACTCCCATGTCGAAAAAATTATCCAACATGAGATGAGATACCGCAGCCTCATCTTTGAGGATTTGCGGCAGCTATGCTTCTCCTTTCCCGCACTAATTAGACATTTTATTTAAGAAGGCTAGCGTCTCATAGCTGGTGCTGTGTTAGTATATAGCACACATTTGACGCTACCTTCTGTGATACACTCTTCAAGGTAGATTTCTAATTAGTCCGGAGGTGAGAAACAGCTGTGACAAATTCTCATAGATGACACTGAGGTATCTCATTTTATCTCGACTATATTTTAAACGCTGAATCACACTACATAGTTTGCCATCCTTCAGGTAGAATACATTAGTCATTAAAACCACTGATTTTCGCTGGTTACTGGTTGTAACTACAGAATGATATTAGAGTATATTACGGCTGTACTTGCTTATATCATTATTTTGACAGCTACTAAATGAATTTTAGCATTTGAAAACGAGTGGGTAACGAATGAAGTGTCGACGTATGTAGCATTTCCTATATTTATCGCAGACTATCGTGTAGCGGCAGCGTCCGTTTCATGACGGTGGATTTATTCGACAGTGCTGCCGGACTTTAAGAAAATTATCATATATGTTGTATTCCAAAGTCTAAAAAAAAAAATGTAATATCTCGTAGATAGTAGTGAAAAATTCTATAAATGCTAGCAGGGGTATTACGTACCTGGAAAAGTGACACTTTTTTGAGATTATATATGTTTTTTGAGTTATTACGTAGGTTTCTATATCAAATGTCAACTTAAAACTAGCAGTTGTTCACTTGATGTGCCCGCGTTCTGTAGCTGTACATGTTGTCTAAACGTCATGGCGCTTCAGCAATCAATGTTTGGTTCTGCTTATTGGAGGTCTAAGCTAAAATTTGGATACTGTAGCTGAAACGAAACGACATCGCATGGGTGCATAGTGGGGGATTTGTATGCTAATAATCTACGTTGATGATAATTCCATTGGTCCCTTGTCACAATTGTGCTTACCTGAGGCTTCTGCAAAACTAAAAATTGGTTGCGCATCCACCTTTTCTTCTTCATCCTGGAAACTACATGTGCAAATTTGGTGAATTTAAATAATGAGATACATAAGACAAGAAAATCCCTTTTTGGTGAAGTATATTACAACCAACAGGTGAGAAAATAAGCTACAGGCAGGAATATTTATGTAACGTGAAAAACTTATTACATTTCAATTTTTTTTTCGTTTCCAGACATTTAAATTTTATAGAAATTTATTTTTCGAGGCCTAGTACAAAATAAAAATTGTACGAACATCTTTTGTGTGATGTGTCATTCCCAATTTTTTTGTGATGTGGCTCAATTACAACAACGTAGGCGCGCTATGATTTCCCGTAATGCTTCTCAAAGGTTTTGAGAACGCAATAGTTGCTTCTTGAACTAAATGTATGCCTAGTGTACCTCTGAAGCGGCGCTACTGTTTGTGCAGAGTGCCTGACCAATATGCTGCAGCTCCGTGTTATCAAATACAACTCCCGGCGGACTGCAACAAAGCACCCCTTATCTCTTTGATCTCTGGCAGAGTGTAAGTCGAAGCAATTAGGTTTGATTAAATTTAGATCGTTTTTTCGTGAAGCTCACGGCGGGCACGGCAGTCCTTTTCTACCCGCGTTTTGGGTTCATTAACACCTGTTTTGTTTACCTGTCTCCAGCTATACAGGATTATCAGTTTACAAACACGACTGCTTGTTTCTGAGAGACAGTCTATACTCACTCATTTCTATTTGCTTGTTACGTAAGTACAGGGTGTCGTTTGTTTTACTATATCACCAGCCAAGCATCCCTTCAATTTCAGTAAACTTGACATAGATGAACAGTAACTTTCCCAATTTTAATGATGATGACATACTTCAAATGTCTAAAAAAAGTATCCTTACTATAGTTGGTCTTAGCTCGTCGAATAAAGAATATTTTCTGAGGATAGTAATTGAAACATTAAAAACGGTATGATTTCAAGGAACCGATAAAGACATTTTAGAATATGAAAAAGCTTTGACGATGTTGAAGGCCGCTAAACGTATCTCATATCCGTCATATATATAATCCTCATCTCTACATTTAAATTTAGATAATGTTAATTTTCGGCTGAGGAGTTGTGCTAAAATAACGTTTGTTATACTCAATAAGGGGGTAATCTATCGGAGGAGCCTTCTAACACGCTTTACAAAATCTTCAATTGGTGATGTAGCTGTCATGTTTAAGCCCAATTATGAAAACAGTAGTTGTTTGGCAATATCAATGTACGTTATACATTTGTTGAATCGGGATTCAAGCTTCTGTTTACCTGTGTAAAATCTAACATGGCGTCCATAAGAAAAATATGGCTTTAAGCACAAACGACAAAAATTTATATTGGAATTCTAAATATGCCACCTAGTGGAGGAAAACAAGTGGCAATGGTAATGTGCATCTTATTTCAAAATGACACCTCAAATAAAGTCCGGAAAAAACAAAAATGAATTCGAAAATTCGTGTTTTTTTTGTCTTCACAGATAATTGAAAATGCGAAACATTTTAAGTATTTCTTTCTTAGTTACCTAAATGCGCATTGACTCACTTCGTATCTCTTCCGATTCCGAGGTCCGAATGGTGAGGATCGAATTTGAAACACCCGGTATAGTTACAGATCTATAGGAAATCTGCATAAAAATCGGAATTTTAGATTTTTTAGCAATTTTAAGTTTAAAACCTGTACTTTGATGAACAAATAAGGCAATCGTCTTGCTGTATTTATGTTGGAAAACCTACAAAATGGCATTAAAAGCTAGTCAATAGGTTGATACGCTACTCAGAAATATGCCGAAGACTATAGAAAGGATCCGGCAACACGCCCATGGGAAAAGTGGTTTCGGTTGATTTCGCTGAATTTTTTATATGCTATGCGTCTTGGCATCCCAAACAACTGTTTTAATGGCCACAGGCCCCCAACCTCAACGGGTCCCAAGATATAGGCCCTACTCGAATATCTGCTTCAAGTGGAAGACTGGTGTCGGTTAATTTCGCTAACTTTTTTAAATGTTAAGTTTCTCGACATTCTAAACAAATGCCTTAATGGGGACAGGCCCCACAACCCAACGGGTCCCAAGATATAGGCCGTCCAGGTTACTATAATGGGGTTAGGCTTCTACTCGAACATCTGACTTAAGTTAGGTTTCGATCAATTTGACTGAATTTTCCATACGTTATGAATCTGAGAGTCCTGATTAAATGTCATTATGGGCACAGGCCCCAAAACTCGATGAGCCCTAAGATATAGGCCGTTCAAGTGGGCTATCGGTTTAACTATAATATCTGCTTTCAGTGGAAGAGTGGTTTTGGTTAATTTCGCTGAAGCTTTTATATATTATGTGTCTTGAGGTACTGAAGAAATTTCTTAATAGGCACAGGTTCCAAAACCCAGCGGGTCCCAAGATATTGCCCAAATAACAATTATCACTCCTATTAGAGTTGCAAGAATGATTATACAGTATTCCTTAAACAGCATTGTACACTGTAAGAACACTGGCAAAACCCTCTTAGAACAGCTATACAAGCGGAATGGGCACACCTAATAGGACACGTCAGTCATTTAAGAGGTTGTATAAGGGCTGCAGGTAACAGTTATAAAACAAAAGTGTAAGCCCCTTGCAGTCGCTATAGGACATTTACGTCAGTGCAAGATTCAGTTTTTGTCAACTATACAACTATTCTGTTACGTGCAACCAAACTGTTTCTTATGTATTGTATAGACGAAGTGAAGAAAATATAACACATCACAGTCATCTTGTTTACTTACATATCGGCCATTGTGAATTTCATACACAGGTATATGATGAACTTCTACACTTTGATATAGGGCTATTGGATTACTTGCGCAGCAAATTTTATTGTGATTATCGTACAAATTAATTAGCCAATTTCTACGGGCTTCGTATTTGATTCATATTTTGACAATGATCAAAAGTATGTCTAGATTTTTAAGATGGAAAACTGAACTTATCTGCGTTAAATCTTCCACAAATCCTATATTTAGACACAATTACACTAATGTTTATCACTTTATATCTGTAATTTCGAACTGAAACATAATTATTTAATATTAAATAGAGGAATAATGTTTGCCCAATATGGCGGGTGGTTGTGTACAATCATGGCATCGTCCATGTTGTCTTTAAGTTATTAGAATATTTTGGTGTTGCCTGCAGGTATTATACAACAATTTGAAAAATTTCTGTCAAATGAAATACCGACAGGGTCGAATGATTTATCCAGGATTTGTACCAGATCTATATTTTCTGTTTGAACAGTTGATAAAACCTTTTCAACCAATATGCATGCGTTGTTTGTCTTAAAACATTGGTTAGCAGTTACTAAACAACAGTTGTGCTTCCGTTGGGAGCAATTTGTTGGCTAAGGAAGCAAATTGCATAGCAAAACAACAAGGCTAGGGTTTGTTCTATAAACGTTACCATGGATGCCACAACACAAACATTTTGACTAACTTGCAAATATGCCGTATATAGTCAACGCTAAACAAAGTGGCGTGCACGTCATCACGATAAAAATTCCCCGACCTAATGCCTAGGTTTCTATCACAAACAATTGCTCTATTGCAGTTTCATATTAATGTGATATATAAATTGTAAAATGGTCATTACTCTCTTATTATGGTTAATAGTCATATAAACATTGTTATTAAAATATCACATAAGTTGCTTTCTGATAAATTTAGACGCATTATGCGAAATAAAATGTTTTGCAAACGCTCCAATCACTTATCGACATGTAAACGCACTAAACCGATTTCGCAGCGTTGACACATTGTCACCTTGAAACTTATTTAAACTGGGAACTGACATTTGTATTAATTTTGACACTGAATCAATTTGTGGCATTTCAAATCTTTATAAATCCTTTGGCCCCGCATACTGTAAATCAACAACTGTTTGTTTCAAAACAAAATTATTCATTTTACGAGTAGATAAAGGCAATTTTGGTATATAAAGATGCCCAAACAGTTAAATAGTCGGTGTAAGGAACTCGTGGCCTCGTTAATGCACTACTTTGAGCAAGAAAGGGACAACAACGGGCCTTTGTTGCCTTTAAATGCTGTTCAAGAGGTAGGTTACTAATAATTATATGTAATGTATATTAATAATAGTGAAATTTTATTTCATTTTTTGTAGCGTGTTGCTGCTGCTTTAAAAATTAGTTTAAGGACAGTTAGTCGTATTTCCGAGGGTGTGAAAAGTGATGCAAATTTAGAATCGCCCAAGAAAAAGCGGAGTTATATTAAACGTGTAACCAACACAGCGACATTGGATACAAGTGCCATTCGAGAAGTGATCTATAATATGTATCACAAAAGTAAGATCTTATTATAATAACTTATCAGAAATTTGCATTAATTTGTTAACTAAATTATAATGTCATATTACACATGGTTTCAGAAGAACAAGTTACGATACAAACTTTATAGTCTCGATTAAGAGATAGGGCATTATTTGATGGTAGTGCCACGTCTTTAAGGCGGTTGCTTAGAGATCTTGGATTTAAGTGGCTTAAGGACAATCCGCGACGAGGGCTCATGGAACTACCAAGTATAGCTTTGAAAAGGGTGGAATTTCTAAGGCAATACAATCAAGCCAAGGTTGAGGCCTTATACCAGTTTGTCTTCCTCGATGAAACTTGGATATTTCAAAATGGGACCATAGCTCGCTCTTGGCAAAATGGAAACCAAAAAAGCGTGAAAGCTATTAAAACAGATGGTACTTTTACACAATTTGCACTATAAAATTTAAAACTAATATATTTTAGATACATTATATTACATGCTGGAAATGAAATTGGGTTTATTGAGGGTAGTGAAGCGATATTTTCTTCGAAAACAAAATTGAGCGATTACCATGGAGAGATGAACCAGGACAATTTTTTGAAATGGTTTCAACATCAGTTATTAGAAAAATTGGAGAGTCCATCTATGATTATACTGGATAACGCCCCTTATCACAGCATGATATTGAACAAAGTGCCCAACAATGCATGGACAAAAAAAAATATCCAAGACTGGTTGACAAATCAAAACATACCATTTTTAAACACAATGTTTAAAACAGAGCTATTGAGTATTGTTGCTCGGTACATAATGCTTCTTAATTATATATATTTTGGTCGACAGTTTATATTTCTTTTGTTTATTCCTATTCTTAAAATAACTGCTTTTTTAGAAACAAACCACCTAAAATATACGTGATTGATGAATTGGCGGAACAACATGGGCACAAAGTTCTTCGTCTGCCTCCTTACCATTGTATATTTAACCCTATTGAGTTAATTTGGGGCATAGCAAAAGGTTACTATAACAGACATATTGGTAGAGATGGTAACAGTGAAAAAGACTGTTTGGATATGTGGAACGAGGCTCTACAAACGGTTACCCCAGACATGTGGAAAAATAGTGTTCGACATACTGAGCAAGAAATTTTTAAATGGTATGAAAGAGAACGAATTTTTGATCGACCAGACATCGAACCTTTAATAATCAACTTTGAGAGTGATGAAGATTCAGATTCAGACAGCGCTGAAGAAAGAAACTCCGACTAACTTTATTGTACAGAAAAAGCTTACACCAGTAGCTTACCTAATTTTAGAATGCATTTTTCTGTATGAATTCTGTAAAATAAATACCATGCATAAAATTTGGAGGACCCCATTTGGATTTTTATTCAGTACCTTTAAGCTATCAATTAAATATGGTAGTTTCATAGTGTCATCTGATCAATAATTGTCATACTTAATGATTACGCAAGTACAGATCTATAATTTTATTATACTATAATTTTTGTTCTCATTTGTGGTTAATATTGCTTATAAACCTAGATATGTAAATAATAAATTTTATTATTTTACAAAAAGTTTGGCAACAATGTAAATTTTTCAACACACCCACCTTGATGACGTGCACGCCACTTTGTTTATCGTTGACTATAAAATAGTTGTATAAACGTTTATGCAACAGTTAAAAATTTGCCCTATAAGGTGTTGTATATCTATGGTATAAAAATATTTTAAACACCTCATTTTCGAGCAAATATGTTGCAGAAAGCAAGTTTGCATTCCACAAAACATTAAGCCAGCATTTTGGTGTTCAGGCAACAACAATAGAGAGCTTTTATAGCTGAACGGTTCTTTTACCAAAAGCTTATACCACTACTTTGCTAGTTGGGTGGCCGTTCAAGTCAGTATAACAAGTTATCAGCTCTACTCGAATAGCAAGTTGCTTTAATGGGGACAGGTCCCAAAGCTCACCGGGATGAAGATATCGGCCGTCAAAGTCAGTATTATGGAGTATGGGTCCCACTGATCGGCTTGGAAGAGTGCTTTCGGTTTGGTATCCTGAATACGTGTTCTAAAGGGAACACGCCCAAAAACTCAACGGGTCTTAAGATATACTCGTAGGATGTCCAAGTCAATATAACTACATAACTGTTCTACTCAGATATCTGCTCTACTCGGATAAGTCGTTTCGGTCAATTTGACTGAATCTGAAAGCTCGTACCCCAACGAATGCCAAGAAAGAAAGTCAGTGTAGTAGGGGATTTGGTTCTATTCAGGCTGGTAGTCACGATAATCTTTTCTCTAATCGTTGTAATCATTAGTTATATTTTTTTTTCATTGTATAACTTCAATCTTCACTATCAACTATACAGAATGATAGTGTTTCAATGGAAGACAGGTGATGGAGGGCCTCAAAACCTATCGAATGACCCCCTATATATGTGGTCCTAAATTTATAGTTCAGGAGACATTAATTTGCAATTTTGAGAGATTTCGAAGAAAACGAGATAATGAACTGTGATTTTTTCCTGAGATGAGTTTAATGGTTAGTTTTAGGAATGATTAGTTTACTTTTTAACAGAGTTTATTAGAAATCAACGCAGACAATCTTAAAATATTGAGGTTGTATTTCATTATTCATTTTATTGTAAAAACCATTTCAAACCATGTAGAATAAACCCTGAACATTTCAGCTCTCTATGATGAGTGTATCATGTCACATTCGTTGTTGTGATGCGATAAACGTAAGAAGCGTAATAGAATCCTTACCACCGACAAGTACAGAACTTCTTGTGTTTAGCCCGCTCTTTATGGCGATTTACCGACAAACGTGAAAGATAACTTAATTTAACTAACTTTCCGAGAACATGTTCGAAATGGCCTCCATTATTTTCTCTACACAAGCGACACCTTCTAATAAAATTGTCCTTTAGTCTTTGAAATAAATTTGCGTTTTCCATAATTTTTATTTTTGCTTCATCAATTTTCTGGCGCAGTTGGTTGACACTTGTAAATATATCCAGATGTTTAGATTATCCCCTTATCAAACCACCATATAAAATAATCGGGTGACATTGGAGGCAATCGTATGTTATGTGTCTACTTCCAGCTATGCAACGCAAAGGAAAGGCTCTGTCTAAGCAATGCCGTACATCCCGTGCAAAGTCGCATGGGGCACCATCGCATTGAAAATACATGCGGCTTTGAATGTCCAAAGATACATCCTCTAGCAGCTCATTCAAACTGCTTTGTAGAAAAGCAAGATATGACTGACCATTCAACCTGGCGGGCAATTCATATGGTCCAATTAGTTTTCTGTTGAATACTCTAGCCCATAAATTAACGCCGAACTGACATCGAAACTCGGCGAATAGCGTGTGGATTTTCCACGCTCCTTAAATGGAAATTGTGAATGTTGAATATTCCATTTCGGTGAAAGTTGGATTCATCTGTCCATAAGACGCTGTCGAAAAAAGTTTCATCCTCTTCGCACCTTCTCAACATAATATTCTCACAAAATTCAACCAGTTGGAAGCAATTCTTGTACTTTTTGTACAAGGTAAGGATGCATATTCTCCGAGCGTAGTATTGTTGTGCACTGTATGGGATATGTTTCTGCTTCGGGCACTCGCTCTGGTTCTTATAGAGGGATCTCTCTCGGCTCCTTCTATTATATCTTATATTTCTTCTGGACGTATCCTCGGCGCTCCTAGCTGACGATGACTGCCTATTATGCGGCACTCCATATACGCGTAGAAAAACGCGGTAGTCGGGATATACTGCCGCTTGTGGTAGACCTCTTCTGATCACATACTCCCTATACATGCGAGCAGCTGCTCGAGCATTTCCTAGGGCAGCAGGATAATAGTGATGCATTTGTGCATAGTCTCGCGGAGAATATAACATGATTATAGTCAGATTCTAAACGTAAAGGTGAGTTTACACATGCATGGTTTTAGTGGCGCCAGTCGTCGTGCCAGTTTATTTGCATGCCAGTAAAGGTTTACACTGTAGTACAAAAACAGAAATATTTGGCAAGCCAGTTTCATTTTCATAATATAGTGCGCAATATGTCGGCTGAACTTCGCGAAGCCCGCAAAATAGTCGCTAAGCTTTTAGTGAAAAAGAAAATAAAAGAAATACAGAAAAAAAAAACGCTACCAAACGAAAAGGTCGTATGTGGGTTAAACCATGGATCAGTCGTCGAGATACTTTGGGTGCGTCTGCAAAACTTCTAGGAGAACTGTTAGTAGAAGATCCAACGAGCTACAAAAATCATCTTCGAATGACAAAACAAAATTTTGATACTCTCTTTGATTGTGTGACGCCACGTATTTTAAAAATGGATACCCACATGAGAGATGCATTAACACCAAAATTAAAAATGGAAGTAACATTAAGATATCTTGCAACAGGAGATTCTTTCACTTCATTGCAATATTTATATCGTGTCCCAAAAAGCAAAATATCAAAGTTTATCCCTGAAGTTTGTGAAGCCATTTATGATTCGTTAAAAAAATTTATTAAGGTAGGTAAGCAAATACATAATATTTATTATACAGTAGAACATAGGCAACAGTTTAAACATTTTAATAGGCTAAATTTGGCATGAAAGACTTTCTTTAAACATCGTCATAAAGAGAAGTATTAATTGCCTGTGAAAGTATATCGGAGTGTTCTTGCTCAGGATTTGAATGTAAATTTGTATCGTGAGAATTATCATCGTAGTATGAACGGTTTGAGCTTGGGGTTGCAGCATTTGTTGGGCATTCGATGTTAACCGTTGACGTATAAGATACGAATGTATATAATAATAATAATAAATTGCTTTTATTGCTCATGTAAGTACAGAAAAAGAAAAAGTACATAAATCTGATGCAATGAGCAAACGGCAAGGTTCGCTTGATTGACAACCATTAGTAGTCAATCCGCGCTCTTCCACCACAAAAAAAAAATAAAGTAGTATATCAGTAATAATAATAACAGCAAGAGAAAAGTTAAACGTTAACACAGATACATATAGACATATTATGTTTTAAAACTATATATTATATTATACATCCATAGATGACATATAACTGTTGCAGGCACCTTGGTAAAACCTATAATATAAAACGAGTTGATGCTTGAATGAGATTGCTAGAAGTTGTAGCTAATATCTTATGAAGGTAAAATGTCAAAGATCAAACGAAAAAGACATACAGAAGAATAATTGGCAAATCAGCGTGCAGTGTTAAATTTAAGTCATCCCAAGTCTGAACATAGTCTTCACTTCTCGCTTAAATCTCAAAATTGATAGGGCTTTAATTCTATCAGGCAGCGAGTTGTAAACCTTAACTATGTCATATGAAAAAGAGCACTTATAATTTGAAGTTTTAAATTTAGGTAGTGAGAGATGATGTTTAAACCTCTTGTTACGACTATGCACTTCTGTACGGGTCTTGATCTTCTTGTAAAGATAGGATGGTGATTCAGTATTGAGTATCTTGTGGTATAGTACGGATCGATGAAGGTACCTTCTTTTCTCTATATTGAGCCAACCTAAGTTCTTTAAGTGAAGAGATATCGGCTGCCGCCTTCTAATACCACTAACAAACCTGACACAAGAATTTTGAATATGCTGAAGGCGCGCCTTATCTCGATGTAGCAATGACCGGCCGTACGCGCAGTCTGCATAGCTGATGTGAGAAAGAACTAAAGACTCGCACAATAGTATTTTTGTTGTCTTGGTCATTATGCTTCTGCTATTGTATAGCAGTTTCAATGATGAAAATGCCCTTTTGGTTATAAGAGAGACATGCTGGGAAAAGCGTAGATCTGTATCCATAATAACCCCTAAATTTTTAGCGGAGTTTGTAAAAGTTATTTTGTCTTGTCCGAAATAAATGTCTAAATTATTGGGGTATAGTTCACGATTCTTTTTTTTACCAAATAGTAGAGCCTTAGATTTAGTGGCGTTGACGGAGAGACAATATTTTTTTGTTAGCTGATAAAGAACCTGAAGGTCCTCATTTATGTTAGTTAAAGTTCGGTTTATATCTGATTCATTAAAAGCCATATATAATTGAGTGTCATCGGCGTAATAGTGATATAAGACGTGTTTAAAGCTTTTGTGCAGCTGAGAGGTATACAAAGTGTACAAGAGTGGACCTAAAACAGATCCTTGAGGTACACCTCGACAAACTTTAGACAATTCGGATGTTTCACCAAAGCATTTGACAACTTGTGCCCGATCTTTGAGGTAATTTCTTAATAAATGAACCGCACTTTTAGAAAAACCCAAGTAGTGAAGAACAGCAATCAGTAGATCATGGTTTAGCTTATCAAAAGCCTTCGAAAAATCTAATAAGATTAAGATGCATAGGTTGCCATCATCAATGTATTTGCGGATATCATCTGTTACTTTGAGCAAGGCTGTTGTGCAGCTGTGACCTGATCTGAACCCTGATTGGTTTGCGGGAAGAATGTGATTTTTAGCAACAAAGTCCCTCATTCTAGCATCCAAAATCATTTCGAAGACCTTTGATGGAGTACATAGGATGCTGATGGGTCGAAGGTCGCCCACATCTTCAGGGTTCTTTTTTGGTATCGGAATTACTTGTGCAAGCTTCCAAATTTTGGGTATTACATTGAATTTTAGACAATAATTAAAAATATTCGTGGGATATGGTAAAATTGTAGGACAGCTGTACAGCAGCATGCTGATACTTATACCGTCGGCACCAATGGCTGTTGATTTCACTGAAAGCAATTTTTGATATACTTCATTGTCATTCGTGTACGAAAACTCAAATGCTTCATACGCCAATCAATACGCCATTGATTCCAAAGCAACTGTTTCTGGCATCTTCTTCAGCGAACAAACCACCGACCTGCCAAAACAATCAAACTCGTTTTCCTCTGCTCTACTAGGATTGTCATCTAATTGTTATGCAATTTCTTGTAGCCCTTGTAAAGCACTCTCGGTGCTACTTGCCCTTTTTGCACTCCTTTTTGGAGCTGTGCTGCTCCATGTTAATTTTTGAGGGACTGGTTTTCTGGCCACAAATGAGTCATTCGAAGGAGGCGACAATACCTCTTCAATAGTTGCAGAATGCATACTTTCTTTACTATCATCAACTTTCGATTGTGGTTCAATCAACTAGAAAAAAAATAAAAAACCAGTTTAGTTGAAAATTATTCATAAAATCAATTTTAGTACCTAATTAGTAATTTAATTTATTATTTTCTGGTACCAACCTCTGAAAAAGAATGGAAAAAAGTTATTCAAGGATTTTCATCACGGTGGAATTTTCCAAATTGTGCTGGTGCTTTGGACGGAAAGCATATTATATTGCAAAGTCCTTTCCATTCAGGTTCAGAATTTTACAACTACAAGGGGACATTCAGTATTATACTACTTGCTTTATTTGATGACCAATACTGTTTTCAATATATAGATGTGAGTGCAAACGGAAGAGCATCTGATGGAGGAGTATTTTCAAAAATCAGTTTGAAGAGTGCAATAGAGAATAATTTATTGAAACTTCCTCCAAATGCAGTGTTTGTAGCCGATGACGCTTTTCCCCTTAAAGAATATTTACTGAAACCTTACTCACACCATGCTTCCTTAACACAAAAAGAAAAGATTTTTAATTATCGGCTTTCTCGTGCTAGACGTATTGTAGAAAATGCATTTGGATTACTTGTTTCCAAGTTTCGTATATTTGAGAAACCCATTGCGTTATGTCTTGAAAAAGCTGACATTCTTGTAAAAACCCCTGGCGCGTTACACAACTGGTTGCAAACAACATCTGATGGATATAGAACCCGAAACTGTGTAGACTATGAAGACTTTGAAAATAGTGTAATAGTAGAAGGTCAAGATCAATTGCAGACAGCCGTAATTATTCTAGAAATGCTGCACAGCTCAGAAATAAGTTAGCTGATTGGTTTATAGGTGATAGGGCTGTCCCTTGGCAAATGAAAATGATAAATTAAAATTTAATAAATATGATTCAACTTACATTTTCTGATGCTTATGTTTCTATTATTTGTACAACTTGTTTCAAAATCCTGTCTGCCACTGAAAACCATGCACTCTTGGTGTATATAATTCATCTGCACCTGCTCCCGTATGTTGACTTTTCTTGATTTTTGCTAATTCTAAAGCATACGCATTTCTTATAGAACGTATTTTTGCCTTTACTTCAGCAATACCAAAGCCTTCAATATCCATTAATTCAGAAAGCTTTTGATAAGCGTTGATTTCTAATTACCTTTGTTAAAAACTGACATAACCATCGCTAAAACTAACCATTTAGCCTATCTAAAAATCAGCCCTAAGCCTAGTGGCTTAGTTGTAATTGCGATTAAAAGTTCATTATCCCGTTTTTTTTGAAATTTTACAAAATTGCAAATATCTCCTGAAGTATTAAATTTCGGACCAACATATACGGGTTCATTCGACAGGTTTTGATGCCCTCTATCATCTGACTCTCGTTGATCCACTATTAACTTCACACCCTGTGTATTATACTTAAAGAAAACATCAAATGAATCTAAATCATGACGATGACTTTAATAAAACTAATATCCAAATGCAGAAATGCACAATGCAAACGTCTTATTTATAAATTCTTACTCATTTCGGTCGAACCAGCGACTGAGAGCTTCCTCGACACTTCATGTCAAATTACCTTAATCCGTTTGAAATACATTTTTCAAAGTTATTTGCCAGGATAAGGTGTAATTGTTGAGCCATTCCAGACTATAATCCATCTCTGTACCAAATTTCCTCCAGATCCGTTCTTTTTTCGTGTGAAGAGGAAGACTTGTTCTATGAAACTATTGTACTGTATGCTGAAATAATTAATATTTAGTACCATCAAATCTCTT
Organism: Acanthoscelides obtectus; assembly: GCA_963669975.1. NCBI lineage: Eukaryota > Metazoa > Arthropoda > Insecta > Coleoptera > Chrysomelidae > Acanthoscelides > Acanthoscelides obtectus. Next base: position 80,669,349 of record CAVLJG010000004.1, read on the forward strand.
CCCTAAAATGCCACATTCGCTTGTACGCAGGAAATGATAGCCGACATCGAATCAGGCTTATGCTCAACCTGCTGCCCATCAAAATATCGAATCGACGAGAAATAAGCAAACTTTGCGATGAGGGAATTGGCCTTCTTTCTCCATTTCCATCTACAAATAATATTTTATCGAAGAACACCCATCTTGCAAGACAAACTGTCTCTCGAATGTTCCTAAGGGGATTTGTAGGGGCCTGGGGTGGTTTGTAATAGACAGTTGAATAAAACATCCTGTTTAAAAGAAAACCGGAAAAGTTCACCGAGAGCTTGTGTACCTCTTTATACAACACATCTTTCTTTCCATTCCTCTAGTACAGCAATAGAAATATCAAGATTTAGGAGTCTTGTTGAATTATTTAACACAACTCAAGATGAGCTAGATTAGATAGAAATTTTATCAAACCAGATATTTGAAAACAGACATACTAAGAAGTAAAAAAACAAAAACAAGCTTTTACTTGACTGTTAATAAAAAATCAAGTAGGCTGACTCTGCAATTTCCACACTACGCTGTCATCAGTTCATAAAGGATTATGTTGGGCACAAGTTAGCCCCTCTGAGAAAAAGGTAGCTACGCACATGTATAACACGAAAATTAAATGGATTAATTCATTCAAATAGGCCCATTCATTTAGTTCATAGTCCCCACCTATTTGACAACGGTGTGATCTAGAATTTTCTGCTCTGCCTCACCGACAATAACGATCATCTGGCAACGTTGCTATGACTAGCCTCGCTAGCAACCATGGCAGCCAATCATCGGTCAGACATTAGTCAGACCGTGACAAAGATATATCTACGTCGTTTGCATTGCGTTCGATACATGTTTTGAAAATACTTCTTTATTTGAGGCAAATATATGGAGACATCTATGATCTAAAGCATATACAGGGTGTTTCAGTTTATTGTTGCATAACTTTAAGATTCGATAAAACTTTTAAAATTAATGCATAAAGTCTATACAAACATGGGTCGAAAAATGCGTGGCTTCCGAAATACAGGGTGTTTAAATTTACTTTCTAAAATAGTTTTTTTAAAATATTTCGAACAATATTTGATGTATAACAGTGAAAATTGGTATACAAGGGTTTTTTGATACGACAAAACGAACCATGGGCATAGTTTTACTGTAGCCGCTGGAGTGTATTAACATTTTTTCTTAGTGCAATTTTTTGCTTTTTGAATAAAAATACTGATTCTTCGCACTTTTCAACATAAAAAAGCTCTCTTGTGAATTTTCGTTATAGTTAGCCGTTTTTGAGATATTTCGATTGTTAAGGTTTGATGCATTTTTAATTATTTATGATAAAATAACGTTAAAAAGTCAGTATCTCGATAATTTTTAGAAGTAGGCTGTGCCTGCAAATATTTTTGAAATTGAAAGCAGAATAAGGTTAAACGACAATTAGTTGACAGTTAGTTTTGTTGTCTGTTGAAACCTGAAACGTTTTTTTGCAATACGCACGAAGATTTCCAAACAGACAACATCCAACTCGCTCAGTATTTGTAAGAGTGCATCGCCATATGGTTTTGGAAATCTCCAAAGGGATCAAAACATAAATGTTCGTCAGCGCAGATTTACCTGTATGATTCTGCGTGAGTTTGATGGAGATCCGACCACAAGTGTTAGGAGAGTTTCTGGTGCCTTGGGAATTTCAGCAAGCCATGTTCACCGTGTTCTTAGAAATGACCATAGACGTCCTTACCATTTGCAACCTGTGCAAGGACTACAGCCAGGGGACGGAGAACGAAGAATCACAGTTTGTCAGTGGATTCTTGATAGAACTGATAGTAATAGGGAGTTTTTAAGTAACGTGTTATGGACCGATGAGTGATGCTTCACTAGACGTGGAGTGGTAAATTTTCATAATCAACATATTTGGTCGCATGAAAATCCGCATGCAAGAAATTTTCAGCATGAATTTAGTGTGAACGTGTGGATTGGTATCTACCGTAATCGACTATTTGGACCCTACCTTTTGCCTGCAAGGTTAAATGCTGCGACCTTCTTGGAATTTTTTAAAGGCTGAACATGCAAAATATGTGGGATGACGTTATTTTAGATTTAAGAAGATTGGCCTGGTTCCAGCTTGATGGTTGTCCAGCTCATTATTCGAGAATAGTTAGAAACTGGCTGGACGAAAATTATCCAGAAAGATGGATCGGCCGTAGAGGACCAGTCGCCTGGCCTCCACGATCCCCTGACCTAAATCCATTAGATTTCTTTGTGTGGGGATTTCTAAAAGAAAAAGTGTACCAGACTCCCGTAACCACAAGATATATGCTAATAGACAGAATCAGGATTGTATGTGATGAAATAAGGCCTTATTTGAATAATGCTATACCACGTTCGATCATTCGTAGATGTGAATTGTGTATTGAACAATTGGGTTTACATTTCGAGCAACTACTTTAGATTTTGTATGTTTGTCCTAACTATCCAATAGCATTTTAGTTGTAAATAATAAGTTTAAGTTGTTAAAAATAATATTGGAAAATTAAACAAATTAATATTCTGTTTTTTTTGTGTTTATTTGGAGTTAGGAATTATTGCTGTGTTTAAAAACACAATCTAAACGATCATCTTAATTACTTGTAATGCCCAAATCGAAAATGTAAAAAAAATATTATTTTCCCATAAATAATTAAAAATGCATCGAACCTTAAAAATCGAAATATCTCAAAAACGGCTAACTATAACGAAAACTCACAGGAACGCTTTTTTATGTTGAAAAGTGTGAAGAATCAGTATTTTTATTCAAAAAGTAAAAAATTGCACTAAAAAAAAATATTCGGTCAATTTAAAACACTACAGGTACAGCTGAGAGCGCCCTCTTGCGGATACAGTAAACCTATGCCCATGGTTCGTTTTGTCGGAGCAAAAAACCCTTGTATACCAATTTTCACTATTATACATCAAATATTGTTCGAAATATTTAAGAAAAACTATTTTAGAAAGTAAATTTAATCACCCTGTATTTCGGAAGCCACGCATTTTTCGACCCATGTTTATATAGACTTTATGCATTAATTTTAAAGGTTCTACCGAATCTTAAAGTTATGCAACAATCAACTGAAACAACCTGTATATTGCAGGCTATTAGAGAATTAACAAGATCTAATGAAACTTCTAAAAACGTTATTTGCGATGGAATCCACCGGTGAACATGAAAGAATCGTTGGAGTGTCAGAAAAGTGTAGCTCTTGCTTTCGCAGCCATCATCCAATATATGTTAGGCCATCCTAAATGATTTTTACTTGATGTCTCGCAAATACGCTTGGTTGGCATCTTCAGAAGAAGCTCACAGTATGGAGTCCTGTTAGCTACTGACATCTCCGCGATCTTAACTCATATTATATGTGGCTCGGGTGATGGGGAGAGCTCTTCGGAAATCCTCGACCGGCGTCGTGCTTGGGATGACTCGGCTCTTGTTTTGCCATTTGGATGACACAATTTTTGTGTTTTTTAATGCTGGTGGCCAGGCTTTGTCCACTTTCGGTGATTCCTGTGCTTTGCTAAAGTTGTCCGAGTGGTTGTGTATCTCTACTATAGTCTCCCTCTATAATCGAGCATGGTATGCTGGTGTGATAGCAATAACCTGGGCTCCTTAAAATTTAATACGGTGGTCCGTTTTGGTGAATGTGTGTTCGGCTACAGCAGATTTTTTATATTTGACCCAGACGGAAATTCCGATGTTATTGTTCTGATGTACCTACACATTTCCACAAGTGCAAGATATATGATAGATTCCCGATCTCAGACTTTTGCTTATTTTTTTCGTTGGCCTGTTTACTGTTTTGAGATTCTCGTTGTGAAGTAGACGTCCAATTCTGTCTGTGACTTTGGGGATATACGGCAAAAATGCTTTGGTTGTTTTTTTTTGGTTCTGGAATTTTTTTTTTATATCGAAACAGCCGCGCAGGCAGAAGCCTAAATGCCGGAACACCGCGGCTGCTATGATGATCCCAAAGAAATTTTGTTAATACCATTTTTGAACTGCCTAAGGTTAGTAGAACTGGGAAAAGCTTCCTCCCGTAGATTGTTCCACAATCTAGACACCCTCGGGACAAAGGAGCGGTCATATCGGCCAGTTCTGGATGTACGAAGTTTGACACGGTTAGGATGGGACGCCGAAGTCAGGCGGGTCTGTCTGGCAGGCACATCGCGCGGCGGCTTCATGGAAGAGAGCTCTGAGGAGCAAGGCCCGTTGGTGTAGCGATAGAAAAGAGCTAGATCGCCGACGGCTCGCCGGTGCGAAAGAGTCCCGAGACTGTCTGTTAGAGAAGAGTCATCGACCAGTCGGTCCGCCCTCCTCTGGACAGCATCGAGCATGGACAATGTAGTCGGGGCGGCAGCACCCCAAATGTGTGAGCAATACTCGAGGCTCGGCCTTATCTGGGTCTTGAATAGAGTGAGAAGGTCATGCGGAGAAAAGTACTTCTTAGCCCTAAACAAATAGTCTAGCTTTTTCCCAGCAGCTGCAACCACTTTGGCAGAACTCGGCCGTCCATCGAATCTGGATGAGCGGTAGGACGCTTTTTGTTCGTCAAAGTACAGTACTGTGTTTTGGAAGCATTGAACTGTACAAGATTGTTGCGTCCCCAAGCACTGATAGCCTCCAGGTCTCTTGTCAGAGAAGAAGTTGTCGCTAGTCTTCTTTTTTCCAGCTCAGCGGCAGAGATCGGCTTGTCACTCTGAATTCCTGCATGTAGAGTGCTGTCATCAGCGAAGCTGTGGATTGGGTTGATCGTGCAGGAAAGGAGGTCGTTGATATGTAAGAGAAACAGTGTTGGAGCCAAGACCGATCCCTGAGGAACACCCGCGTTGACGTTGTGGGATGAAGAGGAGAATCCGTCAATTACGACGGATATCTTGCGGCCAGAGATAAAGTCAGCCACCCATCTGCAAAGCTTTTCTGGGAGGCCGTAGGATGGAAGTTTGCTTAAGAGGGCAGCGTGCCACAGCTGATCGAACGCTTTCGTGATGTCAAGAGCAACGACATGAGCCTCACCATGAGACTGGATGAGTTTACTCCACAGTTGCGTGACGTAGGCTAGGAGGTCCCCTGTGGATCGTTGGTGTCGGAAACCGTACTGCCTGTCGCTAATCAAGCTGTGACGTTCGAGGTAGTCCAGAAGCTCGCGATTTATGCACCGCTCCATCACTTTACTTATAACAGAAAGTAGAGCTATAGGCCTGTAGTTGTAAGGGTCGGTTTTAGATCCTTTTTTTGGGATGGGCTGTACATGAGCAAATTTCCAGTTTTCTGGGAAGGTGCCGGATTCATAAGATATCTGGAAGAGATGCGAATGAACTGGAGCAAGCTCCGCTGCACATCTCTTCAGTACAATGGCAGGAATCAAGTCCGGACCAGAAGCTTTGTTGATGTCGAGCGGCAAGAGTACTCGTCTTACGGTCTTATGCCTGAATGTTACTTCCCGCATAGTGTGGGGAACCCTTTGAATTGACGGCACTTGGGCGTTGACGTCCATGGTGGAGTTGGCAGCAAAGATCTTGGCTAGCACTTCCGCCTTGGCCTTTGAGTCGAATACAATAGTTCCACCCTGACACGTAAGTGGTGGAAGGCTACTGTGTGAGAAGTTCTTTTCAATCTGCTTGGCCAGCATCCAGAAAGACCGACTGCCATTGCGCTGCGACATTACCCTGTGCCTAACTTTTATATCATGCTGGTTTTTGGCATTGCGAACCGCTTCGTTATATTTGTTTCTGGACTCGACGTCGGCTTGTCTATTCTCTACAGTGGGGTTTTGTAAGTAGGTTCTGTGGGCCTTGATCTTCTGCTGGCGAGCAGTGTCACACGATTTGTTGAAGCAGCCGTTGGACCCTGGTTTAGGAACTTTCACTGTGTGAGGGATGTATTCCTCCATTCCGACGTGGATAATTTTGGTTATTGAAGAACAGGCAGTCGACGCATCCGCGTCAGTGAAACAGACATCTCTCCAAGGAAAGCTAGAGAAGAAGACTCTGAGCCTCTCCCAGTCGGCATGTCCGTAATGCCAAGTTTTGCGGCCTGTGCGAGTTTCTGCTGCCACAGCGGCTTCTGACCGAAACCTAACCTCCACAACACCGTGATCTGAGTTACCCAGGGGGGCAGGACAGCAGTGCTGTAAGGGGCAGGATGCGTGGTCATAAAGAGATCCAGCAGGCTACTGGCGTGTGACGAGACGCGGGGGAAAAAAGTAGGGCTCGTCACCAGCTGGGTCAGCCCTTGAGTAAGAGCGAACGCTTCGACTGCACGACCTGCTGCATCAGTCTTATTAGATCCCAACCAAAGCTCATTATGGGCGTTGAAATCACCGAGAAGAACTACCTCTGAAGCGGGGTGATTCATGTTCAGGAAGTCGATCTGGACGGCGAGGTATTCGAGTAGGTCATCCCAGTTATGGTTCGAGGGAGAGCGATAAAGGCAGCAAATAAATTTGGGTGATGTTTTGGAGTTGAGGCGAAGCCACAGAATGTCCTTCCGGTCTGATTCCAAAGAAAGATCCCTGGAGCAGGAACGACTGCTGCGGACAAAAGCCACAACTCCCCCGTTCTTTCTCAGATTGGAGTACACCTCGTAGTTTGGGAAGTTGAGATGGTTAATCGGTGCAGTCTCTGAGATTTTTGTCTCCGCCAAGAAAAGCACGGCGGGACGATTGGATTGCAGGTAGTGATGAACAGCATCAATGTTGCTGTTGATCCCGCAGATGTTCGAAAAACAAATTTTATCTTCGATGTTGTTCCCTCGAGCCCACCCTCCACCCGGACATTCCGAGAGTGGAGTGAGTTTACGTCCGGAGTTTTTAGTGCTCGAGGAATCCATCATCATTAATTTCTTTGTTTTGGCAGATAACCGACTGCATGGCTAAGGTGTGGAAACATGCGGACATTTATAAGACACCCTGGGAAAAGCTAGCGGGTGGTACTGCCTCGGTCGACTGGTCCTTGTCTACCACCTTCTTTTTACGTGTTAGTGATGTTAAATTGACCTAAAGTGGCCCGTTGGCGGACTTGTACCGCCACCCGGCAATCGGTACTGAGGTATTCCTTAAGGCGTGCACAATCACTTGGACGGGAAGAAGTTGTATACTGGATACAACAACTTCCGGAACAAGCATTTGCCACGGACCTCGCTCAGTAGGGTGCTTGATATCATGGATTTTCTAATTTCCTGCTCTGAATATACATTGGCTATTAAGCTGTTCTTTAGATGTTCAAGTTCTAAATCCAGTTCTTCGGGTTCACATATTCTCCTGGCTCTTTCTGTTAGTGTTTTAATGAAGTCATATTTCTGACAATGATGGTGATTGGACTTCCTATACCGATCTGTGTAAGTTGGTTTTCTATACACCGTATACCCCAGTCGCCTCCCTCGTCGGATTAGCAATACGTCCAAGAAAGCCAGTTGCCAGTTTGCCGTTTTCCTCTAGCTCCATGGTGAATTTGATGTTGTTATGTATCATATTGATATGAGTGAGCAATTCATTTAGCTTCTCAGGTCCGTGGCTCTATATTACAAAAGTGTCATCGACATACGAAAACCATATTTTGGGTTTATATTGTGCACTAATGAGAGGACGTTGTGCATGATCCTCTATGAACAAATTCGCTACCACTGGACTCAAAGGGCTGCCCATTGCCACACCTTCAGTTTATTCGTAAATTGTGTTATCCCACATGTAGTCGTTATTCATAGTCTGTTTAAATTAGCAATGTACTCTGGAAAAATGTGGCTGGTCTGTTCCATTGCAGAATCAACTGGTACCTTCGTAAATAGCGATACTACGCCAAAGCAGAGTCCTTGATGTACGTGACGGATTGCCCAACGTGTGGATGAAGCAGGGTTGTGAGGTGCATGGCTAGGTAACAAGTTAGTGAACCTATAGCACTAACAATGGGTCGCAACGGGATGTTGGCGTTGTGGATCTTTGGTAAGCCCTAGATTCGTGGAGTTAGTGCTTCACTTCTGCTCACCTTTTTCTTAATTTTATCTTCAAGGCTCGACTTTTGTACCAGTAATTTCGTTGTTCTAACAACGCGCTGCGTGGTGTATTTGGTTAGCTGTTTGTAGGTGCTGGTATCTAAGAGGTCATTGATTTTGAATTTATAATCGCCTATGTTCAGAACCACTGTGGCGTTCCCTTTGTCCGCCGCGCCGGCAAAACCAGAACATTCTCGTCTCTATTCAGATCTCTCATCGCTCTTAATTCTTTCGACTTTAGGTTGCTTTTAGGTGCCTTAACTTTCTATAGCATTCTGGCTGCTTAATGTCTTCCGTTGGCACTTGCTTGGGAGTTATTGCAAAGTTTTGACACTTCCTCTGGTGACAAATTACGGATGCTTAAATTGATAACCGTTCTGTTGGTATCTAGAGTAGGCTTGGGCTTTTTGCTTTCGTATGAGATGGAGTCAGGCCCGCCGTAAGCGGGTGGCAAATCGAGCGAACATTATAGTTGTACTCAGGTATGTTTTTTTAAATAACAAAACAAATAATATTGAAATATGTGAAAATTTCGTTAGTTTCTGTCCCATCACCAACTCCACAGGTGACGGTTTATTAAATTTTGTTTTGGATTCATTTTCACAATTAGATCTCAACATTAAAAACTTACGCGGTCAAGGTTATGATATCGGTTCTAATATGCTTGGAAAACACAATGGACTACAAAAAAAAATTTGGAAATGGATAACCGCGCATTTTATGTCCCATGCTCGGCTTATAGTCCTAATTTGGTAGTGAACGATGCCGCAAGTATTTCGCACGAAACTGTGAATTCCTTTAATATAATTCAAGAAATTTATGTTTTCTTTTCATCGTATACAAAAAGGTGGTCAATAATTTGCAAAAATTTGCCAGATTTATAATTGCTGGTCTAGCAGAATCGATGCAGTTAAGCCATTACGCTATTACCTCGAAAAAATATTTGACGCTTTGCCGGAAATACCTGGTAATTCGTCGGAATGGGATTTTACTACATCTCACAAAGCTCATTCGCTTGCCTTGAATATTCAAAATTATAAATTAATTTGCTCGGTAGTAATTTGGTTCGATATTCTAAACGAAATTATTGCTTTGAGCAAAATGATGCAGAGCCCCACAATGAATACTCAAATCTGCATAAATTTAGTAAATAAATTGATTGATAAGTTCACCGAACATCGCACGGATAAACACTTTGAAATTATGATAGCAGAAGCTTCCAAAATGGCTCACGAACTCAATGTTGAAACAGATTTTCCACCAGTAAATACCATTCGTCCAAGAAGAAAACCCACTCAATTTCAATATGAACATAATGATGAAGTTTTAGTAGACCCCAAAATCAAATATAGGGTAGAGTTTTTTTTAGAATCTTAGATCAGACAATAATTTCTTTAAAGGATAGATTTGAGGAGTTACAAACAGTTACCGACGTATTTGGATTTTTTAGCGTTAATTTATTTAATTTCTCCAATGATGAGTTAATGAAACACAGTAATGATTTAAGTTTACAGCTTAAAGATGATTCAAGTGGTGATTCAGAAATTGATGGTATTGATTTGTTTAATGAACTCATTGCATTAAAGTTTCATTTTGCTGAAAACCAGTCTAATGATCCACGCACTATATTACAATATCCTTTTACCAATGATTTAATTTCAACATTTCCGAATACAGCAATAGCGCTAACAATATTACTTACACTGCCTGTTTCAGTTGCATCTGGTGAAAGATCCTTTACAAAATTGAAAATCGTTAAAAACTATTTAAGATCAACAAGGCTCCAGCAAAGACTAAGTAATTTAGCTGTAGTTTCAATTGAATATGAAATTTTAGACCTCTTGGATACAAGAAAGTTGATAGAAGATTTCGCAAATATAAATGCAAGAAGAGCGAAAAGAAAACAACAAATGCAAGGTATAAATTTGTAACATGAGCTATTGGTCTGAATAAGCCTTAGCTGCCTTTAGCAAGTAATTAACATTTGTCGTAAATATATCACAATAACATCCAATTCTGTTTAAGTTAGGGCACATTACATATAACGGTGACTTGAGAAGAATGTTTGTCCTAGCTCTAGGAAGTCCGAATATTTTATGATTGCGGGATGCAATCGTTGGAGTACGAAACTTGACCTGTTCCAGGATCATGGGGCAATCAATTAAATTGTTGATCATTTTGTAGCCAAATATTATTGAGGCACAGTACCTACGTTTTTTCAAAGTCAACATGACTAAGCGACTACATAGTTCCTCATTACTTGTACCTCTCTCTGGATTTGTCCCATCAATCCTAAACAGAACAAACTTCATAAACTTCCGTTGTACTCTTTCAATAGCTGTGCTATAGCATTCATAGTAAGGGCTCCAAATATATGGTAAAGAAATATCATTACTGAGTACTTTATCAAAATAAATGTTTTATATTCATTAAGATTTATTTATTTTTACCTTCCTACCTTTACCTGATGAAAAAAAACACAAAATGCCTTTTTTAACAAAACTCAGCATAATTTGTAGTCGCAGGGCGGCAGAATCGGTATTGCACGCGGGCGAACAAACGGGCGGCAGGCCTAGATGGAGTCTATCTGGGCCAAGTCTGCACGGTGAAGACAGTTACTTAGATGGTAAAAAATGTCAATGAGTTTTTGTCAATACTGTCTGAACTCCTGGTGGACTGACTTATTTATCTAAGATGTGATTTCTTCATCCGACTGTAGATTCTTAGTGCTTGTGTGGATCCTATCAGTCATTTGGTTTGCACAAAGTTCTGAATCACATCCTCTTCCCTGCATCTTGACAGAGATGCCAGTGAAGCCAGTAGTTGAGCTTCCTTTTTCCTTAGTTATTGTAGTTGTATTGCATACAACGCTGCCAACTCATAAATGATTATATTCGGCACAAGTTATCCTCTCTGAGCAAAAAAAATAATGTATCAAATCAGTAAAATAGGCCTATAAAATCAGTCCATAGTCCCCACTCATTTGACAACGTTGCGATTTAGACGTTTCTCCCCTGCCCTACCGACAGTGCGTGTGTTGAAAATATTGTTTAATGTTTGGCACGCCTATGTCAAAAACATATCTCTATCATCAAAGTCTGATGATCACCAATAATTTTACTTGGCTGGAACATATCTATTCAATTTGCTGGAAAACAGGGCTGAGAAATACTTTTCTCCGATGCCCATTCTCGATGCTGCCCGGAGGACACTTCTCCAACGGACGGACTCGGCATTCTTTCACATCAACAGGGCGTCATCGATTTAGCTCTATTCTACAGCTATGTCAACGGATTTTGCTTCAAGAGCTCTCCTTCCATTCCCTATTCTGCTGAACTTCGTGCATCCAGGATTGGCCGGTATCACAGCTTGTTTGTTCCTAGGAAATCGAGATGGTGAAACCGTCTGCTTGATAAGGCTTTTTCCAGCTGTACTATCAGCCAGTTCATAAATAGGATTGACGAGGTGCCTTGTCATTCACGTTTCTGCTAACGTAGCGGCATCACTATAAAAAAAACCCCAATTCCAAATGTGTCCCCCATTTTAAGGTATTATTTATGTGTTGGTAACTTTGGGCAAGATTGTATGTACGAGTAAAATTGAGTCGTCATGATCGTGACAATGGAAACGGACACAAATTAGTAGGCCAAGAGATATGGAGACTGTATATAAGGTAATCCTACAATTTTGGCGACAGTACATTTTTTTGGTGGTATGCTCAGACTATTGCTTCTCAATCATAAATGGTCGTCATGATAGGGCTGGAGCATTTGCCTCCATTTTGTTAAACGCGGTTTATCAGAAATCTCGATTCCAAGTAAAAAAGTAATACAAACAATTTTGTAGGGAATTAAATTATAAATTCTGCTACTATAAAAATTAAGTATAAATTATTGCACAGTAGCGGTGGCGTCTACTAATCAGTCGCCGTGCGCTACTCGGGCTCGAATGCCGAGAATTTTTCTCTTGGTTATGCATGTTGTGATTGTCCGAAGGTGGTAGACGGTATCTGACTGTCGAACGTCGTGGTACCACCCGGCGGATCTCTAAGGCGGGGCCAGAATCTGTGCATGTTGCATGCACACGTGTCTCCTCGCTAGAGTCCGTATGGCGTCCTCCCCTTTCCCCTGTATCCTCCTATAACCCCACGGTCCCCATGGGTGTGCTACGGCCTTAGGCCTTCGTGGTGACTCAAGTACAAAAAAGTTTTAAGGGAAACTGTATAGAGAAATAGGTCTAATAGGTGCGTAGAATTACAGGGGTTGGAAGCTGCTAAACATACAAACGCTGAGAAAGTGAGCACCTCCTACAACCCACAACGCCCAGTTTTTAATCTTTACAAGAATATTTCTAAAAAATGTTCAGGGGGCGGTGAAACCTCAAAAAACGGAATTCGAGCAGTTATTTTTTGTTCGTTTTGCGACCTAGCTCCACCACAACTAGACTGATTCTGGCAAACTGTAGAACTTTTCCGTTCTTGGCATGATGACAACCTTATGTGAAAGTTTCATCAAAATCAGGTGGTACTTGCGAAAGGTTTGGCGAACAAACAGAAAGGCTGGCGGAAATCACTGACACGGTTCCTCGTGATATACCTACATGTCATGCAAATCCTAAGAACCATGGTATCTCATTTCCGAAATTTTTTTACAACTACAATACTATCTTGCCAGTAGCGCGGGTTACAAGGATGATCTATTTGGCAACACCGCATTCGCATCTTGCCAAATAACAACAACACGTGGTTAAATGTCATTTTACTCTCTTGATTTGGTCCGTCAATCTTTGTAATTTTATTTGCCTTTCGTCTGTTTGATTTAGCCCCGAAGCACCGAGGTCCTACGCGTACTATTCAGCAGGATAGAACACTGTAAACGGATTTAGAGTTTCGTAGAGCTCAAAAGTACATTTGCAATGCATCTCACTTAATACGTTCCGGATATACAGTTAGATTTAATTTTACGAATGAAAGACTTCAAATTACTACGCCACGTATATAAGAATCTTACGTATAATAGGCAAGCGCTAATTGTAGTTGCAACAAACGATGAAAGCATTTCACCCAAGAGAAATACAAATGTACAAACAAAAGAACTGAAAGATAATGCTCAACTTCCTGAAACTACTCTCCACGAGAAGGAAACTTTCCACTCCAGGTGCAGAAATACTTTTCTTAATTTAGATTTGTCGACGTCCACTTCAGGAAATGCAAAAGTTGAAATTTATGACGGCACTGGTTGTTACAAATTTAAACGCGCATAAAACATTTTTTTATCTCTGGAAACATTCTTAAGCAACGTAATTTCAGGAATGAATTTCTTGTTCTTTTAATCTAAGCCAGCAGGCTGTGTACCGCGTTAATTTCATTAAGAGTTGACCAACTATGCAATCCTTCATGTACCTTGTTACTTACCTCTTACAGTACATGAGCAAACTATAACGTACAAGTAAAGTTCTCCATGCCTTTTGGTCATTAAATAAAACTGCATGTAGTGATATAGCGTTAGTTCGTCCGAGAGCAGACGCCCAACCATGAACAGCTGTTTCAAGCTTTTTGGACACTCATCAGCATAGGCTTGGTCCCAGGTAGATAGACTTCCAACAGGCTGCTTGCTGTTTCACTCTCACACTTGTCACGTGCTAAAGTCATGTAACCTTTCTTTTTACTATGTTGATCATTTATGACTAATTTGAGTTTCTCTTTATTGATTATAGGGTGCCCATTGCTGGACCAAACCCTATTTAATGATTTTCTTTTGTCAAATTCCATAGTTTATTGATTGTAGAATTTCTCACGTATTATATCTGTCATTCTCAGCGACTCAATATTGTATTGAAATCTTTCTTCTATCTGAGAAGTCTCCTCATACGATATTGTTGGTCCCTCGTAGACAGATTTGTTTCTGCCCAGTGGCAACCAGCGCGCCACCTTGTGACTTTACACGTACTAGCAGTATAGGGCGATTTGGTTCTATCAAGATACCTTATTCAAGGCCATTCATTTTCACCTTCTTTTAATGTTGACTTTCCTATCAAGATACCTTCTGTTAAAATGTGATTTACTATCAAGATACCTTCTTTTAATTGCGAACCTACGCGTCCAGCGCCATTTTACTTTCTGCGGGCGTTTTTTTTTTTCGTTAACTTCCAGATTTTGGGATATTAACGCCCCAAGCACCAGTGTAAGGAGTAGTACCCTTTCATCTTGTACCTTACCTTAGTTGTGTTGGTTAGGGTACTACCCCGTCCATTTTGTAATGTGATTTTAACCTCCAGCGGTAAGTTCTCTTTTGTATACCATCGGACTACGTCCTTTAATGCTTGTCCTGAAGAAGTTTGTTCAATATCCGATTGCTTTGAGTGGAAAGCCATTGTGGAGAACCACCATTCACACACCTCCAGCTTTGTTTTGTTGCTGCCTTGTAGCTGTTTCGCAGCCGATTTTGTTGGAAGCCATCTCTTCCCCTTTATAAAAACCCTGATGTGAACTGGTAACATATCATTTTATATGGATATTTCATAGATATTGATATATTGATTGTTGCTGACTGAAATTCTTAGTGTATTCTTGATTTTGTACTAATTCAAATATAGGGTAGTGCCTACATGTCAGTGTCTTTTGGGCTTATTAGATTACATTAATCATGATTTTGAACTCTGAGCTGTTATAACTTATTCTAGAACAAGGAATAACTTTCTGAGGATATATCACTTTGGTATATATATTTTCTTGCTCTTGCAGGAAGAAAAGTAAATTTCTAGTAACACACTGGTGGGTTCTCCTAATAGATGGCGCTTTGTGCTGTGGAAATTCATCAGCATGGTTTAGACTTGGTTTCAGGGAGGTGAACGAACGAAAGCTGAACAACTATCCTCTTTCTAGGATATAAGGTTTATCGATATAAGAGCACAAAGCGCAATCTATTACCAGAATCGACTACTGCGAGAGTGAAACAGCAAGCTGTATGTTGCAGCTGTATCGCAATTCTCATAAAACGCTTTTTTAACTCTGGTAACATTATTAAGCAACATAATTTCGCGAATGAATTTCTTATTATTTTAATCTAAGCCGCCAGCCAACAAAGCAATCCTTTATGTAACTTCTTACACTATATGAGCAAACTAGAACATACAAGTATAATATTTAAAATTCTCCATGACTTCTGGTCATCAAATGCAACTGCATGTAAAAGGTAGTGATACAGCTTTAGGTCGTTGGACAGCAAACGACCAACCAGGAACAGCTGTTTCATGCTTTTGAAAGTTCATTAGATGGTTAGGATTGGTTTTCGGTAGGTCAACGGATGAAAGCTGAGCAATACCAGAATCGACCACTGCGAAAATAAAACAGCAAGCTGTGTGTTGCATCTATATCCTAATTCGTAAAGGATAGCCAGGTCACCACTCAATGGTCTTCACTGTAGTAGAGACGGTCTACTCCTCATTGAACAATCTGGTAATATATCTTTCATTTGTCTCATTACATACGGCCAAGCAAGAACAGCTGTTTCGGGCTTTTCGGCAACTCATCAGCATGGTCTAGACTTGGTCTCAGGCAGATACAGTACCAACAGACACCTTGCTGTTTTACTCTCACATTGGTCCGCTTTTTCTTGTACAACCTGGAAATTACACATGCAAATTTGCTGAATTTCGAAGGAGAGATAAGAAAATAAAGTCCCTGATTTGTTACATTCAAATCAACAGGTGAGAAAATATGAAACATGAAACGTAAACAAGTTATTACATTTCACATTATTTTTTATTTCCAGTAATTTAAAGTTTATAGAAATTTTGTTTGGAGATGTCAAGTAGAAAATACAAATCAGCGGCTAGATGTGAGTCATTGCGTAAATGTTTGCATGTGACGCGTCATTCCTAATTTTTCTGCTATGTGGCTTAATTACTCACAAGGCAGGCGCGATGGAGAGTTGCCTTCATCCTTCTCGAAGTTTTTAAATATGCAAAAAACTGGAGAAAATTGTAATTTATAACTTTGAACATAACCTCTCTTAGCAGGTACCAATTATTCTGACCACATTTCTGCTGAAAGGCCTTGAAAAGGTAAATGATGAGTACATAAGTGGCGGCTCTGGAGGGGCATGCTCTAAGTATGCAGCATCAATTTGGTATCAGGCTGTTGAATCAACAGACTTTGCTCTCAACAAGTTGGTGGCGAGCATCAAAGCGTCCTTGGAAAACAAGGAAATTGCCATAGCAGTCTTTTTGGACATAGAGGGTACATTTAACAATGGATCCCTCTATGAATAAATCGCCTCCAGGGGTGTGAATCCACTGATCTGCGGCTGGAAAAGAAGCATGTTGACACGCCGAATCATAAAGACATCCTTACAGGAGATGACACTCAGATTTAGAGCTGCCAGGGGGTGCCCACAGGGAGAGGTGTTATCTCCCCTTTTGTGGTCGCTCCTGGTAGGTAATCTGATTTCCATTATTCGCCTGTGGGTGGCCGAAGTTCAAGCATATGCAGACGATCTAGTCATTCTAGACAGAGAGAAATCTGCGGAACATATCCCGGGAACACTCTAGGAGGTGTTAGCCGCAATAGCGGATTGCTGCGAAGTGGAAGGAATGTCAATCAACCCCCAAAAAATGGTCATCGTACTTTTCACCAGAAAGAGAAAACTGGATGAGATTAAACCTCCAACAATCCAAGGTGAAAATGTACCGTCTGCAAAAGAGGCGAAATAACTAGGAATAATCTTAGATAAAACACTAAACTGGAATTCGCATCTGGAAGCAGTCCTTAAAAGGGCAAGGATCTCGCTATGGAATTGCCGAAGGGTCTGTGGAAATAACTGGGGAATGAAGCCCAAACAAATGTTTTGGCTTTATACATACCATGGTTATTAGACCTATGATAACCTATGTATCTGTAGCTTGGTGGGACAAGGCAGCACAAGCCAAACTGAGCGCTATACAGAGAGAAGCTTGTATGTTGATCAGTGGTGCCTTTCGTACCCAACCAACTGCAGCTAAGGAGGTCCTTCTTAATTCACCCTCCTTGCACATATACCTGAAAGGCGAGGCAAGAAGGACAGCTTATAGACTTCATCATGTGGCAAATGGTATAATGGACAATATCACTATGGAGGAGACAGACATGATGATGGACTTACAAAACCACCACAGTATGGGAATGCCTTCTGATATAATGCCAAAGATAACAAGATATGCTAAACCCTACTCAGTGACAATTCCACACAGGAATGAATTGGAACAGCAAGTTAACCTGATAAGGGAAGATATCTGTGCATACACAGATGGCTCCAAGATTGAGGTAGGGGTTGGAGCTGGTATCTTCGCGCCGAAGCCAAATATTAAAAAATCTGTTAGCCTAGGTACGTGGGCATCAATATTCCAGGCAGAGCTACATGCTAACGAGCTTGGTGCCAGAATGATTGCAAAACGACAACTGATGCACAGAACTATGTTTTTTTTATCTTTTTTCAACTTCAGATATGGATGCTCTACATGTCACCTCTGTCGTAGTTGTAGTATTTGGATGCAGCATTTGTACATCAGTTTAGGTATGAGGGATATGAAATGTGTCTAGAAATCTGCAACATTGCATACATTGTTTGTTGAGGCATTTACTAACTCCAGAATGTGTTTACCAGCTTCATAAAATGATACTGTTTTCGATACCATCCCTAAACGACATGCTAGCGTTTTAACATTAGATTGTTCGTTGTTCGATGAGTCAGGACTAATTATAGGAAGATTACGTTTTTAGGTATTTGAATTTTTAAAATACCAATCCATGCCTTGATACGCATAACATCACGTTTATTAAATCAGAAATAGAACTGTTTACTTTTTTCATCAAAGCTGATGGAACGCTTGGTCGACGATATTGTGAATTGAATCTATCTGATAATTTCAAGGCCTGCTTAGAAAATTTTGATGTTTTGAATTAAATAATATTTGGTAATGTCAATATATTATTACATTTCTGGAATCAGGACTAAAAACTCTAAATTCTCTTTTCACTTGTACAAAAATGCAATATTGCGTCTATTAAGAAAATTAAAGTTGATAATTTAGGACAAGAAACGCAACGCCATATTGAAATCATAATTATGCCACCTTGAAAAGGCAAAAAAGTGACATGGCACTTTTTATTTTGGAATTCCATCTCAAATAAAGCCAGGAAGAAATTAAAATGATTCTTGGAAAATTCGGTTTATGTCATCACCGGAAATAGTCTGAATCGCGAGGTCCTTGAAGTGTCATTCTCTTAGTTACGAAAAACGCGAACGTTGAAACACCCGGAATATATAGGGTACTTGCATCGTGCATCCACTGCATTTTGACTATCGAATTCTCAGAGCGATGATTTTGATTAATACAACCACTGCTCTTTTAAATCTTCATAATGAAATTATACGGCCGCTAGATAAGATGCTTCCCACTCTACTTACTTGTCTTCGTAGGCAAAGCGTCATTCTACATAATAATGAGTCTGAGATAGCACCAATCACATCAGAAGTTCCTCAAAGTTCCGTTTTAGGATCGTTGTTATTCATTATATAGTCAGCTGGTATCTTAAAATTCGTACAGTACTCATACATTCAATCTTATGCTGATGACACGCAGCTTCTTTTTTGAACCATCTCGTGTATAATAGGCAAGTGATTTAATCAACACAGTCTTACGAACAGTAACTAATAATTGTAATGAACACAATTTGAAACTAAATCCTGATAAAAAGAAACTTGTGCTTTTCTATGCTGATCACAAGCGAGAAAATTTGAGTACTGGTCTGACCCTCTTCTTGAATAAACAACAACTTTATTTTTCGACTAACGGTAAGATACTTAGTTTGATCATATATGACAAGTTACGTTACCAACAATACGTTAAAACAATATCTCTGAGGTGTTATTTGAAACTGCGAGTAATGTATGCCAATAAGTGCATTATTAACGTCATGACGAGGAAAAAGCTGGCTGAAAATTTAGTGCTATCAATTATCAGTTATGGTTTGATAGTTTTTTATCCATCCTGGACTATTCGACTCAAATGCCTTAGTATTAACTTTCTGTTCAAATATTTTTACCTAACAACATTGAGTCGTGTATTATATTCTAAGAATCTTGTATATTTAGTAGAAAAGCTGGTCCCTGGGGCAAATATACATAATGTCAATATAAGATATCAAAACCATTCTACAATGCCTATGCATGTAACATCAGTCTTTTATAAGCGCTTGACTCCACTCTCTCGACATCGAAATTAGTGTGGAATCGCAAGGAAGCTCTCGGTGGCATAGGGGAGGGAAATGAGGTCCGACTCATATGGGTACCAGGACGCACAGGTCTAGAGGGAAACGAGATAGCTGACCTACTGGCAAAGTGGAGCTAGCACACCCTTCATAGGGCCTAAGCCAGCGATTGGGATCGCATACAATACGGTTAAACAAATAATCTTTGCAGAGATGGACAGAAAGATCCATCAATACTGGGACGGATTCGCAGGGTTAACCCATGCTAAGGCAACTATACGAAACTTGACAACGAAGGTAACATACTCTTTGCTACGGCTGAACAAGAATAGCCTCAAAGCTCTGGTAGGACTGTACACTGGTCATTGCAAATTGCGTCACCACATGAGCAGGCTGGGCATGGTGGAAGACGCTGAGTGCAGACTGTGCATGGAGCTAGATGAAACGATCAGGCACGCATTGTGCAGATGCCCTGCAATTGCCAGAGTCAGATGTAGACGTAGTACTCCAAGCAGAAGACCGGCAGGATATTTGTCTAGACAAGTTGATCGACTCCCTCAAGGGGTCGGAGCTACTGGGGGAATATGAATAGGTGTGAGCCACAATAGACCAAAGAGTAGCAGTGGAGGATCGTTATTGATACACTCACAAGAAACCTAACCTAACCCGTCTGGTATACCTAATAGATATACCTCATCGACAGTATATTCAGTAATAATTCTTTCAGGTAGCAAATATCAGTGCTCTTTATAAGGTTCTTACGGAATGAAAAATCAAGGAAATTGCGCAGAAAATTGGGAAATCATTAAAAATTTAATGATTTAAGGTACGCGCGTTTGACGGTTTGCTTGAGCATGGAGCACGCAAAGTAGAAGAAATATTTCAAGTACCCAAAGAGATAGGCACTCCTCTGCACTGTCTTCATTTCAACAGCTATTGATAGTTAACTTTGTGAGAGAAAATTGCTTATGAAAATACGTTGCTTTCGTTTTTGACCTTACATTTCATTACCATCCGTACTTTGTGATGGCCCCCTCAAAATAAACTGCAGTGTTGAATAATTATTATCTTTGTCAGAACTCTATGAATAATAATGGCGGATGAAAATACGTTTCTTTTGCTTAATTCACTTTCACTAGTCCATTTTTAACTTGGCAGCTCGCACGCCGCAAATTTATATTATCGTTTAACAGTCTTTATCGATGGAAGAATACTGTTTTATATAATTAGTAATGCACACTCCATTAGATTAGAGCTTTTATCCTGTTTTCAGTTTGTTCACTGAGTTTTTTAGAAGTATTTGTTCAAAAATAATTAACAAGTGTGGAAGTAAGTTCACCGCAATCACGCCTTATTGGATGTAGGTACCAACCTAGGTCGCAGAACTCGCAATGCTGCAAGTCAATGATATGTATATAAGAAGTCAAACTGACGAGGAACGAGAAGCGAGAAATGAAGTTAAACGGATCGAAGGAATGAAATTTAACAATGTAGAAGTGTCACTATCGTTACTACTGGACCAATGAATGTTGTGAGTCCATATTGCAAGGCATTCAAGTTTAAAAATGAAGCCACTGGATTATGTTGCGTCAGTGGAAACATGTAATTGACTCCATTGGTACCACCTCCAGAGTCACTACATTCATTGGTTCCCAGCAGTGGGCCAGATTATATATTTTTTTTGACTCATATCCGGCAATACAATAATTGATTTTTGGCGCAACAAAATTCATTCCACATATATTTATGCCTACGTTCAAGGTAAGCTGATGGGGGAATGACAGTGCTGCCAACGTATTTTGCTAGCCACATGGCGGTACAAACACTTCGCTATATACAATTACCTATATTTCATATACTTACCCCTTTATTATTCATTATTCATCCCAGTTCATAGCTAAAACAGGACAACGTCTGTCGGGTCAGCTAGTTATTAATAAGAAAGAACGTTAATAGGAATACACTGAAAGGTCTAACTACCAATACACTTTGCTATAAACAGAAAATTCGCCAATTTTGACATACAAAGCTTAAAAATAGCTTTGAAATTTTAATCTAGAAACGCCATCCGGACTGATTATGAATAATGAGTTTTAATCATCGAAAAAGGCCATCTTTACGTTTTTTTGGACATTGAATGGCTTATAGGTCGAAGATGATTAACTTTAGAGAAGGTTTGCTTAGGACCTTTCTTGTCCAGGAAGATCCGGGAAATCAGAAAAAAATAGTCGTAACAAAAGAATATTACTTAAAAGGGGAAAACATTAAAAAAAAAGGATCAAGATCCGGATTATTATTCTTTGACCTATTCTCAGTTGATATCTGTGCATAAAATGATGTCCTCAAATTTTGCAAACTCGGTTCCCCCAGCACCTGGTCTACGCGTTTTGAAAAACGAGGATACCGGACCTGAACATGATGAATGGTAGATTAGCCACTTATCTTGTTTTTAAGGTTCATTAATTAACATTAATCCTCTGACAAAAACGGTATCATCATGCTGGGTTCTGATGTCTCACAGAGCTTTAGCAAAAACCCGATACACAAAATATACTGATATACCTGAATTTCAATTAACGCTTTGAATCCCACATGCCACGTACACAGATATCACTGTTCGTGCAGATTAATCAGTTTTATGTAAACCATACGATGAGATTCGTGTGTCAAGATTACTATTTCAGGTTTGAAAAAATGGCGCCAAGTAGGTTGACTCTGCATTTCAGACGCAACGCTCTCATCATTTCGTCAACATTGTCTTCTTTCACATATGCGCGATATTGGTCATATCGTGAATGGTCCGTGTATACGTTTTTTGAACCGCAGTATGGATAGCTCAGTTGCCCAGACCGGATTTAGATAGCGGGTATACTAGGATCGAAAACATTACGTTATCATTCTAAGTCTTAAAGTAAAACGTACGGGAAAATCAATAACGTGTGAAATATGGCTAATAGGTACATAGAATTACCGGGCTTTTGAGCATATAAACATGCTAAGATCAAAAATGTTTAATATACCCAAACCTCACACCATACAACCAGCAACCTCTGATTTTCAACCGCTTCACAGTCTCTCTGAAAATGATAAGTATTAGTATACATATACTAAGCTCAAACATTTTCGAAATACGTAAACCCCACATTCTATATCCACCAACCTCCGAATTGCAACCGCTTCAAAAATTTGTCGGACATTGACAAGTACCCTCTGAAACGCCAAAAAAGCTTGAGCGATATTTATTTTCCTCGGTTTTTCTTTTTTCCTTGCCGCCTCTTGACTGACTTTCGAAAAGTATACAGCTTTTCTTTCTCTGGCGTTGTAGTAACTTTCTGTGGAAAAATCAACACAATCCTGTAGGTACTTCTCAAGATATAGATGGACCAAGGATTAGCGGACAGACCGACAGACGGAACGACAGGTAGATCGACAGACAGACCGATAGACAGACAGATGACCGACAGACAGATAGGCTGACAGACTGACCGATAGACACACAGACCAGCAGACAGACCAACAAGCAGACAAACAAATAGACCGATAGACAGAGCGACAGACCGACGGAAATGAGTGACAATGTTTTTCGTGATGTACATGTCATATAACACAATATCTCATTTTAAATCTTTTTTTTTACCTTCGACTTCCTGCCTGACGAAGGATCTGGAGGTTCTCACTGCGCCAGTATATAGCTTCCCTTCAGTGTCCTTCCTGAGCAGTCTTAATTACTCTGCACGCCAAAAAGATATTTTCATTTGCATCTACAAATTGTCTCAAACGGCCAAACGGTAGGGTGCTCGAAAATCCTTTGTTTCGAATATATTTAGTTTTCATTTTCTGCCCTTGTCAACTCCGATAACAAGGGTGAATATAAATTAGCTCGATCTATCGCTGACAGTTTTGCATTCTGAAACGTTTAACTCATCTTGGAAAACCATTCATTTTCAAGGAATATTCGTAATTATGTTCAAATTGTGTTCAGGAGTGATCAGAAAACTGTACAAGATGTGCTCTAAAATATTTTTTGTAGATAGCGGGAAGCTTATAAGAATTAGCAAATATTAATCGCCCGGGTAAATCCCAGCATTAAATGGACATCGGATTCGGGATTAACAGATACCATGTACCCAGTGACCAGGAAAGGGCGTGGCGAGAGAGAGAGATGACTGTAGACAGGCCAAGAGGTTCGTGGCGGGACAGGACGAGAGTAAAAAATCACTGAACCCTTTAGTCGAGGTTCTCACCGGACAGTCCAAACTGATCCGGCACTTATCCCTTTTAACGGTGCTGGGAGGAGGACGAAACATCACAGAAAGTGAAACGTTGTTTCTATATACCTGTATAAGGACTGAGATATTCTGGGCCATCGAATTTGTTGGTGGAGTTGCTTATTCAGCGGAATGCCCTGCATCAGGAGTTTAGGAAGGTTCGACAGCTTAGCGAGTTGAATGACATGTGGAGTAGAGTGTTGATACACTTGGGGTCGGGGTTTGTACTCCCTGCCACTTCTATTGCCACTATTACTTCCCAGGACGCGAGCTTCCAGCCAGATCACAGACACGGAAGGGGTTTTGAAAAGTGCTTGACACACGTTTCGTAATAATCAGAATTCTTACCTTACAAACCGCCTTTCGCTCTACCGTCCTTCTTATAGAGCGCAGATTTTTCTTCGGCCAGTAGATTAATCGGCGGATCACCATCTACTACCAGCAATGCATCTGCCGATGCCATTCTCAGAGCCTAAATAGTGCAGTTGAAAAACTGCGTTTTTAAAAAACTTTATTTGGTGGCAACGATAATGTACATGGACCGAACCGGCATCACATTGTATGCTTCGCTGTGCCTGAAATTGACTGTGTGACAGGAGAAACAACATGAAGTCGTTAATATAGCAAAAAAGAGTACAATGCAGATGCATAGGCTGCCTATATTTTCTTTCCTTAAAGCTCTGCCATACATAGTTGTAGTCACTGTGCTAGGCGTGTCAAAGAAAGACTACCGTACCCCTTTATACATTTCCATCTCCCTCATGCAACCTACCCCTGTGTGTAAACGTTTGTTCGGTAAGCTCAAAGACATACACTTTTTAGTTGTGTGTCTCCGTCTCGAAAACTTTGTCGTTACGTATGAGTGCCCTTCAATCATATTTGTCAGAGCGACAACTTACTTGACATCGGCGTGCAATTTTAGTTGTCCCGTTATCAATATTCAACATAAAATTGTTACAATGCCCGGAAATACGATCAATTCATTAGAGTAATTCTAGGAAGAGAATGCAATTAGCGGTTCTTTGTTACCCCACTTCATGCGTACTGGAGAGAATAATATCCAATAACGGTGACTAAAACTATAGCATAGCAGAGTTCGCCATCCCCGTCCAGACTGTATTTATCTCGCTACTGGGTACTTCCTCAGATAGCACTGGCCATATCACGGTTGCAACAACTTTAGTTACCTTAGCAAGCAACTGTTTTACCCCCAATCGGGCAACAACGCAATCTTAATATAGCGTTTCCCATTCATAAATAAGTAGTGTCAACTCCTGATAAAATATTGCCGACGCAGATTCGCGTAATTAAACAGATAATAGTGACGAACAGTGATGAATATTGAAAAAACAGGTAAATTGTGGGAAATATCATTGGAATTAACCACACCAACATGTATACACACAGTTCGATTGACTTAGAATGGTGCCAATAGTTTGAAAATTACCTGAAAACATCTAAAAATGAAGACGAATACCAGGCTACAGTCTAAATTGAAAAAACCTACCTCTGTGAAAACGAATAAAGCCAATAATAGGTATATTCACCTACAAGCAGATGATTCTGAAGACAACACTGTTACGCAGGAAGAAATACTATCAGATGTTCAAAACAAACTATCCAGTGAACAATCCAAGAATAATAAGCTAGGTGAAATCATTGTAAAATTAAAAGAGAAAACCGGAAAACTATCTAATGAGCTTTTGAATAAGGATAAAACCATTAACCATCTAAAAGATCTGATAGAAAAGTTAAAATCTGAGCCAAAGATATTATCGGAGCGTGGAATGCAAACCGACACTGGACAAGACTGAAGCACGCACACAAACACCTGATCCACCACCATATAGGAAACCAGCGTGCGGGAACAAACCAACAGATGAAAGCTCATCATATACTAACAGTCTTATTCAATGTTCAATCGACTTAACCGATACCAGTGGCCTGGAGAGTGTCCTACTGACGAGGTACTGTTGGAGCCTTGTACAGAAGAACCGGCTATCCTGCCATCACCAGCAGCAACAATTAAAAACAACCCAAACGACCGTAGGAAGATACTTGTTTTTGGTGACGAGTATGCCAGGAACTTCAGAAAAGTTCTAGAACTGAACATTGACAAATCCAGGTTTACCACTGAGTCCTATGTAAAGCCAAATATCGAGTTTGCAATGGCGACCAAGGATATATTCACGAAAACAATACCTATGGAAAAGACGACTTTGTAATTTTCATGATTACGACTCAAAATATTAATAGTTCCTATTGCTTAAACAAGGGCTTATGGAAGTGTGCATGTCACAGCTGATCTAAAGCTTTCGTGACATCAAAAGCAATGACATGAGCTTCATCATATGACTGGATGTGTTCAATCTAAAGTTGCGTGATCATTGGTGAGGGAAGTTCTCGATCTATGCACCTCTCCATCACCTTACTCATAACACGCAGAGTTAAGGTCTGCAGTTGTAAGGGTTGGTCTCAGATATATTTTTGGTCTTAGATGCATTTTTGGAACATGGCTAGATTTTCAGTTTTCTAGGAAAGTACCGGATTCGAAAGATAGCTGGAAGAGACGTGAAAGAACTGGAGCAAGCTCCGAAGCACATCTCTTTAGTACAACAGCAGGAGTCAAGTCCGGATCAGAAGCTTTGTGATGTCGAGCGACAAGGCTAGAAGATTATTTCTTGTTACGATTCTTGGATACTATATGCCATGTATATCACGAACATTCTGTCACTCATTTTAGTCGGTCTGTTTATCTGACAGTCTGTCTGTCCGCTAATCCTTGGTTCTGATATATTTGGGAAAGTACTACTCGGTAACCGACAGTGAAAGATTCTTTGTTACTAAGACATTTGTGATCTCGGTAGTACCACTCATTTGTGAGACAGTCTCATACATATTATGATATATATTTACATTTGTGACTTAACGTGCTCAATCATCGAGTTCTTTGTCAACGGGCGACGATGTAATGGTACCGGGACTTACGAAAGCTGTCCAGATTTTGAGCACTATGTGTGTTAGGTTAGGTTAGGTTTCTTGGGAGTGCATCAATAAAGATCCTCCACTGCGACTCTTTGGTCTATTGTGGCTCACACCTCTCATATTTCCCCCAGTAGCTCCGATCTCCTGAGGAATTTGATAAACTTGTTTGGAGAAATATCCTCCAGGTCTTCTGCTTGGAGTACTACGTCTCCAAGTATGTTGTACCCGATTCTGGCAATTGCAGGGAATCTGCACAATACATGCCTGACCGTTTCATTTCCCTCCATGCACATTCGGCACTCAGAGTCTTCCGCCATGCCCAGACTGCTCATGTGGTGACGCAATTTGCAATGACCAGTGTGTACTAGAGCTTCTAGGTTATTCTTGTTCAGCCGCAGCAAAGAATCTGTTGCCTTCTTTGTCAAGATTGGTATAGTTGCCTTGGCATGGGTCAACCCTTCTAATCCCTCCCAGTATTGAAAAAATAATTATAGTTCTGTGCCTCAGTTGTCATTCTGCGACCATTCTGGTACCCAGTTCTATAGCATATAGCTCTGCCTGGAAGATCGATACCCAGGTTCCTAAGCTAACAGATTATTGAATATTCAGGTTCGGCACGGAGATACCAGCTCCAACACATACCTCGGTCTTGGAACCGTCTGTGTATGCACAGATATCTTTCCTTATCAGGTTAACTTGTTGTTTCCACTCATTCCTGTGTGGAACGGAGTAGGGTTTAGCATATCTTGTTGTCTTTGGCATTATATCAGAAGGCATTCCCAGACTCTGGTGGTTTTGTCCACCATCAAGTCCGTCTCCTCCATAGTGATATTGTCCATTATACCATTTGCCGCATGATGTAGTCTATAAGATGTCCTTCTTGCCTCGCCTTCCAGATGGGGTAAATTAAGAAGTACCTCCATAGCTGCAGTTGGTGTGGTACGAAGAGCACAAGTGATCAACATACAAGCTTCTCTCTGTGTTGCGCTCAGTTTGGCTTGGACAGTTCTTTGTACTGCCTTGCCCCACCAAGGTGTAGATCCATAGGTTATTAGATCTAACAACCATGGTATAAAGCCAAAATATTTGCTTAGGCTTCATTCCCCAGTTCTTTTCACAGATGCTTCAGCAGCATCGATTATTTCAAAAATATACGGTGAGATAGAAAAAAGAGCACCCAGTAATAGTGAATTTATTACAAAGATTTTCTAGGTACATGATTGTTTAGGATAGGACAAAGATCGATCAGCTTTTCAGCCATAACATGGTTTCTGTGGTATCGTCTGTTCCTTAAAAACAGTAATTAAGCAATAGTTCTGCTTTGTAGCTACAATTGGCATTTGATCATTGTAGTGAAGAGCTGCTGTAGTCTGTTAACTGTGCGTAGTGTGAAAAGACGTAAATATTTTCAGCTGCCTAGCGAGTTTGATACGAGGCGAATAGTGGGCTTACGTAAGGCTGAAGGTCCTTTAAAGAAATAGCCACCAGGGCGCATAGAAGAATAATATGGTGGTTGGTTATCGAACGTTCAATAGAAGACATACACAAATGGTGAGAGGTACAGGACATGTCTGAAGGACGGGCTACACCATGATAGCAGTCTTAGGCTTTTGGCTCTGCGGTACCACTTCTCATCCACAAGGTCAACTGTGAACCAATGGCTGTGAGATCATGGAAGCCTGTTACAATGTGAGATGTTATTCGCCAAGTCAACAGTTTTGGACTTCACATCGTGCTCAGTTTGTCATACCTTTCGCTCTTAGGTGCCAAAGTGATCGACTGGCTTATGGCAGAGAACGAGGTACAAGTAGCCTGGAATGAAATACGTACCGCAACAGGAAATAAGACATCGTGGGGGCTCAACATATTATTAACCCTCCATCAGTCTCGGTGTTAGAAAAAATCTAACAAAATATAATTCACTACAGAGTTCTTATTAAAAATTAGTATTATAGCCTTGAGACTCCTGGAATGCCTCATTGGTGTCGCTAGGCAACATCTATGCATAATTCGCGTGCAAATAAAGTAAATAGTCATCTTGAATTTGATAATTTTAGTATATATCTAACGCGCGACCGATCACGTTGTTCAAAAGTGTTAGCAAGAATCTTACGGTGCGACCTATCCCGTATGTGATTTTTTCGATAATCTTGGTAAGTTGAACTGTCACGTAACTAATACAAAAGGATAATTTTAAATATTGCTAAGGGCTCAAAGCTCATTTTTTTGTGGCGTTGCTTTGTCAAACTTTTTGATTTTACTGGTAATAAAGAATGATTATGATTTTGATATGTCTGTCATGTTTTCTCGTTTTCTATGAATTCCTTGACATAATTTTTATCATATTCTTGGTTAGATTTTATTTTGTCTTGTAAATAAATATACGGCAGGTCAAATTTCGTCAATAATTAGACTTATTATTGGTCTTCCCAGATATGATTTCACCAAGAACAGAAGCCAAATGGCAGCAATGGTACGAAGAAGTTGAATCAGATGTAGGGTCTGAGTTAGACATAAATGACGCTGCCTCTGAACACAGTTTGCATGATACTAATACGGAGCAATCCTCGGACTCTGATGACGAGGATATTTGTTTACCTTTATCTCTATCTGCTTTGAAGAAAATACCGCATTTCACTGGAAAGGATGGCACACCATGGAAAAACTATACCAAGACGCGCATTCATTACATCTTTGGCAAAAAAGCTTATAAGACCACACATGATGAAACGAGCTCCCCTTACAAATATTTCTTTTCCTCTTGGACAAAAAATTCGATCGATTACTGGCATTCAAAAGAAAAATACACCCCCACAGAATCCAGAGCAGAAACCAAGGTGCGGATATTGCCAAAAATAGATTTACACAACATAAGTGTGACCGCTGTCAAACACCTATCTGTAAAGATCTTATCAACTATTTTTATTTGTAAAGAATGTAATGATGTTGGAGAAGAGAATTAGATTCTTATTTCCTCTGTTTATCATAACACATAAAAGTTAATTCTATAGTCAGATTCTTATTTTCTCTGTTTTTAATAAAATATATATATAATACCATTTAAAAAATATTGCTTTTATTCCAAAAATATAGAAAATTAACTTTTTAGAAAAAATCTAATTGCGCGCCTTATGTTAGATAACGTCTATACACGCGACCGATGACGTTGTTTAAGGCCGCGCGACCCCTGGAGGGTTAACCTTTTACATGTTTTTCAACGGTTGAGGTTTTCTAAAATTTGTAACCCTAAGAGATGCATACAAAAAATTGTTGGTATAAATTCGTTTTTTCTTTTTATTTTACACTCCAACTACCACGAAGGCCTAAAGCCTAAACACCCATTGGGTACCGTGGCGCTATAGAGGGATACAGGCGAAAGGGGGAATGCCACACGGACTCTGGCAAGGGAACACGTGTGCATGCAACATGCACACACTCTGGCTCCGCCTACGAGATCCGCCGGGTGGTACCTCCACGTTCGACAGCCAGAGACCGTCTACCATCTACGGACAATCACAACATCCATTGCCAAGAGCAAAATGTCTCTTGGAACGGGATTCGGACCCGCACAGCGCACGGCGACTGATCAGGAGACCGAAGAGTCTACTACTGCGGCCACCGCTGCTGTCTAGCTTGGTCTTAACCAGTGGTTATGTCACAGTATATTTTAATTTAATAATTAAATTATACTTATTCTTTTACATCACCAGCTGCGAGGTCTAACAGAACGTACAATTGTGCATACTTTTTTTTTTATAACAGAAATACTTTTTCCTGCTGATACTCATTATATTTTACAGCCTTATTTCAACGTACAATCGATTTATGAAGATATCGGAGCGTGCCATAGCTCAAAGACTATGCATGCCGCATATTCATACTCCATTTATCCACACTTGGTTTGGAACAACAAAGTCGATCTACTTCATGCCATTTTTTTTAAGTAAAACACTTGATAAACACATGATAGTAGTAGTGATGTGGGGGGACAAGAGACTAGACTACTCTTGACTCCTTTTACCGACCCCGTAGTACAACATAGTACTACTCCACAAGCTATCTACTGGTATCTGATTTTTTAATCAACCAGTTCCAACAATGCGATGTACCTAAATAGATCTTGCACCGATTTTGTGCGTGATTATTCAGCACAAAACATTCATGTGTCGAAATTAACTTCTGAGGCGGAAATACGAACCCGCGAGCCTTGGGGTCGATCGACTTGTAGCTCAACGAGCTAACCTCTCGGCTACGAACAAGAATAGCCTTAATCGGACTGTTCTCAGGTCATCGCAAATTGTGTCACGATATGAACAGGCTGGACACGGAGAAAGATGCCGAGAACTGGGTGACCCAATAATAAAGGATGTCGGCTATATCTCAGCAACGACTTAACCTAGACCCATCTGTTAAAGCCTTTCATAGCAGAAGTAGCCAAGGGAAACTGCTGGAAACTAGTTTCACCTTCTTATAATGGTCGATAGGGTGCTTACTTTCAATTTCAAAAAATCAAAAATGCGTAATTAACTTATTGGTTTAACAACTGTAATGCCGACTACTTAATTTTCTAACTTTTTTTTTGATGTAATTTTTCAATATTTTGTTTCCTTTAAGCTGAAAGCCAATTTGGAGAAAGTAATATAACTTCTGTTTGACTGCATCGATTTTTACGATCTTGGTTTTATTCTAAAGAACTTGTGCCTGCGCTTTTTACGATCTTGGTTTTATTCTAAAGAACTTATGACTGCTCTTCTACTCAATCTTGGCAAATTAGTTCACTTTGAGGCCACTAGATAGTATTTTATGGATGTGTCACCTTTTTTTTTAATATACTCGGAAATTTCAATACAACGGTATACTCTTGTAAGTATTGCTTGGAAAGATCATAAAAAGTCCTATAAAATGGGAGATACTGCAGATCAATATCTTCATTCCTTATGGAGATATAATTAAAGATATTGAGGTAGGCATGTCTTTTTTTTATATATCAGGCGACACTTATGATGATGAACGGTTATAAAAAGGGTAAAAATAAATTTCCAAGTAAAATATCTTGAAACCGAATCATATCGATACATTTTGCATAACTATTTATAGCTTGCATTTTTCTTTTTATCCGACGGGGTATTACGCATCTCGAAAAAAGACATCATATCGGTTTTTTGACAATATATAGGTTTTCTGTGACATTATGTTTTTCTACAAAATGTCAGCTTAGCACTACCTGTTGTTTACTTGTTGTACACTGGTTCTTCACATGTACGTGAAAAACGTCAAACCTCATGATGCTTCAGTTTTCAATATTTGGCTCTGATGTTTCTTGTCTCAAATACACTTACTTGAGATTGCAAAGCTTAAAATCAGTTGCGCATCCGCTTTTTCTGATTCAATCTGGAAATTAAATATGCAAATTTGCTGAATTTTAAAAAAAGAGAGCGATAAGAAAATAAAATCCCAGATCGGTGAAGTATAGTATGTATATTAAAAATAATAGGTGAGAAAATATGGTACATACAGGGATATTTATGCAACGTAAAAAAGTTATTACATTTGATACTAATATTTTTCCAGTCAATAATTTTCTCACATACAAAATAGCACTGATTTAATACACATGCAGACCAAAACACACCAGAAGTGATCTTGCTACTCTGCTACTTAACCACACATTTTATCAGAGTATACTCTACAGACCGTTTCGGCATTCTGCAACAAACAAAGCATGGTGGGGAACTGTCATTGAGCGTGTGCCATAGATGGACGCTCACTGCGCTCATAGTGAGCCCGCTATTTGCACACTATCTAGTCAGCAAGTTGACATTTTGTCGGTTGTTCTTTGACGTTTTTTAGCTTTTTACGTAATAGTCCTGCAGGTAGTACTTGAAAATTGTAATAATTTAAGCATATCTTACATTATATATTCTTAACGAATGAAGATATAGTGATATGTGGTTTTCGCCATTTTATAGGTTTTTTATGCTCTTTCCGAGAAATCTTAAAGAAGCGTACCGTTGGACTTGAAACGCTGTCTAGTGGCCCCAAAGTGAACTAATTCGACAAGGTTGAGCCTGGAGTAGGAGTGCAGGGGCAAGCTGTCTCAAATGAAAACAAGATCTTGAAAAGCGGTGCAACTAATTAGAAGTTATATTACTTTTTCTGAAATTACATTAAACCCTTCTCTCCATGCTAAACGAAATTAAATATGCAAAAATGGTATTGAGAAAAAAGTTTGAAAATTGAGCAATCAACATAATAGAGTTATTATAAATCATGCATTTTTGCAAAATGATGGCGTTTGGATTTTTAAAATTGAAACTACGCCCCTTAACGGCCATTTTAGGAAGCTGAAAATAATGTTCAGAAATCTACCTTGGCCACTTCTGTTTAACAGATGGCTCTAGGTTTAGCCGATGCTGAGATATAGCCAGCTATTGGGTCACCCGATACAGACTTTGCATGGAGAGAGACGAAAGAGTTAAGCACGGTTTATTCAGATGCCCTGTAATTGCCATAGTCAGATACAGTATAGTTAGGGGTCCAGTACTACAAGTAGAAGGCCAGCATGACGTTTATTTAAACAAGTTCATCGACTCTTGTCAGGAAAAATATAAATAGGTGTGAACTACAATAGACCAGTGAGTCGCAGTGGAGGATTGTGATTGACGTACAAAAAACCTTGCCTTGTAACAAAATTACACATTTACTGATTTTCAGAACGGAGCTGTTGAGAATAGCGCCCCGTATATTAATACAGTTGAAAATCGAAATAAACCGTCGCTGTCGCAGCGGTTGGGCCATATTGGAAAAATGTTTCTTGGCGGATTGTCGGTTAATAGTGCCATTGTAGCAGCTCGCCATTTACACGTGACGGCCATTTTCAAAAGGAAATATTGCTGGGAGGTAAAAGCAACGAAACTTATGTTTGCCGTTTTGCAGCGGCAGGATGTGACAAATTTCATCGGTTCCGAGTATGTGCTGTTATTGCACTTTGAACACGATGACTAAAAGGTGAATTACCAGTATACAGTATACCTATAAAAGAGTTTTTAGTGCAACAAGAATAACGAATCCGTTACGTTATTTTTGACAGCGGTAGCAAATAAGGATTCTTGGAAAGACAAGAGTTTTCATGACCACTGTGGTAATTTTACAGTGCTAACCACTGACAGTCATGACTTATCTTTGTTTTTCGATTTTTATGCGAGCCTAACCCCACAATTTCAATACCTTCTTAAATTGTTCATCGAAAATGTTCGGTAGTATTTGTGTCTAAACCAAACAAGAAATGAATAGGCTTAGAATCATAACACCACAGAACGACAAGTGACCACAAAAGCAGCAGAACCAGCAGAGATACAGTAAAAGGCTACATTACCACATTGCATATATAACAAAAATGAGTACAATTCAATTCATTAAGTACGCTATTTTTATTATATTTCAACGGGTATGTTTTCATAACTTGAAATTATTTTAATCCAGCTCACCCACCTTTGCGAATTCTGTCTACAGCGCCGATAACTTGTATTATAATAATATACAGGGTGGCCCATGTGTGGATGAAATATTACTCATAAACAAATACATTTTGGGAAAATTTATTTATGGCATGTTATACATGACATTTGAGGGCAATTCCCAAAATATTATATTTTGACCTACATATCAAAGTTGTGATTTTTCAAATGGAATGCCTCAAATTTTATGGCACATTTGGATAAACTAATTCAGAAGAAGAAGATTGATATAACATACTATGAGGTTTTGGTAATTAGCTACTGAGATGTAAGGTCCAGAAAAACCGTCCACTTCGGCAACCCCTCAATCTGCCATTTTAAAATGTGGAGTGCTGAATTTTATATAAAAAGAAACTGACACACCTCAGCTTTTATCTTATTTGTTACTTTATCTGATTTTAATTTTTGCTCATACATGGTGGTCAAAAACGCGAATTGTACTTTTTCTCAAAAATTTCAAATGCATCACCCTGTATATTTGTGCAAGTTTGGATGTTTGATTCAGATAAAGTCACTAGATTTTGAGTTATTAAGCTTTTAATAGAACAACACCAAAATTAAGGAAAAAATCATCCATGGAAACAAATGACAAACCGTGGACTAGTTCCATACTGCTACTAAGAGCACAGGTTTGACCTAAAAACTAATAACAATCAGAACAGTATAAATCAGCTTCAAGCGTAATAGAGAAAAACAACTACAACAACAACATAAACAAACAACTATCACGACACAAGACCTAATTTACAAAAACTGCTCGAAAATATCTCCGCCGTTGAATATACAGCCGTAGTCGTCAGATAAATGACCGTTGCACATCCCTCAGCGTGCGTTCCGTTGTGTTCAGAAAAGCATCCTTAATCCTTTCCTTCATATTTTCCGGGGTAAATGGTGGATATCTATAAACTTCTTGCTTAACGTAGCCCCCTAGAAAGAAGTCCATCGGTGATATAGGAGGCCAAGATATAGGCCCATCTCGACCGATCCAATGATTGTTACTCCAGGTGCCCAAATAGTTACGCACACGATTATGATAATGCGCAGGTGCGCCGTCATGTTGAAAGTACATATGCATCCGAGTTTGCAGGTCGACATCCTATAAAAGCAACGGCAAATGCTTGATCAAAAAATTCAAGTATTCTGTACCTGTTAATCTGTTGTCGAAAAAGAAAGCTCAATAACTTGTCTGCCAGTAACTCCTCCCCAAACATTCAAGCTCCATTTATTTTGGAAATCTATCTGCCTAACCCAGTATGAGTTTTCTGTCGCATAATGGTGCATGTTATGCCTGTTGACAACACCTATGCTGTTAGAAGTTGCCTCATCGCTAAAAAGAACCTCATCCAGGAAAGTAATGTGTTTACTCACATTATTAAGCGTTATTCTACTAAACTCCATTCGAGCTGCGAAATGCTGAGGATGAAGGCCTTCGTGCAAGCATAGGTGATATGGATGGTACCTATGCTTGTGAATAATCCTTTGGACAGAAGTTCTGCATATATCAGTGTCTGCTCCAATTTGCCGTCCACTTAATGGGGATTTTCCTGCAACTTTAATAGAACCTCCAACTGATTCGCCTCATTGATGACACTTGGATTATTTATACATTTTTTACTACATTCCACTGCTCCACTTGATTCAAAACGTTCTCGTAGTGTGGAAAATGTTTCCGGCCTTGGATGTCGCGTATTAGGGTACCGTTGCTTATAAATGCGAGATGCTAGGAAACTATTCCTTTGGGCTTTGCCCAAAACGAACACCATATTCACCATTTCTTCTTTAGAAAAATTCATTTTCAGACACGTGTTTATTATGATGCTCACAAAGCTAATTTTGACAGTTTGTAACTAATCAAGAATTTATTTGTTTTCAAGGATGATGCGATATTTCAGAGAATTAAACCGTTCCATAAGAGACGTGCTAATAACAGAAAAAATATCCGTAAAAACCCTTATGTGTCTAGTATCAAAAAAGCTTATAAAAAATTGTATCCAAACTTACACAAATATACAGGGTGATGCATTGGAAATTTTTGAGAAAAACTACTTTTTCCGGTTTTGACCACCCAGTATGAGGAAAAATCAAAATTTGAAAAAGTAACAAATAAGATAAAAGCTGAGGTATGTAAGTTTTTCTGATACAAAATTCCGCACCCCAAATTTCAAAATGGCGGGTTTCCAAATTGGGAGGTTTTACTAGACAAAACACCTGATATCTCAGTAGCTGATTACCAAAACCCCGTAATATGTCATATCAATTTTCTTCTTTTGAATTGGTTTATCCAAATATGTAATAAAATTTGAGGCATTCCATTTGAAAAATCACAACTTTGATATGTAGATCGAAATTGGGACACTCTGTATAATGACCAATATTTCAGTGAAATGCCCTCAAATATCGTATATAGCATCCCATTAATATATTTTCCGAAAATCAATTTGTTTATGAGTAATATTCCGTCCCAACATAGATGGGCTACCCTGTATAAGGCTCTCCCCTATTCTCCGTAATTAATAGAGCTTTTGTTATTGCGGTTACGGTTAGTAAAGGGCAACTGCGTAAGATCGAAATGTCGAAGATCATAAGGAAGCAGCAAAACAAGAGCTCGAAAGATTCTGTGATGTTGTGATTTTTCAGGAGTACTTACTGTAAACGTATACGAAAATTCCATTTTACCTTGCAAAGTACACATCATTTTACAGCGAAACCAATTAAAGATTCTGAAACTTGGATTCTTAGCTATGCTTCAATGTTGGTTTTGTCACGATCAATCCCTTTTGAAGGTATGTCTACTCGCATCGCACCACTCGCCCGATAACCTGCGCAGAAAGGACTCGTCGCGTGAGAATTTGACCCTTTTCAAATGTTTGAGCGAGAAAGACTAGGGTCAAGCAGGACTGTTAAGAGAACGGTCAATATTTCCCACCAAAACTTGGAGATGACATCCGCTGTGGTGTTAGCGATTTGATAGTAGGAGTTGTCATTGTGCAAGCCAAAAAATTCGGATTAGGTAGAACGACCAAGCTCACGATTTGTTTGTGACCAAAATTACGTGGTCAGTAGTTAGGTTGCAAGTTCATACTTACTACTACAAAATTCGTATTTTTTTGCATAAACATATCGATACATGCATCTAATAACATTGTAACTGCGATATGTTGAATTTGATATTTTCTGCCCATTTTTTAAAAAATAGCTTTTTTTAGTAGAAATTTAGAAAATGCAGTTTAAATATCGTTGTAACCATATACGTCCGAAAAACAACGGTCATTATCTGTATCATACGAGTCTATAGAATCTCATTGTTTACACTAAAATATTGTATATGTCTTTATAGTATTCTTGCACGAAGAAAATGTATATTTGTCGCATCAGTGATAATTTTAGTGTGATGTTTGAAATATCGCGTGGTCGTCCACTTCTTATCGTCACTTTGCAGCAAAATATATTTGATAATAACCAAAAAGTGAAGTTACGTCGCGACATAGAAGGTTTCAGACATATATTTTATTTCACTTGCGGTAACGTAAGTGTTCTAGAAGGCTCTCAATATAATCGTTTATTCTGTTTATTTATATTTATACGGTGATGTTCAAATTTGGTTGACGTCGTAATGTGTATGAGAGAGTAGCGCGACAAGCGTGCAATGTGTACCATATGTTAGAAAGATTTCGCCGATGGCGTCCGTGGCCTCGTCACTCGGGTTGCTAAGCAACGAGGTGCTTCTATCTCTATTGCACGCTCTTCCCGCCTCTCTGTCGTACACATTACGGCGTCATTGGTATATCGTTTTCACTGTAGAAGGGCAACATATTTTTCATTTCAGTATTTATTTACTTTATCCAAAGATACATTTGTGGGATTTTTAATGGAGATAACTTCTTGTTCCTTTTTTATAGATAGATAGATAGAGAGTTTATAGTCCTATTAGATCATGTTACATGATATAATACTTGTCATTATGAATTTGACGGTCATATATGCGTTTGAGCAAATATACCGGAAAATGAATAAGGACATTACAATTACAAACGAGTGAACATTTTAACAGGTTAAATCACAATATAGGACAGCGCAATAATCGACATGTGTTCAATCTGTAACGGTAAAAATATATACATATACAGCGACTTTTATCACAAAAAATGTTCGTCTGGCCGATACAAATCATTGAAGCTGATATACAGGGTGACTTCGAAGTTGAGTAATTTATTTTAACAGTGAGTAGATCTGATCAAAAGAAATGTTTTTTTCCATTTTTCTGGTAAAATTAAAGTAACAAAGTTATAGCCCTTTGGAAGTTTGAGTACCGCCCTGTCTCAATAATAATATTATATGTTCGTGTTTGGCGACAACGGATATAATCCGCCTGACCGGTTCATCGCATCGGAAACAAAAAAGCGAAAGAATTTGAAACGTTTATCACGATGTTTTTCGTCAGTCGATAACGCGTTAGTGAATAGTAGTGTTTGTTGCGTGGCTCAAACGAAATCAAAAATGGCACATGTTTACGAAAATGCTGAACTTGTGGACATGATTCTTATTTACGGGGGGGCAGTCTTTACAAAATGCTCCCGGATGCATCACGGATTTATGCGAATCGGTTTCCCAATCGAGTGCAACCAACCCCTCGTTCGTGCCTTTGTTAATGTAGTACAAAGGGCTCGTGAATCAGGTGACTTAAGACCTCACAGGTCAGGGCATGCTGCTCCAAGACCGCACGATCAAATACAGGTCCGCACTGAAATACTTGTCGGGACGATACTTTATTAAACAAGGTAACATTTTTTTTTATTTATTTTTTTATTTTTACACACATATTTTGGTTTATCTTCCTTCTACAATCATTATCTGAAAATTAATGACTCAACTTCAAAGTCACCCTGTATATATATATATACAGGGTGGCCAAACACGTGACGTCATAAAAAAAATTAGATTCCCCACATCGAGGGGAACCCAAATCACCCCCATATATATGGTCCGATTTTGTTTAGTTTAGGAGTTATGATTTTTTTTCGGATTTTTCGAGAATTTTTGAGTTCTGTTTATTTTTACCATAACTTCGTTAATAATTGTGATAAATGCCTGCTTTTTTCACGATCATGTAGCTAAGACCTAAGGCTTAACTATCATATAATCATTCAAGTCATGTAACTAATACTACTTTTTAATTTTTTTCAAAATCTTCGAACATAACAAAAAAGTAAAAAAGTGCAACAACTTTGAACGTTTATAAAAAATTAAAAAACATGTTCTTACTATTCGTAAGTATCTTAAAAACTTCCTTACGGTATCAGCTATTTACCGTAAAAATTTCATCAACCTAGCTTTACTACATGCTACCGTAATTGTGGCTCAAATAGAACCGAACCCAAAATTGGATAACCCTCTGCTCAATAGAAATTGTTAGTTTCGGAAAAAAAATTTGCAAAAACCACAAAAACACGTTTGATTTTTACTGAACAGCAGATTATTATTCATTTATGTTATTTACAAGAGGTTTTCAAAATGTCTGCCTCTAACAGAAATGCACAGTGTACACCTACGTATGAAATTTTGTTTTAAATCTCTAAATGCTTGTATGTTGTTTTTCAACACATGTGTCGCTTCTTGAATTTTGTTCCTCAATGAATTTTCATTTGCACATTCTTGGGCGAATGTTATGTCTTTAAAATATCCCCAAACAAAAAAATTATACGTTGCGTGAATATGCAGAAATGCATTATTATTATGGCGTTGCTCAAGGCAACGGCGCTTTAGCAGCTCAGCTGTACCGGGAACAACTTATACGCCGAGGCGGACCACAACCTGAGCATTACCCAGACCACCGTGTTTTTATTAACACACATAACACTTTCATGGCAGGCCGCATTACAGGACGAGGAAGCAATGAAGGATATCCTACAGCTGATCCGGATCGCAGAGAAGTAGTACTTGAAGAAACTAGCCGGAATCCCTCAACGAGTACGAGATCTATGGCACAAAACCTTAGAATACCACGAACATCGATACAAAATATTCTTCATGAAGAAGGTTATCATGCCTATCATGTTCAAAGAGTTCAAGCGTTGATGCCTTCAGATTACCAGTTAAGAGTGGATTTCTGCGAGACAATGCTGCGAAGACAACGAGAGGATCCCAATTTTTTTGATAAAATTTTATGGACTGACGAGTCACGTTTTGAAAGAACAGGGATATTCAATATCCATAATTTACATACTTGGGCTGTTGAAAACCCCCACCAGTCAAGGCCGTCGACATTTCAACACCGTTTTAGTGTGAACATGTGGTCAGGAATATTCAATATGGAATTTATCGGTCCATTTGAACTGCCGTCAAGGTTGGATTCGGTAGCCTACAAAAGCTTCCTTGATAATAGCCTACCATTATTGCTGGAAGATTCAAGCCTGGAAGCCAGACGGAACATGGTGTTCCAGAATGATGGTGCACCATGCCACAACGCAACGATCGTGCGAAACTACTTAAACGAAAGGTTCCCAGACAGATGGATCGGACGAAACGGACCGATACGATGGCCTCCACGCTCCCCTGACCTCAACCCCATTGATTTTTTTGTTTGGGGATATTTTAAAGACATAACATTCGCCCAAGAATGTGCAAATGAAAATTCATTGAGGAACAAAATTCAAGAAGCGACACATGTGTTGAAAAACAACACACAAGCATTTAGAGATTTAAAACAAAATTTCATACGTAGGTGTACACTGTGCATTTCTGTTAGAGGCAGACATTTTGAAAACCTCTTGTAAATAACATAAATGAATAATAATCTGCTGTTCAGTAAAAATCAAACGTGTTTTTGTGGTTTTTGCAAATTTTTTTTCCGAAACTAACAATTCTATTGAGCCGAGGGTTATCCAATTTTGGGTTCGGTTCTATTTGAGCCACAGTTACGGTAGCATGTAGTAAAGCTAGGTTGATGAAATTTTTACGGTAAATAGCTGATACCGTAAGGAAGTTTTTAAGATACTTACGAATAGTAAGAACATGTTTTTTCAATTTTTTATAAACGTTCAAAGTTGTTGCACTTTTTTACTTTTTTGTTATGTTCGAAGATTTTGAAAAAAATTAAAAAGTAGTATTAGTTACATGACTTGAATGATTATATGATAGTTAAGCCTTAGGTCTTAGCTACATAATCGTGAAAAAAGCAGGCATTTATCACAATTATTAACGAAGTTATGGTAAAAATAAACACAGAACTCAAAAATTCTCGAAAAATCCGAAAAAAAATCATAACTCGTAAACTAAACAAAATCGGACCATATATATGGGGGTGATTTGGGTTCCTCTCGATGTGGGGAATCTAATTTTTTTTATGACGTCACGTGTTTGGCCACCCTGTATATACTTGTAATGTCACGTATTCTTGTTAAGAGGTGTTAGATTAGGTCAAAAGCAACCGATTTTGTCCTATAATGTCCTATCCAGAAGTTAACCGTTTTTGAGTTATTTGAATTTTATTTTTTATTCCGATTGCAGACGGTTAAATTTGAAATACAAAAAAACTACATATTTGATTTTGAGTTTTTTGTTATCGTCGCATAGCGGACATTCCAATAGTTCATAATAAGTAATAAAATATTGAAAAATAACAAAAGTTTTAAAATTACGTTTTTGAAATGAATTTCTTATTTTTTACTAACTTATTCGATAAAAAATGCAATTTTATGTAAAAAATCTTCTAGTAATGAAATGTGCAAATTATGTAAATAATACCTCTATCTAACAAACCTTCATTTGAGGTATAAAAGTTACAACTAACTCAAGTACAAAGACATACAATTAAAAAAAGATGAGTAAAGTTGTACGAACGATAATTACGTAGGATAAATAAAAGGCTTTCATTTTAATTACAGTTTTATTTGATTACATTTTCTTTAGTATCTTACAGATTCTGCTCAAATTGTAATCCCCTGTTACGAATACACGCCCGCATTCTCTTACGTAATTCACTTTTGGTAACTCTAGTTGTTAAGCGGCTTTTTATTTGGTCAGCTGCACTGATTATCCTTGTAATTAATTCATCGTACACCAGGCTTTTCATATGTCCCCACACATAGTAATCCATCGGTGTGAGATCTGGGCTTCTTGCTGGCCAGGCAATGGGCCCGCCTCTGCCAATCCATTGATTTGGAAATGTAGAGTCTAAATATGCCCGTACTAATCTACTGTAGTGTGCGGGACAGCCATCGTGCTGGAACCGCATATTTTGTTTCGTCGCCAATGGGACGTCTTCCGTTAATGGAAACAAGTGTTTTTTCAAGAACTCTTCATACACTTCCATTTAAATTGGCGGGCAGAAAATGAGGTCCAATTAAATATCCGTCTGTGATGCCCTTCCGCACATTGACTGAAAATCAGCTCTGAGACCCCGTCGGTCTTATTTTTCGGGGGTTTAAAGCTTCTTTATCAGCCCAGTAATGAGCACTATGGTAGTTAGTGATCCCGTCCTTATCAAACTTCGATTCATTGGTCCACAGAATTTTCTTAAAATAGTCTGGATCTTCTGTATCGGCATGTACCTGCAGAAATCTAATCGTCTTGCAGGATCGCCCTCTTCAATCACATGCACAGGCGTGTAGTGATAAGGGTATAATCTTGCAGTATGCACAGTAAACCATACTTTGTATTGTGATATACCCAACTGAGCAGCCACAATGCGCGTAGACGCAGTAGGGTCTTCCTGAAACACAGAAGGGTTTCCTCTCCATCTTCAGGAGGATAGACTCGGGGTCGACCAACATCACTATGTTGCCTTTGATCACGTCCGGTTTGGCAGATGCGCCGATACACAGAGTCAAACACAGTAACATGAGGTGTTCGGCGATTCGGGAAACGTTGCCGATATTCATGGCGGGCAGCTGCAGAATCGCCGTTACAAAGTCCATAACAGAACATTATGTCTGCGTATCCTTCATTTGTAAAAGTTTGCCCGTGCTCGCTATGGCGAGGTCCTGGCGGATCTTCTGCGTCTGCCATGATGATAAAGAAACCACTCGAAATGAACTGGGAAGCTCAAAAATAATAATCGTGCGTAAAACGTGTGCGCGTACGCAGTAGTAGATACCAACTAAACCTAATTCTCACTCGGCGTGCGGCGTTGGCGTAACTACAATGATGAATAATAACAGCTCTCTCCCTCACTCCTCCACTAAGTCAGCTCTTCTTGCTCGCTTCCTCGCCGAGCCTATGCCTTAAAACAATCATGGCATGCGAGTCCTTTGAGGACAGTAACAACTTGTTCAAACAGGTAATACAAATTCCTTGTCATTGTTGTTTCTCTGCATGTACTTCAGATAATTGAACGCTTAATACCTCAAATGAAGGCTTGCTATATAGAGATATCATTTACATAATTTGCACATTTCATTACTAGGAGATTTTTTGTTGACGTAGACTTTGCTTTTCAAATATCCCCATAAAAAGGAGTCCAAGGGAGTCAAGTCGCACGATCTTGGTGGCCATGGCACACTTTCTCTGCGCGAAATCACCCAAGAAGGACTGCAATCGATGGATATTGACGTTGGTTGTGTGGCATGTTGCACCGTCTTGTTGGAAATAAACATTGTCCATATCCATTCCTTCAAGTTGCGGCAAAAAATAGTCCTCTATCATCACGCGATATCGCTCAGAATTGACGGTAACGGCGTCCCCGGTCGCATTTTCGAAAAAGTAACGTCCGATGATGCCTTTTGACCACAATGCACACCACACAATCACTTTTTGAGGATGCATCGGCTGCTCTTGATACTCACGGGGATTTTCGTTCACCCAGATGCGACAGTTTTGCTTGTTTACCGTCCTATTCAAAGTGAAATGCGCTTCGTCGCTGAACATGATTTTTGATGAAAAATTGGCATCAATTTGGCGGTGTTCAAGGAGCCAATCTGAGAACGTTCGGCGCGAAAAATGGTCGGCCCGACGCAGCTCTTGCGTCAATGGGATCTTGTAGCCGTGTACATTCAAATCCTTGTGGAGAATGCGGAGCAAACTGGTTGTCGAAATGCCCAATGCTTGGGATCGACGCGTTGTTGATTGTTTCGGATCGTCTCTCACACTCTCCTTCACAACAGCAATATTTTCCGGTGTGCGAACGCTCCTTGGCCGGCCAGAGCCTGGCAGATTTGCCACAGAACCTGTTGCCTCGAATTTACGCACCAGACGGCCGATGGTTGTTTCGTTTGGGCGGTTGTTGCGACCGAAATGTTCACGAAGCGCGCGAAACGTGTTTTTTTTATTTCTTCACCATTTTTGTAGTGCTCTTGAATAACTTTAATGCGGTCTTCAATCGAATACGACTCCATAGCGATCAATGTTAAACATTC
This sequence comes from Acanthoscelides obtectus, assembly GCA_963669975.1. Classification (NCBI taxonomy): domain Eukaryota; kingdom Metazoa; phylum Arthropoda; class Insecta; order Coleoptera; family Chrysomelidae; genus Acanthoscelides; species Acanthoscelides obtectus. Next base: position 80,713,742 of record CAVLJG010000004.1, read on the forward strand.
AACTAACAAAATGACATGTCGGTGACAGAAAACAAAAGATGGCTTCTATGTCAAATTGACGTTTACTTTCCTGCGTCCCTATTGGACAACCCTGTATATACTCCACGATAATAGACAATTCACTGATAACAAAATGATTAAGAGCTTAAAAGAATTAAAAAATAGAGATTTTCATACGCTAAAAAAACTCATGCAGATTATAGCGTCTAAAGGTTTCTTTACAAGAGTACCTCTTATTATTATCATTAACAATTAATCAAAGTACTCTTTTCCGCAGGATGAATAATTTGATTATTGTTGCCTGTCCCCATATGATTATATTGTTAGTGAGGTGAGAATAGACCAGCGCGTAATACATATCTAAGAGCGAATTTTGATGGATGCTAGGATTCAGTTTCAAGATTGCAAAATAGGCACTGTTAATTTTATTACAAATGTTATTTATTTGTGGTTGCTAGCTTAACTTGCTATCAACATGAGTTCCTAAGAACTCCGTTTGACATGAGAAACTAGCAATATCGATGCGTGGTTTCTTATTGAAGAAATGAATCTGAACAGTCTTAGAGCCCTTTCAGACGAGGATACCGTATGCGAGATACGCGTATCCGAGATACAGATATTCCATACACCCAAATCGAACCTTTCAAACAGCACTAGCGACGCATTCAGTATCCCGAACGCAAATTTCGGTATCGCTCATCTTTCGGCCGCCGGCGACAGAATGCGTATGCCGCATACAGAATTATCATTATATTATACGGAGCTGTTCAGACACGCATACTTTTTCATCAGTGAATACGGTAGAACATAGTCGTTGGGTTTTTCTTATGTTAGTAGTAAATGAGGTTAAGAATTTAATTGGACGTTAATGTAATACGTATATGTATATAGAAATGGAACGTGCAGTCTTTGATAATGAAAAGTTTATAAGTTTGGTGGAACCAAATCCCTGTTTATGGGATACAGCGCACCCAGATTATTGCGATAGAAATAAGAAACAGCAACGCTGGGTGGAAATTGCCAAACAAATGTGCGACAATTTTGAGGAGATGACAGCAGCACAACAGAATGAATATGGTAAGACATTAAACATAATTTTATTTTAAATACATATTAGACTATTATAAGTAAGTAGTGCAGGCTAAAAAGTTTACATATGGGATTATTTTCATTAAAATTTATTGTCCCAAAAATACTTAGTTCCTATAGATATATTTTACTATATTTTAGTTAAAACTAAAACACAATATAATTTAGACATAAGAAACGAATATTTCAGAAATATTAGGAATAAATATAAATTTCAAAATTTCAACAGCACTAGTTCACATGATACAACTATTCTGCCATGGTAATATATCAGTATTCATGAAATAGTCAGCAAAATAGTCACGAATAGCAGTCACTGATATAGTATTCCAAAAGTACACTCAATATATCTTCGTGCTCGAGTTAACCGGTAATTATGTATTCTCTTTTTTAATGTCAGATTTTTTCCACCATATGGCCCCATAACATTGAAGGATAAACCAAATGCTTCGTCTCCAACAATAACATATGGGATTTTGTAATCATTCTTTTGTGGCAAAAAATCTGGATTGGGAAGATCTAGCTTTTTTGAGCTTAAGTTCTTATAAAAATGTGAATTCGTAAAAATGCTTGAATCACTGTTATTCCCATAATCTCCAATATCTACAAATGTGAAGCAATAATTCGCGTCACACATCGCCAGTAGTTGTATTGAAAAAAAATGTTTATAGTTAAAATAAAGAGAACCACTATGTTGTGGTTTTATAACCCGGATATGTTTTCCGTCTATGGCACCCAAACAGTGTGGATAATTTGCATTTTTCAAAAAACCGTCTGCGATTTCTAACCATTTTTCTCGTGTGGGCTTTGGTATACATTGTTCTTTCATAAATATCCAAATTAGCTTGCATGTTTCCTGAATTATTTCGCTCGCTGTTGAAATTCCAACTCTGTAGTTATAATGTAGCTCAGTAAGGGAGCAACCAGTCGCCAGGTACCTGAAAATAATTAAAAAAAACTTGTTGAATTTTTCAGGGAAAGATCTTCAAAAAAAATGGAAGGATTTAAGAAATTCTTTTGCTCGAGAGTTGGCGAAAAGAAAAAAGAAAAAAGTGGTGACGGAGCTTCTTGGAAAACTTATATATTTTTTGAACAGTTATCTTTTTTGATGCGATGCTCTTCAAATAGAGAGTAAGAAAATTTAACTTGTCAAAATATGAACTACTAAATTAATACATTTGTTTTAGGACCACTTCAAATTTTACAGAGGAAAATCATACAATCGAAGAAGCTTCGGATCATGAACAAAATGAGTATGTTACTCCTTTAAGGCCTATACATGTACAGAAAAAAAGGAAAGTGGCATCGGAAACCGACCATAACACTGAGATAGTGGGCCTATTAAAGGCAAATCTTGCACAGCGACAAACAAACGATATTATGCTAGACAATGACGGAGACCGACATTTCCTTCTTTCGCTACTGCCGGACTTTAGAAGAGTGCCAATTGACAAAAAGATGGATGTGAAATTGGCAATGATACAATCGATAAAATCTGCCCTATTACCCACTCAATCTGCATTTAATTACAACCATGTACATCATTTGCCGTTTTATCCATCCGCTCCTAATCCCCCTTCTACACAACATCTTCCTATTCATAAGTCATCATCTTCACAAGTGCACGTTTATGGTCATCCTTCTTCCACTCATTCTCATTTATCTCCCCATTCGTCATCCAACACTTCATTCATTGAGTTACAATGTTCATCCAATGAAAGAACAGACACTGTTCCCATCCTCTCACCCCATTCCGTTGAATCAACTGCCACCTCAACAGATGGATCCATCATCGATCTTCTTGTTGATTACCAAGGCTAAGACCAAAATTGTGGAGCTGATAATTAATTATTATTTTTCTTGTACTACTTTAAATACAAATAGATTTAGAAAAAAAACATCTATAAGTATTTTTTCCTTACCTTAATGTCATAGATAGTCGTTCTTTTGACGAAATACTTCTACGCATAGTTGTGTCCTTTTTAATTAGTTTGTTTTCCAAAATATTATGAAGTTTCTCAAAGGACTGAATAGACATTCGATAATAATTGAAAAACTTCGATGGATCTTGCAACAAATCTTCATGTAATAAATTATACGTTCCTTTGCTTTCTCTTAATCCCAACATGGGATGAACCCACAAACTACGTCTCCTTTTTAGTTTCTTCTTCTTACTATTTAATAAATACCACACCGCGATACACTCTTCTATTTCCATAATTACAACTGCACTACACTGCGTCTGTTTTGCGTATAACAAGGCGGTATGCGATACAGAAGTAAAAAAGTATCCGGTCGTAATTCTGTATCTCGGATACTGTATCTCGCATACGGTATCCTCGTCTGAAAGGGCTCTTATCCTTATTCAAAATAGGGCGGTTCGACCTGCATCACTCGCTCATCTCACTTTTAACTTTCTCAATAGATTCGAGAAGATCCTGCGGTGTCGTGACACTGACGACGACAGATGTGTCATCCACATAATTAATCATGAAGCCAGACAACTTCAAGTCATTTATGTATACAGTGAAGAGCAGTGGTGCCAGTACTGAGCCCTTGTGCCGCACTTATAATCACGAAATATAGAGTTGACGTACGACCATTGACCTTCGTTTTCAATTTTCTAACTGTGAGGGAAGACTGGATCCAGCTGAGTATAAAATCCCTTATACTACCTAAGCAGTACATTTTTTTTACGATAAGCGAAATATCCATTGTGCTGAATGCTTTCGAAAGGCCCAAAAATATTCCAGCAACGTGTCTGTTTTCATCTAGTCAAAGGTCGCCGCTGGGTATCTGATAAGACATTATAGCGATTGAGAAAACATAATATACGTTTATACAGTCATTTTTCAATGACTTTAGAGATTATCGGTAAACGTGATATTGGTCTGTAGTTTTCAAGGTCTGTACGGTCACAGTTTTTGTATACCGGAATCACAATAGCTAGTTAAAGCATTTCAGGAATTTTCCTTGTTTCACAGATTTATTAATAAGCACTGATAAGGAGAACGATATTTTACGTTTGACAAACTTTATCACCCGCATTGAAATTCCATCATTTCCACTGCTTCTTTTATTTGGAAAGCTACTGATTACTTCCACGATCTCTTCAGTGGTGACATCCCCGTAGAACATTGATGAAGCTACCAGGTTTTATGATGGATATATTGATGAGTCGCCACATTTAAACTGTTCTGCTAACTTGCTCTCTGCTATTGTGGAAAAATACTTGCCAAACTTATCAGTAAGTTCTTTGTCCTCATTTTTTAGCACTATTTGACGCTGTTTCTTTACTCTTCCGGTTTCTTCATTATGCCTCTGGGGACATTTCAAATCAAAATGCCACAGATAAATTGTAAAGAAACCGTTCATATTAAACACTTTCTACGTAATGAACTCTCCAAAAAATGTGTGACTTGTTTTCATGAATTACGAATGTAACTTTTGTGCCGATGTTCATACAGTAAAGGGAGAATTTACTCCTAATTTACTATATTGTAATTAACTATTTTTTTGCTTTTTTCTATGATCTTTTATTGAAATACCCGAAACATTTTATCCTCTAATGCATAGCCTGTCCAGTGCCATATACATACGAGTATACTGTTTGCCACATTACAATATGCATTTTTTTATACGGAAGCAGCGGCGCAGGCAAGCTTAAATGCCAGGACACCGCGGCTGCTATGAGGATCCCAAATCAATTTTGTTAATCCGATTTTTGAACTGCCTGAGGTTAGTAAAACTGGGAAATTCTTACTTGATGAGTTTTCTACAATCTCGACACACTCGGGACTAGGGAGCGGTCGTATCGGCTAGTTCTGAATATACGAAGTTTCACACGGTTAGGATGGGAGGCCGAAGACAGGCGGGTTTGTCTGGCAGGACATCACCCGGCGCCATCATGGAGGACAGCTATGAGGAGCAGTGCCCGTTGGTGTAGCGGTAGAAGAGAACTAGATCGCCGACGGCCGGCCGATGCGAAAGGATCCCGAGACTGTCTGTTAGATAAGAATCATCAGTCAGACATCCCTACCCAGGATAGTATCGAGTATAAACAATGTAGTTGAAGCGGCAGCACCCCAAATGTGTAAACATTACTCGAGGCTGACCCTTGTTTAGAGTGAGGTCATGCGAAGAAAAGTACTTTTTATCCTCGAACTCCTGCATGTAGAGTGCTGTCATCAGTGGTTGATCGTACAGGAGATGAAATCGTTGATATGTAAGAAGAACAATGTCGGAGTCAATATGGATCCCTGGGAAACACCCGCGTTTATGTTGCGGGATGAAGAGAAGAGCCCGTCCATTACGACGTACGAGAGAAAGTCAGCCACCCATCTGCAAATCTTGTGATATCAAGATCAACGACATGGACTTCACCATAAGACTGGACAAGTTTACTCCACAACTGACTGACGTAGGCTAGGAGGTCCCCTGTGGATCGCTGGTGTCGGAAACCATACTGCCAGTCGCTAAACAAGCCGTGACGTTCGACGAAGTCCAAAAGCTCTCAACTTATGTACCTCTCCTTTACCTTACTTATAACAGAAAGCAAAGCTATAGGCCTGCAGTTGTAAGAGTCAGTCTTAGATCCTTTTTTGGGATAGGTTAGCCATAAGAAAATTTCCAGTTTTGCAACTGGAGCAAGGTTCGCTACACACCTCTTCAATACGACAGCAGGAATCAAGTCCGAACCGGAAGCTTTGTTGATGTCGAGCGACAAGAGCACCCGTCTTGCGATCTTATGTCTGAATGTTATTTCCACATAGTGTGAATCGACGGCACTTAGGGACGTGAATGGTGGAGTTGGCAGCAGAGATCTTGGCATCATCTCCGTCTCAGCCTTTGAGTCAGTTACAATTGTTCCATCCTGACACGTAAGTAGTGGAAGGCTACTCTGCGAGAAGACCGACTGCCGTTGCGCTGTGACATTACCCTGTGCCTAACTTTTATGTCGTGCTGGTCTGTGGCATTGCAAACCGCTTCGTTATATGTATCTGTTTCTGGACTTGATGTCCGCTCTCTGTCCTCTACAGTGGGGTCTTGTAAAAAGGTTCTGTGTGCCTTGATCTTCTTTCAGCCGTGCCGCACGATTTGATGGACCCTGGTTCAGGCCTTTTTACTGTATGAGGGATGTATTCCTCCATCCCAACGTGGATAATTCCGGTTATCAAAAAGTTCGACTCAAATTGATAAGAAGTTGAAACGGCACTTCTAAAAAGATGAAATTTATCAGGTACAATGACATTAGATGCATGTATCGATATCAAAGCGCGTGGGTTCCATCCTATTGTTTCAAGCCGCTGCTAAAAATGGTTAATACCACTAACCTTATTTCCTGATAAAGCAACGTGGGTCCATCACAATTATTTGGACTCTTTATATTATGGTTATTAATAATAAGCTAAGAAAGTTATTCGGAATTTGAATCTTTTAGAACACAAATATTATATTGAACCTGAAAAATACATTAAAACTGGTTTGTCTGTCAATGATAAAGTTGTTATTGTCTACTGAAAAATTAAAATTGTTTCGTATGACGTTTTTGCATGGCCGATTTAAATCCAATCACAGTTTACCGTATTGTGCAAGCGACTGTACAGTTTAACTACTTATCAAGCCTACCGTGCATGTTCGAAAAAAACTATATCAATTACATCAATATTTTCGCAGATACTTTTTAAAGTTAAATCATAGAGATAGATGCTCAATAAATAGTTCACAAACATGTGAATGTGTTTGTGTATTTGCTTAATGCGGTAGGCAAAACGCGAAACTATGAAATAATTAGACAATAAATTGCTTTTTTGTTTACATTTGCCATTCGTTGATTCGTCCCTAAATATTTATTTTTCATTTCAGCTTTGTCGATAAACATTTACAAATTAATTAATCTCAACAAAGCAGTTGGATGTGGTATTCGCCCTGTTTTTTTGCTTGATCGTAAATAAACCAGTAACCAAATTATGGTCAATATATTGAATAGGGCTTTTCATGTCCAGCTGTATTGATTTGTACTGGACGTCGCAATAACTAGTTCCGGACTTAAGTTTAGCGCCATTTCTCTACGACTTGACTAAGACATTGTCATTGGCCAAGAGTAACTGTAAGCAACCCTTCTCGTTCATCCAAGGACTTTGTTTGCTAATAAGGGATTTTTTTGTAGAGGGGAACTCGCATTTAATAACAGACCATAGTGGTATAATAATTCATATGATATAGGCGTTGAAGCGCAAAGTTACAAAGTAGCCTAATATTCGAACCAAATAACCTTTAGAAGTGAAATTTCACCTCTCAAAATAGTCTATCACTATGAATAATGGTTCCGGGAACTTATCTTGCGAGTCCGCTCTGGAAGTATGGGACGACTTTAAGTGAGACCCTTCACCTTTCAGTTGCAATAACACCTTGTGCCGCTCCCGCAGAATTGAACTATTGCTAGATATACTGGCTGCAACCTCTAACTGACTCCAATCATGCATTTCAGTCTGACCAGCCCTCGACAAGATGGCAGACCACGGCGCCCGACCTACTTAGCAGGAACTCAATTTATAGCACATGATAACTATGGTCGCGCAAGGTACCGTATAAATCTATCCTCTTAGGTACATTCCCGAAATCAAATTTAGCTTTTTCGTTTAGCACCTTGTTATATAGACTATTCGAAAGCCTTTGAACACATCAATCATAAATTATTACTTGCTAAACTAAATTACATAGGTCTTGAGAGTGTATCCCTTTCAATTTTCGATAGTTACCTTCATCAAAGAACTCAAACAAGAAATGTCTCAAGTGACAATAATTCCCTCAGGCGTACCCCAGGGCTCCATATTGGATCCGCTGCTGTTCCTCATGTATACGTTTGACTTAAGCAAAAGTAATGATAATTCTCATGTCAGTCATTTGCAGACGATACGCAGTTGCTCCATTATTTTAACCTAGATAATGTCAATAATACTACTCAAATTTTACAAAATGATGTTAGTAAATTAATTAAATACTCTTCAGATCACAATCTAATTATTAATCCACAAGAATCTAAAATGCTACTATTTTGCGCACAAAGAAAAACATACAATGTAACACAGCTCTTAAATATTCAGATAAATAACCAAATCTTGCAATTCTCTGATTCTGCAATAACTCTTGGTGTTGTTTTTGATACAAAATTAAGGTTTATTGAGCATGTTAAAAGTCTTTCCCAGAAAACCTACCTACGGCTGCATACTCTTACAGCAAACAGGTATTTACTAAATTTTAAGTTGAGTAAAAAACTATGTGAAGCATTGGTCATATCTATACTAAATTATTGTAATATCGTATGCTTGTTTAGACAATTCCACCAAAAACGTTATTCAAGTTATTCAAAACAATTGTATACGTTTCATCTTTGGCTTACGTAAATTTGATCACGTATCAGTGAAATATCGCGTTCTAAGCTGGTTAAAAGTTAACGACATGGTCAAGTATCACTATTCAGTTTCGGTTCACAAATTGCTGCTCACGTCTAAACCCTCTTACTTGAGGGAAAACATTTCATTCAATAATGATGTTTACTGTAGAACTCTCAGAGAAAATAACATTAGAATACCCCAGCATACTTCTACACTTTTTTCATTCAGTTTTTCTTACAATGCTGCTATTATTTATAATGACCTTCCTAAATTATATAAATAATTTTCATTACCTGTCTTTCGATAAAAAGCTAAAACATTGTTACTCAACCCTCCAAACATACAATTTACGTAATCATTCATTCCTTTTTTATTCCGTCTTTAATTCAGGTCAATAAATTTTTGGTGTACTTGGGTTTGGAAAGTATTCCGTTTTCTTTTTTTAATTTACACTTTCGATGTAATGAACCAAATCTGTTTGTGGATAGTGTATAGACCTAAGATTTGGTATATGAATTGCTGTAGATATTCCATTCATGCAACCACCCTCACGAGCTTCTGTAGTTTCGATCAAAATAAAGACAAGAGTAGGTATAAAGTTTTAGTCATTCTAAAACAGCATCCTTAAACCTATGAGTGAATTTTCCCTGGTGCATTTGGGGGTGCTCTCGGAGAAATTCAATCATGTTGTCCTTTTGTTCATTTGTAATGTGCTTGAAATCAATTCTACCGAAAATTGATAGAAATGAATTTTCTTTAGGGAGTCGCGATTTCTCTTGGTACCGACCAAGAGAAACTGGAAAAATTAGTAGAAAATAGTCTTATATAACCTAAAAATTGACGTGTTTGGCATTGTTATTGTCCTTCCTGCCAAACATATTGCAAAAAATGGTTAATTTCAATCAAATGTTGTATTGTAACGATATTAGCGAGGATGTAGAGGAGGCAGTTGAGGAATGGGAGATTGGGAGAGATATTCTTGGGCACCGAGATTCTTTCATAATTTCGGATCGAAAATGTGTACAGATGTTGAGATATTGACTTCATTCATACAACCAAACCCACTTTCGATCACAACAAAGGCAAGAGTCGATATTAAGTTTTGGTCATTCCAAAACAGTATCCTTTAAAAGATGATTGAATATTCCCTGGTTCATTTTGCCCTTCTGTTCATTTGTAATGTGCTTTTTTAAGGTTTTTGCTCCATACATAAAATTATAAGGAAGAAATCTTGTCCAAAACCTTTTGTTAGTTTTTGACTGTCAAAATTATCTCCATGTTGATTGGTTTAACACGTTTAATCAAACCTGGCAACCCTGTGTCTTTCCTTTCTCCTTTCTATCGAGTCCTTTCAAGAATACAGTATTTTCGAATTGATAGAAAACCGGGGGTGTAGAAAAAGAGAGGGAGTGTGATTTTCTATCAAAGTCAAGAATAGGGGCACTGGCATCTGTACATGATACGCGAGGATATAAATAACACATAAAATTTGATGTAAGAAAAATTATACTTACCAAATTTGATGAGGTATTTCTTGTATTGGTAACAGCATGTAAAAGTATACCCGCTTTTTTATACCAAAACAACTTTGACCTATCTCTTGCCATGCCACTATGTATGGATTTGCAAACTAAGGATAATTTTATACATTGTTCAAATAATCTTGATTTTGTTTTTTAGATCAACAATAGTAATGGCAGGGCCAGACCACTAGATGCTCATTATTTTTAACTATTTTATGAACACCTAACCTAATTATTTTCAAAACCAAACAGACACACGTGCACCCCGGCCGCTTTCACAAAATGTGCTAAACACAGTCAATAAATGTTGACTGCCTAGTTTATATGTTCGCCACTTGAATGATAAAAGTTTGCCTAGGTCAAACCTTTCTTGATCAATCATAAAGTTGATCAACTCTGTTGAAAGACAGGTTCTCAGTACAGTTTTCATTCAACTTTTGTTGATCAACTAAACTTGACTCGTGAGAACGCGCCGTCAGTCTAGCCGTGTGAATTGATCAATCAGCATCAAGCTGTCCGGTCTTGCTTTCCAGCAAAATGAGTCCATAGTCCAGTCGAACCAGGGCATCGTGTGATTAAAATTTTGTTGCAACATACACTCTCATTATTTCTTCAGACAATGCGAACTTTACCATAAATTCGGACTTTTTGGCTCAAACTGGATAAAACTGCATGCCCATTGAGGGAAAGGATGTGATTTTGTTGCGCGAAGATGTCAATAAGCAATGTTCGATAATGAAGCCAGAAAGAGATAGCCGTATATCAAGTATTGTTGAGTGTTCAGCCGACGTGAGCCAACGGTGCCGCGCTTTTGTGCTTCGCCACATATTATCAACGAACAATCAAATCTTACAGCCAAGCCAAAACTGATGTCAAGCTGAGAAAGCTATCCTATGGCAGCACATGTCGAGTATGGGCTTTTGCTAATACCAACGCCTCTGACGCTGCTGGTCCAGCAGGTAGTGCTGATGGTGCTGGTGGTACCAACAACATCAGGAACAGTCGTACCAGGAGCACACATCAAAGGATACCGCCCTTTGTCCATTATCAGCAAACACACCTTGTCAATTCGATTTTTGAACTGCCCAAGGTTAGTAGAACTTAAAAAAAGCCCCAAGATTGACAATTAAGGAACAAAGGAGCGGTCGTACCGGCAAGATTCGAGAAAACAAAGTTCAACATGGTTAGGTTGGGAGGACGAAGTCTGGCCGGCTTATCGCTTGGCTGCATCATGGAGGATCGCTCTGAGGAGCAAACCTCGATGACATAGCGGTAGACGAGAGTCAGATCGCCGACAATACGAAAAGATCCTGAGCCTGTCCGTTAGTGAAGAGCCATCGATCAGACGGACAGCCCTCCTCTAAACGGCTTCGAGCATGGATAATGTAGTCGGGGTGGCAGCTCTCTAAACATGTGGGCAGTACTAGAGGCTAGGTCTTATCTGGACCTTGTAGAGAATGAGAAGTTCATGTATAGAATAGTACTTGTTAGCCCTAAACAAATAGCCCAGCTTTTTTCTAACAATTGCCGCGATTGACAAGATGAAATCGTGCTAGATCAATTCCTCGGTGATCTGAAGTCTGACGAGTCGAAATGAACGGCTCTTCAGTAGAACTCTGCCGTCTATCGAAACCCGATGAGCGTTAAGGCGCTTCATGTTATTCATATGCCACACACGTATATAAGATTTCAAAATTTTTTAATTAATCGACTTTTTCTCTGGTTTCGGTTAGGAGTAGATCTACTATATGCGTGGTTAGGTTTTTTATTATTAGCTGAGTAAAAAAAATGGAAATATAAGATTTTATCCAATTATCTGTATTTTTTTGACAATGCAATGTTTGCGGAAGTGTCACAATGACATATACAGAGTGTTTCAGAACTATGGGATCAAACTTGTAGGGACATTGTAACAGTAGAAAACATTTGAGTATAGGGATCCATATCTGGTGCTTGTGTGTTGTTATCTTTAAAAACGATACCAGATATTGTTTTTTGTAACTGCATTCCATATCGCCTTAGTCGTGCTATCGTATTGTGAAATTTGCAAGAATTTAAAAAAAAATAATTGTTGCTAATGGTAAACTCTACCTATCAGGAATTGGCGGATATGCATTTGGCATACGGAGCAACAAACTGCAATGCACGAGCAGCAGCGCGGTTGTATCAAGAACGTTATCCTGAACGACAGCATCCGGGATACAAAAAGTTTATTGCTATTCATCGGCGGCTCTCCGAGACATTCATGTTTAAGACCAACATGCATGATACTGGTGTTGCTTGAACCGTAAGAACGGTCGAATTTGAAGAAGAGGTCTTCAGCGGCGAGTTGCCGACGAACCATCAAATAGCACATGTCACATTGCTGAGGATATGAATACGAGTAACGCTTCCGTCTGGCGGATGCTACACGAGCAACAACTATATCCTTTCCACTTCCAGAAAGTTCAAGGATTGACTGCAGCCGATTATCATCCTAGAGTTCAATTTTGTCAATGGCTTCTTCATCAAATCGCTGCACAACCAAATTTTTTACGCTATGTTTTATGGACCGATGAAGCTTCTTTCACAAGAGACGGTATTTTTAATAGTAGGAATAGCCACGTTTGGGACAAAGAAAATCTCCATTCAATTTTTCCTAAAAAACATCAGCAACGTTGGTCTGTCAACGTATGGGCAGGCATTGTTGATGATTATTTGACTGGGCCATACCTTCTACCGGAACGGTTAACAGGACCTACTTACCAGCGCTTCTTGGAGGAAATTCTTCCAGAACTTCTTGAAAATGTTCCATTGAACGTTCGACAGTAAATGTGGTTTCAGCATGATGGAGCGCCGGTTCACTTTGCTGTACAAGTACGTGAGTATTTGGCTCAGCGGTTTGGGCACCGTTGGATTGCCAGACGTGGAGCAGTTTCTTGGCCTCCTACGTCACCCGATTTAACATCGCCAGATTTTTTCCTGTGGGGACATGTAAAGTCTTTGGTCTACGAAACTTCAGAAGAAACAGAGCAAGACTTAATTGGACGAATTACAGCAGCATTTGAAATCATTCGAAACGAGTATCAAATTTTTGGTTAAGCCCGCCGAAATCATGTGCGACGTTTAAATCGGTGTATTCAGGTTGGAAGAAGACATTTTGGACAATTGTTGTGATGATATCATGTACAAAAGGCAAAAGTTAAATGCATTAAATCCTATTCTAGGAAACCTGGCGCTATGAAAATGGTTGACAGGGTTTTTACAAATGGTCAAGGTATTGTTGATGCCTTTGGTCAATACTTATCTGATGTATATAATATGCCTGATGCTAACCTAGACGATAATTTGCCCCATAAATATTTGAACTTACCTGTTATCGCTACTAGGTCAATTTCAAAGGCTGATGTTGTCGCATCGTCTAAGAAATTGAAGAATAAACTGATCATAGGGCCTGATCAGATACCTAGTTTTCTAGTTAAAGATTATATTATGCCGTTGTTACAACCCTTAGTTTACATTTATAACCTAATTCTGAAGTCCAACTCGTTTCCAGAGGCTTGGAAACTAGCTAGAGTTCCTCCGATATTGAAAAAAGGTGACCCAGCGCAAATTGATAACTATAGGCCTATTTCAGAATCTTGTAATTTTGCAAAATTATTTGAAATAATACTTTACACGTTTATTTTTGCCGCAACGAGAGAGTCATTGTCTATCGATCAGCATGACTTTGTCGATAAGAAATCATGTATCACTAATCTGGCTCGCTTGTCACAAACCATTTGCGAAACCTTGGATGACAGAAACCAGGTTGATGTCATTTATATGGACATGGAAAAGGTATTTGATAGATTAGATTTAGGTGTCCTATTGAAAAATCTGAGTTTTTTTTGGGTTCTCTGAAGATCTTTTGTCGTTGCTTAACTCGTATCTTTTTAACAGGAGTCAATATGTTGATTATCAAGTATATCGTTCACCACTTATAAACCCCAGTTCAGGAATTCCCCAAGGCTCGAATCTAGGACCCTTACTATTTATCTTATACAGGGTGTCCCAGAAGTCGACGTCAATCCGAAACCGGGTGATAGGCAAAGTCATAACAGCTATCAGAAAAATATTTAAAAAAATTTTATGTATGTGTTTTGAAAATTATAGGTCTTTGAAAAAAATATAGAAATTTCACACCCTACGGCAGTCTGTCAACTCCTGTTACTACAAATATTAACTTTTTTTGGATTTTATTTTTATAATGTAATGATGAATAATGCATCTTCAAACTGGTGTCTCAACCTTACTGCCAACTTTTCTCGTTCAGGAAAAATTGCCACTTATTTCCCAACCAAGTATTCCAAAGTAAAACTTTGCTCAACTTTAACTGGCTGTACTGAAAAAAAATGTACTGCGAGAGTTTGGCAAGTAACCTTAAAAGTTGGCGCATTTAATAAGGATTCCAAAATGGTATAACACTTAGAAGATTACTCGTTAACTTATGCACAATTTTTATTTGAAGAAAAACTGATGAAAATTTTTCAAAATTTCCTAATTAAACAGCGATTATGAAAACGCACAAGGACCCTTAGGGATAACTGTTTGCACAACAGTGGGCATCAAAATGCTGCTGATGATGATTTACCTTTACAGCAAATGCTCAAACTGTTTTCCTTCAGCCGCAATACACGCTCGACATCTTCTTAAAAAAGATCGGGTTATTAAACGAGCGAATCCACGGTTATTAACAAACTCAGCTGCTTCCAATAGTCTTTGCCGTAGCTCAGCTACATTTTGAATCGGCTTGAAATATACTTTTTCTTTTACAGTTCCCCAGTAAAAAAAATCTAACGGATTCAAATCTGGTGACCGGGCTGGCCACGGTATTATACCAGACCGCCCTATCCATCTGCCTGGAAAGCTTTGATCGAGATACTCTCTTACTGAGAGTGCATAGTGCGCTGGGCAGCCATCATGCTGAAACCACATGTCCCTGTAAATACTCAGTGGCACGACCTCCAATAAATTTTCTAAATGATTTTGCAAAGAACCTAAATAAACCTCAGCAGTCAAAGTCTCTGGGAACTCAAACGGACCGATTCTTTTAGCATTTAGAATTCCTGGCCAATGGTTTATCTTGAAGCGATATTGAGATTTATCTTCTCTCATCAAATGTGGGTTTGCTACGTCCCACTCGTGTAAGTTATGCAGGTTCATGTACCCATCTTTCTTAAATGTGGTCTCATCTGACCATAACATTTTTTTAAAGAACCGTGGATCTTCCCTGTGTCTTTCTAACATTGTGCGACAAAAAGCAACTCGGGGCTCATAATCCCGGGGCAGAAGAGCTTGAACACGCTGTACGTGGTATGGATGGAGCACGTTTTTTTGCAAGATTCTATGGGCTGTACTTTTGGGCACACCTGTTTTTAGTTCTATTGCACGCACTGAAGTACTCGGGTTTTCTTCGACAGCTCCTAGCACCACGTCTTCGTAAGGAAGGAAAGATCTTCCCTCACCGTGTGATTGGTTTGGTAGTTGGCCCTCTGAGAACAGTAAGCGGTGTTTGTGAATACTCGATGATCTGGATGACGAGCTGCATTCGGGTACCTCTCACAGTAAAGTCTCGCTGCAGCACTAGCGTTGCATCTACATTCCCCACAAAATAAGGTGCATATTAGCATATTCTTGTACGGTGTACACGGACATAGCGGCACTGCACAATCACACTATCAAAGATAGTCTAAGGATAGCAAATGTTGTTTTGAAGAGCAATTAAACAGTCCAAATCCAAATCACAAGCGGTCAACAGTCCAGTTCACGAATCCAAAATTAGTAACAGTACGAAATCAACAAGCACGAACATGCGCAGTAAACGAAGGAATACTGATCGGTATCAAAGTGTGCAATAGCAAGTAAGTGATGTGCTTCATCCATACCAGATACAGCGCGTTCAACCTCTCCTCCCCGGGATTATGAGCCCCGAGTTGCTTTTTGTCGCACAATGTTAGAAAGACACAGGAAAGATCCACAGTTCTTTTGAAAAAATTTTATGGACGGATGAGACCACATTTAAGAAAGATGGGTACATGAACCTGCATAACTTACACGAGTGGCACGTAACAAACCCACATTTGATGAGAAAAGATAAATCTCAATATCGCTTCAAGATAAACCATTGGACAGGAATTTTAAATGGTAAAATAATCGGTCCGTTTGAGTTCCCAGAGACTTTGACTGCTGAAGTTTATTTGGATTTTTTGAAAAATCATGTACACAATTTATTGGTGGACGTGCCACTGAATATTTACAGGGACATGTGGTTTCAGCATGATGGCTGCCCAGCGCACTATGCACTCTCAGTGAGAGAGTATCTCGATCAAAACTTTCCAGGCAGATGGATAAGGCGGTCTGGTACAATACCGTGGCCAGCCCGATCACCTGATTTGAATCCTTTAGATTTTTTTACTGGGGAACTGTAAAAGAAAAAGTGTATTTCAAGCCGATTCAAAATATAGCTGAGCTACGGCAAAGACTACTGGAAGCAGCTGAGTTTGTTAATAACCGTGGATTCGCTCGTTTAATAACCCGATCTTTTTTAAGAAGATGTCGAGCGTGTATTGCGGCTGAAGGAAAACAGTTTGAGCATTTGCTGTAAAGGTAAATCATCATCAGCAACATTTTGACGCCCACTGTTGTGCAAACAGTTATCCTTAAGGGTCCTTGTGCGTTTTCATAATCGCTGTTTAATTAGGAAATTTAGAAAAATTTTCATCAGTTTTTTTTCAAATAAAAATTGTGCATAAGTTAACGACTAATCTTCTAAGTGTTATACCATTTTGGAATCGTTATTAAATGCGCCAACTTTTAAGGTTACCTGCCAAACTCTCGTAGTACATTTTTTTCCAGTACGGCCAGTTAAAGTTGAGCAAAGTTTTACTTTGGAATACTTGGTTGGGAAATAAGTGGCAATTTTTCCTGAACGAGAAAAGTTGGCAGTAAGGTTGAGACACCAGTTTGAAGATGCATTATTCATCATTACATTATAAAAATAAAATCCAAAAAAAGTTAATATTTGTAGTAACAGGAGTTGACAGACTGCCGTAGGGTGTGAAATTTCTATATCTTTTTCAAAGACCTATAATTTTCAAAACACATACATAACATTTTTTTAAATATTTTTCTGATAGCTGTTATGACTTTGCCTATCACCCGGTTTCGGCTTGACGTCGACTTCTGGGACACCCTGTATATAAACGATCTAACTCTTGACTTGCACCGTTCAAAGTTATTTTATGCAGATGACCTTAAAATATACAACTATGTCAATGCTATCGATGACTGCCTTGTCTTGCAGCAAGATATTATTACAGTGTCTTCATGGTGCCATGCCAATCATCTTGACTTAAATGCGGACAAGTGCTTTGTTGTGTCTTTCACAAGGAGATTAAACATCTTAAATTTTAACTACTAGCTTGGACACGTTAGCCTCAAGCGTCAAGAGCAAATCGATGACTTAGGAATCATATTTGATAAAAAAATGTCTTTTTCAACTCATATCGACACGACTGTTTCGTCGGCTAATAGGATGTTGGGATTTATCATGAGGAACGCTAGAGAATTTTCTATTTCAGTACTAAATATTCTATATATAAGTTATGTATGCAGCAAGCTGGAGTATGGTATCTTGATTTGGTACCCACATTGCGCAACACACATTAGTAAGATAGAACGTGTTCAGAGAAAATTTTTGAAATACATGCATTTTAAGAAAACTGGTTTATTCCCGGAAAGAGGATTTGATTACCCTTTGCTGCTTAATGAAGCAAACTTTATTTCTCTTAACACACGACGTATCTTTCTAACAACGAGTTTTTTGTACAAACTTATTCATGGGGACATAATATGTTAATATTTGTTAGGTAAAATTCCATTTGCCGTGCCCAGACGGCAACATCCGAAATTCTAGAGTATTTTATTGTGGATGCCCTAGACCCAATATTTTAGCTAAATCGCCTACTTCGACAATTTCTAACAGTTCTGATTTGATATGTAACAGCTGTGACATCAATTTTTCCCCTATCTCGCTAGTTTATAGTTCTATTTTGCAGATCACATTTAATATGCAACTTTTTCGAAATATCTTTTTTATATTATTCAAGTGTTTATTGTTATATAACATTAGTTATATTTTTTCTTTTACATAAAACGAAATGTTCATTTGATTTTACGCATCTTCTGTTATTGGGTGCACATGTCCCTGTTGGAAATAATTGTCTATCTAACTATCTATCTATTTAGGCAAATCACCATCTTTCTAAATTTTAACGCGTCTTAGGGCCGTTGTGATACTTTCCCGGATATGGGTCCCTATACTCAAATCTTTTCCACTGTTACACTGAATAACCCCTAGAAGTTTGATCCCCTAGTTCTGAAACACCCTGTATAGATAACATTTTTCATCAACTTGGCAACTGCAAACCGATTAGAGACGACAGTGTCGACAACGGTGCATAATGATGGCTATAGGCGTAAAATACGTAGTGTGTATGTCATTGAAAGTGGATAACTGTACGGAATATAGTGTACGCCACTGCTAAAACCCCTAATTAAAATCGAGTGCAGCGGAAGAGGAGGATATAAAACACAACCAGAACAGCATGAAAGTCATTTCGTCTTCGCCGCAGAGCTAAATGTCATCTCAAATTGGACCCGGAAATGTAAAATCCCTTTTGGCATTTAGAGTGTTGTAACGCTCTGAAAAATACATTTCCCCTTACAAACAGACGTACGATCTGTATTGTTGTTCTTTCCTGACGATCGGAGGACTATAGTAATATTTTTTGCACTACTGCGTCTGAGTAAACAATAGTGCTATTTAAAACTGTATTCTGAAGGTATTTTAAAAAATTATGTCGCCCTACTAAGACTATGCGCGCCAACGTAAATGTTTGTTTTCAGGAAAAACGAACTACAGCGTGGCATAGTTTCGATCTGCCTTCCACGAGTCTTGTTTTGAGTGTGGAATGGAAAGTGAACCAGCGAGAATTATGGAGAGGCCATACGGTCATCATCCTTGAAGCTGATTACGACTAATTTTGAGCTCAAATTTTAGTCGTAAGTTTTCGAAAAGCTTAAAACTCAAGTGGACAAATAAAAAACCGAAGAAATAACTTTTCTGACTCAGGAAGGATACTTGCATGAAGAATTTCTAGGTAATAGAATCTGGTAGACGATAGACTACCCAACTAGCATAGTAGTGGTATAAGCTTTTGGTAAAAGAACCGTTCAGCCATAAAAGCTCTCTATTGTTGTTGCCTGAACACCAAAATGCTGGCTTAATGTTGTGTGGAATGCAACTTTGCTTTCTGCAACATATTTGCTCTAAAATGAGGTATTTAAAATATTCTTATAGCATAGTTATACAACACCTTATAGGGCAAATTTTTAACTGTTGCATAAACGTTTATACAACTATTTTATACGGCATATTTGCACGTTAGTCAAAACGGTTGTGTTGTGGCATCCATGGTAACGTTTACAAAACAAACCCGAGCCTTGTTGTTTTGCTGTGCAATTTACTACTTTAGCCAACAAATTGCTCCCAACGGAAGCACTTATACAACTGTTGTTTAGTAACTGTTAAAGGCTGTACATATGCTAAATATGTTGGTATATAACTTCACCATAACCTAACTTTTTGCTGTCATATTTTTGTTAAAATGTCATAACCAATGTATTAAGACAAACAACGCATGCATATTGGTTCAAAAGGTTTTATCAACTGTTCAAACAGACGATATAGGTCTGGTACAAATTCTGGATAAATCATTCGACACTGTCGGTATTTCATTTCAGACATTTGTCAAATTGTTGTATAACAGGCAACACCAAAATATTCTAATAACCTAAAGACAACATGGACGATGCCATGATTATACACAACCACCCGCCATATTGGGCAAACATTTATTCCTCTATTTAATATTAAATAATTATGTTTCAGTTCTAAATTACGGATATAAAGTGATAAACATTAGTGTAATTGTGTCTAAATATAGGATTTGTGGAAGATTTGACGCAGATAAGATCAGTTTTCCATCTTAAAAATCTAGACATACTTTTGATCAAATATGAATCAAATAAGAAGCCCGTAGAAATTGCGTAACTAATTTGCAAGACAATCACAATAAAATTTGTTGCGCAAGTAATTCAATAGCCCTATATCGGAGTGTAGAAGTTTATCATATACATGTCTTTGAAACTCACAATGGCCGATATGTAAGTAAACAAGATGACGGTAATGTGTTAGTTATATATTCTTCACTTCGTCTATACAATACATAAGAAATAGCTTGGTTGCAATAAAGTAGAATCACGTAACAGAATAGTTGTATAGTTGACAAAAACTGAATCTTCTGCAGCCCTTATACAACCTCCTAAATGACTGAAGTGTCCTATTAGGTGTGCCCATTCTGCTTGTATAGCTGTTCTAATAGGGTTTTGCCAATGTTCTTACAGTATACAATGCTGTTTAAGGAATACTGTATAATCATTCTTGCAGCTCTAATAGGAGCGCTAATTGTTAGTTGGGTAAGAACACTAAACACTTAAAAATATGCTAGGAATGGCTGAAGTCATTTTTCAATTTCCTCCTGGCACAGCTTCTACCATACATTTCAAATGAACATTATGATCTGCCTCGCTTTCGACTGGCGTGCCCACATCTGAAAATCAAACGTGTTTGATGCCACGCGTGAGCTTTCGTGGACTTTTCTGCCTTCCGGTGATCCTAGAGGAAACTCGCAAAAACTTTTCAGACGGAGACAATTCCACGAACGCGAGGATCACGCTAGCGTGTCAAGCTCCGTGAGGAGACACCTTCAAGCGGTCAATGGGTGCTATACTGTGACTATCTAAAACTGTAATGACTCATACGCGTGATCAGAGCCTGACCGCAGTCGGGCGATGTGACGGACCGGCTGTCGAGAGACGTCAGTCTAGAACAGTGTGGTATTCTAACCTCTAAGAGCCGTAGGACGCTTTCATCGCCTCCTCGATTGTCATAGTTTTTCCTTCCCTTAAAAAATTTCTAGATTGCACCTGTTACTTGCCAGCGTTGTCCAGTTATGTTCTCTTTTTGAATTGTAGGAAATTTCAGGATTGTAAAACATTATACAGGGTGTCCGCAAAGTTGGGGTTTTCCTTTTCAGAAAGGTCTACCCTTGAAATAACAAAGGTAATGTGTAGTGAAATGAAGGAAAAAGTACTCACTCTCCAGTTGTCGAGAAGGGCTAAGTACGTCTCTGCCCGAAATCATACCGCTCCAACAGAAAATGAAATCAGCTGATGCGCTACCGAGCAGACGCCGGCGGTGGTGCAGACTACGAACAAAGGTAACAAATATGACGGCGTTGCCGCGTTTTCAGTTTTTAGGTAAGTTTACTTTATAGGTATTGTTCGAAGTTATCGCCGTTTGATTCAAAAACACAGGTGCGTGCACGACGTGGCCAAGCATCGGTGCAGGCTTTGAGAATGGAGTCCCTCCTCCGAATGAAAGCACCAGCTTGTTCATTTCTGAGACGAAGTTCGTCAACCGTATGCACTTCAGTTTTGTAAACTAAGCGTTTCATTTCTCCCCAAACAAAAAAATCACACGGTGTTAAGTCTGGAGATCTCGGAGGCCACGCTACGGGTCCATTACGTCCGATCCACCTATTCGGAAATAAGTCATTCAAAAACTCACGCACTTCGCGTCTAAAATGGGGCGGTGCACCATTGTGCAGAAACCACATTGATTGTCTTACACTTAATGGCACATCTTCTAACAAGGAAGGCAAAATGTTGCGTAAATAGTCTAGGTATTGCATACCGTCCAATCGATTTGGGAGAATAAATGGTCCAATGAGCATACCGTTCACCATGCCAGCCCAAATATTCACCGAAAGTGTTTGTTGAAAATGTGCCCGACGGACAGCGTGCGGATATTCTACTGACCAAACATGAGTGTTGCGAAAGTTATTCAGCCCATTACGCGTGAACGTAGATTCGTCTGTCACCAATATGCACTTCAAAAAGTCCGGATTATTGTCATGTTGATGCAACAACCACTCACAAAACCGCACTCTTGCTGGAAGATCGTCAGGTTGAAGGGCTTGTACACGTTGGACGTGAAACGGATACAGCCCCTCTTCACGCAGCGCTTGCCACATTTTAGTTTTTGATACTTGCACTTCTCTAGCCACGTCTCTAGTGCTTGTTGAGGGATTCTCGTCTACGCGATTACATCTACACGCGTGACCGTAACCGTCGGTTGAAGCTTGCATACTGACCTGACACACTGACCCCGACCCAGTTCTGTCGTCGGGTTGAGCCAGTGACCTTGTACCATTCGGTGATGTAGCGGGTCGCGGCTACAGGACGGTATTCAGATATTTTTGATGTTGCAGAGTCCTTTATCTCGGTTCCCTTAAGACATTGGTGTATATGGTACTAAGAAAAATTGCTTATGTTTTCAAGATCTACACGTCGTGTAAAGGAAAACCCCAACTTTGCGGACACCCTGTATAAATCAAAAGCACGAAGAATTTGATGCAAATAGATATTTGTGACATAACAACAAAATAAAGTGCTAACACGGAAAAGAGGAAAACTATGAAAATCAAGGAGGCCACAAAGGCGTCCTACAATGGTAGGAACAACTGGCGATACGGCCCTAAGTGTTCGATTTACACATTCTAAATAATACACATTGTATTCGGGTAACAATATGTCCCACAATTATCTTGACAAGCTTTGAGATATTAGAATACAAGTATGTTATTAAAAAAAAATTGGGAAAATACCGTTTTGATTCACTACTTTATTACAATTTTAATTTTCATATTATGCTCACAGGATCTCATTCATTTGTTATAATAATCTTGAATGGTTTATGAATTATTTGAACTTGTTTTAAGAAGAAAGCTTCCATATAGCGATCTGCTCTAAGGTTCTTCGAAAGAACTAAAAAATCCGCGGAAGCATGTAGTCATCTCTTACAAACAAGCCACAATAACGCTTTTCATGAGAAAATAGTCATTTTAAATCGTCCTGTGGTTGCCTTATTAGGTCCTTGCCTGTTTCGGAACGTATGTGAAATGGCTTGGTTTGCTCAAGCGCTTGAGCTTTAAGCTTTCTTTCCATCCCGCTCGAGTGGTATTCATTTTTTTTTTCCTTCACGTAAGTCTGGCCGATCGCCATGAGACATGAAATCCCGTGAAAAGTCGCCAAGGCATCTTATTATCCCGAGAAAATTATAGTCGGCTTTATTTGCTAACTCAATGTGGATTTTGCACTACGATTCAGCTGTTGAGCAATGAACGAATAGCTGATGCCACGCGGCATCCTGTTTGCCTGTAACACTATTCACTATCATGCGGGCGAATCCGTAGGCTTATTCTAGTAAGTAAGAGGTTTGCTTTTTCGGGAAATATCTCATTTGCATTAATATTTTGTATTTTAAAACTTTTTGCAATTAAAGACGATTTTGTGGCATTAAAAATCATAACGTATTTTTTTCCACTGATGAGCTCGTCTATTTGTAATAAAACAATAAAACCAGTCAAAATCAATAAACATGCTAAAAGTAAGGAACCCGCAAGAATATGACCATAATTAAACTGAAAGGAAGAATGAAAACCAATTCAGGTCCTGAGATAAGATGACGCCTCAACGATTCCACGCTAAAAGGCCCGATACATTGGCGTATACTAGTAGTGCTTGGAACTTGTTTCAATGAGAGTCTAGTTAGCGCATGATATTGTTTGTTGTTAGAAGAAGTGTTATTTGGTTATTTCTGTTGTTATTGTTCGGGCTACACTTAGATTTCCGTAACCATGGAGGGTGAGACTGGGAGTGGAAGTACTGGAAGTCAGGAAACAAGGATAAAGCTTCGTAAGGCCCTAAAAAGGACGCGAAAGAAATGGTGGTCGACGTGTTCAATTATTTAAACAAGACTATGTCTCAGGGAAGTGCACTTACGCGTTACGAAAACATGTTAGGCGTCCCAGAATGGACTGTTTGCAGGGTGGTGCAAGAAGAGAAGAAACTGTAGCTAGTGCTAGTAAAGTTCCATTAGAAGGGACGAAATTCCATTAAAGTAAATGGCGACAACAAAATGGCATTAAGACGAATCGGACATTCATTCTTTTTAAACGCTGCTACACACATTGCTGGCGGCAACGCCGCCGGGTTTATGCCGAGCGGCTACGCCGCCGGCAATACAAGCCGCCGGCACAAGCCGCGCAAAGCCGTCAAGCATCATTCCGGTTGTGACAGTCACATAGAAAGCTAGTGAAGTGCTGCATTTCTGGGATTCCATAATATATCATTTTCATGAAATTTTTCAATTAAGAGCAGCACAGCTTCGTCGTCCCAATTAAACGACATTTTAATTTGTTTAAACACACAAACCGCACAACACTGCCGCTCGAATGCCAGGAACGAAGTGACGCCGGCAAGCCGCGTAACCTGCCGGCACATCACGGCGGCTCCTTTGCGCGGCAAGGCCGGCGGCTTTGTATGCCGCCGGGTGTACGGCCGCGGCACTGTGTGTAGCAGCCTTTAGAAACAAGATACAAACCCTTAAGGCTATACATGCAAATATCAAGAGTAACGAAAACATGCCCCCTGGATGAACTCAATTTTCGTTACGGAACGCGTAACCGGAAGTCAGGATTAATAGAGAAACCTGAAATAGTCGTGTAGCGTCAAAAATACCTACGCGCAATATCTGAATGTAGACGACAGAGCAAAAAAAATATATTATTAGGACGAGACGTGGGTAAATGCAGATCACACAGTGTACTAAGCAACAGACAAGCAAGCATTAAAGGTTTGTCAACAGGTTTTTGTGCCCAAAGGTCAAAGATTGATCGTTGCACATATTGGCCGCGATAGAGGCTATTTAGAAGGATCCAATTTGACTTTCGTTTCTATGAAATGAATGCCAGCTGCATCGAGAGCTGGTTCCAAGGGGTGCTTCAGCGAGTTGAATCTGAATGATCGTCATGGATAGTGCTTCTTGTCATCATCGAGCTGAACGTGTACCAAATATGGGAACTCGAAAACGTGAGATGCAGCAATGGTTGCACGAAAAGGGCATTCCGTTCGACGATTCATG
The DNA here is from genome assembly GCA_963669975.1 of Acanthoscelides obtectus. Lineage (NCBI taxonomy): Eukaryota > Metazoa > Arthropoda > Insecta > Coleoptera > Chrysomelidae > Acanthoscelides > Acanthoscelides obtectus. The sequence continues at coordinate 80,738,881 of CAVLJG010000004.1, forward strand.
TGTGAAAGCGGAAACAATTAAATATTAGTTACGTAATTGATGAGATTAGCTTATGGATAATCTTAAAAAAAAGCTGACAAAGTTAAACTCCAAATTTCTAATCTATATTTCAAACCATTTCCTATTTCATTAAACATATAAAAGAAATCAAGTTCACCCACATCAGAAATTCATACCCCGCCACTGACAACCCGACTGCCGGTAGTTGAGTGACGTTTACGTGAACATCGATGAGTCATTACAGTTTTAGATAGTTATGGTATAGTAGAGTACGGGTTGTGCGAGCGTGGGAAAAAGCGGTATATATATATTTTTTTTTATACTCCAACTACCACGAAGCACCCATTGGGTACCGTGGGGCTATAGGGCGGATACATGGGAAAGGGGAAACGCCACACGGACTCTGGCGAGGGAACACGTGTGCATGCATATTATGATGAGTGCTGCTGGTCCTGCTGCAGGTACGTGAAAATAGCTCAGAAAAATATGGGCTGTTAAAATACGATGTGCCATATGATTTTCCATCGTTTTATCATGTTTTTCCACACAAAAAATCCGTTTTTCCACCATTTCTCTTAAAAATAATTGAAAATAAGAATTCTGGGATAATTTCACGTAGTCCATATCTTTCAGATTATTTAAAACGATCAATACACATCGTTTCTTCATCGTTTTACCACGTTTTTCCACCAAAAATATTAATTTTCCCACCTTTACGTTACGGGAAAATCTTAAAAAAACAACCAACGAAATGTGAAGTTAGCTCTGAATCAGCCAGATTTTTCAAAAAAGTAGCACACATGGATTTTCCATCGATTTGCCATGTTTTCACAACCAATTGTTTTGTTTTTTCACCTTTGACTAACAAAAAAACGTAAATGATGTTTTAGGGTCATTTGAGGTTAGCTAGCCTATAAACTTATCCAGAAATTCGTTTCTTGACATCCTAAGACTTCTTTATTATCCTACTCTTTTTCACCACAAAATAACTTTTTCCACCTGACTAATATGAAAAATTGAAAACAAGAGGTTAGGGTCACACGTAGGTAGCCTGCAGTTTCTCGTACTTTGTATAAACCTCTTCAGGCTACATGAAGTGATAGGAATGGAAAAACGATTCGTACTGATTTCCACGTAGCCTGAACAAGTTTAGAAAGTTTTCAGGTGATTCGGGCTAACTACCTATGATCTTGATTTGTTATTTCCAATTTCTTCCATTAACTAAAGGTGGAAAAACAGAAACTTTTGGTTTGGTGAAAAATCAAAGTGGTAGGCTGGAAAAACGATTCGCAAGTATTCTCACGTAGCCTGGACATTGTCCGAGCAGTTTGAGTTGATTAAGGCTATCTACGTGTGACCCTAATTTGTGCTTTTCAATTTTTTTCGTTAACAAAAGATGAAAATACGAAAATTTTTATCGGAGAATGGAAGTGATAGGATGGGAAAACGATATTAGATGATTTCCACGTAGCCTGGACAGGTATACAAAAGTATGAGCTACGTACATGTAATTTTGACTTCTTTTTTTTATTTTACTGATTAACCAAAAATAAATAAAATGAAAAATGAAAACTTCTTATGAAAAATTCACGTGATAAGATGGAAAAGCTATTCGTACTGATTGCCGATAAGGTTAGAGAGGTTTCAGTTCATTCAGGCCATCTACGTATGACCTTAATTTGTCTTGGCTTCACTGTTGATAATAGTTGCATTTATTGCTCAACAGAATATTACAATTCCATTTACAATACAAAAAAAACTGAAAACTGACAAGACAAGAAAAAGAAAACGAATAATACCAGCGTGATCAATTCGATAATATACAGAAATATAAAAAATGTAGCAATCATTGCATATAGGTAATATAGTAGTTCATGCACATAACTCTTATCAGAGACTTTAGAGCCAAGTTGGTGTTTGCACCGGTACAAAAAAGAGGATTGAGTTCAGAATATATCCTAGGTGCTACACATTGGAGCTGCGACAATAAGTCTGAAAATACTACTTCACCATGTAAGAGTTTATACAGGAAAATCCTTGTGCCCTCTTCTTTGACCCAGAGGAACAATCTGCAATCTTGATAACAAGATTTGATGGTCCGACCCTCGTTGCCGATACAATGAATCAGTCTTACAAGCCAAATACTTTAACATTTCTTTGGGACATGTTCAATTTTATTATAATGGCAGTTTCAGTAAGGACTCCAAACTAACGACGCATATTCCAATTTGGGACGCATGTACACGGAGTAGTCTTTGATGCAGCCAAATTTTTAACAAGATTACAGTTTCTAACAATGAAACCTAGAGCTCTATTAGCATTATTGACAATTTGAGAAATATGACAGTCAAAACTCATCCTACCGTCAAATGAGATACCCAAATCACAAACCGTTTCATGTCATGATAATACTGTTTCTCCAAGGTTATAAGGATCTTATACAGATACTCATAATCAGTAATGCTGTTGATTTCAAAGTAAAATTTATGTCAATAAAATAATCATTAATAGAAATTAGCAATGATACCAAATTCGTACCTTGTGGCATTCCTGACGATGCTGTATATCTAAGAGACTCGGAACTGTTATGAGAGATAAATAGCTGACGATTCTGTAAACAAGGTTCTAATGAGGATGTTATTGTGTCATCACTGAAGCAAACATAATTTGTTAAGAAAATACGCATTGATACTCGTTATCAAATGCCTTTGAACAATCTGTGTATGCTACTTTCAACTAGACCTGACAATCCAAAATATTTGACGAGTAAAAACCGCTAAGCTGGTGACAGTTGACCTACCGTTCATGAAACCATGAATCTGTGGGACCAGCAGGTATCAGCAATACTAGCAGCACGCATTAAAGGAAACCGCTTTTTCTCACGGTCTGCAAAATTTTCCCACTCTCAACCGGACCATACTATACTCTACTTCTGCCATAGGATAGCTTTCTCAACTTGACAGCAGTTTTCACTTGACTGTTAGGTTTGAGAGTTCGTTGATTAAACGATACCAGCTGTCAACGTTATTCCGCGGCTACCGCTATTAAGCATGGTCTACGTGTTTTACGCTTAATGTCAGTCGACAGCCCTGTATTTTAATTTCACATCCATAGTTATTTATATTTATTTAATGAAAGAATGGTTAATTCCACAGGCCTGTGTAATTTATATGACATGCAAGTAGGGTTGATATCCGTCCGGCTTAGCCGGTCATGTTTGGATTTCTTTGGTTCTGTCTAACCAAATTTTTGTATGTATCACCTGTCTGGCTTTGCGTGAGATTTTTTGTTTTATATATTGTCGTGAATATTACAAATAGCAAAAGAGAATTGAGATAAAACTGGTCAGCTATTACTGATTGTGATTACTTATGACTGCTTATTAGTATAATAAAGCTGGGATTAATAATGAATTATAATATTTAGCACAGTCTTTTCATTATTTTAGTTATATTAATTTTAAAAATGTATGTTTGGTTTTATAGCTTTATTCTTTTGGCTATTAAATGAGATAATCTCCGGCTTTAAGGTCCAAGTGTTCGGCCATCCGCCGAGTCCGCCTTTCGTATTTTAAGAGACGGCAGTCGCAAGATACGTGTTAATGATGCCAATGATCTCATGTTCTTATTTAACTAGTGAAAGCAAAGATATAATTTTCCGAATCGTAATAAGATCCTTATTATCTATACTAATTAATAACATGTATCCTTCTAGCCACCCTTACAGCCGCAGGAACGTCGTTCCAAACTCGGTCTTTCAATTTAAATTAATGTGATACGTAGACGCGTGGTCGTAGCGAAACGAACGAGTTAGTAATTCATATTACGAGGGTTGATGCTTATGCGCCTCCCCTGATCTCTTTGTTAGCAAAACGAGTGATGGTAGTAATAATAAGCAATTTTAAATGATGAAACATGATGAACCGCGGTTATTTTTTTGTTATTCCCTCAATTATCCTTTCATTTGGTCTTCTGATACAGAAGAGAGAGCTGAGAACAGGATAGCTACACAACTGTTTAGTGGTCCAACGTTAATCATTATAAATGATGTCGGTCCAATGAATAAAACTATTTTTTTTAAATTTGTCATATTAGCGGAAACGTATTAAGAAGCCTACTACATTTTTTTGTAACAAAGAAAATACATCTTACGGACTCCAAAAAGCTGCAGAATAATAAAAATCAACGAAACCAAATAGGAGTAAATCACCATTGCGTAACATAGCCTTCCCGGCAGTCATCTAGTGTAAAGCTGTTCCAAATTTCTTGGCGACGGGTTCGCAATTCTGGAACGGTTCTTGCTGGTTTCGATTGGAGCTTTTTCTTCATGATATGCCACAAGGTGTCAATCGACGATAGATCTGGACTACTCGACGTCCATTTCAAAACTGAAATATTATTCTAACATAAAATCTTTAGCTTTTTTTAGCCGTGCGACAAGCGGCACCATCTTGTTGGGTAATACAATCAACATTTTTTATACTCATTTGTTCAATTTGGGAAACTAAGTTATTTTGAAGCACATTAATGTACCACCATTCACAATGTGTGAATTTCTCTCCCCACTTGCTGACATGGATCCCCAAATCATACCAGAAGCTTGAAACTGTTTTAAAGACACTTCTTTTTTAGTTTTTATGACTCGACTCCTACTGTCACCAACGCATACTTCAAATCTGGCTTCATCACTCCAAATAATGAGCTCCGTTGGTTCGGAGAACATAATTTGTAATCTTTGGTTCAAGATAGTCTGTTTACCTTGTGAATGTTTGTCAGTAAGGGCTTCTAATTTGCCTAGAAATATTGAATTAGCAACGAGAAATACAAAAACAGTTAAGCCTCAGAAAGTTTTAAATTCCAGTTTTTGAGCAGCTCTGTAACAAGTTTCTCTTGAAAACTTTTACGTGGTTGCCTGATTCCATAATATTTTCGTTATAATTAACACGCCGAGTTTGCTTGAAAACTCATTTTAAGGCTCTTGAGGTGGTATTGGAATAACTCAGTAGACTTCCAGTTCTGAGTTTTTGAGCCACAGATCCTGTTTTTTTGTACAATATAATAATATTTCAAACTGAAGCGTTTTGACCTTTAAATGCAAGTGAATGATCACTTTTCTTATTTGGTCAGAAACTGCTTTACCACGAGCCATATTAATTGTTAGCAACAACACCAATGCATTGAAAGTTGATTTAAACGTCATTAGCTTCTCAGCAACGTAAAATGTTATCATTTGTTTTACAAAGCCTTACCTTTATTTTATCGAAGCGGATAAACAGAACATTCAACTTAAGCTATCTTTATCATGTATTTTGCTATACACAAATCATTTTGAAAGGAACACAGTTTTGAAATAAAAACGCTTTAAAAATATCCACGTCGGCTTTGTTATCTTATATATAAATATATATATATATATAAACAACGCACCTAATTACTTTTGAAATTCTACACAAAAAACAATACATGATCCATAGAAGCTCAGTAGCTCTACGCTTATTGACGTCTGTCATCATTTTTTTCACTGATAAGTTGTTCTTCTCACCACCTGTGTAAGGTTGTCATTAGTCTGAAATGTCATTAACAGTGACGTCACGAAGGGCCAGCTCATGACGTGAGATACTATAATTTAGCCGGCGGAGAGGTATAGTGGATACCAAATAAAATCCGATGCACGTCATAGGTGATGTCATTCATAAAAATCATGGTTACCAACAGTTGACTACATTCAATGTGACATTTCTACTTGAAGTTTAAATTTCCCCGTCTCGATTCGGTTGGTAGTGCCGTGCAGAGAAATGTGAGGTTGCCACTTCTCATTTGTTGACATCAGTTGCCATTGTCCTTTTGTCGTACTATTAGTTCTTTATTGTTTAGTTTGTGAGTTTTGCGCTATTTGAGCTTTGAATCGTTGCCTTGCCAATTAAAAATTGTTCTTTTCAGAACAACAGTTACTGTGAAGTGGTGTAAAGTATCCAAAATGCCAAAACAACTTACCAGTCGGTGTAAAGAGCTCATATCATGCTTATTAGAATACTTCGAACGGGAAAGGGATAATAATGGCCCACTTTTGCCTTTAACTGCTGTAAGGGAGGTGAGTTTACGTTTGTTGATAGCATAAGTAATAGGAACATTAAGGTTAATCTTCTTTTTCTTATTTTTAGCGTGTAGCAGCAGCATTGAAATTAAATGTGTCTACTATAAGTGGTATTTCACAGGCAGTCAAAAATAAAGAAGTTTTACAATCGCCTCCTAAAAAACGATGTACTCCAAAGAGAGTCACTAATATTTCAAGGCTCAATACAAGTGGTATTCGTAATACTATTTACAACATGTATGAAAACAGTAAGTTGCCCAACAAACATATTTTGAATTAGAGAATGTATAATTGTTTTTTTGTAGAACAACATGTAACACTGTCTGGCTTGTGGGAGCAATTAAAAGCTAAGCAATTATTTGAGGGCAGTCGTATGTCGTTAAGCAGACTATTAGAAGAAATAGGCTTCAAATGGGAGAAAGATAACCCCAAACGAGGGCTTATGGAACTTCCCAATATTGCATCTAAACGTGTTAGTTTTTTGAGATCATACTTACAAAATAAACAAGAGGCTATTTATCAGTTTGTAATCTTAGATGAGACTTGGATTTTCCAAAATGGCACCGTTCACCGTTCATGGCAAGATAATGACAAGCGAAGTGCTAGAAGTACCGAAGTTGATGGAAAAAGGTGGGCTTTCAAATGTATAGAAAAATAAGCTCTATATAAAAATGAAATGCATTTGTAGGTATATCATAGTTCACGCTGGCAATGAAAATGGATTTGTTGAAGGTGCATCGCTCATATTTTCATCGAAAACCCAGCTTAATGATTACCATGGTGAAATGAACCAGCAAAACTTTTTATATTGGTTTGAAAATCAATTACTAATAAGCTTGACCCAACCCTCTGTGATTGTTATGGATAATGCATCATACCATAGCATGTTATTAGTAAAAACTCCCAATAGCTCATGGAGAAAGGCAGAAATTCAGAATTGGTTAACTGAACAAAAAATACAGTATCCACATGAAGCATTCAAATCTGAACTTCTAACGATTGTTGCACAGTGAGCAGATTACCCAATCTTTATGCATTTAGTTCCTATTTTTTTTTTTTTTTGGAATAAACCAACCAAAATGTATGTGGTCGATAACTTGGCAGAACAATATGGACATAAAGTTTTACGGTTACCTCCATACCACTGTATTTTTAACCCAATTGAGCTAATTTGGGGGATTGCAAAAAATTACTATAATCGGCATATTGGAAGAGATGGCCACACTGAAAATGGCTGCCTAAAAATGTGGCAAGAGGCACTCCAAACTATTACCCCTGATATGTGGAAGAACTCCATTAGACATATAGAGGAGATAATTATGAAATGGTATAGAAGGGAACAAGTAATGGATAGACAGGAAATTCTTCCCCTTATTATCCATGTTAACGATGACTCTACTGATTCCAGTGATTCAGAATAGTTAAAACATCAAAATATATTCTGTATAATGTAATCAAACTCCGGAGTTGATATACAACTGAACCATACCATGCGGTTAATATCAGGCTCGATAAAGAGTACTCCTTGCCGCTAGTTGCCGGTATTGTGTAACATCGCATCACCCGAGTTTTTTCTTCTCTTTGATGTGAATTGAAAAAGTGTTGTAGTTCCCATATCATAAATAAATAATCAAATTAATAAAAATACGAGAAAACCATTTATGTTCTTTAAATATTTTGTGTTTTTGGATATCTACCAAATCAGGTGTTTTTATTCAGAAAGGAATTTAATTTTACAACAAGTTTATTTATTTTTAATATAATGGTATTATAGTAAATGGTAGGTATATATAAACAATTTATTTTTATTAAATTTATTTGCTTAAAAGAAAATGTGCAAATTCTGGCAACAGCGCACAGCTCCAGATCGATGACGTGCATCGGGTTTTATTTGGTATCCACTATAGACGCATTTACTGTACTGTGGGTTGTCAATTGTGACACTCTCTGCTAAAACCGACGTCATCCATCTGGGAGTCGAGACACCATGATAAAGTTACTGTACAGTGACAAATAAATACAATGCTTTGCACAGATATTTGGGCGTAAAATACGGTAAAACTTTCGTGATTGCCACATAAGTTGCCCCGAGTCTTTTAAAAACCCAGAAATCCCAATTTCAGTATTATTGAACCCAATCCGGATGTTGTCTGTTTCAATTAGTTTGCACACTCTGACCTGAGGTTAGAGCTAGCAGTGTTGCTGATTTAATCATCCAAATATCTACAGAGCTTACCAACAACCCCTTTGGCTGATTGAGAACAACCACAGTATCTATACACTTGAGATGGCCTCAGCCTGTAAATGCCCTTCAAAAAATATCTTATGTCTGCATCGTTAGTAGCATTTTAGGTAAAAGACTAATAGCTCAAGCAATTATACCTTGATCTCTTATCACCTGTAAGATAAGAAATTTCAAAGTAGGAAACCAGACATGTATTTCTTTCCGACAAAGGTCCGTAGTATAAGCCCACAACATGATGGATTATCGATGTTGATTGGAATGACAGCTTTCCAGTGACGATAACCAGGGTAAGCTTACGAACTAGTGGGAGCGGCGTCTTGGGTCCCTCCCGCAGCAACTGAGTCCAATGTTTCAGCGTTATCTCAAACGTCTGTGTTCGTCCTAGGTATGAAGTTGGCTATCACAAGCTAGGTCCAGGTCCCAGTGTCAGAACGTTATCCCAAACGTCATGCTAGGCACAATTTGCTGCGCCGGTGAGGCATCCATACTAATATTCATTTAACTTGCACCTAAAACAGATCCATTAGTTGACAGTTACCTGATGGTGACGCCCCTTCAGAAAAAGAGGCCTGCACGCCACTTTCTAATTTTGGTCGGCGACGAAAGCAATCTTCAAGCGACCGTCGGTCGGTATCTCGTTCGACGAAGCACATCTATCGGCCACCCTTCTCTTCTGTTTTCTAATTCTAAATGTTCAGCGGATCCTCGCACTGCACTGCACATAAACGATGCACGCCGATTAACGTCTTGACGGTCGGGAACGAGAACAAGGAATGAAGGTTTATAGGCGGCCAGAGGAAAGAAAGGTAGAGGGAACGGGCGCGGTGCCGGATTCCTCCTCTGCGCGCGCGCTTTGAAAACTTGGCGGTTGGGTACTACTACGAGGGTACTACGACATGTATTCTAAATATTTACTTTGACGATGACGGAGCATAATTGAATTATATTTCTAGGCAAATAATAGGGAATGTCGTAATAAACTAATTTTGAGAAAAATACAATTGAAAGTTTGAACGTATATTATTTTCATTGAGATGTATGCAGTAAATTTAACCTAGACCTAATTAAATGTTTTATCTCTAATATCATTTTGTTGTTGACATTGGTACTTTCAATTATTAAAGATATTTAAATTGAAGAAAAACCAAATGAAGCAGTTTGAAGTCACCAAACCAAACAAGGAATGTCCAATTCAGTTTTCGGAACCTTTGGTTTTTGAATCATATTTTAGTTTACCCTTTTAAACTGTAATGTTTAATCTTTTAAACGGTAGTGACTCAATCTTCCTTTAAACGAGTTAATATGATTATAATCTTTTCCTTCATCTCTGACGCAATTTTTTACAATTTGCATGCTTTTCTTTTTGATCTACTGGAGCTTTCTCTGTTGCTTTTATATTTTTTTTGTAGATATTCGAGCTTTTCGTTGATAATTTCATGAAGTGCAATGGATTCTATACAATACAGGCACATCTTTTATAACAATATTGTTGATATCTTCATCTGTCACCATCACTTTATAGCTGCTTGTTCTTCGTTTCACATTATAAACATCTATAAGCACTAATAAATATAGGTAAGTTCTGTTCACTGACATTACCCAATGAATTGAAATATTTAATAATATTTCTTTGATTGTTTCCATTTTTATTTTAAAAAGTTTTTAAGCTTGAACAATTACAGTCCTTGTTCATGAGAAGAAAGTCGCAATTTTTCATCACATCTCCGGTTCCACTAGTTTTCTACCTTTTTTGTCGATTTGTTAATATTACTCTGATTATTTTCACCATTATCTGAATCAGAAAACAGGAGCATAACGATCAACCCCCATACACGCGTGGTGCCAGTGAAACGAACCAGTTAGTAATTCATATTAATTGCCGGGTTAGAATTTCCAAACGACGGGTACACAATATGGACTAGCAACAATGACGTAATTTAGCAGGTATCAACAGATACTGACAACCTTGTGCTTTTGTCCTTGTGAAACCGGTTGGAATATTGAACTGAATGTTAGTTGTAGTTCTGTGTCTTAGTCGGGCTGAGATAGACAGATTCAGCAGAGTTCGCTTATTCTGTGTGATGGCATCCGATACTTGTTATCGATAGGGTCATGCTCTGATGCAGCTTGATAACTTAGAATTTGACCGTTAATATGGCAGGGGGATGCGTGAATCAGAAACCGCTTAAATTACCCCAGTAGATGAACACTTTTGATCAAACAAAGATTCTGTAATGGATGAAAAATTAGTGTTAGATTTTTGAAGTATTGTTCTTTAGTATCCGGATCCTACCGTAAACAGAAACTATACAGTTTTTGCCAAACTTTTTGATTTTTGTTAGAGTGTAGTAATTCCTTTTTAAACGACCGAGACCACTAGGGCACTTCGATAAGGTCGACTTATTTTCTTTGGGATACTTTCCTACGCAATAAATACGACTTCAGAATCGCAGGAGATTAAACCTCACTTAGGCCGGGAGGACGCATGAATTCTCTCCCGCTCTCTGATGTTATAGACCGTAAATGCGACAATATGTTTAGCTGTAGGAAATAGGTACCAACAATAAATAGACGCGGAGTTGGTAACAACCTTTTCAACCTTAGGGCACGGTGTCAATGTACTTTGTTATGCCAGGCTCTCTCTTGCGTCTCTTTAGTCACTTGAAATAAAAAAGAATCCACAAAGACGCAAAAAACATGCGGGTTGGAGTCAAAAACGATGCCCTCGATAATGCATCCGGAATGTAATCACCGGTTTTGAGAGCTGTCAGTTAGTTTTGCGCAGTGGTAGAACATTTGGCTTGCAGCCTGAAGGTACCGAGTGTAATCCCTGACTGCAAACTTTTTTCTTCCAAGTTTTGTAGACTGCAAGCGGTACGGTTGCTAATATTTAAAGAAGTTATATGGTCAAATGACATTTATACAGCGTCAAAAGATCTTGGTCGCGTACTTCTGCCGCTCATATTGACATTGCTGCCTGTCCAGCTACTGGCCACATAGTGACCGAGATACCGTATTTGATTTAACGCGGCGTAAATAATATTTGAATAGGGTTTAGCGATGCCAAATTATCCTGTAACGAGATTTCTGTGAAAATAATGTTATTTAAACACCTCCCTTTACCCATGAGTTGAGGCCGGAAGAGCGGAATCGACAAAACTACTTCAAAAGACCTTAAAAACATTTGGGTATATCAAACGGCTAACTTGTTTTAACAAGCACAACGCTTTTCCATACTCGGCTATGACGTATTTACGTATGGAACAAGCACAGCTCTAAGAAAATTCACTCTACTGCACAAGGGAATGTAGATATGAAAATATCATACAAATAAATGTTGTAACCCCTTCATCAAGCTACAAAATTGTCTGAGCAACTTTTTGTCTATACAGTGTGTCAGATTCGCTTCTCTATACAGGGATCTCGAGTCTTGTTATACCTACAGCAAAGGTTAAATGGGGAAAGTTTTAGATCAAACTTAGTGCATCCGATAGCCGGCTTCAGAAGTACGATCGACCGCTTGGTCTTGTAAATATTCCCGCAACCTACCTCAACTTTCATTTTTCTACCGCCGCTAACCTGTATTTTTCAATTTTTTAAAAGATCGCGAAATTTTTAGCCTAGTGATGTCTCACAAGAGGCCATGATTTATTTGTCAGAAAATAAAATTAACAAGTAACGGATTTTTTCATCTAAGGAGGACTTTGACGATAAATAATTCAAAGTATTAAAATTGTGTTTTAATAAGTAGTAGGTACGTTATCTATCATGAATCATCATCATCATCATAAATCTGACAAAAAATTTGTGAAAACCTGTTCGCTATTCCATACTCAAATGAAGAAAAGCTTGACATGTGCTGTCACACTTAAATGCCGACATTACCTCAACAAGGGTGGCTAATTAAAATAAAACATTCGAAAACGCAGGCAATCTACTGTACAAAAAGACGTCGCGGCGTTCCGTCTGAAGTTTCAATGAATGGACTTCGAATACCATGGGAATCCTCCGCTAAGTATATCGGTGTCATGCTGGACAAAGGGATGACTTGGCGGAACCATATAGAAGCGCTAAAAACTAAATTCCAAATTACGGTTCGACAGCTTTACCCATTATTATGTAAACGTTCAAAATTAAGTTTGATTAACAGGATTCGACTCTATAAGGTGGTCATAAGATCAGCAATGACTTACGCATGTGCGGCTTGGTGTTTTATTGCTAAAACACACATGCGAAATCTGCAGGTTCTGCAAAGCAGGACATTGCGCACTGTTGCTGATGCCCCATGGTATGTCCCTAACGAAACTCTACACAGAGACTTCGATGTCCCTTACCTAAAGGACTACATTAAGCAACAGGCGCAGCGGCGCTATAGCCTAGCGGAAACGCACAGCAACCCTCTGTTGCGTGAGTCAGTGAACTACACAGTCCAGCAGGTTTGCAAGTACAAAAGGCCGCGGCTCGCACTGTAATCAGAATTAACTCGTGAACTTAGAATAACCAAAATTGGAGCATTTTGACAAAATCTTTAGAAAAAATTGAATATTTTTAGACCATATAAAAATCGGTGAAGTGATTTTAACAATGCCTAAACGCTGCCTAACCTAAAAGATTTTCTTCTTCCCCTTTGCTCTGGTTCTTTCTTCTCTCCTTTCCTCCCCTTTTTTCCTTAAAGTTGTCTGGTGTCTGGGTTACCAGACCTGACAGACTTACAAACTGACACTGTGACTCAAGAGCTAAGGTCCCACGGTCCGCTCTGACAACCAACGATGACTTGACTGACCTCAACAAGGTACTTGGAGATGTACCCCGGATGGCGGCAGCCTCATAAAACCCCGCTTCTGTGAGTGGTATACTAGGAAGTCTAATGAAAACTCCGATTTTGTAAATCCTTTCTTACGGTCCGATGAGAGTAGGTTTACGAATTGTGGAGTTTTTAATGAGCACAACCCTCATCATTGAGACGTGGAAAACCCCTTACCAGGTGGCAGAGTGAGGTCTACAGACCAGATTTGGAACTAACGTTTGGTTGGGGTCATTGGTAATTTAATCTAACTTACCTTTGATGAGCTTCCTGAATACCCTGACCTTTCACCCTTGGATTTCTACCTCTGGGGTCAGACAAAGAATGAGGTCTATGAACTTAATCCTCCCGTCGTCATAGAACAAAGAATTTTGAGCACAGTTGGAAACATAAACAGAAATACACTAGCTAAGGCTGTACGAAAAACAGTCGCCAATTGTCAAAAATCTCTGTATATTATTTTGCAAATGAGTAAATTAATACCCACTTACATAATTAGATTTTACATTACAGTACAATATTTCTGACTTATCTTTTTAACATACTCATAGCTGGGAATTTGTCCCAAAACGTTTGACTTGTTGAGAAGTCGATATTAACGTTAATATTCTATTGAAAATTCAATGCGCTTAAGTATTTTTTTCATGCCGTACTCATTGAGGTTATTTTCTGACAACTAAATCATGGCCTCCGCAGAAAAAAACTAATACATAACATTATGTGTGATGATATTTCGGTGATACTCCAATATTTTATGCACTTGTGAGACATCACTAGACTGGAAATTTTTTCAAAAATCAAAAGATCCAATATGGCTGCCTTAAAAAAAATTAAAGTTGAGGCGGGTTGTTGGGAAACGAAAGAAAAAATTCCGCCATTTTCCTACTTGCCTACTGCAGGATCCGGAACTTTTCCCAATTGTAGAGAAGACGATTTCAGTTACCTAGATCCAAATTTTCATCCCTTATGGGTTTTTTGAAAGGCTTTGGAAACACTTTGGGTTCCCTTACCGGGCTATAACTTCCAAGTAAGGTACTTTAGAAAAAAAACAGGTCTTTACTTACTTAAAGCAAGGAGTTTAATCGTGACCTTGAATTTTACTTTGAACCTCATCTTCAAGGTGATTCCAAGGTCAACTTTTGTTCATGAAATGGAAAGCCGCCTTTGATGCTACTACCCAAAGCAACAAAAAATTATAAGCGAACCTTCTGTGATCGCACGGAAAAGGTGAACAAAACGTAAAATCTGACAATTTTAAAAATCTTATTACACAAAAGCATCGATGGTAAAAAAGTAAGACCCCTAATCGTGTTTCCTAATTAGGCACCCATAAATTAATTTTTGCACATCGTGTTCTTTTTAATTCATATTGTTGGAAGAAGGAACAATAAATGTATAATCTCTGTAATTAATGACTAGAAGACGAGTGTGGGAAAGCGACCGGAGAGTTCTCCATGGGTAAAGAAGCTGTCAAGGCCAATTATTTCACTAGAGATGGGAATATGTATAAATATGCACATAGAAGGGCGGTGGAACTGTATTGAAATATAAGACCTAGTTCACATTTCCATGTTAAATGAAGTTTAAAGGTGTAAGGCTAGGGTAAATTTATTGAAGCAGAATAATTTATGGGAAAAATTAATAACCTTCGATGATTTCAATGGTGACGTTGGATTCAATCATGAACCATTCCTTTACAGTAATTTCAAGGAGAACTTTGCTTTTAACAGAGGTGTCTTTTGTCATGGGAAATGGAAAATTTTACGTTATGATAATATTATGACCGAAAATATGAGGCATAATCTCAAATTCAAGATCAATATTAAAATCCTTGCCAGAAGTTACCAAAGGTCTAAACTTGATGATTTCATTAATACACTTGCTATACTCAGAATTTTCACTAGCCTCACACATCTGATCTTCGTTTCACCTTTAGACGTAAGCTTGATCTTAGACACATTCGGATGTAGATTTTTCGGTTCTTTCCAATACCGGTACCAAAAAAATGGCATCAAATAGGTTGACTCTGCATTCCCCACACAATGCCAATATCAGTTTATCATCACAAACCAGACCTTCTGAGAGAAGGACCTGGTAAAACGGCCGTCACACAGGTCCATAACAGTTAGTCTGTGTGGAATATGCTTATTATGTGAGTAGCTTTCCGAAGATTGAAAGTACATAAATATAGGTACTAACATCAAAAAATTTTCCTCCCCAATCCCACCCTCAAATTTTTTACCCCTGATCTGGTTTGCTGTAATATACGAGGAGGTATCCAAAAATAACCGGAATAGCATTGCTTGTGTAGTAAACAGTTCTGCCCCTAGAGGCGTACAGCGCAACTCATTACCAGTTCAGTGCCACCTGAGTTGTCGATCTGGCTTGTCTCGTTCCTCTGTAGTCATTATTTTTGCTAGAGCTGTTTCGTGCTTGTTTCGTTTTTTACGATGGCAAGCTTTAGTGAGCAACGTGCAGTTGTGAAATTTTGCTTTCTAATTGGTAAAAATGTTGCTGAAGCTGTTCTAATGTTGAAAATGCTTACAAAGGTGTTGCTATGGGAAAAACTCAAGTGTACGAGTGGTTTGCTCTATTTAAAAATGGCGACATGTCGATTGATGACTAATCTCGCTCTGGACCCCCATCAGCTGTCCGAATCGACGAAAATGTTGAAAAAATTCGAGAGCTTGTGCTATTTGGAGGTTTTAAGACGATTGCGAAACAGTGTCCGCAAAAAAGCCCCGATTCGTGGCAGTCAGGAGACTGGTTCTTCTACTACAATAATGCGCATACAGCCATCATCTCTGTTCGACAGTTTCTGGCTAAAAATGGCATGGTTCCGCTGCCTCACGCACCTTATTCACCTGACCTGGCTCCGTGCGACTTTTTCTTATTTCCACAGATGAAAAGGGGCATGAAAGGACGCCGCTTTGAAGACATTAAAGAGGTCAAGAAAAAACGAGGGAGGAGCTGTCAAACATTTCTAAGGAAGACTTCAAAAAATGTTTCGAACAGTGGAAGTACCGGTGGGGCAAGTGTAATAGTTGTAGTGGACAGTATTTTGAAGGAGATAAGTTTGCTTTGTGAAAAAGTTGGAAATAAATAGCTTTTAAAAAATAATTCTGATTTTTTTTGGGTACCCCCTCGTATATTGTGTTATCTATTTTTAATTATTACAATCTAGTTTATGATCCTTGTTTGGATGTTGCAAGTCGTAACAGAATATCTGTAGTTCAAAATAACTGCGTACGATTCATACTTAATTTAAGAAATCGTTATCCTTTAATAGGTTGGTTAAAGGTGACAGATTTAGTTAAATACAGCTAACCTTTATACATAAGTTACTTGTCTCTGGAACTCCAACTTATTTACGTGAAAAACTAATTTTTAGGTATACTGTTCATCCACGACATATCCGTAACACATTCGCGTTAACAATGCCACTTCATAGTTCATCTGTTTTTAACAGGTCCTTCTCATATAATACAAGCAGGTTGTACAATATTACAGAACAAAAAGCCTGCCGCTGTATAGTTTTAAAAAACACTTAAGAGCTCTTCTGCTCAATGGTGATTCTTAAAGGTGTTTTTCTCCAGCATTATATTTTTAAGCTAATTTTTATTTAAGTTGTAATCAGTTACATGGGCATTTTCCTCCATTTATTTTCTTTACAGCTGTACTTTTTTACCATCTATTATTCTTATACAGTTAATGGTTAAGTGTAAGAATAGCTGCCATACCTAAACTTCGCCATTAGCTGCTCACTAATCTAATTATAGATAATTACATATGCATTATCTGTAATTTGTTTTTTCTAATAAAAGACGGTTTATTATTATTATTATATGACCGTATGTGTCATAGGCTGAAAATTGTACTGGGAAATTTGTCTGAATGTAGCTAATGTTACTAATTCTGTGGTTGTACTAAACCGATTGATTTATAAAGTACGTACTTAGTTACTTTATACATCATCTGCCATTTACCGACATCAGGTGGGAAACTCATGGTTCTTGGTTGATGTGTACACACGTAAAAATTTATCGCATACGTTAAAAACGTATTACGGTTCTGACGGTGACGCCATAATCCAGAAATAATTTAGTACTTGACAGTGCTGGAAAAGTAGGGCTCACGCACTTAGCGTTGTGAGTAGAGTGTAAAGACGTCAGCAAGGGGAATATTTAACGCTGATGAAAAGTCTGGTCGAGCTTTATGAGTTTTTAATATCGGCGCTAATGACGCAACCAAGCGAGACCGCAGTCGTGTTTGCCATTCACAGGCCAGGATTTGAGGTGATTCTTTATTCATTGGCCACTGGCCATACAGCAGCTTCATTAACTCTGGTCCCACATTCCCTGCTGTACTATAGGATTTGTCACACTGCAACAGCTTATATATCTCTGTTGGTCTCTGTTGGTAGGACTGTTTCAACTGAAAAAAACATAAAATGACGTAGGTATGTCCTAAAAGTATTGGCACAAAATTCATTAGCTTTAATTTTAACAAACACAAAATAATAACAAGTTGTGTTTGGAAACAACAGTTTCTTTACTCACTTTTCTGTCAGTTGAGATTTGTTTATTTTGTTTCCTCTTTGAGATTTCGTATAAATAACAAATAAGAAAAAGTATCTACAAGTTGGTTAGGCGGGTGCCCAAACCTGAAATCTGTCGAATATTCCACGCAGCACCATTTATCGACCAATAGCGGTATGCGAGCAGGGAATACCATATCTGAATCTCCCAAAAAGTAGAAGACCACTTGCATTTACTGCACAGAGGTCAGAGAGATTGGTGAGAAGAGCAAAAAATCAGGCTGGAATGTCAACAAGGAGACTGGCTCGTCAATACAGACCTTCTAAGAGTACGACATCGTCGGAGTTGAGGAGGAATGGTCTTAAATGTCAAAAGAGTGCGCCAAATACTCTCAAGCGCAACTCCTTCATATACCAAGATGCTGTCGTCAACTGAGGCGGGTACACTTTGTCAATGGAAAAATCACTAATTTAGATGACGAAAAGTATTTCACATTGAGTAATTCTAAAATGAAGGGAAACGACGGATTTTATACGGACAACGTAGAGTAATTAATGCCCTGACAATGTTACGAGTAGATACAAACATAAAGCAAAATTTGCAGATAAAATCCTTGTCTGGTATCACAACCTTTGTGCGGAGAGTCCTATGGCCTCCCTGAAAAGCTTTCCAGATGGATGGGTGGCTTTATCTTTGGCCGCAAGATATCGGTCGTAATTGACGGGTTCTTCTCTTCATCCCACAACGTCAACGCGGGTGTTCCCCAGGGATCGGTCGTGGCTCCGGCAGTGTTCCTCTTACACTTCAATGACCTCCTTTTCTGTACGATCAACCCAATCCACCGCTTCGACAGCACTCTACATGTAGGAATTCAGAGCGACAAGCCGATCTCTGTCGCTGAGCTGAAAAAAAGAAGACTAGCGACGATTTCATCTCTGACGAGAGACCTGGAGGTTATCTCTGCTTGGGGACGCAACAATCTTGTACAGTTTAATGCTTCCAAAAGACAGTACTGCACCTTGACGAACAAAAGGCGTCCTAGTGCTCATCCAGTTTCGATGGACGGCCGAGTTCTGCCAAAGAGCCATTCATTTCGGCTAGTCGAAGTCCAGATCACCGAGGAACTGATCTGGCACGATATTTGTTTAGGGCTAAGAAGTACTTCTCTCCGTATGACCTTCTCACACTATACAAGGCGCAGATAAGGCCTCACACGTTTGGGGTGCTACCGCCCCGACTACATTATTTATGCTCGATGCTGTCCAGGGGAGGGCTATCCGACTGATTGATGACTCTTCTCTAACAGACAGACTTGTGACCCTTTCGCACCGGCGCGCCGTCGGCGATCTAGCCCTCTTCTACCGCTACACCAACGGGCTTTGCTCCACAGAGCTCTCTTCCATGATGACGCCGCGCTATATACCGCCTGACTTTGGCCTTCCATCCTGTTGAACTTCATAGATCCAGAACTGGCCGATACGACCCCTCATTTGTCCCAAGGGTATCGAGATTGTGGAAAAATCTGCAAGAGAAAGCTTTTCCCAGTTCTACTAACTTTAGGCAGTCCAAAAATCGGATTAACAAAATTTCTTTTGGGTCATCATAACAGTCGCGGTGTCTATGCATTTTGGCGTCTGTTTGCGCGACTGCTTCGGTATAAAAAAGCATCATGCCATTACTCAAGAGATACCCAAAACTGGCTCCGACAACACAACATACCTTTTGTTCCCAAAGACGATAATCCGCCAAAGTTGCCGCAGGTTCGCCCAATAGAGTATTTTTGGGCTTTACTGTCTAGGATGGTTTATCATGGAGGCTGGGAAGCCAAAGCTGGAGAATTAAGACGGCGAATTTACGAAAAACAAAGAGAAATTGATTCCGTCTAGGATCCATGAGAGACATTCAAAGAAAGTTGCGACTGGTAGAGTCCACATAATTTGATAGTATATTTTAGTTAAGTATTGAGTTGTAATCTATGATAACTAGTTATAATAATAAATTTCTTTGTTAAAAAAGAATCCGATAAACATTTTGAGCCTAAACTATTAGGACATATGTTACAATTAAAATTTATGAATTATTGTATAGGTAATAAAGCAATGGGTAGCAAAATTAATCTATAGTTTTAAAACCTACAGCCCGCAGAGACATCGATACAAGGTGTCACTGGATGGGTCAAGTAGATTGACTCGGTACCTCCCAAGCAGATCTGAACAAATTGATTTCCAATATATGTCAGTCTTTACAGAATTGCACACTGGTAGCTTTTGTGAAAATAAGGGTGGTTTTCTCATAGCCATACTACTTCTGGTGGAGTTTTTCATTATGTTCTTTAAAAATGCTGACATTTCAGTGGCTATTTTTTATATATCTGAATGAAGAGCTGCACGAGGCGTTTTTAAGCGAAATGTTCATGCTTGCAACCAGTGGGATATGGCTATATTGATAAGCGTAGACTTTTCAGCGTTAACGCTACTGATGTAAGTGAGAAAACAATTTCCTGGACGTTAATGTGGATTTTGTACATGGCAATGTATATCTCATTCTGTTTTGGAGAAATGTAAGGAAACATTTCCATGACTATTATTTTTGTTAAGTTGAATCTGCTTTTTGGTTCTTGTAACGTCATTCTTCTACACCCTGCACAATATTCTTTGGGGTTACATATCTCAGGACAAGGACGACAGACTTGATGCTCTAAATGAGACATTTTACATAAAAAAGGATCTATGATTAAGTGAAGCCCCCAATACTCCCACTTTGTGTGTTTCAAAAAATTATTTATTGTTGTTATTGTACTTTTCTCAGTAAATCACGCCTGTAATTTTATTTCTAGTTTAAGCACGTATATTAATTATAAGCTCATGTATACCCTCGTACAAGGCAAGCCTTCTCGGGGTTTTTTCTCATGTTTCTGGTTATAAAATATGTCCGTTCTAGTTATATGCTTATAGTTCGGACAATAAACATTATTATTATCAATATTATTATTATTGTTATCCGGCATCCACGAGGAGCCAGCGCATATGTCACGTGATGGACTCTTCTGCATTATATCTTTTCTATGGCTTAAAGCTGTCTAAAACATTGGACGCTAGCATAATTTGCTGTAGAATCCCAAGGGTCTCACAGCGCGCACACATCGGATCCTCAACCGCCCTCATCACGTGGAGGTGGCGCCTCAACGTGTTAAGTCCATACAACAGTACAACCAGCAACTTTGTATTGTCTCATGCCAGAAATAAGCAAAAACAGTATCCCCTAAAATGAGCTCCCGTGCCAGACAGAGATAATTCTCCATTCTACATAGTGTTACGTAGTGCCTAGATATCTACTTTTCCGTTCACATTCTAACAGTTTGCTCAGGCTCACCCAGGGCTGGTTCAGGCCGAATAAGCTTGCCCTCCGATCCTGCTCTAGGGTGTACGTCCGCCATATCATGTCCACGCACTCCAGGCGTGTATCGGTACTCACACTAACACAAGGCGTTGAAGTAACTTTGTAGTCGCTTTGTGCCTTGACTGTGGCCTGGCTGCTGAAGGAGATGTTATTTTTTTCTTAGCCTCATCCCACTCCAGAATACGGCCTATTCAAGAATGAATCTCATAAATGTTCATCTAGAAAATTGTAGTGTATCAGCAAAGAAGCAATGAGAGTCTAGTTCTCAGTCCAAAAACCCTGGCGCCCGATCCGTTCGTGTGCCAGATTTGCCCACGTACCTCGGAGACCTCCCGGCCCCTGGAATCCCACTCCATCCTCGTCGAACACTTCGCAATAAATTTGCACTAATAGCAACAACGAGAACAACTAACTGCTCCATCTATCGGCCACCACCCGAACTACGGGGTCTAGAACAGGTCATGAACTGGCGACATTCAGGTATAAAAGCTGCCTGGTCTAAGGAGGACCAGGACCAGGACCCGCCACGACCAGGACCCACCAGGACCAGGACCCTTCAGGACCAGGACCAGGAACAACATATTGGTAAGATGACTTGAAACTCTTGATTTTTCGAAAACAAGAGTTACAAGAGTTTCAAAAGAAACTAGCAGACCCTCTATCGATGATCGCTTAACGACATCGATAGAATGTGCGAGGTAAAGGGAACCAACCCGGCGTTCCCAGAGACTGAAACACATGAGGAGACGTTGTAGCAGACCGCAGGTCACGCACAACACATGGCCTACCGAGACGCTGATGAGTCGGGCCACGCGGAGGTTTAGGGTTTAGTGGGTATTAGGTGATCTCTTCAAGACCCTGGAGCCCCACACACGTCGTAGCTCGTGCTATGGTATGGTGCGTAAATGCATTCCCCCCTCGTTAAAAAAAAAAAAAAAAAAAAAAAAAAAGGAGAGGAGGAGAGTTAACCATCCTACGTAACAAATTCAACCTTGCGTAGAGACCTGCATTGGGAGGACACCATTCACGAGTACATGAGGAAAAAAGCGGAGCAGCCTTTCCAGAAAGCTCAGGACCACCCGAACGAGCAACTACGACTCCTCATGGACTACGATCCGGACGAGAGGCCTCGCAACCGCCGAGCCAAGTACCCTACCCAAGTCACAGTTGGCAGGCGCTAACTGGAACCTTGACTAGGAGAACTCAGAACTCGCCCTCCCCCCCCTCACATGAGGAGACGTTGTAGCAGACCGCAGGTCACGCACAACCCATAGCCTACCGAGACGCTGATGAGTCGGGCCACGCGGAGGTTAGGGTTTAGTGGGTATTAGGTGGTCTCATCAAGACAACCTGGAGTCCCACACACGCCATAGCTCGGGCTATGGTATGGTGCTTAAACGCATTCCCCCTCACAAAAAAAAAATAAAAAAAAGGAGAGTTACTCCTCAATAAATTAACTAGCTTAGGGCCGTATCGTCAGTCGTTCCTACAATTGTTGGACGTCTTTATGGCCTACTTCATTTTCATAGTCCTTCCTCTTCTTCAGAAAGGCCGGGATATTTCTAGATTGCTATATAAAAGATGGTATAAATCAAAAGCATGAACAATTTGATGCCAATAAATACTTGTAACTTAATCTTAAAATAGAGCGCTGACACGGAAGAGTAGAAAACTATGAAAATCGAGGAGGAACGACTAACGATACGGCCCTTAATGGAAGCAACCGCGCAAGCCGAAACCTAAATGCCGGGGCACCGCGACTGCTATGTGGAGCTTAAAGACACTTTGTTAATCCGATTTTTGAACTGCCTAAGGTTGGCACAACTGATAAAAAAACCCCTCAGGCAGATTGTTCCACAATTTCGTACCCTAGAAAATGAGTAGCGACCAGTTCTGAATGCGCGTAGCCAAGGGGGGGGGGAGAAGGGGGTTGTTACCCCCCAGACGACCGGCTGGTGGATTTCTTTTTCGTTATTTCAATTTAATTATTATTTATTGTTTGATTTCACGTCTGCAGGTAATTTTACTGCAGGAACATCCAAATATAACTGATGAGGCGATATCTATGCGAGGGAAAAGCGAGAATCGAGCAATACGTATGTTATTAGAAAGAGTGTGCGTTTGTCTGTATATCTGAAGTATAGTGCAAGTGGAAACTATGCGGCGGATGGTGCCATCTACTTCTTCATAATTGTACTTTATCCGTCGATAAAGTAGAGTTGTACGAGTCTGCTTGCTGTCAGGTGTTTTCCAGTTTTGTTCTCTTGCACCAGAGGTGGTACTCGCAAGACCTTATCGCGCCCAAATAGTGGCGCCAAAAGCTGCGAAGGTATTACCAAACTTTGTCGTAATCATCGTCCACGCCAAAACTGTCAGCTAGTGTTGACGCAACATATGTTTGTGGCACATTACTAAGTAAATCGTTTGACTGAACACCGGAGATAGAAGGTAGCTACAAATATGTATATGAACATAGTGAAATGGCACGAAGCTAGTAGTATGGACCAAAATATTTTTAGATATAAATAGTTTTCAACTATATAAACTATATCAAAGACGCCACATACTGAATATTACATAACTCAAGCAGTATTTAATCAAATTTTGTAAAATAACAAAGTTATCTGAGAGTCACGTGAAACTGGCCAAACAGCTAGATAATCCAGGACCAGGCTCAGTTTTCTTTAATTACATTGTGTTATATCAAAGTCGACACCTTTTAAGCTTGAAAGGTGCTTATTAATTGGAAAAATTGATTTATTGCGACTATTTTGGTTTCAGTTAAGCATTTTCATTCAAACATTCACTATCAGCCTATGTGACACAGAGAATGAATTCTAAATGTCACCAACTTGTTTTTGTTTTATTTATGTAGATTTTTTCTTGATACTGTTGGTATCTGGCAGGTAGGCAGTAAGGACCAAAATATTTTCATATCTGGAAATAAAATAGTCCGAAACTATATTTTAGACTTTTTCTTGGTACTGTTGGTACCTGATACTTACTTTACGAAAAAAACACTTTTGTTAGTTTTGGTATTAAGTCTTGAATTTTCAAGTTCTTGAAATTGACGGTACCTGGTATTTATCTCTTCTGTCTGAACAAATAATACTGTTGATCGCTTCGTTTAGTGAAAAGATCGACCTCTTGTTGTGAATTTCGTTTTGTATTATCAAGCTCCATGTATTAGTTCCTAATGCTCTTTTATAGCCTATTTTCTGGGCAAGTGAGTACCTGGTATTTATTTTACGAAAAATCGACCTCTCGTTAGCTTAATCTCCAATATATTTTCAAGTTTCTTATATGAGTTCCTTATAGATATGCTTTTAGACCATATTTCATTTGGTATTTGGTATTTATCTCGTTTGACAGAAATAACAATATTGTTGAACGCTTTGTCTAGAAAAAGTTTGGAAGATCGACCTTTCCATGTTGATTTAGTTTTGTATATTCAAGTTCGCTTGCTCTTATGCTCTTTTAGGGATTATTTTATCGGTACAGTCGGTACCTGGTTAATATTTTCTGTCGGAACCAATAATATTGTTGAAAGCATCATCTAGAAAAAAGATAGGAAGTTCGACCTTTGGTCCTAGTTTAGTTTTGTACTTTTCTGCCTATATTTAATTAGCGCTACCGCTATCAGGTATTGATTGCTTAGTTGGATTTTTATTGCCAATGTGTCAGCTTCTTTTTATCCGATAAGATGTTTTACAAGATGTGTAACACCTGTGTTTTGTAACTATTCCAATATATTAAAAATATAACAGTTGAAGAGATTTTACATATTTTCAAAATACTATGCTGCATCATATACAGTATGTGTTACGAAAGATTACGCATCATGCTAAAGAACGGCAGGGCAGGGGCAGGTGACGCGCCTACCCTGGGCCGCTGGCACCGACAGAGCTGCAGCAGCGTGCACGATATCGCGCGTTGCCGCTTTTCTCGCGTTTTAGACATCGCACTAAGTAATCATTGAATACACGACCTGTATATGAGTACCAGCGCGTTGCCAGGTATAAAGCTGTGTACATCGTTTTTTTGACATTTTGTGGTGACTGCGCTATCCCCCCAGGCGGCAGTGCTGGGCTACGCCCATGTCTGAATGTACGAAGATCAACAGAGTTAGCATGAGAGGCCTGGCGAACAATAATAATAATAAACTCTCAACCTAGATGTGTAATGCACCCTAACTTGGCTACTACCAATTGCGCTCTAGATCAGCTTACAATTATTTTGCATGATAATACTAGTTCTCACCTGAGCACAGGTTAATAGTTCCGGATTATATCGGGCTGAAACATTATCAGTTCCGTGGAGCTAGACTACCTTCAGTCGATAAAATGTTCAGATGATATTTCTTCTTGATTTATTCGATTTAATCTAACAGTAACGTGGATGCTCAAAGCGTGGGCTCGTATTTTATGCCAATACGTCTCTTTCTAAATGGTTAATGTTAGAGCCAGTGAATTAAACTTGTAATATCTTAAGGTGGGGTGTCAAATAAGTCGACGAAAGCCGGTTTTCTCCTTTATGAGGGGATTCCAGGTACCGACGAATATAACAGCGCTTTAAATCATCCACCAAGCGAAAAACTCAAATTTAATGCTCTCATATCAATGAATATCGTCGTACATTTAATATTTTTAGGCTGTTAGTCCAGGTATAATAATAATAATAATATAATAATAATAATATTTATTTACTCAATGTACAAAGATAACAAACAATATGACTAAATAAATATAAAATCAAAACAGGTATGTGGAACAATATGATATGGTATTCATAAAGTTTACCTAGCTGGTCAAGCTTGATATCTATTTCGTCATAGAGGAAGTCGCATAGTTGTAGACACCGTTTTTTTTGGTTACGTCATCAACGCTACATGAAATAAGTAAACAGATTGAGTCTCCGTACCATGAGCGGATCTTAATTTCCCTAACTGAGGGAAACCGATTCAAAATTATTTACTTATCGTAATTCTTAAAAATCTTCTAATGTAGTACATAAACATGTGCAGGGTATGACACGCCATTTGATGTTTTTTAAATTTATCACAAGCTGCCGGCTTCTGCACCGATCGTATTTCCAGGCATTGTACAATTTTATATTGAAGATTGATAACAGGACAAGTCAAGTTGCACGATTATGTCAAGTAAGTTATCACTCTGACAAATATGATTGAAGGGCACTCATACGGAGCGACAAAGTTTTCGAGACGGAGACACACCTACTAAAAAACGTATGTCTTTGAGCTTACCGAACAAACGTTCACACACATGTAGGTTGAATGTGTATGTACTCGTATGAGATGGAGATGGAGATGGAGATATATAAAGGGATACTGGCATCGGTTTGCTACTCTGAAAACCTGTATCTAACGTGCTGTAATCGGAAGTGTCGTGGATTAGATGCGTACCAGAAACACTGTAGGAGCCCAAGCTGACGCCTGTGTCACCAGACACTAGACCAATGTCATGATTTGGCTCCAATGGATTTACTCCCACAGTCAAGTGCCGAATACTAATAAGTAGAACTGCTTATTGATAACTTAGGCCATCTAGAGTGTGGAAGCCGCACTCAGTCAAGCTTGCACAGGAAAATATTTCATCATACACACACATCGCATATATTGCGTGTGTGCAAATGCTTCATCGGTCAAGTAATCATCTTAAGGATGTTTAATTCTAATATCTTGATATACGAGCACATTTAAAATCACTGTTGAATCATTAGCTAATAGTTAAACAAGTAGGAGTTAGCTTTTAGGATTTGATGTTAGACAGTTTTGACAATCACAAGTACTGCATGCTAAACCCATAACGATGACCTATAACCCATTGACTCTTTATTACTTAAACGACAAATTCAACGTTCAAGCACAGCTTAGGTAACAATCAGCTAAGAAACTCTACTGTAAGTGTCATTTCGACGGAGCTGCTCCAGATATTCTTTGGAATCGTAGAAATTTTAGTATTCTGATACGGTCTATTGTAGTTTGTATAAACCAATAAGAAAAAGGAGCATGTTTGTTTAAAACGAAGCGACAGAGTATTTATTTATGAAAAGGCTTCAAAATAAGTTTGTAATGAACGGAAATGCTGCGATATTCAATCCATTGCATGTTCACTGTAAACACTATTAAAAACGCCAGACAAAGACAACATTCACTGAATTACAAGAATTTGCATGTCTTTATAGAAAAAGAAAACGGGAGCAAACGATCAACAAAATGACAACCAACGTAATCTGACATGACACCGACAACGACTTCTCAACTAGGATGCAGGAGAGTCTTTAATGTGTAATTGGTCTATAGTTTCGATATTTTAAATACAAAAAAGTAGTTAAAAAAATTCTGGGCAACTATACGACTTGGAAAATATACCTCTCTCGACAGGGTAATTCATAACCATGTCACAACACAAGCAAAAGAAGATTTGTGATATAACATACAATAATTCTGTAACTTCTGGAGCAACGGCATATTTTGTACGCAAAAACACTGAATTCCTACAGCTTGTAAGTCAGTCACTTTTGCAGATAAAGTAGCGAACTTTTTGATAAAATGAGCTTCATATAGCTTCATATCCCATGGTTCCTGACAGCGACTTCTCAAATAGTTACCGTCCCGTAATGTAGTTTTGCACTATATTACAGGTTTTAGATGTGTGTCTTGTCCGATATATTTATGTAGTGTGGTATATTTACAGTTAATTCTTTGAGGCTTTATATTTAACAGTGATAATATTTCGTTGAAATAATGCTATTTTGGTAACAGTTTTTGACTGAGCCAGTGCGGAGCCTATACCAAATCATATCAAAGGGCGTCTCTAAGGTTGATCGTTCTGATTTATGGTGAGTGTATAGTGTTTGTTTAGAATGAGCGAAGGATAAAATAAGGATACTTCAAAAAAATACGTATGTTTTCATTGTCATGAATTCATGAATCTCCCTGTAGACATTGGCATACAATTTTTATAACTGACTTTTTTAGTCACGGAAAATTCTTGTAATTTGGTGAATGTTGACTTTGCCTGGTGGTTTTAACATTTTTTACATAAAAAATGCATTAGATTGATAATATGACTGCAGTCAAGAATACATAGCAAAAGTAAATCTTTTTTCGCTTATTGTTAATACACAATTACAAATTTATTGTGGAACTCCTTCATAACTTTTCATAAATACATTTTCATCAATATTCTGTCCCTTCTTTTTGAACTGGCTCCTCTTTATCATGAGTTCACACTAACCTACACTATATTCACTGAATTAAAGCAGTTACGTCACAACGTCTAATAATGACTGACGCACATGGTTGCCACACTAATTAAAGCTACTAGATCCTAGGACGTTTTACAAAATCTACTTTATGTCTTCGATGCCTTACCGCAACCAACATTACGCAGCGTATGTTTTGTAAACCCTAGAGCTAGTATACATTCTATTTACTACCTAACACCCCTCTTACAGACTGTAAAAGCAATAATGAGCTCCATGATCTAGTTCGGTCTCAAAATATTTCCTCCAAGAAATAACGAATTCATTTGCTTGACGACCCAGAGGTTCCGGCATTTTAGCAAAATGCTTACAAGGACACCTCAAAGTTTTAGATACAACTGTTTGTATGAAATAACAATGCAAATGTTGAGGTAAAAAGAACAGAAATAAACCACAAATAAACAACAGCCGTTGACGTAATTATCTGACAAGCTTTGCGACATTGTCACAACACAGAAAACTACTACCAACGTAAATGTACTCGGGAAAACTATACGTACCAATTTAGAACCTATTTTGCATTAAGGTTGGCATCCAAATTTACTAAGTATGATGTAACTGCTCTGTTTCAATTAATAAACTACAGATCATGGGAATATTATAATGTTTAAAATTGCAAAGAATATTTGCGACCGGTAGCATGGTATCGGTAAGTGTGTCTGGCAAAAAACATATAGACTGAAGAAGGTTTACTTCCATGCTATTCAATGCCAACACGCTGACTTGTCTAGTTGTCTGCGGCCATTTTTTGAGGGTGCGACATGGTTGCCAGATTGCGAACGATTGTTAGTTAACGTTGCTAGCTCTTTGGATAAATCTCATATCTGTATATTTTTAGAATGAGAAATATTTTAACGGCGTATGTTGGCAGTTTAGGATACTTTAACAAATAAATTATCTGTTATAACAACAGAGTTTATAACTCACGCCTTCATAAGATTGATGAAAAGTCACCCCCAAGTTTGGTTCAATAAAGACAAAAAATGTTGTAAATATTTTATACATATACTAAGTTACATATAAATCCGAACACCCAGTTTAAATGGTTTTATTTTAATAAAAGTTGGTGAATGTATTTATCTTATTGTAAATAACAAGTGAAAACATTTTCAGCCTTATCAGTTGGACATTCCGGTTTTTATACTGCTTTTTTTTAATTCACTAACGCTCTAAAAATGAATATTTCAGCCGCAGTAAAGAATCAACGTTGGCGGATTTTGGTTCTTGACATCCTTTACGATCGGTTACGATGTCTAGAGTACGGAGACCTGTACGATTTCGTCAACTTAGTGAGTTTGATAGGGGCCGTATAGTGGGACTTCGGGAAGCTGGACTTTCTTTTCGGGCAATTGCAGTTTGAGTGCAAAGAAGTGTAGACACTGTGGTTAGGTGTTGTCAGGCATGGCTTCGAGAAGGCCGTACGCAAAGAGCAAGGGGCACTGGACGCCGCCGTAGAGCAACAGACCGTGAAGATCGCCGCCTAAGATTATTGAAAGACATGTTCATCACACTGTTAGAGTTATGGTTTGGGGTGCTATAGCTTATGGCTCCAGGTCACCTTTAGCCTTCATCAGAGGTAACATGAACGCGCAGCGTTATATCCACGAAGTTCGAGAACCCCATCTTTTACCCTATCTTGACACCCAGGCAGATCCAACTTTCCAACAAGATAATGCCCGACCACATGTTGCAAGAGTCACAATAGACTTCTTTCAACATAATGATGTCACATTGTTACCATGGCCACCAAGATCTCCCGACTTATCCCCAATTGAGCACGTGTGGGATATGATGGGTAGGAGATTGCTCAATTTGCAACGTCCTCCTCAGACTCTAGAAGCACTTCGAGAGGAGTTGGTGGTTGCCTGGAATGAGATACCACAGGAGGACATTGACCACCTGATCAGAAGCATGCCTAGGCGCGTTGGAGAATGCGTAGCACATCAGGGTGCATCCACACATTATTAAAGTTCAAAGGGCTTTAAATCAGTGCAATCATTCGGCCTTACACCCCATACCTCACACCCATACAATATCGCACTCTTCCTCGCTCATATATTAGTTTGGAGACCTCCTTCCTTATTCCCCACTTCCGTCGTATGACCCCCCTCAATTTACCTATCGCTTCACCCACTCTCGCTCTCACTCTCTTCACATGCTCGATCCAGTTGCGCTTCCTGTCTGCAAACATTCCCAGGTATTTCACTCCTTCTTTTATTATCACACGCACCCCTTTCATATAGATCACAGGTTCTCCAATCTTTTTACCCTGTTCCACAAACATAGCCTTAGTCTTTCTGCCATTATATACCAAGGCACATTCTGCCTCCCACCTCAGACATTCTTTCTCTATCATCTTCCATCTCGCTTCAATCACCTTAACAGACTTTTCTTGCACTATCACCAGTTGATCATCAGCATACACCCTGTACACATATCCCTCTATCTCCTCTTCCCTCTGCCATTCCCAGCTCAGCCTCCTAATCCGTTTTATCCCACCTTCCATCACATATACCCCCATGGTCGGCCCCAAGCATGAACCCTGGGGGCAGCCACGGTTAACCACTCTCTCCCTACATCTCCCTTCACCATGCGCCCCCTGAGGAAGCTGCAACAGAGCCCTATCAGGTTCATGCACCTCACATTCATACATACCCTCCATAACCGCTTTGCACCTGACCCTGTTGAATGCATTCGACATGTCCAGGGCGACGACCATATAGTGTCTACCGAACCCGTTCCCTCCTCTATCTTCTCTATCACACTCTCAATCGCCTCGGTCGTACCCCTACCAGTCCTAAGTCCGTACTGCCACTCACTCACATGGACCTTACTCTCGATGCAGTACTGCACCCTCGCATTCACCATCCGATCCAGCCATCTTTCCAAGGTGGGTAGGAGGCACACAGGTCTAGCCGAACCAACCCCTTGGGAATCCAAATCACCCTTGATTCTTTCCACGCCTCCGGGAACACACCCTCCTACATGCACCTATTCATCAGTCCGAGTATGTACTCCCCTTTGGTCTACAAAACCTGCGGTAACACCTCGAAGGGAATTCTGTCCTCCCACAGAGCCTTACCAGGCTCCAGTCCCCGCGCAGAATTCTCCAACACCCTCCGTGTAAAGGAGGTGTCTTGAGATCCGGTGCGGTAGTCAGCAGCCTCCCAGGCTCCTTCCTCCTCCGGGAAGTACCTATCTAAGAGCCATTCATCCGTTTCCTCCTCATTCCTCGTCCAATTCCGGTCATCCTTCCTCACTGTACTCCCATTTTTCCCCTTGCCTACCATCATCTTCCACAGCATCTCCCACGCCATTCCCTTCTTGCATACTCTCCAGTTTTTCTGACATCCATTCAACCTTCCTATCCTTCACCTCTTTCCTATATCTGTTTCTCTCATCCACAAATTCCTACCTTTTTCTTTCTTTCTCGTCTACGTCTCGCTCGCTCTGCCATGCCCTCCTTTTACTCCTTACACACCTCCTAATCCTTTCCATCCTCTCGCACCACCAGCTAAGTTCCTCCTCTTCACACTTCTTTGACTTTATCTTCGCTTTACAAGCCTTTTTCAAGTGCCTTTGGAACCTAGCTGCCTCTTCATTCACTCCCGGTTCATTTTCCCACTCTTTGTGTTCCTCAAACGCTCTTTTAAACCTGATCCAGTCAGTCCTCTCAAAATCATACACATTTTTCACTCTACGTCTCTGTTTGTTCTCCCATTCATACGTAATGTACCGGTGATCGCTTAGACTCTCTTCTTCCTCTCTCAGCCTCCATTCGGTTACATCCAGTCGCCTGCCTAACGTCACATCCACCCCCCCTACAATGAGTTTACCCTCAATGTTGCCAATTTGGCTGGCACTTTCCTCTAGTCGTATATTTGATCTTCCCCCCGGCATTTATCCTAACAGCTACGCAGTTCCTTGTTTTCAGCTGCCTCAGCTCTATCAGCTCCTGCCGGTTCTCTTTAACCCACGTCCTCACCATATCCATCCTTTCCATTCATCTTCATTCGCGGAAGGTTCCTGTACTAGAACCACATAGACCCCCCATTCATACGCTCTTTCTCTCATCAATGCATTCACGGCTTTCCCCTCCCTAAGTCAATCTGGAGAGCCCTAACCATAATCGATCTTGGATCTTAGCACAGTCCCCCTCTTTTTCATCACTGGGCAATTTATATCCCGGGCTGTGTGCCGCCTCTCTTCCACCCTAATTCCCATTATTTCACAATTTACACAGCTTACCTTTCCTGTCTTGCAATTTCCACCCTGATGGCCTTTCTCCCCACAAACATAGCACCAGTTCCCATACTTCTTACACACCAACGCGGTATGTCCCATTCTGCAACATTTGTAGCACACCAGCACGTCCATATACACCTCTACATACAGACACTCCAGGTTGAAATTCACTCTCCCTTGCTTCACCATTATTTTGAAGATCGCCGGCGGTGCTTCAAGAATCCAATTCTCCTTCCAGGGGTTCCTACATGGAATTCTCCTTAGCATCTTTACGCCTTTTAGCTCCTCTTCGCTAAATTTCTTATTTTGCTCTTTCAGCTCTGTTATTGTCAGGTCTGCCTCATATCCCTTAGTTACCCCTGTTATTCGCATTGGGGGTCGGAGTTGTCCCTCAGTCTTTACTTTGAGTTCCTCGTCCTTTCGCAGTGTCTCCGCTTTAAGCTTTTGTTGTTGTTCACCACTATCCTCTATAATCAATATTCCCCCTCCCGCCTTACGCACCCACCTTCCCTGCCAGGTGACGCTTAACGTTTCATATAACTTTCAAAGTATCTTTCTCGTTCTCCATTCGTACCACCACCTCATTCCTAACAATCTTCTCTGGCGTCTTCCATCCCTCTCGCACTCTCTTACCCTCGTCATTCTTTCCGCTCCTTGAAGGCAACGGCGGAAACGCAGGCCCTCTCGCTGATATACTGGCATACCTGCGCAGGCGCACTTCCACCTCCGCCGCTGCCTTGGGGCTTTTTGCTCTCGTTGTCCCACTCGCTGCCTCTCGTTCCACTACGTCTCCCTCTTTTCCCCCCCCCTTTCCTAGCGCTCTTCATATTTTCAATCACCCAGCTTAGCATCTCATCCTTACGCTCCATTCTATCCATCATACGTGCCTCAGACTTTCTCCATTGCCTCTACACTTTCATAGTACAGCGCAGCTCAGTACCAGTTCAGTCCCAATTGAGTTGTCGATCTGGCTTGTTTCGTTCCTCTGTAGTCATTATTTTTGCTAGAGCTTTTATATGCTTGTTTCGTTCTTTACGATGGCAAGCTTCAGTGAGCAACGTGCAGCTGTGAAATTTTGCTTTCTAAATGGTAAAAATGCTGCTGAAACTGTATGTACATGAAATAAATATGTGTCATGGCCCCACAACTTATTACACAGGGTATCGGAAAATTTTCCAACCCCGCCTACCCTACTGTAGAAGATAGAACTCAAACAAATAAATTACCAAGGCAAAACTTGTAAGATTTTAAAAGACTAGTTTAGTAGTGACCTTGACCAGGACCTTGAGAATATGATAACCAACTTGAAAATGTCGGAGCCTGTGGATGACTTACGGCACTTGACTTCTCCAGGTGATCTTCAAATGACCTTGGTGGTAAAGTTCATTTTAGAAAATATAATTTAACGTTGTTTCTATCTTTGGCGTGAAGAAAATATAATTCCTAATTGTAATATATCCAAGTTGCTTCTAAAGAAGCTTGGAGAACATGGTTTGGTCACCATTAGATTGTTCTCTCAAAACTAGGTATCTTTTACCTTGATCATATTTTTCAGCATTTTCTGAAATACAGAGGGGTCAATGCTCTTCTTCCCATAAGCTCCTCAGCTAGGCTATTTGCTTAAGGCTAAGACGTACTTGCCTCCACATAACCTTTTTACTCTGTATAAGCCCCCTGGACTCAAGTATTGGTCGCACATTTGCTGCCACTTCAATTACATTTTGCATGCTGGATGCTGTTTACAGTCAGACCTTCTCTAACCGACAATTCGGGACACCTTCGCACCAAAGGACCGTCCGCAATCTGGCTCTTTTGTACCGCTATGTCAATGGCCTTTGGTCCTCATAGAACTCCTCCAACGTTTCAACTTTGTGGAACAACCTGCCAGAAGAGGTTTTTCTCAATTCTATTAACCTTAGGCAGTTAAAAAATCGTATTACCAAATAAATAATAAAAAACATCCTGAATATCTTTCTAGTGTAATATGTTTGTGTTTCATATTAACACAACTGTAAATAGATACTATAAAACTGAAATTACAGGCACAAAACCTATCTTGCAAAATATTTTTTTTCCGATTATTGAAGTTCAATGAACGAATGTACTTTTTTACGAGGGCTCATTCATGGTTTAGCTTTTCCCTCTGTGCCTTGAAAATACTAAAACATGCAGAACTAAAACATGTGGCATGTTAGGAAGTCTAAACTTGAGTGTAGCATTCAGTAAATAATAAAATTAATACAAACTATGGTCAGCATGATGCTTTTGCTTATATATCACTAACCGTACCTCCTGCTAAAACAGCGTCAGACAGGAATAGCTTTTCGACCTGTTTCTGCAATTTTGATTAATATCGTGAAACGTACGTTTCAATCTTTTGAAAGCTAAAGTACTATATTATGAGCCCAAACTTCTGAAAAATTCAAACAGTGTGCTAATCAGATTTTTGCAATGACCGATTCACTTAGCCAACAGTTATTTCAGTGCCATATGATCTAACATTCAGAAGAAGTATTTCCCTGTAAAATAGCTCTTTCTCAGAAGGTGCCTGCTCTGAGTTCATTATCATAAGAAAGAGAGCTGGGTCGCTAATATTACGACTGAAATTGCTGAAATCGGATTATGTCAAGTGAGCGCACAAAAGAAACGAAAGAAAATTTAAAAAGGAACCCAGAGACAATTCATCAAGGTAGATACAGCCGCAAATTATGAAATATGTACATATTGTACCGGCACAGAAGTGGAATATTACCTCATCCGCGTAGTATGTGCAAGTTAAATAGTAGATTAAATACTTGGTGAAACAGAACGCAATTATTTACTTTTATATTCCGAAGTTTGCATGTCATCTGCAAGTATCATCTGAAATCTAGTCATAGAGATAGCATTTTTTAGTTCGAATCAAGATCCTGTAAAAGTTTCTTTAATCTGAATGATAAAAGTTATTCTCGGTTCTATTTGTGGCGACACTTGTTACCGACACATCTGATTATGATAAAGGGAGACCGAAAGGGCAAAACTATCGAAGTTTTTTGTCTGAGAGTAGCTATAAAAGCTTATCGAAATGCAATTTGACAGAAGCTGTCAAAGGTCTGAGAATGTCAGTGATTTCTATTAACATATTGAATAAAATCGTGAAAATTTGACTGTATTATAAACAAGACTACTTCTTGATTCCAACATGATGCTTTTGTACAGACAAAACAGGTCAACTTTCATGTATTTTGATTTGTGTCATAAATTTATATTTAACAATCAGTTATCCACAAAAGCCAATGGGAATGCGGCAAATAATAGATCGATTTTCTAGCTGTTAAATTTGCCAGCAGATTTGGACGTTTGTTATTGCATGGCAATCTCGAATTTAAGTTCAATATACAAATATAATCATTACATATGTATCTGTTGAATAGTGTGGATTTGTCTGTATTTTGCAAGAAAATAGAATATAAAATACATTCCATCCAATTCCGCATCTTCCTTTACATCATAATAGTAATTAATCATTTATCAATTTACGGGTTAATGAATTTCTTCAAAGCAATAAAAACATTGTCCTCTCCATCCTAAAACACAGATAATATGTGTAAGACGTGTCAATCCCTAATGCAATTACTATGGACGTAGACAAAAAATTATGAAAAATGTCTCACAAATAATGTCTTTTAAGTCCAAAAATCATAAAAACTATTAACGTTTATTGGTTGAATGCCTTTTTCACTAGTGGGGTTATCTATCTGTCAATCGCAGGGTTGCCAAGTCTAACGGCGATCACGTCCTCGTGATGAAGGGTGCGACATGAATCTTTTACATTTGCTCATTTTGAATTTAAAGTAGGAATACAAACATAGTACTTATGATAGTTGGAGCTAGACTGATAACACTTCTTGAAGAATATTTGAAAAATGTGAACACCGTCATGGTCTGTTGTCAAATTGCAAATGAAGTATCTGAAAATTCTTACATACAGTGGACCTTCATCATAGTTCACTATCCTGATTATGTTCATTTTTAGAGATGTGTTGTATCATCAAATTGATGAACAAATATAAGAAAGCTCTTAGATACCTACATACAGAGGATTTTTCATGTAAATGTACTATGTATCATGATTATAAGCATCTTTGGTGGATTGTTCGATCCGGAATGGGAAAGATCTCTTATTTATGAAAATATTTTTGGTATCCTTTAACCGTTGCAATTAGTGCACAAAAACTGTGACATATGATTTATAGCATAACCCGCTGCCCTATCAATACAAATTTAACATACAGGTCGGCTAGCCGTGGGGATGTAGTGATCGGGATGAATATCACGGCAGCAACTGATGATTTGTGCAAGTATGGTAACAACGTATGAAGTGAAACTCTCTAACTTCACAAATTTGAAGATTTTGTACAATTTCTTTGAAAATAATGAAAGATATGTCTGATTTGGTAGGGTGATGTCGCAGCCAAATGGCAGTCACTCTTTCTGACACAGTCCGGATCGAAAGATGATGATACTCGTGAAATGTATTGATACTTCTAAATATGGGATCCTATCGAACATCCTTACTGTCAAGATGTATAACCCGAGGTACCGACGGAGCTATTGTGCGGCGTCATTTGCATTTCCAAGAGTTGTGCAACGATTTTGGGAAAAATTCCACGAATACCCTTATAAAGCATAGTAGAGTATATTTCAACAGTTGGTGGAGCTTACTCCACTGGGACCAGGGGGGTGAAACGGGATATTAATGCACAATCTGGCAACCATGTCGCACCCTCACAAAATGGCCACACAAGTCACCGTGTTGTCATTGAATAGCATGGAATTAAACCTCCGTCAGAGTATATGTTTTGTGACTGGGACCAAGGGTTGACAGATCCCACACATGTGTCACTCGATGAGTCTTGAAATGCAATAATCAGCTGTATTCAAATAATGTCTAATATAAATATAACCTAGATTGTGTACTCGTGAAAAAAGAAAAATATGGCAAATTTGTAGTTTCTTTGCAGGTTTAAGGTTTGCTGGTAGCTTTAAGGCATATATTTGGGAATTTCTTAATCGCAGTGAATATAGTGTAGATGTTTATTCAGTTCCTGAACAACGAAAAATATTCAACTTTTTGGATGTATGAATATCAAAGAACCTGAATGGTTTTGTGGGAATATCAATCTAAGGTGCCATAATGGTTCTGATGAACGGCAAGTAAATGAATGAATGTTTGGAAACGAGCAATATCTTTTGGTAGAGCCTGTCATCAAGTAGGTGCTTAATGGCTATCTGAAAGGGGTTTATAGGAAAAAACACCCAGTATGTAAGTTTGACTGAATCGTATGTAATTTCTTAATATTCAATAAGCTGGCGATGTTTCAATGACAAGCTGTCATATCATACTTTGACAGTATTTTGTTTTCAACATTTCATAGCTATTGGTTGCTAAAATCTGTTGATTGGAGCTTGAAGCTCATTCGTTGTATTTGACGGACAGTTACGCTATAGGTGGAGAATAACGGACTGTTGATTTGACAACCTTTGTGAAATCGACCCTTTTAGGCCCGTATCGTCAGTCGTCCCTACAATTGTAGGGCGCCTTTATGGCCTCCTTGATTGTCATAGTTATCTACTTCTCCGTGTCAGAACTCTATTTTGAGGTTATGTCACAAACATCTATTTGCATCAAATTGTGCTTGCTTTTGAGTTATATCATGTTTTATCAGCCTGAAATTTCCTACAAATTAAAAAGAAAACATATCTTCACAATAGGAGAGCGCTGACGCTGACACGGGACAAGTGTAATCTAGAAATTTTTGAAGGAGAGAAAGGAGTATGACAATCAAGGAGGCCATAAACGCGCCCTACAATTGTAGGTACGACTGACGATACGGGCCTAAATGTTGCAAAAATTTAGCAAGAAGCAAACAATTAAAGCGATTAACGACAACTTCAAGCGCTATTTCGCAAGCAGAGCATGTGACAGGGCGGTACCTCCTTACCTAATGAATAGTTTTCTTTAACTTCTGTTTCACGTTTTTGGTACTGCTTTACCGTAAATTGGTTTCGTTGTTTCGAACGTATTTATTTTTGAAAAGGGCAGACCCTAACTTTCAGGACATCCTGTGTGTTTTGTTAAATTGTTGGAGAAATACAAGGCACAGAGGTACGGAATCAGGAATGTTGATATCGGTATTTCCATTTTCTAAATTATCCAGGTATTTTGCGGTTTGTAACAAAAATTTTAATTAATGCGAACATAAGAGTACTTATCTGCTGTATTTGTGATGACATCAATTCAAAAGTCCCCCATCACTGTAAGCGTTCGAAGGATAAAATTCTTAAACGTAGTTAGACTTAGTAATGACAACGGGTAGCAATTGCGGATATTTACGAGTGATTGGAAAGTGTGTCAAAAAGAATGGTGTGTGTTCTTCTTTTCAGTGACAGATAAAGAATTAAAGTGAATTGACGTACTGATTTCGGTTTCATTCATATTCTTTTTTAAAATACATGAAACAATTTATTTACCGGCTTCGTCGAGCACAAACTGTGATAACTTATTACTTCCATGATTAATGACGATCATGACTACATTGTTAGTCAATTTACACGATTTGTGAAAAATATTGCCCAACTAATAGATGTTACCAGTGGAAGTAAACATGAATAATTACTTCAAGTACTGTAACTACAGCTTTGCATGATATGCTGGACAAAATCCAAGAAATGCACAAACAAAATTGACACAAAATATGCCCACCAACTAAGTAAGCTGTTTGACACCAAATCTAAGACAAAGGTTAGTTTTGTCAACATCAAATAATAGAGTTTACTGATTTTCTAGGCAATTAAAGAAAGAGTTATGACACAAAAGACGATTTTAATTTTCACAGCATGCACTAATCAAAGAAATACGTAAAGCATTTTAGAAATCAGTAAGAAAGGTTTTATTAACATCCTAAACATTAATAAATCGCGGAATCGTACCTATAAATGAGATAATTTTAGCAATGGACATAAGTTAATACACATGACACAAATCCTACAAGCCACGGTGCGTGGCTTTCCTTCACATTTGATTTAATTTATGTTTATATTTTAGCAAAGTTATATGGTGACTATATTTACACTTCTTTAAAGAATTGAGTGATATTTTTACATTGCGTTATTACTTTTAGAAGTAAATTACAAATGGGATTTTATCTGACCAAAATAATTATTTTGCTAAAAATAAGAATGGTCCAATTCATATCTCAAAAATGGTGGATGTGGTAACAATTTGATGTCTACAACCTTTCAATAAAGCTGAATGCACCCTTTACTTGAGGCCAAGAAGCAAATTTTAAAGAAATGGATGAGGTTGGTTTATCACGTGACAACGCAATTTAAAAATATTGGATTGAATTGGATTTTTTTCAAATGGAAGTATGCGGTGAGAAGTAGACGTAGAAGATCCAAGTAATAAATGGCGACGTCGGTAACCTGACTTAAATCCAACGGTGGATGTCACCTGATTTAAAAATAAAAAATTATCAAAAAAAAAATTCAGATATATTGTAGTATGTCACTATTTTGACTGCTTGAAAGCCAAAGCTACTTGACGAATTGGAGTGTTTGAATATGAGTGGGGCACAATTGTTGTCTTCTATCATCGTCGGACTACAGGTGACAGCAGCGTCCCTTGTGTATGCACCGTTCTGTCATGAAGACATTGCGTGTATTTTATTTTTATAGTGCTTCAGGACATTCAGAATATTCTCAAATATGCTATACTACAAAGTCTATACGAGTGTATACAAAGGTATATACCTCCGTGGAGAAAGCCATTATTGTCTGAACACTTTTATATCCTGAGGCGTATACCGCATACTTCTCCACCAAGGTATCTAATGTACTATTCCCTCATTAGGGTTGTTAAATATACAAATATTGTGGAAAATATCTCGTTACGTAGCAACATTTTCCAAGATATTGGACCGGCAAGAAAAATGAAGTCCGTTCTTGTTTCTGAAATCAAGTTGCATCAATAAGATATTTGCGGCATATGAAATGTCTCTTATATATCACAATACATCCAATACAAATATTGAAAAGCTTGATCTGAACAGATTCAGCTCAGCTTCTGTTTATTTATGCAACAGTACGCCACTGCGGATAGTCATTTTAGATATTTGGTATTCCTAATGATTGACCTGCTGTCCTTTCAGTGTGGGCCAGAAGGCCTCTTCAACGTCTCGAGATATAAGGCTTTGGCGAACTACATCTATGTGGCAACAGTGACCCAATGCTCACCAAAGAGAGAGCTCCCAGTAGACCATAGACGCTCATCTCCGTTGTATATCTCCGAGACAGAACCTATCCCGTACTGATGATAGCTGACAAGCATGAAACGACGTTGTGTATATAAAGCCAACATATTCAATTCAGCCCGATACTTCTTGTATCAACTGTAACTCTCCTGGAAGATTTTCAATACTGTTGCTCCAACTGATCAAGAATCACAAAAACGCAATGAAGAAGCAGCTTCAATATTTTTTGAAGGTACTATACGTCCGATGAGGTATCACAATAACATCCTCAGCTGACATCTTTTACAAGTGGTGGGCAACTGCAAACCAACTAGCGCCGGCAGTGCCAACAATCATTAAGCAACCGATTGGGTTCTCGTCAATTTGGATACATATCCAAATACAAGAATTCTCCGAGTTAAGCTGCTGTCGAGTTGCGTTTGCTCAGTGTGTTGGGGTTAAGCATGGAGCCTTGAGCGCTTCTTTTGCTCCTAATCTCTATCAACAACTTACAGAATACACCCAGAAAAGCCAGACTTTGGCAGTATGCAGATGGTACAACAATGGCAAGAAGTGGAAGAAACTTAGAGGGTCTGTTGAAGCCAAGACACCAGAACGACGAAAGACTCACGGTCAACATATTCAGCCTTTGAAAAATCCCTTAGGATAATCAAGAATTAGTGAGATTTCGGGAAGCAAGCTTATGCCCTAGATTAACATTTGATAAACACATAGAGGAACTGTCAATTTGAAAGTAACGGGTGATTTTTTAAGAGCCTTCTCTTTAAAAGTTGAATAAAACAGCTAAAATGCATTATGTATACAAAATCTTTATTGTAATCGATAAACTGGTTCTTGCCATTTACTTTTTAAATATTACTTCACGCAAATGTTGACCACAGCTACGTTTCAAATAGTCTTTACGGAAGGTCCAATTTTTCACTACTATTTTCAGCATTTCGGCCTGAATTCTACCAATAACACGTGTTATGTTGTATTGTAAGGCCTCATTAGTGTTGGGCTTGTCCATATACACCGATTTCACGTAGCCCCACAAAAAATAGTCCAGAGGCGTCAAGTCGCATGATCTTGGTGGCCAATTTACAAGGCCAAAACGAGAAATAAATTGCTCACCAAATTCATTCCTTAAA
Organism: Acanthoscelides obtectus; assembly: GCA_963669975.1. NCBI lineage: Eukaryota > Metazoa > Arthropoda > Insecta > Coleoptera > Chrysomelidae > Acanthoscelides > Acanthoscelides obtectus. Next base: position 80,780,916 of record CAVLJG010000004.1, read on the forward strand.
ATATACATTGCTTCACGTGCTGAGTGACATGTGGCACCATCTTGTTGAAACCACATGTCAAGCCTGTTTAGATCTTCCAATTTTAGCAATAAAAAGTTACGGATCATGGATCGATATCGTTCGCCGTTGACGGTAACGTTTCGTCCGAAGTCGTTTGTAAAGAAAAACGGCCCGATAACTCCACCCGCCCATAAACCACACTAAACTGTTGTGCCCCGTATAGGGCACTGATAGCAGCTGTCCCGTAATTTCGATCCGGAAAATTTTTTAGACGAAAAGCGAGATAACCGAGGTATTTACTATGGAAACTGACCCAGGGGGGTCAGGAAATGGCGCTTCCACCATGGCAATGGAGATGAAGTCGAAGGAGCAGACCATAGAGAAGTTGAGAGCCGAATTGGAGATGGTTCGACAGGAGCTGTCAAAAAAGGATGATGATAAGAAGACCAATGAAAGATTGATGATGATCATCGAAGCCCAGCAGCGGACAATTACCGACCTAACAGTTAAATTAGACCTCCTACTGAAAACCCAGGTACCTTCCAATCTAAATATTACACATTCTTGCCAAACACTTCCCAAAAATCCCAGTTAAGACAAAGCTGTCAATCTTAAGAGACCGTTAAATAATTCAAGCGATCTTTCCACAGACGACGATACACTCCCTGACGGTTTTACCAAGGTTAAGCCCCGTAAAACGCGACGAAACAAGACCAACACTACAGGCCTTCCTCCTCTCCCTCCACCAAAATCGCAGTCTGAAACGTCTCATTCAACTGCAAGCGACTCGAATAAACAGCCTGTGCCTAATCTATCGGTTACTTCCACGCCTTCGACATCTCAGGTACCAGAAGACACGACTGCACAGCCTCCACGCAAGGTACGTGTTACCCCCATCGTTCTTCGCGATGCTTCGAGATGGCGAGGCGTAAATCACGAGTTTATTTCTTTGGGCATCAAATTCGAACGCGCGGTTGCCGTCGATGCAGGAATCAGGATAATTCCCAAGTCCGAGGATAATTACCGCAGCATTATTCGTCTCTTCAGGGAGGAAGAGGTGCCCCACCACACTTTCCCTCAACCCTCCGAGAGGAACTTCATGCTGTAACCAGAGGAGTACATGCGACACTTTCGGAAATTGAGATCAAGGAAGAGTTGCAACAGAGGAGATATTCCCCCCTGCACATAATTCGCCTGAAACGCGGTGCGGCATGCCCATGCCTTTGGTGGTAGTCATACTGCCCAAGATAGAAAAATCTCAGCAGCTGTTCAACGAACACGAGCTGCTAGGTTTTTTTCCGAGTCGAAGTTCAAAAGAACTCAAGACTCATCGGGCAGTGTCACCGCTGCCAAAATATGGGCATGCGCAATCTTACTGCACTGCACCACCTAAATGTCTAAAATGTGCTTCTGACCACATGACCCACTTATGCCCTCAAACAGACAAGAGGAACGAAAGTGCGCGAACTGTGGAGGGGGGCATCCAGCGAATAGCCGAACTTGCATATTTGCCCCTAGAAAAATCTGCAAGTGATAGTGCAAAGGTGCAATGTAAGTTACGCGGATGCAGCTAGGGATGCAACCCGGGCTGCCCCCTCTGTCGGATCTTCTGCGAACACGCAAATGTGGACCTGGCAACCGCGCTAAGGTGCTTACAGCAGATCATAGGTCCTCTGATTAGCGCAACACAGGCTTTGCAGGCGATCCTCCTGCAAATGGCTAGGTACAATCGACAACAGCCTGCATTTATCAAATTCTATTTTGGAATTGTTTGGGTCTAAGGGACATTCTCAAAGACGGGAATTTCATCAAGCTCTTGGGGACGAAAGTATAGATGTGGCCTTGCTGCAGGAAACATTACTTAATCCGGGAGATCGCCTAGCTTTCCCGAATTACGATGTTATCCGGGCTGATAGATTGACTGGACGGGGTGGCGGCTTGGCGAGTAGTGAAACGCGGTATTGACTACCACAGAAGCACAAACGCTGACATGCAGAGCATCGAAGCGGCTTCCGTGGTGGTCAATATGACGGGAGGTGTGCCGTTAAAAATCACATCGGTGTATGTCAGGTGTGGTAACAGGCTGCAAGAGGCGGATCTGGAAGTCCTTTTAGACTA